>CM069529.1:87035000-88235000 GCA_035773235.1 Eospalax fontanierii | reverse complement strand
CTGATCTCCATGCACCGGAGATGTGTTACGTGTTGACAAAGCATTTCCTTAGTAAATGACCACTGGACCATGTATGAGGCACCTGAAGAGCACAGAAACTCTGCTATACATCTGTGAGAGTCTCTGAAAGAAAGTAACTGCTCCAGGGACTGTTCAAAAGCACTAACCAGTTCATTCTGGCAGACCAAGTCCTCCCAACATCAGGCTGAGTTTAAAGAGACCTACAGAAAAAGGGGAATAAACTCTAGCCTGGAGAAAACGTGAGTGCATGAGGTATGTGAAAAAAAAAGTACATGGTTTAGAGTGGAAAAAAGTCAAGAGTTCTCTATAAACAGAAAACTTGGTCAAGTGGGTCAAAAAATAAAAGTTTCAACTGCATACAAAGCCATACATGAGTTCAGATTTTAATATGACGCATGTAAGTACTTGCTGCTATTTTAATGTATACCTTTACTTAAGCTATAGCAAGACTCTGCCTGGGGAAAGATTTTTAATAGCAATAATAAAAATACTTAATAGTATTTAGAGCAAAGTATGTGTGGTCACAACGTTTTAAAGAAGAGAAAGAAAAGGTAATTCTGAACATCTGTACTGTATTTCCACGTGATAAAACCACTACGCTCCAACATGATTCGACGCTTGGTGGTACTGGGGGAGGGAGAGGCACTCCATGTGGAGAAAACCTTACTTAAAAATCAGAAAGGGAGATTCAAACTCCATTTTGAGAAAAACAGGGGCAACCTTTAAAGTAAAATAAAACTGCCAATTAGTGGTGAGAGTCCAGTAGTCAGAAAGTGAGTTTTATGTGTGTTCTCGGGTCCATAACTGCCTCCATAAATTCTCCTGAGTCAAATGCCTTTGACTTGTGCTAAATCCCAACCTTCCCTCTTGATAGCTCAGATCAAGATTCCACCCCACCTCTTTCCTTAGACTTCTTTTCCAGGATTCAGCCCTACATCTTCTGAGAGGGAGTGAGGATGTGGGGTGCTGTAGGACACGCTCTCAATCCCTCCTTCTCTAGTCCCTTCCCTCTCCCCCCTCTTCCTCTCATTATCTATCTCTATCTCTCTCCCGCTTTCTCTCTCTCTCCACTTCTGTCACTTTTCAAGCTCAAACCCTCAACCCTAGTCTTCCAGGCACATCTGTTTCCCAGTTCAATCCCCTGCCCTCACAGTATGGTGTTTGGGGGTGCCCTTCCTTGGTGAAGTTTCCAGGACGTAGGGCTGGGAATTCTGCACTTGCCACAGCCCCAAGTCAGGCACCCCAGGAGGATGAGTCACTCTGCATCAGTTCATAGCCGACTGTACCCTCCACGGGACACTGCAATGTCCAGAGATATTTTTTGTTGTCTTCATCACAATTTGGAGGTGGGGGAATGTAGATGCTACTTGATCTGGTAGGTCAAAGCCCCTGGGTTGCTGAAAAGACCACACAATGCAAACAACAGCCCTCTCAGCAAAGAACCCTGCCCTAAATATCAGTTACCTGAGACCAAACAATGCTGAGCTACCTCAAGGAAGCAAAGTCCCAGCCATTTGTAGGGATTTCTCCAACACTAAAAATGTTCAGGTGGGGGACCCAGTCCAGAAATCAGCCAATCCAGGGCCAGAGGTTCATGAGGGAGCTCTAAGCTATCATCTTGACTCATCCCTGGTCTGACTGATGATCATTTTCAATGAAAAACCTATAGAAATCACTATATATAAATGTCTTTTAACTTGACTTGAATGTACATGGACAGATTGATTTTCAAGTCAGTTCCTTCAAAGTAGCTACAGATGTTTAACACATTGACTGTATAGGCCTAAAGTCCCAACAAATATTAGTACTAAAATTAAATAAATAAATAAAGTTTAAAAGAAAAACAGAGAGGATGAAGTTTATGGGGCTCTTTGAACATTTGTTTATTGGAAGGGGAAGAGAAAGGATCAGTGCCACAGCACACATGCGGAGATCAGAAGACTTTCTCCATCACATGAATCCTGAGGATTGAACTCAGGTCTTTAGGTTAGCTCCAAGCACCTCTACCTTGTTGAGCCACCTTGTTAGCCCAAGTTTGTATTTTTATTAAGCTAAGAAGTCCTAATTGCTTGGAATTTTAATGATAGATTTCTCAGGTACATTATAAGTTAGAAAATACTTCATACACAGTCCTTTTTGAATCCATGTGAAGGTTACTTCCCAACAGCCCCTCTCCCGAAAGAGTTGCAGACTTTTGTGATAACTGTGCTGAGAACCTAGGAACTAAGACCAGGGGTCTAATAAGTCCAAGAAAAAACAGGCAGCAAGACTAGTGTCTTCTAGCTAGGAAGAAAAAATAAATTCAAAAGCTATGAAAACAGTGATTTATTCTAAATGTAGCAAGTTCCAGACAGGCTTTTTTATTATCAAATGCCTTTTTTAAATGTATTTATTTATTTATTTATTATGTGTATTTTCTGTTTGCCTGCATGTATGTACATACACCACATGCATGCAGGGCCTGTGGATGACAGAAGATGGCATTAGGTCTCCTGGAACTGGAGTAACAGATATTTGTGAGCTACCATAAGGGTCCTGGGAACCAAATTCCAGTCCTCAGCAAAAGCAGCAAGCGCGCTCTAACCCCCTGCATTAGCTCTCTACAGCCCTTTACTAAATATCTTGATTTTTTAAAGTATTTACTTATTTAAATCAGAGATGATCATTTTTTTCTTAAAGGGCCAAGTTGTAAATATTTTTGGTTTTTAAGTCAAGCGGTGATGTGGAGAATATTATACATGCAGATATTTTATGATCATTTCAAATGTAACCACTTAAAAAGATAAAAATTATTTACACCTACAATCCCAGAATTGGGGAGAGGTGGGAAGATCACCTTGAGTTGGAGGCCAGCATGGGCTACATAGTGAGTTCCAAGGCAACCTGGGCTATATAGTGAGACCCTCCCTCAAAAAGAATGCACAAAAATAATTATTAATTAGTTAATAAATAATAAATAACTTGATAACATGGTTGGTAGAGAAAGGAAGAAATACCATTCTCAACTCCTAGAAGGCCTGTGGGGAGGAGAGGGAAACAGACTTCATACATGCTCCTCAGACTATAGTCTACCAACTCCTAACCACATGAAGAGTAAGTCTATGTTTACTGTGACATCTGGGTCACTTTCCTTTCTTCTTTTTCTACAAACTGTCCATATATCCTGGCAGTTTCCCTTTAGTGAGTAGGGTGTAACTCATTCCAATATGTCATAGCTGCTTCAACCACAGCCACTCCTCGTTAGCTCCTACTGCCTTATTTAACACTATCTAAAATATGTAAGAGGCCCTTCAACTTGCAGTTCTTTCAGAGGACCAAGGTTTGATTCCCAGCACCCACATGGTGGCTAACAACTGCTTGTAACCCCCGCCTCCACTGCCGCCCCTACCCCCAGCTCCAGGAATCTGACACCATCGCATGGCCTCTGTGGGCATTGTACTCACACACAGGCAAAAACACCATAATCATAAAATAAAATAAATACACAGTTTTAAAGAGTTACAGATACAACTTTAAACTGACATAAAAAGAGAACCTGAAATAATCATAAAAGCTAGAGAAAGAAGGAAAGCAATCTGGGAGGGAAAGCATTGTTCTTGATGGTGAGGTCATCCCAATGTGAAGAAGACTGGAATGGCTAGCTCTGAGGAGATCAAGGCGCCATCTAGTCCCTGATGGTTTTTAGAAGCTGGGCACTTCAGTTTTCATGAGCCAGCAAGGCTCTGATGCATTTCCTGAAAGCGCTGTTCACTGTTTCCACTGCTCTGTGGCCTCACAGATTTCAGGCTCTCTTTCCAAAGGCCCTACATAAAATGTGATAAGAACCCAGGAATGGGGGTACACACCTCTAACCCCAGCACTCAAAAGCTGAAGCAGGAAGACTGCCAGAAAGTTCAAGGCCATCCTGTGCCACATGAGACTCTGTCTTTAAAAATAAGGGCCGAAGAGATGGCTAAAGGTTAAGAGCACTTTCTGCTCTTGCAAAGGACCCAGGTTCAATTCTCAGTACCCACATGGCAGCTCACAACAGCCTGTAACTCCAGTTCCAGGGGATCCAACACCCTCCTTGGCTCCTTCCTATACCCTTCCATCACAGGTACTATATACATAGGATGTACATACACACACACATATATGTATGAAAAACATGCATGCACATAAAATAAAAATAAATGATGTGACAAGAAAAAAAAAGTCAAAGCCTTTTAGACTTTGAAACCCTGTGGCCCTTTTTGCATTATCAAAAAATGTAACCCAAAGCAAAAAGATAGAAGACCAGATTCCTAGTCTATGGTCTAAACTGGATCAGGCTGAAACCCCTGGCTGTCTCAAGAAGTGACTAGGAATAAACAGCCCTCAAGTTGTATCTCAGATCCATCACTACTTATTCTGAGATACAGGACCCTTCTGGGCCTCAGTATCCTCATCTGAGAGGGAAGAAAATCACCATCTACCTGAGAGTGTCATTTAATTAGGAGGAGAAACTGAACTTCTATAAAGTAGTTAGCAATGGCTGATCTTAGTGTGTGCTCAGAAATGTTACATGTCATCAAAGCTTCTCAAGCCTCAGTGCCTTCCTAGAATTGTGGAGAGCATCAAAGGAGCATGTTCTATAATTTACCAAGCCTCCTAAACACGTAGATATTAGTTAATGTTTCTACTTTAGACAGGAGGACCTTGACGAGCTCGCATGAGTATGGTGTGTGCAAAACAATAGCAAACTAGCACACCCACAGTACAAGTTCCTACAGTCCTTTCTTACAACTGAGGCTTTGCTTTCGGTGTACCGTTTTAGCAAATCAAGATGGTGATAAATTAGGTCCACTACCAAAAGAATCTTTTTCAGACAATCATTACTCCTTGGGCAATGAGGACAGCAATCAGTCTCTCCTAGTATAACTTCCTGACATTCACCGCCCTCCCCCAGCCTCTGACTTTCCAGCAATCTGCTACTTGCTTTTTTTCCACAGCTGGAATTTCCTTGTGTCTAATGGCCCCCTGAGGCTCCACCAGTCTCCGTTACTGTAAAAAGCAGCCAATCACACTCATTAAAATCAATATGGGGTAAAACCTGAGCCATTTCAAATTAGTACAGAGCATTCAAGAATTTAAAGAATATATTAGAATTTGAAGACAAGGCAAAATAATGTCAAATAGAAACAAATGACTGGCACATATTTCCTCTGTCATCTGAAATAGGAAGGTAGAAGTTATGAAATTCCACTTCCGGATGTATTGTCAATTGGGGTACAGGGGTTCAGAGGGAGCAGTTTTCTGAAACCATACTTTACTGGCATCTCTCTGGCATGAGGTATTTAGAGAAGGTGGAAGTTGATGAGAATAAAGGCATCAGCATATGAAAATGCCACATAATCTCAAGAGATACCAGAGTTAAAATTAAATGTCTCCTCAGAAAAGGTTCAGTTCCAATGCTAAGCACCAGCAGCACAAGAGATAAGGAAGGTCATAGAATAACCATACTAACTGAAAGCTTGGAGGCCACAAATTACCAGGTCGGTACGAAAACAACAAGGGGCCAACAGCTAGTAATGATGCATCATGCACTTGGACAGAATCTCACAACCATTTCCTCCTGTGTATTCACGACCTTGGCTGCTGGGTTACAGTCCAAGCTTTTTCTCAAGCTCTGCAATCCTCCTGATGACTCTCAGCCAACCACTGCCCCACCATCTGCCCGCAGTAGCTGTCTGCTCCTTGAAATTCCCAGCATGCACTTACCCAGATGTCAAGGTCTTGGCTGCAGGTGGAAATGGTCTGTTCTTTCAGCTTCCAGGGCCATGACCCAGATTCACACCCTTGGTCACACAAACAGCCACCTGGCTTCAGTCCCTGACTTTGTTTCTTCCTATCCTAACCACTGTCCAACTGACCATCTTGTAGGCTACAACTCTCCAGGGCAAAGGCCTTCAAAGGCTCCCTGGAGCCTGTCAGGTAAAAGTCAATCCCCTTGTCTAGCACTCAGCACTCAGTGATCTGATCCCAGTCGGCTGCCAAGCTTGCTTTTCTTCTCCTTTTGAAAGTATCAGAGAACTAACTACGACAGACTCGATTTTCCCAAACCCAGTACTGTTCCCACACCTGTGGCTTGTCTCAGTCATCTCTTCTCTAGTCATGTCTCGTTTCCATCAGAGTCTTCTGCTTTATAGTAATAGTAAAGGCCCATTAACAGAAAACTATTTCCTTCTGCTCAAAAGAATAGACTCTCTGGCCTGAATGGAGACCTAACATTCCAGATGGGCAGATCAATCGCCCAGTAAGTGACCATCCCTCAGGAAGGTGGCTCCACCTTAGGTCCTGCTAAAGAGATAAGAGGAGTGGCTGGAGAGATGCTTCAGCAGTTTGGAATGCTTGCTGCTCTTCCAGAGGACACAAGTTCACAAGTCAGTCCATATCAGTCCCAATGCCCATATCAGGCAACTCACAGTTGTGTGTAACTCCAACTACAAGAATCTAATGCCCTTTTCTGGCCTCTGTAGGCACCTACCCACATGCAGAAACACATGCATCCACATAAATAAAAATAAATCTTACAAAGAGATATGAAGAATAGTTATCCCTTTAATGAAATAATGTACTGAGTCTGCGGCCTGTGGGGCTTGACTCAGAAAGGCTCTGTTTTAGCCCTTCTGGATGCTGGCCAGAGCCTAAGTACACTCTCTAGTGCTTTGGGCTTCTTCACCCTTTCTCCACAGTCCTCCCCTACCATTTGGCCACTTGCAAATGGCAGGGCCTTCTCTCTTCCTCTTCTCCATCTCCTGTCTTTGGGCAGCTGCCAACATTTACTGCTTGCCTGCCCTTGGGCTTTTCATTTAAATTCTAATAAAACGGTCCTAAAGCTTCCTTTTGAATCAGTTCTTAAACTCTTTTATTAATAAGACTAAGAACCCCAAGAGAAGACAACAATCTCCCTGGTAACATACAGTGACTTTGGTGGGACTCTCCAAAATTTCAGCTAACATTTCTTGCTCTTGAACACTAGTTCTGTCCTGAAAGAAACCCATCCCCAGCTCTCCTGCCTTCCTATGACACAGAATTCAAGCATTACTTGATGTCCTCTTAGTCACTAGCCCCAAGAAGTGGTACAGACCTAGAGCCAGAGCGAGTTATCATCTCAATTCCAACACTTCCTGCATGTCACTGGAGACAACTTACCACTTTGTGCCTCAATTTCTGTATCTATATAAAAAAGATGGTGACAGTATTTACTTAGTACAGCACCTGGCTCCCAAAATGAACATCAGTGAGCATGATCTGTTTTCCAGGCCACCAGAATCTCCAAATAAGATCACAAAGTTGACATGAATGTTCCCACAGTATCTTGCATATCTGTATCATCATGTGTCCAGAACAAACCACAAAGACATCCTCTAAGCATTTTAAACCATTTTCCATTGCTAAAATATTTATTGAACCCTACAGGTAATACTTGAGGTGTGAGAATATTCATGAAGCATTGATCATTTTTTTAATGTACTATATTAAAACGGGAAACAACTGTTCAGTTCTCTGTGTTAGAAAAAAAAATCTTATAAAAGATCCTGTATATAAAATGTTAAGTTTGTATACTGGAGAGTATTTCCTGTGATAAGCTTTGTTAGTAAAATAGAATTTACTGAATCTATAGTCAGAATTAGACATGCCCACACCAGCAAAACCATAGCACAATCAGCAGATTTGGAGACAAGCGTGTTAAAGAAAAAGAGGTCATAGTATCTGAGGGAGGAACACTGGAGTGTCACACCAATCTGCGCAGAGATTACAGAGGGGAGGTTTGGGCCATCAGTTAAAGCTCAAGAACAACGGGGTGACAACCTTTGCCCTTGTGGATCTTCCACTGGCCTTTGGGCATCCAGATAGGTAAACAAATTGGCCAAGAATTCATGTTACCTACATCTCCTCCCTGCCTCCTCACAGCACAGGAGACAAACTTGGATCTTATGTCCTGGGAGCTTTGCTGATCTTGGGCTGTTAGCAACCATGACCCAATGACTTGAATATTCTGCCTCAGCTACTGAAAAAGAGGTTAGCTACCCCTAAGGAATTAGCATAATATATAAGTAGCCATAGCAACAAAAGGTAGATTCTTCTCACCAAGTATCTTAACAATATGACAACCCTAAAGACCCCAGACTCTGCTCTGAGGACCAGTCTAGTAGAATGACTTTAAGAATATCCTAGGATATAAACCCATTTTCCTTCTTCATTGAGCTCAGTAGTATTTTGGATAGATTACATGGAACAGTGTGTTCCTTGAAGAAAATGCTAGAGAACAAGGTAACCCATTACCACATCAAACACTGTCTTCTCAAATCAACCTCTATGGAACCCATAGATGCCACAGTGAGTAACACTGAATCTCAGCCAACCCTTTGGGTTCCTGCCAGCACATCAGTTGTACTTCCTGGCAATGATTTTCTGTTCCAAGTAAGCTGAGATCACCATATTCACGTTGGTATTGCTGCTGGTGTTACTGTTGTTGTTCATTACTGCACAAAACAGCAGTTTCACTCTCAGGCTTTTCCAGACCACAGAAAGACAAGAAGACACTAAAGCAAGCCACCCTGCCTTGTCAATTCCTGCCAGTTCCAAATCTCCTGAAGCAATGGGCTCCAGGAGGCCAGAAGATGGGGTATAATGTGAGGTTCAACTCTGCCTGAGAATGAATCGTCAAGCCCCCAGCACCCCATGCCTCAGCACTGCACCACAGCTCCAACCTGGCTAAACTACGTGTAATGAGAAGGAAATCATGAACACACCGAACTCAAGACCTCAAGTACATTGTAAAGCATGCATTAGAACCATTTCAATTAACAGAGGCCAGGCAATTTCTATATTCAGGCTGTTATTAATATTGGTTTAATAACAAAAGCAGTCAGACATACTGTCCTACTTAAAAAAAAATTTAAATACCCCGATAACCTTCTAAATCTCAGTAGAGAATACGGAACCAGCTTACAATAAGGAACTTTGCCTTAAAGAATAACTAATCAATGAACTTACCCAGATTTTTGGCAATGGGAAACAACTATTTGTACATTATTATATATTTTATAAGTCACAAATCAGAAGCACCATTTTTTATTTTCTAACATAGCATGTTTCAAGAATGTCTTACAAACTAAGTACAAAAAGAGAACAGAGAGTCAGACATTTTGAGCTGCTCTGTCTGGAAACTCCAACACACAATATCTACAAACCAAATACTGAAGAGTCTTGAGGTGGATTCTGTGGAATTTGGCTTTTCCTTCAGGCATCTTTGGATGGGTAAAAGCCCTCTGTTTTCATATACCACAAAATGTCTGTCCATTCAGAACACTCTAGCAAAGATTGTTCTAGAAAGAGGATATAATGAAATAATTTAACCTCTCTCAAAGAGCAGCTATGCCGTTTGTTATGCAAGATGCCTCCCTCTCCTTCTGGGCACTTCCCTATTTTTTTCATCTATTTCCTCACAATTGAATGAAAATACCATGAAGCCAAACTACCAGTTATCATTCTACACCAACAAACAGATCTTTAGACAGAATTTACCCAATGAGCACCAGGCATGGTGGTGCATGCTGTAATCTTGGGACCCTAAAAGCTAAGACAAGAAGATCACAAGAGTGAGGCCAGCCTGGGCTACATGACCAGTTCAAGATCAATCTAGGCTACTAAGTAGACCGTGTCTCAAACAACAAGCAACCCAAGTAGATTACTATACGAATGAGATGGCTGTTAGAATCCACCATCAACAGCATGAGGCATGCTTCCTAGGACCTGACTCAGCAACAAACTGCCAGATTTTGGGGGGAAATGTCAAACTACAAATGGTTAATGAACTTAAAATCATAATTCTGCTAATACTTAGCTTTCAGACTGTAAAATTGCTACTTCTACTGCTGATACACATTTCCATCACTTATTCAGGAGTACACTGGTAAGCAGGCCTCGGGACTGGGACGAGTTCCACCAGTTCTGGCTGAATGTTAGCTGCAGGCTGCCCCCAGCAACCTTCCACGTTTTCTTCTCCACAGATGAGACTGCTTCCTCAAAGTATGCAAGCTTAGGAGGTGACAGAATCTGCTTGCTAGATGGCATTAACAGTTTTACATAATGTAAGCATAACATTTGTCAGTTTCTGTGGTGTAAATAGTCCAACCATAACCAATTTCAGGTTATCAACAGCTTAATAGCAGGCTCCCAAAGGACCTCCCAAGCTACTATCATCCTTCTCTTGGGAAAAGTTCTTTTAAACCTCTAAAGCATGTTTGTTGAGTCCAAGTTTAAAATGAGGGGTTTTTATACAGGCAAAAAAAACTTTGTATTAGAGATGAGCCAAGATAAGCACTGTCCACTGACTTTGCGTAATGATCAAGGAAGCCAGTTGCATGTGCTGGCTTCACTTTCTGTGCCACCCTCTGTTACTTCTAAATTGATGTTAAGGCTCTAAGCATGACTTCCATCTATACCAGACCTCTGTGAGGATCAATCAACATCAGAAAAACACGAATTGTTTTTCTGTTCTTTTAAATGGAGGCAGTCACACAATAGAGCTGAGGCAGCGTCTCTTAAGTGCTACAAACAAGTAGAATTGAAAGCAGAAGAGTGACTCCACCCTGACCACAAGAACCTGACAAGGAAAGTCCGAGGGTGCTGGAGATGGTGGTTTCTCTGGCATCCCAGTCTGGCTGCACATACTAGATCATCTCTTGCCCCCCCCCCAAATAAAGTAGCAGCTCGTTCCAACTACGGGGATCCTCTACTGACCACAGTTTTCAGATAATACAAGTAAAATTTCAAAATCCAGTCAGTCTTCATGCAAATTCTAAATAGCAGTGATTTTTGTCATTGTTCCTCTTCTAGTTTACAGATGGGAGACCCATGGAATGAGGAAGAGAGGATTCATTGCCTCCACGATATATTAGTTACAAATTACTGCACAACACATTACCCCCAAATTAAGTCCTTCAAAACAACACACGCTTATGTTCATCATCTCTCAGTTTCTATGAATCAGGAGTCCAGGCACAGCTTAGGTGTGTGCTTGGCTTCATGGTCTCTCACAAGTCTGCGTCTGAAGTGTCAACATCGGGTTTATCTGCTAGATTGCAGAACGATCCACTTCCGCAGCTCTAAGTGCCTCTCAGTGGTGTCCAGTGTTTGCTGGCTAATACACGAGCACCATCACTCACTCACTGGATGCTGGTATAGGCTGCCCTCAGAACTTTACCACGCAGCCTCTCTATACAGTAGCTTGCTTCATCAGAGCATTATGAAAGCAACAGAGTCTGCTTGCATGACGGAACCCTAACTCTCTCACAGAAGTGTCACTGACGCTCATCGCCCCTGCCATACTGAATCAAGTCTCTAGCCAGCCCTCAGAAGAAGGGATTTATACAAGGGTGTGAATTCAAATGGTAGGGACCACTAGGAAGTATTTTAGAAGTCCACCCACCACATTCACAGTCCTGGACTTCAGATGAGAAGACCAGGCCCGGCGAAACACCTCTCTAAGCATCTTAATATGAAACCAAGTTGTGTGGTTTCCTAAATAGGTGGCTGTGTCCTGATGAAAAAAAGACAAAAGAATATAAAGGGTACGGGTTTGAAAACACTGAAGTCTATGGAAATGTTCCAAGCAAATTCAACCAATGTCAGAGGAACATCTGCATCTTAGCAAATCTCACATGGAAGCCTTGCTTTCTTCACAACCAAGCAAGGGATTCACAAAGCGGCTACCCATCTAAGTAGGTATTAAATACCAAGAAATCAAGTCTGTTCTGGAATGTGTATTTCATGCAGTCAATGTTTTGAAAACACATCTAATGCCATTGTATAGCTTACATTTGCTGTGTGATGCATGCCTTCCCTTAGAAGTTTTGCCTGCATGAAGCTTTTAGAGCCATCTCCACCACAGTGGCAAGAAACCACAGTAACTATTTCAAACCCTGGCTGTCACCCACATTTTTTTTTCCAAGCTTTAACCAACCATATATTCTCAGATATCTAAGCATCCCAACATTCAGTAGTGGTGGCCGGCCAGAGACTGCCTCCGTATGACTTCAAATAATTTAATACACTCAGGGCCAAACACATACTCAGAAACCCTGGAACAGTCTGTTCTAGGCAAATGTAAAGCAGACAAGGATTATCTTCAACCTAAATGTTCAAAATTGGTCTGTACATTTTACCATTCTTCTCAAAAAACACCTACATGCTTTACTTTCCATAAATCCTGTCCCCCGATTATAAAAATCTTGGGTTTGTTGGGTTCCTAATCACGTATTTGGTTTGTTTCTTTGGAGAGAGATTTGCTAAACAACCAAACTTAAACAGACCTGTACTTAAAAGCCCTCCAAACCACAGCCACCTGTGAGAAAGCTGAGCTGCACGTGCGTGGATCCTAATGCATGAATAATAACAGGACCCATGTGTGAGGAGCAGAGGAAAAGGCTCAGCAAAGTTCTAGTTTAACAGCCGGCAGCGGAGGAAAGTCAGGAAGCCGATGACAGAGGAAGGAGGTTGGGGCGGGAGAGATTTTCCAATGTATAAAATAGCTGGTAACACAGTCCGCATCTCACACAAGGCTTTGGGGGCGCTGAGGGAACGCTCTTACCTCTCTCAGGTGAATGTTTTCCTTCTCTTTCTGGTCTAAAATCACCTCCAAGTGGCTGACCTGCGACTCGGCCTCGGCCATGCGGCGCGTGCGCTCGTTGTCGTCCTCCAGGCTTTTGGACGGCAACCCTTTACTTTGCAGCATCTCCAGGAGCTTTTTGATGGACTCATCGCGGGCGTTGAGGGTCTGTTTCTGCGTTTCGATCCTCAGCTCCATCTCCTCCAACGTCTTCCTCAGGAGGAACAGTTCCTTGGCCTGCCTGTCGTGCTCGGCTTGCAGCCGGCGGAAGTTCTCCTCCGTCAGCTCGATGGTGAAGTGCTCCGCGCCCCGGTTACCGCTCTCCTGCTGCAGGAGGTGGTTGAGGTCCCTCTGGGTCCGCAGCTCATCCTGAAGGGCCTGGATGGTCAACTGCAGGTGCTGCGGGGAAAAGACGGAGCAGGGCAGGAGAAAGGAGAAAGTCAGTGCAAACGCCAAGGGCTCCCTGCTGCGACCACACCATGAAGATGGAATGCTAATCATGAGGTCCAGGGGCCTGCCATGAAGTCCTCCAGGGTGACTTCAGAAGCATGGGACAGCACATGACGGGGAGATTAATTCAGTGATGCTTTCTGAATGTCTTAGGAGAAGAGAAATGTACACACACACAAACAGAATATTAGTGCCAACCACAGGGAAACTTGTACATCTACGGAGTTGTAATTGAGGAAGGGAACGGGTTGGGGAAAACTCTCACAAAACACACCTTCTGAGGCCCACAACGCTCCAGACTCAGTATTCCTGGTTTCCTAAGATGTTCTTTATTCATTATTTTCCATAATAAATGTATAGCCATTTAAGAGTGAAAATAACAGCATCCACTACAAGTAGACACAAACAAGGACTTTATTTTTTAACAAATAAAGCTGTGAACAGGTTTAGTAAACAGGATTACTGCCTCTGCAAGCCAAAGGGAGTCAATGCAGACACGGACAAACACATTCCAACACACGAGGAGGTGAGGCTGGGCACAGCGAAACGAACAAACTGCAGAGAGCGGACAAACCTTGGTCCTCCTGGCATCCAGTAACTGAACAGCATGGGAAATGAAAAAAAAACGAAGCAAACCATCAACATAAAGAAAAGTCCAAGCAAGCAAAGGATACTTAACAGAAAGAACTTAACTGACATAGAGTACCTTCACAGAAGAAAACAGAAGGAAAAAAAATCCTCAGTACAGCCAAAGCCCATCAGCTACACACAGCTCCTAGCACTGATGTCCAATCAAAGGGAGAAAAAGAAGAGCCAATTAAGGCTTATTCCATCTTTTTGTTCTCCTGTATCTCAATGACCCAGGAACCCACAGTTTTGGATATCTTAACAGAGAGGAAATCTCATCACTCCAGAGTACCCACACGTTGTTCTCAGTTACCATGGTAACGAAAGTAGAGTGAAACCACCAGAGAAACAAAGCAGTTAGCAGTTGTGGGGGGCTTCGGGAGGCTTGAAGGAAGTCAGTTAGTGAGTTCACAGCATCTTCCTTTCCAGAGCAACCCCAGGCTGGTCAGAGCAGGCAGCCACAAGCCTGAAGGCATTTTTGTCCAGGGACAAACCAACAGCTTTAAAAATAGCAATTACTCATTCATTCACAGACACATAATTCTGCCTGTGGACCAGACCGCAACATTAAGCACAGGAATCAAGCTGGACATAAGACAGGGCTTCTGCCCACAGGGGACTCACAGTATTATAAGGCACAGATAATATACTATGTCCAAGTTATAAAAATGTTGGAACAGTCAAAGTTTTGAAATCTGTCTGAAATCCTAAGGCTGATACCCAGAGGTACTGAGATCTTTCTGACGGTGACCTCCACCCAGCAACTAGCAGTGTGGTGCACCATTTGGTTTAAACTCTAGGAGTACACATTTCATCTTCCCATTTGGGAGTGAGAAGTTTCCAGAACAGGGGGGAAAAGTGTTCTCTTACCCATGTGCCACAGTACCTTGCAGGGGACTGAATGCTATTTAATGACAGGGATTATGGATTATTTTTATAATACAACACAATCCTGTAGAGTGTAAAATTCCATGTCTTTTAGTATATTCACAAATTATGCAACCAATAACACATTTTGAACATATTTATGACAGAAAGAAACCCTGGACCCTTTAGCAATCACTTCTCAGCTCCTTCCCAGCACGAGGCCTTGGTAACCAAGAGTTTACTTCTGTCTCTGTGAATCTGACCATGATAGGCATTTCATATCAGTGACATCATGCAATAACTGGTTCCTTTGATTTCATATGCTTTAAAAGTTTATGCCTGTTTCAGCAAGAATTGGTACTGCATTCCTTTTCACTATGGAAGTTTCTTCTATTATAGAGTAAGCCACATTTCATTTATCCATTTACCAGTTGACTCATATACACGTGCCATAGCAGCATTATATACATTAGCCAAAAAGTGGAAACCAAACATCAATCAATTAATGAGTAAGTAAATAAAAATGTGGTATAGCCAGACAATGGAATATTATTTAGGCATAAAATAGAATGATAAAACCAAAGGATGATCCTGAAAACATTATGACAGTGTGAAATGAACCAATTATAAAAGACCCTGACTAGCCTGATTCCACTCATGGAATATCCAGATAAGCAAATTCACAGACAGAGATAAATTAATGATCCCTAGGGAGCAGGGAGGGAGCAATGGTCAGTAGCTACTAAATAGTGTGATGTTTAGTGAAGTAGGCTCTCGGATTAGGTGGACGTGTTATTTCCACAGCTCTGTCACTATACTAATGCTCTTTATTTGTGCTTACATGGGTGAAGTGTAAGATAAATAAATTGTACCTCAATAAAGCTGTCACAAAAAGCAGGTGGTAAGACCACAAGGGCAATATGATCTTTTCCATCAATGTTCTATCCCTAAGCAAATCAAAACAGATTTCACAGCAGTGTGTACCGCCTTCTGCCCTGCTCTTGGAGCCTGTATCAGTTACTGACTTCTGGTTATTTAAATATATGCTTTGCCAAAGCACATCTTTGCTCTTTGATGATGCTGCTCTCTTCAGAGCTGATCAGAGTTCATTTGAAGACAAAGGAGATGGACGAATCAGAATGATGAGAATGAAAAACCACCTGTCCTGATAATGTGTGGGGCGTGGTCAAAAGTGATTCACAGAGAAGCCAGCAGGGAGTTCCAAAGAAAGTTTACTGCCCTTCTCTGATCAGAGAGGTCAACACTGGAAGGATGACTTTAAAGGAGCTGTCCCTTGGGATGGCCAGTTTGTCCACAACCCTGGTCCTCTGTCTCCATATCTACAAAGCATGGTTCACTCTAACCATATCTTATTCATGAGAGGAATTATGAAGACAGTGCATCAGATGCCAGGCTTAAGTGAAGGAAAGAGAAAGTTACGAAGTTGAGAAAGGAAGGAAACAGGGAGGGGGAGGGGAGACGCTAAGAAGTAAAGAGACGAATGGAGGGAAAAGCGGTCCATTTGTGTATTCAATAGACATATGCCTAGTTTCTCTCTCAGTCATGCAATATAAAACAAGAAGAAACAGTCCATGTTCATAGTTCCAGTGGACAAACAGACCAATGGAAGAAACACTTTGTCCTAAAGGTTACAATGAAGGTGACTGGAGACACAGAGAAGCGGTAACCTAGATGAGGGCCATGTAGGGCCCACCACTGAGTGATGTCTTGAAGGGAAAATGAGTCAGTCCCTGGTATAAAGTTCCCAGAAGAAGAGCCCACCAAAACACCCAGAGGCAGAGAGCCCAGACCTACTACAGAACAACAACAGTGAAAATCTATACAGCGCTTATCACCTGCCACACAGGGTTCACCGCTCTGTTTAATCTCCACACCGTCCCAGAGAGGCAGCTACTGTTATGCTCACCACTTAATGGATAAGAATGTGGAGACACAAACTACCTGGGCAACTTGACCCAGCCTCCTCAGCTAGGCAAGCAACGCAGCCAGGAGCTTAGCTAGCAGTCTGACCTGAATGACCTTGCTCCAACGACTGTACCGCTGTGCATCTAAAGCAGCACAAGTCCTCCAGGATGTGCCAGAGAAGAACAGGGTGGGGCAGTTACTGCAGACTGGCAGGCACTTAGAACAGTTGTAATAAATCTCACAGTTAAGATTAGCATCCTACAGTGCACCCATGCAAACTCAAGCAGACAAAACCCAGCACAGAACTGGAGAAATGGGTAATAGACTCCAATCTTTCATGAAGAAATACTGACAACTGATTACTGTTGGGTGAGGATGAGCTACTTTTAAAGCAAGGGGACTCTGGATAGGTTGACTGGACCTCAGTGGATGAACCTGCACTGAGGAACATTTGGGGACACTAAACTGACACAACAGACCATAACACAGATGAAAGAATGTATGGATTCCAGTTGGGGGACTATGAAGAGGTACCAGTGGGGAGGAGGGTACAAAGATGATGAAGACTGATCGGGATGTTCTGTATGAAGTACATAAGGAGTCAAGAAAAAAGAAAAGAAAAACTCAATTTAAAAAAGAGCAAATCGTTGGACTGGGCCTGGGGAGTCGACAGGTTCCAGTGTAGATCAAAGGGATCTCCAGAGCAGAGAGCAATTGATGGAACCCTGTTCTACCCTTGTCCTCTCACTCTGCTTTGTTCCTTTTTGAGACTCTGTAAGAACAGTGTTATCCTGACTTGAGTACTGAGAGTCTGAAGGTGTCAACAGCTGGAGGCATGGGGTGATGACCCTGGTGGTTGCTGATGAGTTTTTAATCTCAAAGCAGGATCTTATCGCATTTATATGCGTCTCCCTCAGAGGCCTCAGTACACAGCACCATTTCAATAGACACCCGGGGTGGGGAGACTATCTCCTGGAAGCCTCCTGGAAGGAGTAACTGTGTATAGCCTATGCACAGGGTGTGTACTAGGGTTTTGAATGCTGTTATCCGCATAACATCTTCTTTTGACTCCTCACAGCTAATGTACAGGACATACAAAAATGCATTTGATATTTAAAAATAAAACTCATTGTTTAAAAAAAAAAAAGATGTAAAAGTGACCCTCCAAAATGAAGGAGGGGGTTTGAGAAAGAATAAAATTATATAGTAATGAAAAAACGTGTCAGGAATGAAGACCTCATAAATGAGTTTGGACAAAAAGAGAGAAACACCAAATAAAAACCCAGCAGAGACAATCTAAAGTGTTGGCTGTTTGAAATGCCTGTTAAAATGAACATACCATATCAGCACACAAAGCAAGTCTCTACACATTCTGAAAACTGAAGTATCATCCTGCATTCTGTCTGACCACCAAGGAATAAAGGTAGACACCAACAACAAAAACGGGGTAAAGCCCACACGCTCATGGAAGCCAAACAGCACAGTCCTGGATGAATGAAACCGTGACCAAGGGGAAAATCAAGGAAGAAATTAAAAAATTCCTAAAATTCAGCAAAAAGGAAAACACAACATACCAAAATCTATGGAACATAATGAAAGTATTTCCAAGAGGAAAATTTATAGCGTAAAATACCTCCACAAGAAAATTAGAAACATCTCATACGGGTAAATTGATGATGCATTTGAAGACCTTGGAAAACCAAGAACAAACAATACCTAAAAAGAGATGAGAAGAGATAAATAAAATCAAGGCCAAAATTAATGAAATAGGAATGAAGAAAACAAGACAAGAATCAATGAAACAAAGAGTTGGTTCTTTAACAAGAATGGCAAACCTTTAGCCAAATTAACCAAAAGAAAGATAGAGAAAAGATCCAAATTAACAAGCTCAGAAATGAAATGGGAAACATTGCCACAGTCCTGAGGAGGTTCAGAAAACTATAAAGACATATTCTAACAATCCATATTTCATTAAACTAGAAAATATCAAAGAAATGAATACATTTCTAGATATGTACAACCTACCAAAGTTAAATCAAAATGACAGAAATAACTTAAACAGGCCCATAACAGCCAATGAGACAGATGCAGTAATTTAAAAGCTCTCAACTAAAAAGAGCACAGGACCAGGAGAATACAGTGCCAAATTTTACCAAAACTTCAAAGAATGAATAATGCCAATACTCCGCAAGTACTCCTTAGAGGAATACGCCCAACTTCTTTCTATGTCGCCAGTTTTCCTCAAACACCAAACCAGACAAAGACCCAACAAAAAAGAAAATGATAGGCAATCTCTCTGATGAGCATAAATGCAAAAATTCTCAATAAAACACTTGCAAAACAAATGCAAGAACACATCAAAAAGATTATTGACCATGATCAAGCCAGCTTCATCCCAGAAGTGCAGGAATGGTTCAACGTACATAAATGTAATCCACCACATAACAGACTCAAGGACAGAAACGACATGGACATCTCATTAAATGCAGCAAAAGCCTTTGATGAACTCCAACATCCACTTCTGATAAAAGGTATGGAGAACCTAGAAATACAGAGGGCATATCTCAACACAATAAAGGCTATAATGCAACAAGCCCACAACATCTGACTAAATGGAGAAAAACCAAAAGATTTCCCATTCAAATCAGGAACAGGACAAGGCTGACCACTCTCTCCATTCCTGTTCAATATAGTACCTGAGTCTTAACTGGAGCACTAAGACAAATAACGGAGACAAAGTAGATACAACCTGGAAAGGAAGAAATAAAAGTACCGTTATTTGCAGATGATAGGATTGTATACATAAAGGAGCCTGAAGACCCCACCGGAAAATTCCTAGAACTGATAAATACATTCAGCAAAGTATCAGGATATAAAATTAACACCTCCAAATCAGTACCGTCCCTACATCAACAGACATAATGAGAAAGAAACTATCCCATTTACAATAGCCTCAAAAAACATAAAATATCTTGGAATAAATGTAACCAAAGAAGTGAAGGGTTTGTAAAATAAGAACTTTAAGACAATGACAAAAGACATGAAAGGAGACACCAGAAGATGGAGAGACCTCCCACGCTCATGAATCAGTAGGGTTAATATTGTGAAAATGGCCATCCAACCAAAAGCAATCTACAAATTCAATGTAATATCCATTAAAAATGCAACACAGTTCTCCACAGAAATTGAAAAAATTATCTCAAATTTTATATGGAAACACAGAAAAACAAGAAAGCCATAATAATCCTAAAGAATAAAAGACCTGCCGGAGACATTACCATCCCCGATCTCAAATTATACTACATAGCTATAGTAATAAAAACAGTATGGTACTGGGATAAAAATAGACACTCTGATCAGGGCAATAGAATTGAGTAACTAGATTTAAATCCAGACATTTACACCTAGTTTCTGACAAAGGAGCCACAAATAGACTGGAAAAAAGACAGCATTGAAAAGCCTGGATAGTCACATGCAGAAGAATAAAACTATATCCCTATCTCTCACCATCCATAAAACTCAACTCCAATGGCTTAAGGACCTTAACATAAGACATGCCACCCTGAATCTCATAGAGGAGAAGGTAGGGAATACACTGGAACTTACAGGCACAGGAAAGGATTTCCTAAACAGGCTTCCTATGGTGCATGCATTAAGTTCAACAACTGACAAAGAGGACCTCATGAAACTAAAACGATCCTTACAGCAAAGGACACTGTCATTCAAGAGAAGAAGCAACCCACGAAATTGGAAAAAATCTTTACCAGCGATAACAGAGTGTATACAAAGAACTCAAAAAAACAATTAAAAATTGGGTCAAGGAACCAAACAGGAATCTCTAAAGATGAAACACAAATGGATGAGGGAAACTTTTTTTAAATGTTCAACATCTTTAGTCAAGCAAATGCAAATTAAAATCACCTTGAGGTTTCATCTCACCACACTCAGAAAGGCTACTATCAGAAGAACAAGAAATGCTGGCGAGGACGTGGAGAAAGGGGGACTGCTGGGAGCACAAACTGGTGCAGCCACCGTGGAAATCAGTGTAGAGATTCCTCATAAAAGCCAGAGATTGACCTACCATAGGATAAAGCCACACCACACTTGGGCACATACCAAAAAGACTCCATGTGCTACTACAGAAATATCTGTTCATCCACGTTCACTGTCACCCTTTTTATAATAGCCAGGAATTGGAAACGAGGTGGACGTCCACGAATGGACAAACTGATGAAGGCGGTGTGTGACACACACAATGGAATCATTATTCAGCTCTTTTAAAAAGTGAATTTATGGAATTCACAGGTAAATGGATGAAACTGGAAACAATAATCCTAAAACAATCTAGACCCAGAAAGACAAACTTTGCCTGTTCCCCTCTCATACCTGGATGCTAGCGCTGAAATTTTAGAAATGCATATTTCAATTTAAAAGTCCAGAGAGGTCAGGAAAGTAATAAACAAGTATCAGGGGGAGGCTTGCTGGGAGGGGAGGGAAAAGGAGAATACTGGAGTGTGAAGTGTTAAGTGGGGTGGGGACTGGAAGGGCAGAGAGAGGACAGAGTTTGTGGAGGGTTAACACCAAAAGCCTTTAGAAAAAGCCATACAGAAACTGACCACTACAGAAGCGTCTTGAAGTATAAACCCATATATTGTGAAATGAAATTAAAAGGAGCTTCCTTGTAACAGTGGAATACTACCTTAAACTAGCAAACTAAAAGTCCAATGTCAGAAATGCACTCCCTCTCCTGAGGCTGTTGACCAGGGGTCCCACAGACCCTCAAACAATAGTAGCCATTGCCCCTGTTCTTGGCGACCCACCAGAACCTCACAGTAAGACCCTACTGCTGAAGGTACTACATACACAAGCTGTAGAAATCAGCTGACGCCGATGTCAAAGCCCCATCTCCACTGGCTAACTTCACAGTGTTGGAAGGTGCTATGTATACTACCTGAAGAGAAAATTAATCAGCAAGCTTACCCAGCCGTGAGTTCAATGAGCCAGAAGAACAAATGGCCTGGCAAGATACACCCACTGGTACAAACAGTGGCATTTCATATTATAGGAGTAATCAACCACTTTCTAATTAGATTTAAGATCCACTTCACAGGATGGAGCCCATAACTGACAATAATATCACAACTGACCAGTCTGCAAAGACTAAAGTATTTGACTCTATAGGCATGCATATATATGTGCATATATATATTAGAGACTATAATGGAGTATATATATTATATAATTTATGTTGGAGTATATGAACCATGAAATTGGGTGATGCAGGTAGGATGCAGATAGGGGAGAGGATCTAAATTCAATCAAAATGTATGAAATAGATAAAAAAAATCAATAAAAGAGTCAAAAATAAAAATAAATATGGGCTAGAGAGACAGAGAGATGGCTCAGTGGTCAAGAACACTGGCTGTTCTTACAGATGACCCAGGTTCAGGTCTCAGCACCCACATGCAGCTAACAACCATCCATGACTCCAGTTCCAGGAGATTTGTTGCCTTCCTCTAACTCTGTGGGCCTTGTACAACATGGGCACATTTACACATATGCAGGCAATACACTCATCTACATAAAACAAAAATAATAAAATATTTTTTTTAAAAAATGGCAAAATGTAAACATGCCAGAAATCATAACACAGAGAGATATTTTTAAATAATATGCAAATGTGTTTGACTTTAGACCAAAAACCTGAAAATATCGATGAAAGGAGCCAGTGACTAGCAGAGAAGTTTTCTGCCATCAAACTGCAGACCTGGGAACACGGGGAGTCTGCAGCTGCTAAGTACAATCAGCAGCTTAAAATTCTTTCCCTGGGGACAGCCCAGATGATTCCAATATACACGAATTCTTTTGGAGAAAGTGTCCCCGACTCATCCTGTCAGACTCAACCATCTGACACAAAGGCTAGACATGAGCTATCTGAGTACAAGGGTAACTTAAAGCCCAACCTACAACCTCAGCGATGAGAACAGCTAAGAAAGTGAACTCAGAAGTGTCCAGGAACTAGAGTACACACCATCTCAGTGCATTTCTTCTAGGGAAAAAAGGGTAAGAGCCTCAGACAAACTTTTTAATGTCACTCACCACATCCACAGATAAAAGAAGGAAAAAATGTATGACTGGCCCAAGATAGTCATTCATGGGTTGTTTTGTTTTTGTTTTTTTTAATCTAAGCCAAGTAGGAATAGAAAGAGCCATTCCTAAACTGAAGAGTAGATTCACTATAAACATGGCATGAGTACCTTTCTTACTGTGTTAGAAGCAGTCCCATTACAATGAAATAAAATCGTCATCGCCACTGTCATCATCTCTTAGACATTCTCATGGAGGCCTGAGACTAAACAGTAACACCAGAGGCTAGAGAGATGACTCAGTGGTTAAGAGCATTGGCTGCTCTGCAGAGGACCTGTTCGAGTCCCAGCACCTACATGGCAGCTAACAACCATATATAACTAATTCCAGGGCATCTGACACCATCCTCTTGTCTCCGTGGGCACTGCACACACAGTGCACTTATATACATGCTGGCAAAACACTCATACATATAAAATAAAAATTTTTTAAATTGTAAAAACTCATAGGACCAGAAAATAAATAATAGAATAATAAATGAAAAGATTAAAATCTCAAAAGAATCTATAAATTACAAAAAATGAAGGATTTTCTTATTGACAGGGATAGAAAGTCAGAAAAAGATAGGTAAATACGGTAATGTTAAAAATCAGGAACTTAGGTTCAACAAAAGACATCACAGAGTACAAAAGTCATCAAAGAGAGAAGTTGTACATAAATTGATCAAAGACTGTTATATAGTGGACACAATCCCAAAAAGATCCACGAGAGAGCAACAACAAAAAACACACAAAAGACACAAGTCACCTTGCATAGAAGATGAAATATGAACACCCAACAAGCATGTAAAAAAGAAGTGCAACCTGTCAGTAACCAAGCAAATCACACAAGAAATCCATAACAGAAAGCATGGTACTCATATATCTTGATCAGACACATACCCACTACAGTGATAGTTATGATGACAGCAACAACAGCAATGAATCACAAAGCAAACATCGGAGGAAATACTTCAGTGAGCACTCCTATCGGCTGCTGCAAGGGAAGCTGGGAAAGACTACTTGGTAAGAACTAGCCATGCATATACTCACAGGCTTGGCCTATTAGCTAAATTTGGCTTGTTACCTGTTGTAACAAGTAAAGTTTTATTGGAACAAAGCCATAACCATTGATTTATGTAATGTCCATTGTTGCTTTTACACAATTTCAGAATGGAACAGATGATATATAATCTGCAAAGTCTAAAACAGTTACTCCCTGAGACTTAACAGAAAAGGTTTGCTGGCCCCTGCCCTACAGAAACAATGTGCACCCAGGCACAACAGATGCATACAAGAGCAGTAAGTTCAGTCTGATGCCTGTGGTGACAACTGGAAGCAGCCCACTGAAAGGAGAACAGATAATAACGGCATATCCATGGAAGAGAATATTACACCATTGTGTTAAAAAAGTAAACAACACTACATGTGACAGGAATCGATCTTTAAAGCATTATTGAATGGAAGAAATGAGAACAGAGAATACTGTTTCCTTTCACCTACACAAGGCTCAGAACGATGAGCATATGTCTAGAGAAGGCACCAGAAGTTGAGAATTGCCATCAACAAGACTGGCAATACGCTCTGGCTGCAGGAAGGGCTGGTGCCTGGTGTCCAGGTGTCTATATCACTTCCATACACGTTCTTCCGTACCTACTCAACAGCCCACAACAATCTCTTTAGAGGAGTCCAGGGGAGGAATGCAGTGTATTATCTGACAGCCTAGGCTCTAGAGCAGCCTGTCTAGTTCCAGTCCTGACCAGATCACTTCCAAGCTGTGTGATGTTAAATAGGTTTCCTGGCCTAAGTCTGATTCCTCATTTGTAAACTAGAAATGAAAGACCCACCTTATGCCATTGAGCACAGACAAAATATTCCTTCTCACAGCAACTGTGAGCTCAGAATGTGCTAGGAATTCATCTCCATACATCAGCAACGCTTGTCTGCACAGCCATCCTCCCACACCCTCAATGGCTGAGTTAGATGGCAGGACCAGGACCCTCAGACACAGGCAGGCCCTGGGGTAGGACCCACTGACATACAGCATTCAGACAGGGTGTTGAGCTATGGCTCATGAAAGTGATGTTTGACTGGGAAATCTTGTCTCTCTTTTCAGTCTTTCTTACATGTCACAAGTATAGTTCAGGGACGATGGTGTGGTCTTTAAGACAAATTGTCTGAGAGTTCAAACAAGACTCCCCCATGTCAACATAAACCTTCGCTAAGTTTGGCCACCTGTAAAATGGGAATAATTGTATAGAACTCACATTGAATTCCTAAGATTCAGGGAGATTCTGTATTTTCCTCCAGACAGGCTCCTAGTAAAACTGAGCCCTTAACTTCCAATAATGGTGACACTAGAGCCAAAATGCAAATACCAGTAATCTGGTACTTCTTTGCCAAATCATCAAGACATCAAGTGTTATTATTGTTATTTGTCTGATTGTCTGTTTTTTACCAGATTGCTTTTAATTACATTTTCCAAAGGAGTTTCACTGGAATAGCATCATACAGGATATAAATCTGCTTCCTTTTGGGTGATGATGGGAAGGTGGGTTGCATTATCACATATAATATGGTCATTTCTTCCCTTTATACACATTCAAATCTGCACACACAGAATGACCCTCTCAAGGTCAGTGGCTAACTTCTGTTTTACTGAAAATATAGCACTGTTATATGCTATATACAATAGTAAATGAGATACAGACAGAAGGATGAGCAGATGAGAAAGGAAACTGTCTCCCCAGATGGTCAGCACAGGGCCACAGTGTGGGGGAGACAGAGGGCTTTCAGTCCTTTAGCTGTGGTTAGTATTGGGGGGAGCAATGTCCTTGACATCAGATTACTCTGTCCTGTTCTTTCTCCCCAAACTCAAACGGCTCACGTTTGCCAGCTCTTCTGGTACTCTTCTCACAGTACTGCTCTGAAGCTGCCAAGCCTGTGTCCACTTCACAAGAGGATAAATTGGAGTGGCTTAAAGGATCGCACTGCAATCACATCATTAGCAGATACAGGCCAGTGTCTAAAATTGAGGTTTTTCTCCAGCCAACTCTAAAGTCTCCCAAATCTAACAAACAGCACAGAAAACTTCATTATGTTCTCCTATAAGCTCCCATATTCAGTTCATTTTTCAAAAAGAAGAACAATGAAAATACAAAAAACTAAGCCATCCTTGAGTTTATATGGAAAATGGGGGCGGGGCATACACCGCCTCACCAGCGCTCAGAGGGCTGACTTCCAATAGCTACTGGAGTCAGAATCTAACCCAGATTTCAGAATGTCTAAAACACAAAAAGGTAAATAGAATGAAAATATAATTATATATGTATGGTGTGCATGGAACACACAATTATTTAAATAGGGACTGGCCAGATGTTTAAAATCTACTGCATCTTATCCCCAAACATGGAAAATATGAGTTCCTGGCAGATTTTTAAAAATTTGTGACCTTAAGCTCTTTTCCACACTATGGGGAAAAAACAAAAATGATAAAGTTTTGCATTGGAAAGCAGTTTAGGGTTCCATTGCTATGAAAACTGTCTCCAAGCTATATAAAAATATGAATTGGCTTATACCCAGAAGTCCTGAAGTTTCTTTTTTTTAATAAATCCATACTCCTTCTGAGGCAAGGGCTTAACATAACTCTTTCAAAGAAAACAGAATCTCTTTGCAGACAACTTGGCTTGTTCTACTTCTCCTGTGACTATATTTTCTTATTAATCATTTTCCAGTTTGTCTCTAATCAAATTTTAAGGGCAGGTTCTCTGATCCCTTTCTCTGTAATCCCATGTACAGGATGTACAACACTCGTGGCTCAAAATTTTCCTTGGACTAAGCCATGTGTGTAAAAAGACAAACAGCAGAGCATGTAGAAGCACGTGTGTGTGCTGGTGGAAAGGTTGGTGTATTGAGAAAGGTATAAACAAAGAACACTCAGACATATGGTCCCAGGCCCTTTCCCTTAGGGTTGAACACCCTAAAGAAAAACATAGGTATTGGCTGGTGGTTCTTTAAAGCACTGCACCTCTGAGCTCCTCACACAGACATGGTGTCACTGATAACTGCAGAACCCACTTCGGTTGATAGAATATGTGACATTTTGCCAAGATTAATAACATTAAGAATAGTATACATGGGGAAGTTTGCCTTCGTAAGAAAGAATTAGCTCTGGTTTTCATTATACGGCAATAAGGTGGCACAGTCTTGGAATATTACACAGAGCTTAGATTTAAGGACTTTTGTTCTAATTCTAGCTTTGCAATCCACCAGTTGTCTGACCTAGGGAAAAAAAAATCACCAAATAGAACAACTGAGGAGTTGAAATGTGAATCCATAAGACAGCCTATGTTGTCTTCAAGAAATGACTACAGCACTCCAAGCCTCAAACGGCTCATCTAGAAATAGAAACCAATAATTGTAACTAACTTGCAGTGTTCATGAGAAGACTACATGAAATGCTGAAAGGATAAGCAAGCACAGGACTCCCCATGAACATACGAAATGGTCTGACATACAAGGAGTTACCGGTATCATTATTTTCAAGATAGTGATGGTGGTGGTTAGGAGCCCAGAATTTGAAATTCTCTTTGCCCTCCTTCTGTTTAAGCAAGAACCAGAGATGGACCTAATGAACATAAATTTCGATCATCAAACAAAATGGAGGAGTGGAAACAATACACTAAGCACTTTGGCATTTTTTTAAATAAGGGAAAACAGGAAACAGTTGTTTTAAGACCAACTCAAAGAATGGTTGTAATTGATTTCCTATTAACTGGCCTGTATATGATGCTACAAGGGGCTTCAAGAATACCAACCACTCTTGTTTCGAAGTGTGAGTTATTTTTCTAGTGCAGCAACTGAAGGACAACAGCATCCCCTACTGTCCACACTTCCCAACCTGACACAGGTTTAAAAGCAAAAACTGAAGTTTAAGAAGGCTGAGTTTCAAAAAATATTTTCTTTATTATTTTTTATTTTATGTGTATGAATGTATTACCTGCACTTATGTAAAGTGCACTCGTGTCATGCAATACCCTCAGAGGTCAGAAGAGCGCATTGGATTCCCCTGGGATTGGAGTAAGAGATGGTTGTTAGCCGCCATGTGGGTGCTGGGAATCAAATCCAAACCCTCTAAAAGAGCACTCAATGCTCTTATAAGCACTGAGCCATCTCTCCAGCCCCAGTATAGTTGTTTCTGTTTTTAATGAGTCTGAAGAACAACTCCGAACATGTAAACTAGAGCTGATAGACAAAATGGAAATTTACAGTATTAACAATTACGGTCACACACAGTTACCAGAGGCCAGCAATTTCATTGAGTTGTTTAGCAAATGTTCTTAGATGACATTTTAAAATCCTTATTGCAATTTCCTTTCCTGACACTTCCTCTTCGCCCCACTCCAACATGTTCATTTAACAAAGCTGCCAACTATTGGTATTTTTAGAATAAGTAAGAGGTTTTATTTCAATCAATTTCAAATACTTAGGTAGCAAGAACTAAGCTCCTAATATTACCCCATTATGAGCCACATGGGTGTTTCGGCAAAACTCCTGTCCTTCTACCCCACAAGGAGAGACTCTCCCTTAGTACCTTCTGCTTTTTAGAACATTCCATCCCTGAAAGCAGAAAGTCAGGAGTCTGTGCTACTCAGTGTCCTTAAACCAGTAGTGTTGACTGGTGGGCTCCATCTCAGACCTGCAAAATTAGAATGTGCCATGGCAGTATGACCCCTTAGGCAACCTGTGGGCATATGAAGGTCTGAGAAACACAGTTTCAGCCTTATTATTGCTTAAGAAAAGCTTTTTGGAACAAGGCATGGTGGCACATGCCTTTAATTACAGCACTAGGGAGGCAGAGGCAGGTAGATTTCTGTAAGATGGAGGTCAGCCTGGGATGGTCTACATACCAAGTTCCAGGCCAACTGAGACTACATAGTGAGACCCTGTCTTAGAAGGGAGGAAGGGAGGGAAACAGGGAAGAAGGGAGGGAGAGAGGAAGAGAGGGAGGGAGGGAGGGAGGTAGGGAGGGAGGGAGGGAGGGAAGGCTCTTTTGCTAATAGAAAGATGAGGAAGAAAAACACTGTGAGCACAACATAGTGGTATAGTTCTGAGAAGCAAAGCAAAGGCCAATTTGTGTAACTGATTATCTCCGAGGAAACCATGAGGACTTCCCCCATCACAGCACCAGACGAAGCACATCAGGTGGGTCATTCCTTTCATTCAACCAGTGCTGAACTATCTGCTGTTTGGTAGGCGTATGTGCCAAGATTCCTTTCCAAGTCAAGGAAGAAATCATTCCAGCTTAACTTATAAGTGTGTGTATGTGTATAATTATAAAACACACTTATATAAGATATTTGACTACACATGCTAGACATTTGTTCTAAGGGATACAGAAAGATCTGAAAGTTAATTATACACTCTTATTTGTTGTCATTATTATTTAAGACATTCTGAGAAGACCTTTTTAAAAATGATCTGCAATGTCAATACCAGGTATAGTATTTTATTCATTTCTGACATTAAACAGCATTTCTGTAGGTTTATTTGCATTCGTGGTGGAATTTCAAGTGACTGGGAAAACCATGGGTCTTTTTCAAATTACAACTTGAAAAATGTACTGGGAAAAATATGAATATACCAGTTCCTAAGTAGCCTAAGATCTCAAATTCTCTAAGTTTTTTCCATTCTATTAAAGGACTAGAATTGAAGGCCTGTAGTTTTTTGTTTCTTTCTCTGACATGAAGATAAGATACCTACTGCTGAATCCACAAAATGTCTAAATATTCAATGTATAAACCTTTCATGAATATACAAGCATGTAAGTATATGTGCGTAAAGAAAAAGAGAAAATTTATTTATTTATTTATGAAAGAATCATACCCCACGTGATCTTTACTCTTGATTGTCAATGTGAAGGAATTTAGAATCACCTAGGAGACACACCTCTGGGCATGTCTGTGAGAACATTACAAGAGGGCAGCAGGAATCACTGACCAAGCCTGTGACTTGGTTTCAAGGTTTCAGCAACTCCATGATCCAAAACAAAACACCCAGGACAAAGAGCAGACAGGCTTAGCTTGAGCCAGGTGTCCACCACTGAGCAATCAATTGTGGCAACTGGCGTCAACTATAAGAAGCTACTCCAAGAGTGAGGAGATGTGTCAGAAGTGAACAGAAACCACAAGAAGCAGCTACTACAACTGCCATTACAATTAAGATTTCTTCAATGAAAACACTGAAATATGTAACAGAATTATTGGCATGTTTACTGAAGTCAGGGGATCCCTAAAAACTCTGGTGATCTGTGTGATAAACATAATGACACCCCCTTCCACCTTCTAAGGAGTCTCAAAAGGACATAATGGAGTAACTTAGCAGTGAAAATCATCACAATGTGATTGGAATGATATCCTAAATTAGGAACTCAGACTTTGACTCGGAAGGTCTTAGGTTAGGCTCCATTCAGCCACTCGAAAGCCCTGTGATCAGACAGACTTTGGTGGGCACTTTTCTCCCTTCTCTGGACCCCAGTTTCTGCCTCTTCCAAAACCTGCTAATAATCCAAACATCTTGCAGAGTCATAGTATGGTTTAGTGGACAACCCACATGTCCAATATACTACCCCAGTCTACAGAGGCCATCATTTTTAAAGCCTTTATTACAGGCAAACCCAGACTCCAACCCTCCCCTCAGTGCCGTGTGAAAACAATGAAAGTAGAGTAGGAAAAAAAAATATATGAAATTTAACTTGTGTCCAAACAAAAACTGAATCTTCCAACCAGACAGACTTTTTAGTCTGGCCATTTTAACTATCCTGAAGCAAAGAACAGAATAATTTGCAACTTTGAAAGAGTAACTTGGCTTTTACTTTAAAAGAGCCACTGAATATTTAACCAAGGAACAGATCTCTGAACATGACTAATGGCAGGCATCAGAAGGACCATTCTCCTTGCTTACTTTTACAGAAGGCTAAAATGCAGCTCAAAGAGGCTGGTCACTGCTTGTCCAAAGTCACTGCAGAAATGGTTGCACAGCTAGTTGCAAGTCATAGGCACCAAGTTCACGGGGCACTGCTCTTGGCTGCTCCTCAGGCTCTGTGCACCAGTCTTGTTTGGTGCTGAAGGCCAGAGGGATCCTATTACCACATAATTAGCATCAGGGCATGTGTAACAGCCAGATTTCCACACTAGAGTCAAACATCTTTGGGCCAGACGCATCCCCTCCACCACATGCCGGGGATGGTACAGCTGCCACAACCACACTCCTTATCCCCACGCTGCAAGCCAGAGGCTCTGAGGTTTGGGGACTTGGAACAGATGGTTCATTCCATCCAGGATGAAGTAACTTCTATCTGAAATGACTTCTCAAAAAACACCTTTAGGGAAGTTTTTGAGATTTAATGTTCTTCCACCTGGGAGCTTAAAGACTTTACAATGGATTTAGAGGAATGCCCCCACCCCGCCCAAAACCATGTGGGATAAATGTCAAGAATGAAGGGGCCACTTTGGAACCTGGAAAAGATAGAAATGGCACAGAAGATCCATATTATCAGTGGTTGAGCCAGAGCAAAAAACAAAAAACAGAAACAGTTCATTTTCAGACACCATCACAAAAGAAATGTAAGACCAAGAAATGAGATCCTTTGATACCAATCTTCAGGTAATTTTGACTTTATCTGGATAATTTTATACTTATTGTTAATGACAAAAGATATCCTTAGGAAAGATTCAGAAACCATTATGCATTCATGAGCACATACAGATTTCATAGGCTTTCAGATTCGTTTTCAAATCTTTAAACCAGTGACCGAGAATAGAATTTTCTCAGAAGTAGAGTAAAAAGTATTTTTAAACAAGGACTTGCAAAGTGCTTCTTTCATCTCTGGATATTTCTTTTGTTTTACAATTCATTTGAGACTTTTAAACCAAAGAAGAGAAGGAAAGAAAAAGAAACGGTTTCCAACTTTGAGTCTGGAACCAAGCTCACCTAGCAAGTCCAAGAAGGATATAAAGACTCTAACAGTGCAGACCCTGCTGGAGCCGGAACAGGAGTATTACCAGATTGAAAGGGGACGGGAACCAAGGCAAGCTCTTACTTGCTCCAGGTCTCAACGGCATTTTTCCTAATAAGATGAACTGTTAGTCCTGGGTTACATAAATTCCAACATACTAGAGCCCTCCCTGAGTTACAGTGAGGCCCACGGCCTCCTGAATCCCCACATCTGTGGCCCATTTAAATGTATGACTGTCCCTCATCATTGTCCAGGTCCTCAGCTGTGGACTAAGAGCAGCTTGCTGTACAAACCCAGAGAGACAAGGGCCCGCAAAATCAGTATCGTGGAACACTTTTTTCTTCGATTCCAAAATCTGGAGGGAAATAAGAATGTAAAGAATTGCAGGTTTTATGATTTCAGAAAGGAAGAAGATAAACAGAGGGCGAGTGTACATTGTCTGTGAAACACACCTCACTTATCCCTTTAAGGAAGCTTTTAAATCACGCCTTTAAAAGGCTGGGGATGTAGCCCAATTGGTAGAGAACTACTCTAGCTTGCATGAAGCCCTGGGTTCATCCTCAGCACCCTATAAACCCAGCATGGTGGTGCACATTTGTAATTCCAGCACTCAGGAGACCAGAAATTCAAGGTCATCTTTAGCTACACATCTAGTTCAAGACCAGCCTAAAATACAAGAGACCCTGTCTCAGAAAGAGGGGTGGGGTGGGGTTTGCAGAGAAAACAGCTACTATGGGAGTTATAGGACTCTGTCGGGGGAAATAGTTAGGCAGCCGAGTCCCAACCTCAAGCAAGCCTGCTTCATCTCTCTTTGCCTGAACCTTCTTTCACTGTGAAATGGAAATGGTAAACAGCTGTAGTGACCAGCACCTTTACATACACACAGAGAAAGAGAGCGAGCTTTGTGCAGACTATGTACTCAATAAACGACCTATCCTGATGTTATAATTCGTATTAAGAATAAAAGCAATGCAGCAGCTGTATCAGTGACCTACTTACTTGGGCAGAAGGATTCTCTTGGTTTAGTCTAGCAAACACTTTTAAAGCTATGACATGATCTCCACCCCCCTACCAAACATGCATAATGCTATGAAGAATTTTTCCTGAGTTTGGGCCCATTCAAATGGGCCCAGCAAATTAAAGTAGGTAGGCTGCTCGTTTCTGCCACACCACTTCACAAGTGCTCCCTTCCACTGAGAATTTCTTAGTGTGGCACACACTGTGCTAAGGAACTGAGGACACAACAAAGCATGAGATACGTCGTTGGCCCTGAATACCCAGAAAAGTCAAAAGCTGAACTAACAACTGAAACCAACAATCACAACTGAACAGCATCAGAGAGGAAGTGAGCGTCAAAAACGTGCTGAGGTCGCACAGTGGAGTCAGGCCTTAATCGGGTCTCTGAGCATAGGGGAGTACTCCACAAAGAGTGGGGGCTTAGGGTGAGACCTAGTCAAAGAAGAATTTTTCCTGTAGGCAAAGAGAACGAATTTCAAGTCAAGGCGGGGGCATGGGCAAAAACTTAGTCGCATGAAAAAAAGGAGTAGCGTCCGGACAGAAAAAGAGACAGAGCTTGACGGCCAGTTGCGAACCTCAAGATTGGCGGAGGGGGCGCTGTGCACCGGAGATGCTCATCAACAAAGGACTCACCATGCCACAGAAGAGCACAACTGCGTGAGCAGGGCGTGAGGCGTTCGGTGCTTGATGTTGCAAACTGGCTTTTGAATGCGTTCTCCACGTTGGTGCAGTTGGCGTGAAATGGCTTTGCTGTCCGTAACTAGGGGACTAGGGCTTCACACACACGCCAGACACTGGCTCTACAACCGAGCTATAGGCCCAGCACTCTGAATTTCTACTTTTTAGTGTGAGACGGGATCTAAGTTACTCAGGCTGCCCTTGAACTTGATCCTCATGTCTCAGCCTGTTGAATAAGTGGGATTACTGGCAGATCTCCACCACCAGGCCCAGTTTGAAATTTCTTGGCTTTAATCTTAATGATAATCCACAAAATAAAATTATATGGAGATGAAGACATGATTTTTCTTTATGCTGATAATATATTTCGATCAAAATATATATATTTAGCCAAGCATGGTGGTGCACACCTTTAGTCCCAGCACTCCAGAGGCAGAGGCAGGCAGATCTCTGTGAGACTGAGGCCAGCCTGTTCTACATGGTGAGTTCCAGGCCAGCTGGGGCTACAAGGAGACCCGCCTCAAGAAAATAATAAATATATATGTAGATACAGGAAGACATATATAGATGATATAGATATCATCTGTTATGTGCCAGACACAATGCTAGATTCTGTGACTATAACAGTGAGCAAAACAAGGGAATATGCTTGACTTCATAAAGCTGAGTATCTAAAAAGGGGAGGTAACCAATACAGAACAGTACAGCAGCTTATCAAGAAACAGTAAACACACAAGTGAATAAAACATGTACACGCTCAGGGGCAGACAGGTGGAGAAGGAGGTGCCAGTGCTCTACAGTGGAGCAAGACAGTCTGTCATACTTCCCTCGTTAATGCTACAGTTATTTGAGTGATGACCTAAAGGATCGATCAAGCAATGAATATGATGAACGTATAATATAAAAACAGGAAATGAATATGCAAGAACTCTGTGACACCATGAAAAAAACAATCTACAAATTATAGGCAAAGAAGGAGAAAAATCCCAGGTCAATGGCGTAGACTAGATGATCAACAGGATTATAGAAGAAAACATCACTAAATATGCCCATACAGATACAAAAAGGACATGGACCACAAAATAGACAGGACCAGAAAATTAACTCCCCATAGAAAATCATAGTAAGAACACTAAATATACAGAACAAAGTGGGTATTGAAAGCTGTGAGAGAATAACCACAAGTCACATGTTAAGGAAAACCTATCAGAGTAACAGCTGACCTCTCAATGGGAACTTTAAAAAGCCAGAAGAGCCTGGAGCAATATAGTCCAAGGTCTAAATGACCACAGATGCCAATGTAGACTACTTTACCCAGAAAAACTCTCTGTTGAAGGAGAAAGAAAAACTTTCCATGACATAAGCAGGCTAAAATAATTCATGTCTACCACCACCCCACACAGAGAATAGGGGCAGTAATACAAAGGACTGAAGACAGGAATAAACACAGCTGGGACTACAGGATGAAAACAAATGAAGCTATAATTACTGAAACATAAAATGGGACTAAGATCACAAAGTAAAATGACAGTAATCAACACACATCTTTGAATAATAACTTTAAACATTAATGGTCTCAATTCTCAAATCAAAAGACACAGGTTAGTTGATGGATAACCAAACAAAATTCATCTTTTTGCTGTCTACAAGAAATTAATCTTCAAGGACAAACACCATTTAAGACTGAAAGGATGGAAAAAAAATATTCCAAACAAATGGAACCAAGAAACAAGCTGGTATTGCTATCCTAACATCTGATAAAAATAGACTTCAAACTAAAATCAATCAGAAGAGATAAAGTAGGCCACTTCATCCTGATAAAGGGGAACAGTCAACCAAAAAGACATTACAATCATAAACATATATGCACCAAATTCTAGTGCATCCACTTTCATAAAAAGAGTACTGGACTTCAAGACACAGATCAACCCCAACTCAGTAATAGCAGATGATTCTAATATCCCACTTTCTCCTATAGACAGGCCACCTGGACAAAATATAAACAGCGAGCGAAACACTGGAATTAAATGATATCATACATCAAAATATTCTACCCAAATATCAAATGCTGTGCATTCTACTCAGCAGCAATGAAAGTTTGTCTAAAATAGATGACATACTGGGGCATAAAACAAATCTCAACAGATAAAGAAAAACTGAATTAACTTCATGAATTCTTTCTGGCTACAACGTAATAAAACTTAAAATTAACAGCAAAAAAATCTCTAGTAATTACATGAACTCACAGATTAAACAACACATTACTGATTGATGAGTGGGTCAAAAAAGACATTCAGAAATAAACAAAATATTTTTAATCCTGGAATTAAATAAAAATGAAAACACAACACAACAAAACTTCTGGGACACATTAAAAGCAGTCCTAACAGCAGAATTTGTAACTCTAAGCACCTACAAAAAAGAAAATCAGAAAGAGTACATGACTTAGTGATGGCACTGAACAAACAAGAACCAACCCAAACTCAAATCCAGCAGATGGAAAGAAATAATACAAACCACAGAAGTTGTGTGGGTAGGAAGCTGGGGATGGATCGAAGACAGTTGGAAGAGGAAGAGATATGACCAGAATACGCTGTATGATGTTCTCTGAGAATTAATAAAAAAAAAAAATCAGAGCCAACATCAATGAAATAGAAACAAAGAAAACAATACAAAGAATAAATCTAAGAGCTGGTTCTTTGAGAAGATGAACAAGATCAATAAACTTTTAACCCAGGTACCAAAATAATGAAGGAATACACCCAAATCAACAAAATCAGAGATTAACAGGGAAACATTACAAAAGACACCAGAGAAATTCAGAACTTTTTAAGGGAATATTTTAAAAACCTATACTTCTTTAAATTAGAAAACTCAAAGGAAATGGATGTATTTCTAGATTCAACTGAACCACCAAAGGTAAACCAAGAAAAGAGTGCAACATAAACAGACCCATAACAAACAAGGAGATGGAAACAGAATTACAAAGCCTTCTGACGAAAAAATTAATAATATACCATAGGTCCAGTTGGAGTCACTGCAGAATTCTACTAGACTTTTAAGGAGGAAGCATGACTAGTACTGCTTAATTATTCAGGAGGCACTTCAAATTCCTTCTACAAAGTCAGTATAACTCTAATACCAAAACCGGATGAAACACAACAACAAAACTGCAGGTTAATATGCCTGATGAACACAAATGGAAAGTTCTTCATACAAGCACATATCAAAAGGATCATCTCCTTATTAGCTTTATTCTAGAAATGAAGAGATGGTTCAACATATATAACTCAATAAATGTACTAAACCATATAAATGGACTTAAAAGACAAAAATCACATGATTATCTCAATAGATGCAGAAAAGGCCTTTGATAAAATCTAACATGGCTTCATGATAAAAGTTCTAGAGAGAACAGGACTGGAGGGAACACATCTCAGTATAATAATGCTGAATACAACAAACCAACAGACAACATCATTTCAAGTAAAGAAAAACTTCAAATATTTCCATTAAAATCAAGAATGAGACAGGGTTGTACACTATATTCTCTTCTTTTCCATATAGTGCTTGAAGCCCTAGCTAGAGCAATAAGACAAGAGAATGAAATTAAAGGGATACTAATAGGAAAAGAAGAAATCAAATTATCCCTATTTGCAGATGACATTATGCATAAGAGATTCCAAAAATTTTACCAAAAAACTTCTGGAAATGATCAACACACTTTCAGCAAAGTGGTAAGAGATAAAATTAACTTACAAAAACCATCGCCTTTTCATATACCAGCAGCAAACAGGTGGAGACAGAGATCGTTGAAACATTCCCAATCACAACAGCCTCAAAAATATAAATAAAATACCTAGGAACAAACCTAAACAAGAATTTGAAAGGCCTCTACAATGGAAGCTTTAAATCTCTGCAGAAAAAAAAACTGAAGGAGACATTAGAAGATGGAAAGACCTTTCATGCTCGTGGATTGGTAGAATTAATATTGCAAAAATGATCATCCTATCAAATGCAATTTACAGATTGAATGCAATCCCAATAAAAAAAATCCCCATGACATTCTTCACAAAAATAGGGGGGGAAATCCTAAAATTCATATGGAGGCACAAAAGACTCCAGATAGCTAAAGCAACCCTGAGCAAAATGAATAATGCTGAGCTAGGAGTGGAGGCAGAGGCAGGCAGATCTCTGTGACCTCAAGGCTAGCCTGGTCTGTATACGGAATTCCAGGTTAGCTGGGACTACAGGGAGACCCTGTTCCAAAAAAGAAAGAAGAAGAAGAAGAAGAATGCTAGTGGGGTCACGATCCCAGATTTCAAACTACATTGTAGAGTTATAGTAATAAAACAGCATGGCACAAAAACGGACATGTAGATCACTGGAACCCAATAGAAGGATCACACATGAGTGCACACAATTGCAGTTCCCTCATATTTGACAAAGATGCCAAAAATACACATTGGAGGAAAGATAGCATCTTCAACAAATGATGCCAGGGAAACCGGATGTCCACATATAGGAGAATGAAATTAGATCCACATCTATCATGCTACACAAAACTCAACTCAAAGTGAATCAAAAACCTCAATGTGAAACCTGAAATGCTAAAACTGTTAGAGAAAGACATAGGCAGTATCCTACAAGTCGCAGGGACATGCAGGCATATGCAGGGACCTGCTAAAGTAGACTTCATTCACTCAAGAATTGAGGCTAGGAATTGACAAATAGGAAAGATCTCATTAAACTAAAAAGCTTCTGTAGAGTGAAAAGGAAGTCCACAGAGAGGGAGAGAACCTTTGCTATACAACTGATCGAGGATCAATATCCAGACTCTACAGGGAGCTCAAAAAACAAAGAGTCAATAAAACAAACGACCCCATTTAAAAAATGAACTACAAATCTTTAACAGAGAGATTTCAAAAGAAGAAATAAAAATGGCTAAGAAATATCTTAAAAGCTGTTCACGATCCTTTGCAATTAGGGAAATGTTAATTCAAACTACTTTGAGATTCCATCTTACCCTAGTCAGAGTAGCTAAGATCAAGAAAACAATGACAACAAATGCTGGAGAGGATGCGGGGAAAGGGGGCCCTCGTTCCCGCTGCTGGAGCACAAGCTGGTGCGGCCACTATGGAAATGAGTGTGCAGATCTCAAAACTAAAAACAGGCTCAACTATACCTCTCCTCAGCACATACCTAAGAGGTGCTTGCTCAGCCATGGTTCTAGCTTTTCATGGTAGCTAGGAGATGGAAACAAACTAAATGTCCCTCAAGTACTGAGTGGATAATGAAAATGTGCTCCATATACACAACGGAGTCTAGTCTGCTGCAAAGAATAATGAAATCATAAAATTTGCAGGTAAATGGATGGAACTGGAAAACATTATACCGAGTGAGGTAATCCAGATGCAGAAAAAATAAACGCCACATGTTCTCCCTCCTTTGTGGATCCTAGCTCTGAATCTTTAGATGTAAGTGTAGCTCTCACCACTCATCAAAGAAGCTTCTTTCTGCAGCAGATGGGGACTATTATAAAGTTCCACAACTGCTCAAAATGCAGAGGATAACGGATGTCATGGTACCCAGCTCCAATTATACATTTACAATGGAACCTTCCATGGAAGGCTAAGGGAGCTTCGTGGAACAGGGCAAAGATTGTAAAAGCCAGAGGACTGGAACAATTGCTGCTACATAATGTATTCATGTGTCCCGACCATGATAGGGAAGCTGTACCTGTGAGATCTCCACAATGTGCTTGCCTCAACAAGACCTGTAGGACACCAGCAGGCATGCCGATGTGGATGGGGACGATTTCACAGGGTCCTCCTACTTCTAGATGAAGAACCACGTAATCAATGGGTGCTGGGGGACGGAGAAGCCATTTTCTCCAGGGACCAGCTCCCTGACAGGTTTTCCAGTCCTGGATAGTCAGCTCTAAATACATGTACACAGTAGCACCATTAAATGGACTCAGGGTATTATGTGTATGTGTAACAATAATCAAAGAAGAGGCAAGAAGTTGAGAGGGAATGGGGAGCGGGAGGTGCTGGAGACGGGAACAGCAGGGCAGAACTGAAAAAATACAGTGCTCATGTACGAAATTCTCAAAAAAAAAAAATGTAAGTTCCACAAAACAGCACCACCAACTGGAAAGCAACTGATCGAATACAGGAGTCTAAGGACACATTTCTTATTTAAACCACAGCTGGCAGAAAGGCTGTTTAAGAACAGGAAGACAGCCTGAAAGAATGGGAGACTGTAGGCAAAGACCCAGAGCAGAGGTGTGGGGATAATCCAAGGGAAAGAAAACAGTCAGGGCCCAGAGGCCGGTACTTCAGTGTCTGTAAACGGGCAGAACAGAGCAGATAACACCCAACCAGTGGGAAAGGCAGACCAAATGCAAAAGCAACTTCGTGTGTGCATAAAGCAGGAAATGCTCGGGGGCCAAAAACTAAGAGGAAGACTAGAAACCAGAATGGCAAACGGAACTGAGGGTCACTCACAAGGGGCCAGGGAGCAAAGAGGAGGTGGCAAACAAGCAGGGTGGGCAGGAGACCAGGCCAAGCCCAAGGTAGAGCTGAGACCTCTCCATAAACAGCAGAGCAGCAGACGGTGGACCCAACCACAGAGAGACCATGGCTCGAACCCCAGGCTCAGGACAGAGGGGAAACTATGGCCTGCCTTCATGTAAGTTTGGGGTTCATTTCCTAGCGCCTGTAGGTCTGGGAACACCCACATGGAGAAATAAAAATGATTCCAGGGCACTCCTGAACAATCGAAATATAAAGGAAGAAATCCAGAGGGAAATTAGAAAGTATCTTGAGGCAAACAGAAATGAAAACACAATCTTTGGAAGCCTATGGGACTCAGCAAGGCAGTGTTACAAGAGAAGTTGATGGCTGTAAACACTTGTATTGAAGAAAGAATAAACAACACAATTTTATGCCTCAAAAAAAAGAACAAATCAAGTCCAGGGATATATCAAGGTAAATATAAATAATAAATATTAGGGAAGAAATAAAAAATAAAATGAATTCAACAACCCTGATAGCATTTTTAATACAATAAAATAAAACCCTTGCTCGACTAAGAAAGAGAGACGACTAAAAATCAGAAATGAAGGAGCTAATATAACTCCTGCCACAGAAATACAAAGGATCGTAAGGAAAAACTATGATGAATGATACCCAAACAGTAGGAAAATCCAGCCCATTTGCATTGTAAATGCTGCTTGATCTGTTTATACTTAAAGATATAACTAACTAAAATGTAGGAACACAAAAAAGTAGAAAATAAAGGATAGCTTTAGAGAACTGGATAGACTCACACAGGCCTGGGCACCTCACAACCGGAGGTACAACCCCGGCCAGTCACTTAATCTCTAAGAAGCAGCAGTTTCCTCGTCTATAAAATGTGCTAACAGCTGCATTCCACAACCTAAGATTCGTTGTGCTGTGCATAAAGTGCTTTAGACGGAGCCTGGTTCATAACAGCTGCTCCAGTAACAATAGCGATAGCGTTAAAATTAGCCCTGCCCGCCCACGCTACCATGTGGACTACTGCGTTTGCAAAGAAGGTTGGAAATCCCTCCCGTCCCTACCCACCTGCCCTTTTGCTGTAAGACTTCACCTCCACTCCCATTAAGAGGTCCAATCTATTTTTCCCGGGCCTTCAACCCTTGAACCTGAGATGACCTTGAACTGGCTTTGATAATTGAGATGATATTTTCTCTCACCATAACCTCAAAAAAAGTTTTCCACTATACCTTTATAATCTTGAGACTTCTAACCAAGAAGCAGTTACAGAGCTTAAACAATCTCCTTCCCAGAAACAACTAAAAAGCAGAACAATATATATGAAACAATGGGTTTCATGACAGTGATTCCTAATGGGAACCAAATGAGGTCATCAGCATGATTCCCTCCCCCCACTTCCCCGCCAGCCTGATGACAGAGTCTGGGCTGCAGTACATGAAGCACAACCAGGTGTTGTTTACCTATGGTCTCTTGATTGCAAGAGGTGAAGCTAGGTGTTTGGAGAGATCAACCTGACCAGAGTTCACAGAGAAAAGAGCCAGAGAGCCTCCGCACCCCTTGAGTATTCTGCTATTAATCATGTGCATAAAAAATAACAATCTGCTGAGTCCAAGACAAGAACCACTCCAAAGAGAGTGGGAGCAGTACGTGGCAGCTCAGGCTTCGTTTCTTGGAACACAGAACCAGGAGTGAAGAAACCCAAACTACCGTCTTTGACAAGAGACACCACAAGGAAAGAGGCCCAGACAAAAGGCAACAGCATCTATCAGACATGTGAAGAAGGCACCAGAGACCTAAAAGCCTTGGTCATATCACCAGATGACCTCAGCCTCATGAATTACCTAGAAGAGATGAATTGAACCCAGCCAGGACCAACCTCAACTAATGGCCCCCAGAGTCGTGAACAAATAAAGGAGCTGTGGTTTGAAGCTCAAGATAGCTTACGGCTTGCAACAGATAAATTATACATGAGATGTTTGAAAGAATGCTTTAACCTAAAATACACTGGTAAACTGTCATGCGCTGTTTAAGCTTACTTCGAAGCTAGCTGTGGAAATGGGGAAGCACCCGCTCCCCGCCCTCTTCAGACCTGTTGTATAAAGCTATCCTCAGAGCATAAGAGCCATTATCTTCATCAGAACACCTGTGACTACTTGCAAGTAACCCCTGAGATTGGGACTGCTCATGTGCCCTCATAGAAAGAAGTAAGGAGGGTCACTACCCTCCCCCACACACCTGAGATGCCGGCAGCCCCCTCCTGAACCTCCCAGCCTAGCTGCCATGGTCTTAGGAGGTGCTAGATTAAGAGACTATAGAGGGTTAACTGAAGAGTCCATCAATACAGCTATGGAGGAGTCATCATCTATGCTGGGGTGAGAACTTCAGTGGTGTGGCTGCTTTGAGGGTCCTCCACACTCCTGTTAAGTGACCACCCACCCATGCTCTGTAGCCCAATAAACTCATTGGCTCCCCTAGATGGACTTTGGTGATGGTGCTTTGCCTTGTTGATGGTGCTCTATGAGGAACGGGAGACACTGGTTTACATCTTCCCAGGAACAGAATTTATACAATAGGCCCCAGGCATGTTTGTCTTGGAGTTTCATCCAAAACCCCTTGTCTAGAGACAGGCTGCCCCAACCCTGATCCTATGACAAAGAGAAAAGAGACCAGCAAAAAGGCCAAGAGCAAAAACATTGTGTCCTTAGAATGAGAGTAAATAGTTTGAGTAAATACATTGTGCCCTTGAGAACAGCTACAAGGAAAACCATCTCAGAGATTATTAACATTTCTCAAACAATATAAAAATGTCTGCAGTAGAAAGAACTCAGAAGCTAATCCATGGAGAAGACACCATGCCTAGGGCTCTCTCAACTGGGAACTTCAGCATGACTGACTGCTGCTAGATGTACCTGCCAAACTGGATGATGTCACTTTTGCTGGTTCTCTCAAATGGGGAGTCCAGTCCTTTCTGCTGGACGCTGTAAGTGCCTAGTGGTGTTCTGCTATGCCCACTGCTTCCATCTGCTGATTGTTCTTTCACTTTGCCTGCGATATGCTTTTAAAACACATTCATTTTAACCTAAAAACATAGCTATCATAGATCATTCTCTACATGGAACGGTTGCCAATACAAAAGGCAAGCAATAACCATCAGTAAATGGTCTGCTTCTGTCAGCCAACAACCTAAATATCTAAAGGCAGCCATCCCACACTACAGCAAAAATCATAGCCTGTTTCATTCTCAGGAGGTTAAAACCATTGTAAAAAAAGATATGTGTCACAGAATCCTGAAATATCAGGGTTCACACATCTCCTGCTGATGGAATAACACTTCCTCTCATTTCAATGAAGCCTTGAGGACAAGACTGTTCTAGAATCTCTGATGATGTATACAGCAGGTTTCCTATGCTCAGGAGCAGCCTGTCCCAGGCACAGCTAAGCAGTTCACCCCTCATTTATGGTGAGTCACTCAGCACAATTCCTGCCCCTAACAAAAGAGACATTAGGAACAGCTGGGCTATTTTAGTCCCGGAGAAGGAGGTCACGGAAACACAAGCAGGACAAAGGGTGACTAAGGAAGCAGCTCAGTGGTGCCGACAGAGAAAGCTGGTTTGAGAGGCACCAGGACTGGATGATGCTCATGACTCACTCTACTGTAGTGAGGAAGAATACCAAGTGCACTCTCAAGAGTTAGGAGTCCATGGTCATTGTTCAAAACTAATGAGTCTGTAAGCGCCTCCCCAAATCAGCCTATCTCAAAACAGGCATGTGTTTACCCAGGGCCACTCTGGAAAGTGGTAAATTATAAGTTCATGTAAAGCTGAGCCACAGACACAAAATGTAGCCGAGCCAGCAGGGAAGGCAAGCCTTAGCTACCTCTGAGACTTCACTGCTCATGGCGGACCAAGATTTGAGGCTAACCCTAGAAATCAAGCTCTTATCCCTCCTGCTTCTGTCAGACGGGAAACTGAATTATTAATTGTACTGGATTATGAACTAGAGACGTTCTATCATGACATGTGGCCTTGCTCCTCATTCCTCTGATGCCACTGTCTCAGGAGACCAAGGGATGAGACCTCACCTACAACCTGGCTAGGCTATCATATGCCTCACCCGGCGAGTCAGAACTAGAAACCATGTTCGTGGAAGAGGTGAAGTTATACAGAACTGTCCAGGAGGGTCTGGAGCCTTGGCAAGCAAAAGCTCCAAGAAAGCCCACTCACCAAGGGAGCACGTGGGCATAGAGGAAGCCTACGGACAGTAGATAAAAAAGGAAGAACAGAGCAGGAAATCCTCAGAAGTACCCTGCAAGAGCCACACGCGTCCATCTTGACAGCACCCTGGTTTCAGCGGCAATGAATTCAGAATAGCATGAGCTGGAATGAGAAACGGCACTTTGTCCAGTAGGACCCTCTTGGAATCTGCTCCAAACTACTTTGAGTTACGTAACTAATCAAGTACGTGAGTGAAAGTGAAAGGATAGTCCTGGATTCCAGATTTTTCTCCATCTACCACGGCTGAACTCAAGGACACCAATTCCTACCGCTCTTACAGCCATTTCTGGCTAGAGGGATATCACCTGCCATCCCACATGGCTAGTTCCAAAGAGAGTTTCCTTGGCAGAACTAGCAGCCCGTTAGTGGCCCATTTCTCTTTATACCACAGAGCTCTGATTCCCAGGAGGCGGCAGACGAGGGGCTGCAGCAGGCCGTGATCTGACACCTGCTCCATCACTCTTCTCCTTCGCTGTCTGTGAACTCTTCTTACTTGTAATGATATCTCCAGAGTCCCATGATCTCCTTCTCTGCAATCGAGCTTTCTTTTATGATCTCTGGTCCATCAACCTACAGGAAATATATCTCGATTCTGGTTGCATTAACTGCTCAGATTCTTTCTTGCAAATATTTCATAATGCCTGTCTCAGAGGCCAAGGAGCACACAGGATGCTGTTGCATAACATTCCCCATTGACCAGTTTCAACATAATCCCAGCCAAAATGTCTGCCAAGAAAGCACCAAGAGATCATGTACCCATAATTCGATACCACTACTCTATGCCCCCATTCATGCTGCCACTTCTACAATCCACACCCACCCCCAGATGGTAGGGAATCACAGAAATCCTAACCAGAAAGGCCTTAATTCAATCCTTCCAGCTTGCATATGACAAAACTGAGTCATCACCAGGCAAGGAGCAAGAATTCCCCTGCAGGATTCGTTCTTCTTGGAGGCAGGTACTTAGCTCAGAGAACACTCACTGAAAGCTCAACAGCGACATGCAGGAAGCTGTGATCATGCAAAGACATGATCTGGCATTCAGTTTCCCATCAATCATAACTCAAGGGTAGAGTGACAGACCTATGTATTTGTATGACAAGACAAGCATTCACACATGCTAGACCCAAAGCAAAAACAAAGTGCTAAAGTAACCAGGGTCAGGGGTGGGAAAGAATAAAAAGGACCAGAAAGGGCTCCGTGGAAGATGGAATTTGGGTTACTTTTTGCATGAAATCCTCCTCACACCTCTAACCACAGCTTGAATGTGCCATCCTCTAGGCAGCTCCCATGTGCAGTCGGATGGCTTTATGACCTGGCTGTTTGACCCACACCACTCCACTCTAACCTAACCTCACAAAATCAGGAATCTTATCCTCAGTAGCTACCAGAGAGCTCTGCACACTACAGATATAAAGGTGTGTGGTATGCATGCGGATTAAATGAAACTGAGCTGATAGTGAGTGGGAGATCCTATACCCTTGCTGGATACAATAGTGTGTAAGAGGAAATTTCTAGAACCATTTTCATAGAGGCATAAAAGTGAGAAAGGAGAAGAGGGGGTAGGAGAGACGGTGACAACTCTACTTCAACTCACACTTACCAACCCTACACATGATCCTCCCATTTGATCCTCCGATCCTACTCGAAGAAGCGGGGATTATATTTTCATTAAAGTAGTGTGATTCCTATTTTATGAACAAGGAAACTGGGGTAGGAAGAGGTCAAATAATCACTCAAGGTCACACAGAATAAGAGCCAGGTTGGAACCCAGCATGGTCAGTTTTAGAAGCTGAGCTTTTCATCACCATCTGACACTGAACTGGAAGAGAAAAAGTAGACTTATGAGTTTAAAAAGAGAGAGGAAAACCTAAATTTGGTGTTTGGAAAAGTACAGGAGCATCTCCTCTGAGCCACCTTCTTGAAGGACATAGTCCCAGTCACCAACATCTAGGAAGGGGAGAACAGAGCAAGGATCAAGTCCACAAACACGCAGTCCAGAGAGGCCCCATCGTCCCCCTCTGCCCCACTCCCTCCTCCTTGATCACTTTCTATGTTTCCCAATAAAAGATAACTTTAGATCCTGAAATAAGTGAAAAAAACAAAGCCTTTTTGACAAACTATATGAGGCACAGACTTCTGACACTTCAAATGTTCTGTCGTAAACAGTCTAAAGCATAATTGGGGGACAGTTAAGAACTCTCATTACTGGCTCAGGAAGTCTTTTGTGTTGTCCTTGCTGAGGTGGGAACTCAAGGCTTTGCATATGCTAGCCAAGTGCTCTACCAAGTGCTCTACAAGTACTCCAAAGCTGCCCTTTGCTCTTTCCTAACATCAGTTGAAATGTAAATCGGAAACAAATGAAGTCAGACAAAATCTCCAACAACTACGATCACTTCCTATAGTGGTTTCTGGGGTTGGTGGTTGTTTTTGTTTGTGTCTTTGTTTTGTTTTGTTTTGTTTTGTTTTCACAAATAAGTTTCAAAGGTTTTCCAAATAAGAAACTACCCAGTGTTGAAAGTAAGCCAATAATTTGCTGCCCTGCAGATTCCAGTAGCTTGTGGGACTCTGCAGTCTTCTGAGGTGGCTATAATTCTGCTTCCTGCTTTAGAGAACAGGATCCGTCCTACTGTGTGATCTCCTCCACAGGAGCCAAGGAAAGGCACATGTTCTCCCCTGTTTCTTTTGCCTTTCAGACCAGATGTACCCGTGTCAGGGCACCAGCTTGTGAGCACAGCACAGCTGTACTGCTGCCAGCTGTCACCAGTATTATAAACATTCTCTTTATCCATTCATCTCTAAATAAGTAGTTTGAATAAACGATTGCTAATCTCTGTCCTGTGTCGATCCATAGGATGGTAAGAACTCTAAATTACTCTTAATTTCTTGATTTTTAAGGAAAAAGCATTACAAAACCCCCCAGAGGGGTCCAGTCTTTGGAGTCCCCACATGTTCATGAATCTTAACTCCAGGATCTCCAGCAGGTTCTTCCAGTGATGAGTGGAAAAAAATTCCAGTTCTTCCTGCAGTGGGTCAGAGGAAATTAGCCATTTTAAAACGAGTCCAGGGTGCTCTCCTTTAGCCTGCCTGTGAAGGGAACTATTTCAGCAGAGCCTAACTGCCTGGAAAAGGGAAATTCCCAACCCCAGGAAAAATAAAACTGAGCACTTATGAAGGTCACATCCCAGAGGCACAGGCTGCTAACAGATGGAGGCCTAACCATATAACTATTAAGGAACAACTTCAGATACAGTCCGGCTGGATGCTAATTACAGTCCTCTGTTTCCAAATATCCCCACATAAATTCTTCTCTCCTCATAGCAACCTGTGGGTCAGGCACGTGTGTTGTTTGAATCCTGAATGGCCCCTCTAAGGTCATTGTGGGGGAGGTTTGATGTGTGGGACGTACTGGAACTCTTAGGACCTGCAGCCTACTAAAAGATGGGTAAGTCACTGCTGGAGTGCCACTACCAGGGATAACGTCCCTAGCCCCTCCTCTTTATCCTCTTCTGCCACAGGCATGGAGGTAAATGGGGCCATGAGGCAAGGAACTAAAACCTCTACAGCAGCAAATCAGAATAAACCTTTCCTCCTTTTCAGTTAGCCATCTCAGGTACTTTGTCATGGTGATGGAAAGCTGACTAACACTGTCTCATTCTGGAGGTAAGAAACTAGTACACTGGGAGGATGTTAAACACTGATGGTGACAAATTTAAACCCAGCTATTCAGACTCAGTCAGAGCAATTATCATTAAACCATCTCTTCTTCTGCTCAATTCACATTGGGTTGTGAATCAGTTGACCTAATTGAATTTGCTAGATCACCCCTTAAAACAATCTGTTTATTATGTGAATGTCATGCTCTGGGCCCTTGCAGCAGGGTATACATTGTGAAAAGTCCTCAGCAGAGTCTTTGATGTTCACTCTGTGTGCTGGAGAGCTTTAGTTATCAACTTGACACAACTGGGTAGAGAGAGCCTTAATTGGAGGAATTACCTCCATTGGACTGGCCTATGGCCATGTCTGTGGGGCATTTTCTTGATTGTTGAGTGATGTGGGAGGGCCCAGCTCCCTGTGGGCAGTGCCAGCCCTGGGCAGGTGGTCCTGTATTATATAAGAAAGCAGGTTGAGCATGGGCCCTGGGAGCAAGCCAGTAAGCAGTTCCTCCATGGTCTGTGCTTCAGTTCCTACCTCCAGGTTTTTGACCTGAGTTCCTACCTTGGGCTCCCTCAGTGATGAACTATAAACCCCAGAAATGTAAGATAAAATAATCTCTTTCCTCCCCAAGTTAGTTTCGGTCAATGTTACATATATAAAATATTCTATTTATTGTTTTTATTTTGTGTGTATGAGTACACTCCCTGCATGTATGTAAGGGTACCCATGTTGTGCAACGCCTGCAGAGGTCAGAAGAGGACATTCGATCCCCTGGAACTGGAGTTAGGACAGTTGTTAGCCACCACCACATGGGTTCTGGAAATTGAACCCAGGTCCTCTGCAAGAGCAAACAGTGCTCTTAACCACTGAGCCATCTCTCCAGCCCCAAGTCAGTGTTTTTAATCACAGAAATAGAAAGCCAACTAAGACACTGTGTGACTTCTGAGAGTGGGACTATTGGTCCATTTTCCAGTAAGACTTCAAGTTTATAAGGGCCTATTAACTTGCCCAAGGTCTCATACTAAACAGATGTGATTCCAAAAGTGATCCCTTCCCGCGTATATTTACACTTCATTGCATTCAAGCAAAGACAACCTGACCAAGTGAGTGCTGAGGGTCCAACCTAGGGACCTGAGGGCACTGGGCCACTGCTCTAGCACTGTGCCACACCCCCAGTCTATGTCACATGTTTTTATCTCTTCCAAATGTCATATATTCTTTTCACTTACAGAAGAAACTATTGTTTTTCAATAAGTAGATTTTTAAATCTATGTTCAATTTTCAGGAAACTGATTTGAAATATCTATAAGTCAAATTATCCCAAAGAGGTGATCATTCATTAAGGCACAAAACAGAAAATAGAAAGAATAAAGTGAAACACTTCCCAAGCATAACACCGGTCACTCTCAAGAAGCTCTTCCTTACATCTAACTGGCTGCCTCCTGCTGTAATTTACACCTGTTCAACTTGGTTTCTACTCTCACTATTGGTCTTTAAATACTTCCAGTTTAACCCACTCCCAGACACTGAGGAATCCCTCAATGAATGCTTGTTTGCTCTCTTTTGAGAGCAAACATCTAATGGACAACTATGGGATCCATAATGTTACCATCACCTTCAATGTTCTTAGGCTCCTGCTTCCACCAGCTGAGTAGTTGCACTCTGGAGACAGAAGCACTCCCCCAGCAAGTTTAGGAAAGTGAATGGAGCTTCCGGAGCTTCTGGAGCCTCTGTCTAGCGATGGGAAAGCTTAGAGAAGGACAAAAGTGGGCTGACTGGCAGAGGGCAGAAGAGTTTTGAGATGCCAAGAGGGGCAGAGACCAGTGAGGTTTCCTTACTCCTGAGTCCCTAGTTCCACTCCTGATAGTCTGATTCCTGCAACTCAGTCTCAGATCCATCCTTCCCAGATGTGATAACACAACATTTGCCTATTTGGCTTAGTCTCATTTGATCTGAGTGTCTATATTTTCAACTAACACTGGCCTGATTGAGGGGCTAGAGAGATGGCTCAGCTGTTAAAAGCACTGATTGCTCTTGCAGAGGACAGGGTTCAGTTCCCAGACCCACATGGTGGCTCACAATTGCCTGGAACTCCAGTGCCCTCTTCAGGCATCTGTGCTCATTGTACACACATGGTACACTTACATACATGTAGGCAAACAGTCATCCACAGAAAATCATTAAATAAAAATAAATCTTTTTTTTAAACTGTCCTGATTAACACTCTATGTCTCTGACAATATAAACATTCCAAGGAGGAGGAACATTGCTATGTGTCTAATAAATGTATTAGGGGAGCAGAAAACATTTGAAAAGTGCTTAAATGGTTGGTATTGATGGTGCATGATAAAAATCCCTCATAAAAAATGGAATGTGAGGCAACACTTGGAGTACTGGGATAGAAAAACTGTGGACTTGCTGACAGGTGGCATCTGTACCAGCACCCGGTATGACTTCTAAGGCAGCAGCTCTCAATTAAGAACTGACTAGGCATTCGTCTTATCTCAGGGTCCCACATGCTCTGTCAGTATATGAAAGGTCAGCAGGGATTTTTCTGATTTCACTAAAAGGAGGTCATGATGTTCATAGACATATGCCTTAAACAAATCCTTTTTTGAGTGAGCTGAGAAGAAAAACAGAAAAGGTGAGAGGGTACCCTGATAAGCCACAATTCCATGTGTGGCATCTGTAGACCGGAACATGTTACCTAAGCACTATGAACAACCTATCAATGATGATCATGATACTGAACATAGTGTCATGGAGAAGAGTACTGGGAGTTAATGGAGCCTTGTAAAGTCAAGGCAAAGCTTGAGAGAAAGTAGACGTAGAACTAAAAATACATACTGAAAACCCAAATCAATCAGGCACTAGACCAAAAGAGCCATTTTAACAATAATGAGAAGGTAAGTTCTTTTAGGTTAGGGCTTCCTTGTAAAACATCTGGGGAAAGAAAAAACAACACTGTCTCCCCACTCTGCAGAGAAGCATTCCTTCAATTCACTCAACCACCGAAGGCACAAACACATTCTGCAGGCAGTGTGTGCCAGGGAACCTGCAGATAAAAGAGGTGAGAGGGCGCTGCCCCAAGGGAGCTGACAGTCCATGCGGGGAGGTGAGGCAATCCACGGTGATTATAGCGGCAACTGAGTAAGAATAAGTAACAAAAGAGCATCTACCGTAGTCACAGACAGTCGAACACATTAAAGCTGAGCCCTGGAGAGAGAGGAAATGCTCAGAAGTTGTGGAAAGGTGTGCGGAAGAGCACCCCAGAGCAAACAAACACTGACGTTGAGCAGATCAGACCTTACAGGCTGCACATTACTTACCCTACACAGTGACAACCTCTCTGTGATCCCCTGTAAAACAGGAATCATAATTTCTATGTAATATGATTAGACTGGTGCCCAGCATGTAGATGAGTATTGTGGTTGGAGCACAGAGGAAGAAGAACATGAGGACAGTAGAGGCCACGTCATACAGAGCCTTAGGAAAGCGACATCTGAGCAGGTGAAGTCTTCTTCCAAGATCTCACTGGCTGCAATGACTAGTGAGGGGTAGTAATAAATGTAGGTGGGCCAGTGGGCCACTGAGAAAATGTCTGTGAAATGTGTCTTAAAGGGGAAGAAAAAGTCCACGTAGATAGTATGGGGACCTTGAGAAAGTTAAATCATTTTTATAATAATTTTTAAATTATATTAAGAATTTAAATATTATTGTTCTATATGTTATTGATTTCAATTTTCTCACTAATAAAAGACTTTAGGAAAAAAATGCTGGTTATTGCCCTATCTCTGTTCAGAAAACCACACAGACGGGGCTAGGGAAAAGGCTCACTTGGTAAAGTATCTGCTCCAAAAGCAAGGACCTGAGTTTGGATCCTCAAAATCCACTGAAAAATCCAGGCATGGCCTAAGTGATGCATCTACAATGCAACCTCTATGCCTAAAGCTCAGAGAACATGGTGGAAGAGGGGGCGGAAAGAATGTAAGAGCCAGAGGGACAGGACACCTGCTGCCAGTCAGTGCATTCCAGACAGGACAGGCAGCTGCACCATAAAATCCCCACGGTGTGGTAGGTAACAAGATTTGCATAGTGACAAAACCAGTGATATGCCAAGGTAGGTGGGAGAAAGTTCACAGGGTCCCACCTCAAAATGAAGAGCCACAGACAATCAATGGATGCTGACTCTCTGAGGGAGGGAGGGAGAATCAGTAATCTCTAGAGACTAGCTCCCTGACAGATCATCCAATCCCAAGTGGACTACCTTAAACACAAGTAAATATGAGTACCACAAAATGGACTCAATGCACAAAATATGTGTGTGTATAATGTATGTATATATATATATATATGTATATATATGATGTATATGTGTATGTAGTATATCTAACAATAATCAAAGATGACCAGAAATTCATGGGGTGGGGGGGATGGAAAGGAACAGAGAGGGATGGAAATAATGCAAAGACAATTCTCATATGAAATTCTTAAAAAATGATTTTTAAATCCAGGCATGGTGACACACATCTATATCCCCAATCTTAGGGTTGTGGGGCAGGGCAGAGACAGGCAGATCTCTGGAGCTCATTGGCCAGCCAGCCTAGTCAACTCCATGAACTTCAGGTTCAGTAAGGAGCTCTATCTCAAAAGACAGGGGGTGCCAGGCGTGGTGGTGCACACCTTTAATCTAAGCACTCAAGAAGCAGAGGCAGGTGGATCTCTATGAGGTCAAGGCCAGCCAGGTCTACATGGTGAGCTCCAGGCTGGGGCAACAGGAGACCCTCTCAAAAGAAAGCAGGCAAGGGCGCTCAATCAAGGAAGAAACCTGGCATTGACTTTGGGCATCTATGCACACATATATACAAGTATGCATGCACACACACATGCCACACACAAAATAAGTAAATAATAAATAAGTAAACACATAAATAAATGGATATCTTACAACCTTAAATTTTTAATATAAGCTTTAAGAGATATGGTCAACACCACTAACTAGTGACTGTTCCTGTTGCTGTGATAAAATACACTGACGAAAGCAACTTAAAAAGCAAGTATTTATTTTGGCTCAAAGTTCAAGGTTCCTGTCCATGAGGGCAGGGAGGTCGAGGCAGCTGCTCACATCACATTCACAGTCAGGAAGCAGAGGGTGACGAATGCCTGCTCTCTGCTCACATTCTTTTTTTCATACAGTCCAGGAAATGGTATTACCCATAATGGGTGAGTCTTCCTACCTCAATTAACCTAAACAAGATAATGGCCTATAGGTATGTCCAGGTGATTCTGTATCTCAAGGTGACAGTTTAGATAAAGCATCCCAGCAGTCCTGTGACACTTTGAAAGGATCAGTTTGAGGTAGACAAACACTTGAGACAAAGCCTCTGCACAATGGCACATGGACCAAAAGAGACTTAAGTGGTCCAAATTCCCAAATGACCTCATTTCTCCCACGGTCTTCTTTTCCTGAAAACAGGTTCTTTACAGAGCCACTGCCAGCGCACTTGACCCACATCCGCAGGCAGGAAAGCATAGAACATGTCCACTGTGCCAAGCCACAATTGCCCACAAACAAGATACCAGATAAAACCCAGGCCTTTCTGAATGGGGTTTGGGAGCTGAAGAGATCAGATCCAGATTTAGATCCTGACTCTATCACATATTCATGACGTGACCCTACTAAATTACTTAGCCTCCCTAACCCTAAAGATCATCTGAAAAAAATGGGGAGAATACTTTACCTGAGTCCATCCATGGCTTACCATGCAGATGACCTATTCATAAAGAACTTAGCACAGCACTTGTGTAGAACACGTACTTAATAACAGGCAGTTATCAGAGGTTAGGAGCCCTTGCTGTTCTTATAGAGGATCAGAGTTTGGTTCCCAGCACCCACATCAGGAGGCTCACAACCACTCGAATCCCACTTCCAGTGAATCCAACCCTCTCTTCTGGCCTCCGTGGGCACCCACATGCACACACACACACACACACACACACACACACACACTCGATCATATAAATAAAAACAAAAAATCTTTAAAAAAATAAATAAGGGGCAGTTATGAATATGATGCATATGTGAATCCTGCATTGCCACCAAACTGGGGGTTAGATGAGGGAGAAAAAAAGAACCACATTGCTGGTAAATTGGTCACCTGCTTTGGAAAAATTTGGGCACACTAACTAATGATGAGGATCCACTTACACTATGCCCAAGAACTTCCACTCCAAGGCACACACTCAAGCAAAGTGTGCCACATGCACCAAGAACTGGAAGAATAAGAGAGGCATCATGCATGACCGTCAAACCCAGAAGTGACCCAGATGTCCATCAACAGTAGAAGAGAGAAACAGATGGTGAGATAACACCTACTTACCTGACAACGCCACACACACACACACACGCACGCACACACACACACAGGTAAAGAATGGCAACACCAACAAAAGGGATGAATTTCACAAATAAAAGGTAGCAGATTCCAAGAATAAGAATACAGGATAATAACTCAGATAAAGTTCAAAAGCAGGCAAGCTGACTGAGGCTTCAAACACAGATGGTGACATGACTTTTTTGAAAAAGCAAGAAAGATTTCCCTGGAGTCAGTTAACTTTGTGGGAAGAACAAGGCTGTCGATGGAGAAGGGAATACAGACACATGGAGTTTATGTCTGGACTTGGATGAGGATTATGTGTATGTTACTCTAACTCCTAATCTGCACGTTCATGTTGTATACATTCCCTGAACCTATGTGATGCTTCCCAATAAAACAGTTTAAAACAAAACCACTCATTCCTGCAACTCCTCTTTGCAGGACAGTCAGAGGACTGTGTTCTCTGCACCTGGCTCTCCTTTTCTGCACTCCCTGTCTGTGAGGGGCTGGAAGACAGGGAGGCTGCAGGATGGGTGAGGAAACAGACCTGCCGCCTACAATGTTCATGACAGAAGGACTGAACTTTTCTAGCCCCATCTCAAGGGATAATCCCAGAGTGAGCCTCGATCTTGTGTTAAGTGACTGATGAGGCAGGAAAACAGAAGCACGTGAATGAAGAGGTGTGTGATCAGCGCGGGTCAGAAGTGAGGGCCGCGGAGGAATCCCACACGGACCAGTCATTCAGCACACACAAAGTGCCAGGACACAGCCACTGTTCCAGACGAGACTCGAGGGCCACGCAGAGTCAAAATCCTTCCCTAAAACACACTCGTTTCTAGAGACTGGAGAAACGCCCTTTTCTCCCTCCGCCTGTGAAGCTGTGACCATGAGTGTGGTTCTTCAGCATGCCATCTTCATAACACGGCAGGGGCATGTCTGCACGGAGACAAAATCGGGCTGACGGGAGAGGGCGGGAAGCTGAGTTGGAGAGAGAAAGCAAAGATGCCCAGAGGAGCAGAGGCCCGTGAAGCCAGAGAGGGAGTCGGGAAGCTGAGGCGCCAGCTCTACCCCCTGACGCCCTTTTGCTGCGATTTAAGCCTCAATTCAGTCTTCTCAGCCACGGTGGGGCAGTGTGGGTCAGATCGTGTGCTCAGTTCCAGTATCGGAAAGTCACGGTGGCACGTGCAGAACCGCCTCATAAGGGTGTTGCTGTTTAAGGATCCTGAGGCACTAACAGATCGTCCACGGCATTGTGGGAGTACACAGCCATAGAACACTTCACAGACTAGGGAACAAGAAAGTATCAAGGAAGCTTCTGTGAAGGTTATCTGGAAATGATAAATGATGCTTTGGACTCAAGGCAAAAGGATTAGGGAAGGTGACAGGCACCATCGGAACTACAGCGGGGAGAAAGGAGTCATGAGGCCGTGCTGGGAGAACACTGGTACTGCTGCAGCATCGAGTGCTTGGAGGAGAAAGCACAGAGCCCGGTCCTCCAGGATCTGAGAGCCACTTAGATGAGACTGGGCTTTGCTGTGTATGCAAAGGAGTCTTCAGAAAGCTTTAAGCAAGGAGATGACCAATTTCTCTTGAAGAAAAAAAAAATCAAGATTTTTTCCTAAGTCTGGCACTGCCTGACAGCAGGACAAATCTCTCCTCCATCTCCCTTCCCTACCTCAGTCTCCATCCTCATCCAGAACTTCAAATCTCTCAAGCTCCCTTCAGCCTGGAAAGGTTGCATTTATCGCCCTTAGACATAAATGCATCAGCTGATAGATATCAAGAGCAACAGGCCAGTTGCTCTAAAAGTTGGGCTATCTCCTGCTAAGCTACCACCAGGGTTAGGCCTGTGCAGGCCTCCAAAGTAAAAATGAGCACAGTTGGGCCAGGAAGATGACCAAGTGGGTAAAGTACTTGCCCACAAACCTGAGGACCTGAGTTCAATCCCTAGAACCCAGGGTATAAGAGAAGAACTGACTCTGGAGAGTTTTCATTTGACCTACAAATGTATGCTACACACACACACACACACACACACACACACACACACACACAGACACACGAAATCAACAACAACAAAAAGGAAAATTCACAACTCTGGCATTGTTAAATCTGCCAGTAAACTCTGGTAAAACAGCATCTTGATGCAAAATAAGATTGTGAAGCATATGGTACATCTCACTAATTAACAGTATTTAAATTTATAATCTGGCAATTATATAGTATCAAATTTTTACTCAAGATACATTAACAAGGCTTTCTCCTCTGTGTATATGCCTGAGATTCTCAGGGAAATATGTTTTTATTGTATTATATTCTGTCATAAAGACAGCATCAAGTAGTAATGTTAAAAAGATATATCTTGGGGCTGTCCAGATGGCTCAGCAAGTAAAGACACTCACACAAGCCTGGCAACCTAAGTTCAATCCACAGAACCCACAGTGGAAAAACAAAACAAAAGCTGTCCTCTGGCCTCTACACAGACGCTGTGGCATACACACCCACACATATTGTGTACACAATATTCTTTCTGAAGATATATCTTAAGCCACACCTTTAATTCCAGCACTTGGGAGACAAAGGCAGTTGGATCTCTGTGAAATCAAGGCCAACCTGATCTATATAACAAGTTCCAGGCCAGCTGGGGCTTCATAGTAAGAACTTGTCTCAAAAACATAAATTTTTTAAAGAGCTATATCTTGATAGACTCAAAATATTCATCTCAGAATGAAATAAAGAAAACAATGTGACATTATTTTTTTTAAAGACAACACTCAATGCTTTCCACAAATGATAAGAAGCACTGGTACCTCAGCAGGGTATCAAAATTCCTTAAGACAGAGTCAACTGCTTCTCAAAATTAGGGAGCAAGATTGCTTTTAAGACAAAGTTGTGCAGATCTAGTGGGAGAATGACTAAGCCTTTTTTTTTTTTTTTAAATCTAATTTGCAGGGCTAATTTTGAGCATTATTAATTGCCTTGGGCAAGTTTTCTTTTAATGGACATGGTATAGTCTGACAATTGACCACATGGTGGCGCCAAACTCACATCTATAGGGCTGCCAACGGCCTTGAGTTGGGTTTGTATTTTTAACTGTAAAGCAGATGATAGATCTCTTCCACAGGTTCCTTTAGAGTTTATTATCAAGAACATACATTTCTAGTTATAACCATGTACTTCTCGGTATTTGTGGTATAAAAATTACAACTTTTTGTCATTTACAAGAAAGATTTAAAAAGAAGACAGCTTTCCTCTCAAGACATACCTGTGTCACTTCTGAACCATTTTGGGGGCCGGGGGGCGGCAGGGAGTATATGATCCTAAAAATAAATGTCGCATTTCTTATGGGGAAAAAAAAAATTCTGATTTTAGCACACTGAATGGCACCTGGAAACTTTCTGTTCTTCCTTTCTTTTATATTTTATTTGGATGGACTAGTATAAATCTTTTAAGAACTGGATGTTATTTAAAAATTGAAACCAATGTGCAATTGATATTTAATTTAACAGGTCATGCATATTTTTAAAAGATAAAATTTATTCTTGGAGACCTTCCTGCTCCCTTCCCTCTCTTCATCCCACAAACCCTGTTCTGAGGTAAGCTGGTTCAGGCTGGTTTAGAGTTCTGAGAACCCATAATGAAAGCCATTCTGGGAACAGACATAATGTATCACTGTTGGCTTAGAGGATATTTCTGCCAATTAAAAAGGTAGCTCACTGTGCTCCAGCCTCTGAAAGCCAAGCCTTCTATCTTAAAAAGCAGAGGTTAAACGTGGAAATAGAGTGCCCTCCAGGTTCAGCTTCCTGTGGGCATAGGAAGAGAGAGCTACCAGGTTGGATAAGAGGTTCATTAGTGCCCATTTCCAGCAGTCACCACAGACAAGAACCATCTGTGAGGGGTTTATGTGAGAGGCTTCGCAACCTTTTAGAGAAGGAAAAAAAGGTAAAAGAAAAGAACAAGTGGTCTGGGGATACAGCTCAACGGTAGGGTGCTTGCCTAGCACACACAGGGCTCTGAGTTCAGTCTCCAGCACTGGGGGAGTGGGGAGAGTCGGGGGAGCGGAGCAAGTAAGAGAGTAAGTGCTCAGATCACCCAGTCACCTTCACCACTCATTGTCTCACCTAGCCCAAGAAGATTCTTGAATCCCGGGTGCAGTTCCTGAGTCACCTGTTGAGACTCCAGAACACAAAGGAAATGCCCTTAATTGCAACTCGGGTTTCTAACTACTTCTGATTCCTAAAGGTTCCTACCGGTGGCAACAACGTAAGCTGGGAGGCTTTAAAGGCGTTTCCAGTAGTCCACGTCTTTAAAGGATGTCCACTGAGAAAGACAGTCCCAGGCGGGCTCAAGGGGAGGCCTAGGGAAGCGTGCGTGTGGTCCCCTCAGCAATGCTTTCAGAGCCTGCCCATTTGTCCTTCTGGATTCTGCAAATATGCAGGGCGACCTGCTGCTTCCTCCACGCAGGAACCTAAGCTGAGTCCCAGATCTCTTCCAAGCAGTCAGGAGACGTTTCAGCTCAAACATGCCAGGCCATGTTAAAAACGCTCCGAGGCCTTTTCTTACCCTGGTTGTAAAACCAATTCTTCTACTGTGCCATCACAGGATCCAGAACAAATTCCTGGGGCAAAATGCGATGGTGGCAAATGCACACAATGCTTCATTTGCCAAACAGAGCAGGAACACTAGACTCCCCTAGGGAAAGGTATGATTGCATTTTAGTGTTAGAATCCATAACAAATACCCTGGTGATGTAGCTGTTGATTAAAATAAGCAGGAAGCAACCATTCATTAGGTTCGTGCCATAGCCAGCTACTGCACTAAGCACTTATCAATTTCCTTTTAAAAAATTGATTTCATAACTGCAGGCTTCCAAAGACCCATTGTAAATCCTTAAGTGTTCCCTTATGAAGGATTCACACACATATCACCAGACTCATCAAACACAGCGTGGCCAGAGGGATAAAATGGTCTGGACCTGCCCTCAGGGGATTCACTGCATTCAGTGGGGCAAGAGAAACCACCTGGGCTTTGAGAGGCGTGTGCCAGGGCCAGCGGACTTCAAAGCACTCGCCCATGTGTTCTTGGAGCTATATCTAAATAAGGAACGTGATGGGATGTAAAATTGAATAGACTGAAACAAAGAAAAGTCTTTAAGAACCAGAAGTGATCATCTGCTACCTGAGGATGTGTTTACACAAGGTCCACTGAAGAAAAGAAATATGTTCTCCAGGAAAGAGCCCTTTATGAAGATGAAGTTCAAGCCCCTCATCCTGCCCCACCTGATCTTCCCTCAGCGCCCCAGGGCTGATCATGTCCTTTGCTTTTGAACTACACTACATATAATGACCTGCCACATCATTCCAAGCTTTCACACTGAGTGTTCTTTCTCCCTTGTCAAAGCTCATCAGACTTGTGCTTAAGGAACCACTCCCTAGGAGTAGTGCTATAGTTTGGGTATAGTTTGAGTATATACCCCAATTGGTCATGTTGGTTCCCAGTGTGCTAATGTGAGAGATCATAAATCTACAAGAGGTAGGGCCCAGGGAGAGGTGATTAGTCACTGGAATCCAAGTTCTGGGAAGGGATCAATGTGGTTTTAATGGGACACCAGTGAGTTTCCACAGGAGAAAATGCTACACAAGTACGCCTGGCCAACCAGGTAAGTACTCTCCTATTCCTGCGTGATCCAGATGTGATGTCATCTGCCGTGCTCTAATGCAGTCAGAGGGTCTCACCACTATCATGCTGTTTGGACTGTCTAACTATCAAAATTGAAAGCCAAATAAACCTCTTTCAGGAATTTTGTTATAGTAACAGAAAACATCCTAATATAGTCAGCCTTCTGGTCTCTTTCTCTGTTTATAGCTCTAAATCTTGCCCCTCCCTCTCCCCCCCACACACACCTTCCTCCCCTTTATATACAACCCTACTGGAAGCTCCACAGCACAAGTCCTTTCCCCACTTGAATGTAAACTTCACAAAGGAAGGACTTTGTTCTACACAATAAGTCAAATCATTGTATTTTAATTTTAGACAATTTGATTTCCTCCCATAAAAAGCTATAGACTCATAGAGAACTTAAAGTGTCTAACTTCTAATAAATGCACCACAAGTGTTCACTTAACAGTAACTACTAGGCCACAAAACAAAGCTGCCTAAATTGAATTTTTATTCCTGATAATAAAGTTTGGATATTTTTAATCACAAATTTCTTTTCTTCACATCCTCATCAGCTTTGCAAATTCTGTGGTTTGCATATAGAAACCATGATATAATGCCAGACCAAAGAACCCAACCACAACAAAGAAAGGATTACTTACTTTAGTAATCCTTTCTGTTGAAATTTAACATCCTTTGTCTCCTGAGAATTCACTGCTTGATTCCTGGCTCCTCAGCCTGAGAGGCCTGTGTTCCTAAGACTTATCAAAGTAAACAGGCAAAGAACTGCAGATGGGTATTTCAAATATCATCTTAAACAAAGTATCCTTTTACATTTGCACAATAAATAGTATTTCATTGCTCACATCTCCTGGATAAAGTGGCAAGAAAGAAAACAAACATGAGGACAGGGCCCAAGGCCTCTCAAAATGTCTGAAGACCCAGGTTAAACTTGCTGCTTGAGCCTTTGAGCTCTGGAGTACCGATGAGCCTCTACTGCCCAGAAAAAAACCCTCCCTGCCCTCTCGGGTCAGCTCCCTGAGGAAGTCTAACAGCTACATGCTTTCATGTGGTCTTCAGAACATCAGGTTCCATAATTATGGTAACCAAGTACTCTAAAAATATGTCTTCAAGAAAAACCTGCACCATCGCTTTTTATACATACATGCATGCAACACAGTCATACACGTAAAATCAAAAAATACATAAGATATTTTTAAGAAGAGTCATTGAATGGGCATCAGGGCACAGTGTGTTAGATAACCTGCTCCACACACTAGAGCAGCTTGGGAAATACCAGGGAATAGCTGAGCAAGCACAAACACATGACCTGTACACACGTATCACCGAATGCAGAGGGTTTATTATGCACAGAACTCTGGGAAGTCTGCCTTGCACCTGCACACCACACAGCAGGTCAAGTGGATGAAGAAGGAACTTAGCAGAACTGTCAAAGTCTTGGTGCCTTTAACTTGGAAACCAGAGCCCTGCCCCGCTCAATGAGGCTAAAGTCCCCTGAAGGATGTCATCCAAGGAGGTAAACCACTAGATCACAGGATATGACTATTTTAGAGGCTTTCCATACATTTTGTCCATTTCATTTTGACTTCTTAGATTACTGAAGTTCTCAGTACAATACTTTGAAAAAATAGGACAGCATATACCCTTTCTGAATTTGCTGACGTATTTTTAAATACTAAAATGACTAAAATGTGGAGTCTGTGACTGTATTAGTGCTTTTGAAACTTCTATTTGCCAAGTGGAACATGTTTTTAAAAGATTAGGCCAATATAATATGATTAGTAAACTAGTAGTTTATAAGACCATGATAATCAAAATAGCAAATGTTAATTGTTGATTAAATAATATTTTGTTTGCCCACACCAACTTTATTGAAATACAAATTTCTTCAGTTCTTAAAAATACATGCCAACTGTCCCTTAAAATGAATAACAACTCCCGTCTTAGTAACTTTGTTATTAAACTTACATTGTCAATTATATTTTTACTTTGTAAGTCATGTATCCTTTGTTTTAAAAGTAAATCATTCACACAACAATTACAGTTATCCATGTTACCTTTCTGTTAATCCCCTGGGCAAACAGGAAACAAATTTAGAACCTTCCCTTAAGAATATGGCACTTTAAGTCAGAGCTGGTATCTCATCTGTAATTTCAACATTCAGGAGGCCATCCTGGGCTACATAGTAAGTTTCAGATCAGCCTGGACTACACAGCAAGAGCCTGTCTCAAAACAAAACAAGACTAAAAACCAAAAAGGTAATAATCCAATAAGAGCATTAGGCATTCAAGCAATTATTTAACATGCTAATATATGTGAAGAGATATTGGTAAATAATAAAGAGAATGTGTAAATGAACCCGGGAATGAGGAAGGACTTCATATAATACTTTTAAAAGGCTATAAGAGAGGAATGCCTTTAGCAAAAATTATAAGCTTTTGAGGAAATAGATGCTAATCTGAATTGTTTGGTTTGTTTTGCTTTTGATTTTTGAGACATAGCAGAGTCTTGCCACATAGTCCAGGCTAGCCTTGAAATGAAAATCTTCCTGCTTCAGCCTTCTGTGTTGACTCTAATTTGGAAATGGCATAGTATGTAAACGGAATTACCATATGCTATCCTACATATGAATGACACTTATGTCAATGTATGCTTTTAATTGGGAAAAGAAGGGCTTTAGCTCGGTGCTATGGCACATGCCTACAATCTCGCACTCAAGAGGCAGATGCAGGAAGTTGCATCAATGCCAGTTCAAAGCCAGCTTGGTCTGCACAGTAAGTTCTAGGCCTGCCAGGGTTGCATAATGAGATCCTGTTTCAAAAATACAGAAAGAAATGTGGAGGTAAGGAGGCTTCATCAGGGAGTAAATCCTTTAGATCAGACTTGAAGATAGAGAATACTGTCAGGCAAACAGAAAGGAAGGTCATAGATGGAGGCAGTAGATGTAGGTCCACAAGGACAGGAAGCAGAAGGCATCCTGGGGAGAGCAGACAGACACTCTCGTTCATCATCCTAAGGACTTGTGACTCTTGTAGGAAATGCACAGAACCCACAATGATTTGTGAAAAATGAAAGACTTGATCAAATCTAAGTGTCCTAAAGGAAATGGAGTGGACCGGGGCAAGATTATAAAAAGGGCGGGTTGTCAGAAAACAGGAGCCCAGGTGAGAGATAAAATACCCTGGAACAGGACAACAGCAGTGGGAACAGACAGACAGGTACAGAACAAAGAGGTATCACAGTTATAAATGTGAAGAGATCAACTGGGTGTGGCACACACACCTGTAATCCCAGCCCTTGGGAGACAGGGGCAGGATGATCATGCAAGTTCAAGTTCAGCCTGGACTATCTAGTGCGTTCCATACCAACCAGGGCTACATAGCAAGATTCTGTCTCAAAGACTGAAAGAAAAAGTGAAGAGATTTGACTGGCTATTGGGAACAAGAGAAGACAGAAAAGAGAAAGAATTCCCAGGCTTCTGGCAAATAAGTCTACAGTGTTGCATAAGGAACAAGGGGGAAGATAATAAGTTCTGTATGACACTGCAGTGGCCACCTTGGACCAGAATAAGCATCTAACAATTCCAACTCTCAGTGTCCTAATTTGCTTTCTATTGCTGTGATAAAATACGGACTAAAACCAACTTGGGGAGTAAGGGGTTTACTTGGCTTACTCGTCCAGATCACAGTGCATCTTTGAGGGAAGTCAGAGTAGGAACCCAGCAGGAACCATGGACAAACACTGACTCCTGGCTTACTCTGTGGCTCACATTCAGCTACCTATCTTCTGCACACAGGCCCACCTACCTAGAATGGCACTGCCATAGTAGACTGGGCCCTCCTACATATCACAGAGAATTGCAACAGTTGAGAAAATGCCCCATAGACATGCCCACAGAACAATCTGTGGAGGAAATTCTGCAGTTGTTGTTCCTTCTTCCTAGGTGTGTCAAGTTGACAACCAAGATTAGCTATTACACGCAGTAATTTAAACAAGACCAAATTCTCACTTATTCTCGCTTGTATTTCTCTCTCTCTCTCTCTCTCTCTCTCTCTCTCTCTCTTTCTCTCTCTCTCTGTTTGTATGTGTCTGTTTGCTTGCTTCAGGAGGTAATCTGCTGGGACCTAAGATATAGAAATAAAAAGAAGTAAAGGGAGTGTGGATGAATCAAATTCTGACAATAAAATACACTGACCTGTGTTAATACCAACACACAAACGGTACAGACTGACAGATCTCTGTGAAATCCAGGCCAGCCTGGTCTATACAGTAAGACCGTATTCCTATACAGGGAGACCCTGTCCCAAAAAGCCAAAACAAAACAGAAATGCTTTGACCCGTAATTAACACGCCTCACTTACACACAAATCACTTGACAGAAAAAAAAAACATGATGGTGCCTAACTTAGGATGTGGGACTCTAATGTAGCTCAGCCATAACTGGACAAAGGAGAGTAAAGATGGTCAGCCGCAAAGACCTGCTAGGTATGTCAAAGCATGCCCACTGGAGGCATAGGCTAGAGGCTCAGGACATGCATCAAAGTGGGAGATACAAAGAAGCTGCAAGGGTGAACGTGGGATCGTGGTCCACAGGATGTCTGTGGAGTCATCCCGGAGGTTGGCTGGCTTGCCCATGCTGACAGAGGGGGGGCGGTGTGTGTGTGTGTGTGTAAGGACCGGGCCGCAGGAGTCTGACTCAGAACCCAACATTCTTTCTGCTGCACTGCAGATGACTCAGGAGGAAGGGACAAACTGTACTATTCCAGCAGCTATTACCTGTTCAAAAAATGACATTAATTTTATAAGCAAATCTGGAAAGACCTTTTATCTGTCCACTCTCTTAGAAAATCAAGGTAAATTTTAGTGGTACTCAGAAAAAAGTCAAGAACAATGTCTTGATTTCATTTTTTTCAAATAAAGATTTTTCCATGTGTTTGATTTTTATCATTTTAAGAGTTACTTTTCAAAAATTGCAAATCGTAGTCCTAAGCCAGAACTAAAGAAAAACTGACATTTTCATTGTAGAAGGGATTGGCAAACCCTCCCTGGTAAGTAGGTATGGCTGTATTCTAGTAAAACTTTATTTGCAAAAACAGGATGCTGGCGACAGCTGACACGGGGTCTACAGTTTGCCACCCCAAGCCGGGGAGGACAAAATGGACTCAACATACTGCTCTATGGTATAATAGAGACAGATCAGTAATTTAATCCCAAATTGTCGACTGGTGTTGTAGAAGACTGGTATTGTAACTCTGGCAACTACTGAACAATCAAACACTCCTAAATTACATTTATAAAATTGGGACCACAGATGTTGGCATAATGCTTACAAACATTTTCACAGTCTGGTCTAAAAAGTACCAGTGACTGAAAGGACCTTGAACCTGTAATTAACTCACTGTATCCAACCCGGAATCCATCCTTCTGCCTTTACCAAGTATTTACCCTGCAAACACTTAGCTTTGTCAAGGCTGGCTGCCTTTTAGGCTTTGCCAACAGGCTAGAGAAATGTAGCCTATCACTTTGGTATGATCCTATAGGCCTGGTCCCGCCACACCTATGTCCTTCCTGTGGCATGGCTGAATCCAGCTTTATGTCTTTGTGAAACTGGCTTTGTGGCTCCCCCTCAGAGTTGCTCTCTGCCCTGCTCTTCTTAGGTTCTCACATCACAGCCCACCCCTTCCTTACCTGAGCTCAGAGATTCTACCACTGGGCGGGCAGATAGTTCCATTTCTCAGAGGTCTATGTATCAGACCCTCAGTGTCACTCCTCTGAGCACAGAGGCTCAGAACACCATCATCTTGGGAATAGAGGTTCAGTCTCACTTGACCTTTCTCTAAGTCTGTAAATGTACTGCTGTAATCTCAGGAATAGCAAGTGCCATTCACCATTTTCTGGTATTCTCCTTTTGGACCCTGAGTTCTTCAGCATCTAGCTAGCAGATAATTTGATGACTTTTCATATTAAATGCTCTCTGTTGAAATAGTTACTAGACTCTGACTCGACTCTGACTTATACACAGTCCAACATTTTCAAAAGTAGTCAAACTCCCACATTCTTTGGTTGGCTGGTTGGTCAGTTAGCTGCCTGGTTGATTTGGTTTGGTTTTCAGAGACAGGATCTCACACTATAGTGCAGGCTGAGCTCAGACTCATAGAAATCCTCCTGTCACTGCCACCCAAGTAGGATTATAGATGTGATCCACCACACCTGGTTTGATAGACATTGTAGAGTGGACACTTAGCTCTCACTCAGCCTGACTTAATCCCATGTACTGCCCCCTCCACACACATACATGAGCACACACCCCAAATTCTTTCTAGTCTCAGCCTCCCTCTGGTCCCTTTGTCTTTCTGAATTGCTCCTTTCCTTCTATTCATCCATTACAAAAGCCATCACAAAAAAAACATGCGGGTATTGTCATACAGTGCTGAGCATAGCTGTCTTCCCAGATGATGAGCCTGGTGAGAGCCTGGGCATGTTTACTCAAGCCAGAGGTACTAACAGAAATGCCCACCAAGGAAACGAAGAGCACGTAGCCAGGCACAAGGGCCCTGGGAGTCTAGTCCTCTTAACATTCTGGTTGCACTACTGCTACGGAATTCAGCCTCAGAGTCAAAAAGAAATAGTGAGGATAGAGCCAGGGGACTCAGCGGAGCGCATGCCCCGTATGCCCTGAGTGCCATCACTGCCCAATGCCAGTCCTCTGTATCCAATACAGTCCATCCTAGTTTGCGTTCTGTTGCTGTGATAAAACATTCGGATCAAAAGGAACTTAGCTGAGAAAGGGTCACCATTCATCACTGGGGGAGTCAGGCAGGAACCAGAGCAGAGCACTGAAGGAGCACTGCTTATGAGCTGCTCACTGGCTTAAGCTCTGCTAGTGGTTTTTTTTTTTTTTTTTTTTTTGGTTGTTTTTTTTGTTTGTTTGTTTTTAAAGAAAAAAGAGAAGTTTCCTTAAGCATCAGGTGATGATTAACACAGAAATCCGAAACTGCAGAGTGCTCATCCCCGAAAAGGACACCTACACCAAACTTCTGCCTCCCAAGGCTCAGGACCATTGCAGAAGAGGATCCAGAAAGACTGTAAGAGCCAGAAGTGGCAGGTACCACAGGGAAACTGTTTTCCAGGCAGCTGGTCAGTTGCTCATATGAACTCACAGCAATGGTAACAACAAGCAAAAGTCCCATGCAAGCTCAAACCAAACAAAATCCCCACACAGACACGGGGACGTGGGCCTCAATCCAGCCTAAAGAAATTTTGGCAACTGATGGCTGCTGGAAAGAGCAGAGACCATCTTCTTAAAGGATGGAGCTCTTGGTAGGTTGACCAGGCTACAGTGAATGGACCCACCACATTTAGGGACACAAATTAGACTCTCTAGGCCTTAATTTATTTATATAGATATATACATAGATGTATATATATATATATATAATTTTAATTTTTTTTAAAGAAATTTCATTTACTTTTATTTTATATGTATGAGCATTTTACTTGTATGTATGTAACTGCACCACAAATATGCCTGGTGCCCATGCAGGCCAAAAGAAGGCATCATATTCCTTGGAACTAGAGTTCAAGACGGTTGTTAGCTCCCATATGGGTGCTGGGAACCAATCCTGGGTCCTCTGGAAGAATAGTCAACACTCTTCACCACTGAGCAGGCCTCCAGCCCCTCAGCTAGCTTTTTCATACAACCCAGGCCTACCAGCCCCAGAGATGGCTCTGCCCAAAGTAAACTGGGCCCTCCCACATCAGTCATCAATCAAGACAGTCTCTTACAGACAAGACCACAGGCCAATCTGACAGAAGGCAGTTCTTAAGTTGGGGTTCCCTATTTCCGGGTTACTCTAGAGTATCTGGAGTTGACAATAAAAAGTAACTAGCACAGACGGGTGTCTACAGAACTCCCAACAGAAACAGAAAATCAAAATTAAGCAGAGTTCTTTTTCCTGTTTACTTATAGATAAGCTTTTACTGTGCAGCCCAGGCTGACCTCAAACTCTAGATCCTCCTGCCTCAGTCTCCTGAGTCAGGGTTCCTACCACTTTTCTAAGCCACCACCAAATAACAGAAAGGATGCAGAGGGAAAATAGTTGAGTAATACAAGATACTACCTGAGTGAAACTCTCAGGAAGTCTGAGGTTTGACTTCCAGAAAAATTAACCAAAGAAAACAGCTCTCTTAAGTGGAGCTTTTAAAGTTTATTTTAGAAGTGGCAGTGTTACATTTGCTTTTTAAGTAATATTTACAGAACAGTTTGTTCTGGAGTTCTAACTGACATAAATAGAGTAGGCTTGGTGTACACATCCCATACACTGACAATGAAATTAGGGTCTGGTGTGGCGGCAAATTACCGTCTTCTCATCTCACCAACACCTAACACTCAGAGACAGAGGAGGCACTGTTGAGTACATAGACCATTTGGACACACACCCACCTGCCCTACCCGAACCCCCTTGTTCAATTACCTAATCTTCTCGAGCAAGACATACTGGCTCTGTAATTACCAGATGTTAACTAACAAACGGTGCCCTTTTTAAAGCTTAGCTGCATCTCCCAGTCAAACATCATCAGCCTCAGAACAAACTCCAAAGCAGCACGATGCTGCTGCCTGGAACGTTCAAGAACCATGAACGGCTGAGGTCCACCTGCTGTGAGACGTGGCCCGTCAGCCCTACCAGCGTTCCTTCTTCTAACACGTTCCACACCATCACCACAGAGGGTAATTGACCATCAGCTTTTCTACTTCAACAACAGTCGATTACCAACTACGATAATCCAGTCTCTCACTCTAAGAGCCAGAAAAGAATTCATAAATGGCTCAGGAAGAGTTCCCATGGCTGATGCAATGGCCATGTCTAAAGGATTCATAGGAGACCTACTGCATTTGAAACAAAATTCTAACCAGCCTGGTTCATGTTTAAAGTTCATAGTCCAAAGCCAAGAAATTGCAGTGTCTAGGCAAGTCAGAGATATTTGGAAAGAGATAAACACACACATGAAATGCCAGCACTCATAATAAAGATACCAAATGCTAAAGAGAAATAGAGATGTGTTAAAGAAATTAGTAAGTGGGGACCAAAAAGATGGCTTACTGGGTAAAGGCCCTGCTGCAAGCCGGATGACCTGAGTTCAGTCCCTGGAACATAGATGGGAGGAAAGAGAGAATAAACTCCCACAAGTTGTCCACTGACCTCCACATGTGCTGCAGGACATGAACATGAACACAGACACAGACACGGACGGACACACACACACACACACACACACACACACACACACACATTAAATGTGAAAAAGAGAGAAGCAGCAGCCAGGAGTCCACTGGTCAATGTGCGTCAAACTTCAAAGAACAGTGCTACTTCTTGAACAACCAGAAAAGACAGGAACCAACCAAACAGGAAGTCCAGAAACAAGCTACATGCTCAGATAAATACAGACCTGACTGGCAGGTATTTCGCTCAAAGTGGCAAAAATATCACAATTCTCATGGCTCTAGAGAAGTGGCCGGTGTTTACCATGGATGTAAGCACATGGGTTTACTGCCAAACAGCTTCCTGCTTTCTCCTCTTCATTCCTCTCAGCCACCCTATGAGGTGGGCACTGTGATCTCTTTTACAGGGAAGATACAGAGATGCTTACAGAGTTCAAGCCCAAAATCACCTACGAAGGGGCACAGCCAGAACTAATCCAGAACTGTGTAACTCCAAGCCTGCCCAGGAAGGAGAGGAGAAAGACACCGAGAGAGAAGAGAAAGTGGGCCACACTATTTTCAAGACATAGGATTCCCAACACTGCATTCTGGATCCGTCTACCATCGCTCTATGAGCACAGGGACCGTGTCCTTCCCTTTGCACATCATCTAGCTCCTGATCCATTTCTTTGTGTAACTCAGTGCCTGCTCTTTCTTTCAAACAAGCATTTAACGCAGCCATTGCCATCCCCATGTTAAGAAGTGAATTTTGTGGTTCCCCTTGCCATCCACACATTGCTGTTCTAACCTCCAGTATAATGCATCCAGAGGTCATGTCTTCAGGGTTAATTAGGGTGGGTGGATGACAATGGAGCTGCTGCAACAGGATTAAGGTGCTTGTAGGAGGAAGAGACAGGGACTCCCACAGAAAACCAGCACGTGCTCACGCCCCATCTTTCCCTCTCCTCTCCCCTCACCTTCAAACACAGTGAGACCTCTGCAACTCAGGGGCCTTCCTCATTAGACAAGAGCCTGCCAGCAGCCTGACCTCAGCCTCCCTGGACACCTCAAGCTGTGACAAATACATGTCTGCTATTTAAGTCACCAAGTCCATGGCATTTTGTCCCAGCAGCCAGAGCAGATCAACATGCCCTGTTCAACATGTGAAGAAACAGCAGTTCCTGCAGACATTCATTCTAAACAAGAAAGAAAGAAAAAAAAAATCCTTTCCTGGTAGAAGATAAAATCAGGGGTTCTTTTGACAAATTCAATAACTGCCCTTGGCAAAATAATTAACAAAAGGGAATAAAATATAGCAGAGCATGTAAAATAACAATCCGTACTGTTCCTTTCTCTTTCCTTTGATACTTGAGATAACATAGCTTTCAGAAAGATCAGCAAAGGGGAAAGCTCTCTGTAACAAAGCTATGCTTCCAGACTAAGCTCCTCAAAAGTTCAACCATGACAATGACACAGGCAGGGAGGATCCAGAGAAAGAAAGACAAAGGTGGGGCTGGAGAGATGGCTCAGAGCTTAAGAGCAATGGCTGCTCTTACAGAGGACCCAGGTGACTGTAACTGGGTAACTAAGAATCATCTGTAACTGTAGTTCCAGGGGAATCTGATGTCCTCTTCTGGCCTCTGAAGACATGGCACAACATGGGTACACTTTCATACATGTAGGCAAAACACACACACATACACACAAAAAATAAATTTTTAAAGTTTTTAAATAAAATTTAAAATTTTTTTTAATTTTTAGAAAAGAAAAGAAAGAGGGATAAGGAACCAGAAAGGAAAAGAAAGAGACCCAGAGAAAGAAGATAATAAAAACCCAACATCCCAGAAAGTGAGACAGCTTGGAATGTATTCTAATCCAGATTCTGCAGAATCACACTTGAAGGACAGATGTGAACAGGAAGGAAGAAGAATTATTCTGGGGAGTTAGAGGAGGAAGTTTGTTAGAGGCGGAAGCAAGGTGCCTGGAGAACTAGGCTCAGATGGAGCTCTGGCATGTGTATCCATCCATTCATTCGCTCACATGTACATTCACATATATATCTAAGCAGGCATGCGTGCAACATTCACCAGGCCCCTACTACAGCGGCATCAAGGAACCAGACAAAATATCAGTCTTAGGCTAATTTCTGTGGTGAAGACACAACACTGACCAAAGGTCACTGCGGGGAGGAAAGTGTTCATTTCAGCTTCCAGTACAGCCCTTCACTGAGGGAAGCCAGAGCGGGAACCTGCAGGCAGGAACTGAAGCAGAGACCACAGAGGAACACGCCTTCCTGGTTTCCTCCCCCATGGCTTGCCCAGCTACTTTTCTTACATAGCCCAAGACCACCTGTCCAGGGATGGCACCGCCCACAGTGGGCTGGGACTTCCTGCATCAATTAGCAAACAAGAAAATGTGCCCACAGACCAGTCTAATGGAGGTAATTCTTCAAGTAAGTTTCCTTTTCCAGATGACTCTGTTTCTGTCAAGCTGACAAAAAACTTACCAGCACAGCATTCATCCTAAGAGTCACAAAAGCCACTGGGGAATTAACAATCAGCACCAAGTCAATTAAAACAACTCATAATGGGGTACATCCCAGGGACTATGGGCACTCAGCTGTAGGTGGGTCTGGGGAAGTCTTCTTGAGGTGACTTGTAAGCCCTGAAGTAGAGGATAATCATAGAGAGAAGAGAAAGCAAGGCTGAGGTAAAAGAATTGCTACAAGTTCAAGACCAGCCTGGGCTACAGAGTGAAAACCTTGACATAAAAACAAAGAAAAGCAGGAACAAACAAAACCAAGCTATTTATTCGACAATTCAGTAGCTTCTCTCCAAATTAAGAGCTTTTACTTTTGAATTTACTGAAAGCTAATGTTCTGGAGTTAAATAGCCCTACCACAGTAACCCTTGGTGGCCAAGTCTGTAAATTATGAAATAAAGCGCTGGCTTAGAAAAATCAGGTAAATGAAACAATAAGGAAACGAGGACAAACAGACAAAGCTGCAGCAGCAAATGCCAAGGACTAGAAGGTGTTTATTTTCTTGCATTAACTATTCACCCTGAAATGTACAAAAAGCAAGGACATGTAAATGGATGAAAGTTCGAAGCTGAGTTGTCTTTTTAAAAATCACACATCACTGTGAGGACAAATAATCCTTTCCTAAGGCTGGTCAGGTGTATTTGATGAGTGACTAAACCCACAGCCATTTGTAAGCACAAGCAAGAGTTATTTGTGTATTAAGGTGAGAACATGCTATAACTCTAGGAAGGAGACGGATCTGCACACAGAAATTTAAATCTATTCTCCAGGTGATGTGCCAAGTGATCCACCATTCCAATGAACTTTGTGCCGAGTAGGGAAATGTCGTGCTGTGTATTTCCACTCCTGTCACCCAGACTCAGAATACAGTCTGGCTCCTCGTTCCTTCCTAGACAAACAAAAACAAGTCCATTGAATCCCAAAATAACAGAAAACCTTTGGGCCCCACCCACACTTCTGAGAAGGCCCCAAACTGTTCTATCTGCTTGCAGCATGGTGCTTTCCACAGGGAGCTGATGAATCAAACTGGACAGGACCACATGGTCTGAGAAATGCCTCAGCAGCATCTTGATTACACCCAATTAGTAAGACTATCCACAGACACCCAGTCAATCAGACAGCCTCACGGTCGGGCCAAGGCCATCAGCTCCCGCTGGTTCCTGCCCCTCAAAGCATCAAGTCCAAACTGGCTGTGAAATACAATAACTGCTTTGAACAATCAGCCACAGATTGCTTTTAATGGGGGGACTGAGAAAAGCCCAGCGGTAGGGACGCCCCAAGTCACTAACCTCACATTGAGAATTCACTGACGGTTATCTTCGGAAACACTGGATCTCATTTCTGAAATACAATTTCGGAGGCTAAGATGAACATTTTCCCCTGAGTTCCAGGAGCATATGACAAATGGCAATAGGGGGTATACCTGGATCTGGTGTCAAGTGGATTGGGGTGAAGGTCATTTGATAACCAGCCTGGATCTACAAGAGCAGTGAGTTCATGGGGACAGACTGATCCCTTGGCCAAACTTGGTCTGTGGTCTGAGCTGTTATATAGTTAGCATCTTTCTAGAGATTCATCTGTTGATGCCCGACTCCTGAGCACAGACCTCAATATCTTACAGAGGTATTGCTTTAGACAGACAGAAAACACATTTCAGTCATGTGAAGTTACATATGCATTTGTGAAGGGTCTCATTTCATGTTTCATTGTTAAACTTTGATGAGCCATTACTTTTGGTGGAATGAATGATCACCACACCCTACAACGTAATTTTTTAAATCCAAATAAACATTGGAAGCACCAAGGAACTCCCTCCCCAGAGCCCTATCCATTTAGGATCTCTGTTGCCGGTGAACCTGATCCTACCAGGAGGCACCAGCCTGCCGTATAAACCAACACCATCCACATGTGTCCTTCTGCCTCAGGTTTTCAAATACATGGATAAATATAAGCTGCGCTGCAGACTAAGCTGGGGAAGGGGTGTGGGGGAGTAGGTCCTGACAGCAACAAAAGAAATCCTATTCTCCTTTTAGGTTGAGAGACTGTCTGTGAGCTTTGGAGACAGGAATTTAGCTTACTGTTGGAGTGAAGTTAAACCTCACCAATCCTCAAGTTCCTCATCTGGAACACAAGAATAAAACTGATTGTGTGTGGCATAGGTCCTTGATTAATAAAACAGTATTTCTAAAGTGACTGACCGAACTCCTAGTCCTCACCCTCCTCTTTGCTCTTTTTTTAGACTACACACAATGGAATTACTGGACTCAACATCTGCTGTTTTCCTTTGCATGAGCATTCTTTTAAACTTTCAGATAATGATTAGCATAAGGAAAAAGGGCCACCATCACACAAAATTACACTGGAATTGTCTACAACAGAAGCTTTCTACTATGAGATATTTAAAGGCACTGTTTTAATCCAGTTTACTTATCCAGTGCAGTCAGCACAATCCAACTATCACTAAGTTGACCATGGATAACTTGGTTTTCAAAGGGAACTATATCCAAAACTGCAATGATCACTCAAAAAGCTGGTAGTGTAGACTACAGGGCCTCAAGTCAGACGCTCTGTTTCACCTGACAACTTTTCTACTTAGTAAATATGGACGTGGGCAAGCCTCTACTTTGGCCTCTCTACTCCTTGATTTCCCTGTCTGTCTTAACAGGGAAGGATGATGCTTTCTCTATGAGTGGTTCATGAAGGTGAAATGAAATAATATGCCATATTACTCCTTCTAGGGAAGCAATTCCTGAAGTTATTATTAATATTGTTACTAATGTTAGCTTCTTACCCTAAAGGTGATCCTGAAGAATATTTGGTTCTGAAAGAACTAAACAAGAATACTGAGCAATAAAATCGCTGGAAGCAATGAATGGTCTAAAGTGACATTCTGACAAGTGGCTAACTTAGTTGGTAGAAATTCATTTCAACATGTATGCATGAATTTTCAAAAGTGTGCACATGTGCAAAAGCTGGCATATTCACTAAAAACTCCACCACATCATCATCGTGACTTGTGCAGAGCCAGACTGGGGAGTCTATCACTGAACAACTGTCGAGTTAAAATTGGATCCTCCCTGCCCCCCAATGAAAGCAGTTTCTCAATTTCCTTTCTTCTTTTTCCAAGTCTTGTCACCCTCCTACAACGAACCTGCCTACCCGTGCCAAGAATATACAGTTCAAAAACAAGACCAGGAAAAAAAGCAACAATGAAAAAAACAAAGACCTAGGATAACAGGAGTCCAGGAAAAATAATCAACAACCAGCAGCACTGTCTGATCCTTCACACTGTGAGCGGCTACTCTGCACCAGAAGTATTTACTTCCAATTCATGGAAGCAGGCAGGAACCAAGACTTAAAGAAAAAAATGACTTGTCCAAGTCCAAGCAGCTTGTAAGCAGTGAGTCAGGATTTGAACTCTAGCCTCATGGTAACAAACGTCTTCTCGATAGGCCCCACCACTTCTCTAGGCTCTATGACAGATGTGAGGTCTTGTATATACAAACTAAGGAGATGTACATCTCAAGGAGATGTAGCTTAATGGAAAAGAAAGAAGCAAGTAATGATACAATGAGAAATCGCATTCTCCAAGACTAAAACCAAAGTGTTCTAGGAGTGCCGAGGAGGAAGGCATGGGAGAAAGTGTGTCACTGAAGAGGCAATGTCAGAACACCGAATTAGTCAGGTGAAGAAACAGGCAAATGAAAGCACGGAGATAGGAAAGAGCCTCCCTTGTCGGGGGTAGTGAGATGGGAGAGAAGTAGACCAGGGCTAAAGAGAATAATTAGGGGCTAATCGTGGAAAGGTTCATCAATCATGCTACAGAGGAGGACAGGGTGTACTCTGTAAGCAAAGTACAGGCTGAGCCATTGTCCCAGGACACACTAGAGGAGATGAAGGTCCACAGTGTGATCCGAAGACAAGGAAGTAGGGTGGCGAAGCCCAGGCAGAGGAGGAGAGCAAAGGCTGACCTGAAGCATGAGAAAGAAAAGACGGAGCCTGCTTGAAAGAGGTTCAGCAAGGCAAAATAGCTCGCAAGTAAAACAGCCGCCCAGACTCTCCAACATTCAGGACACCAAACAGAAAACAGATACGGTATCTGAACAGTAAGGAAAAAAAGGAAATTTCCAAAGTAAATGTCAGTGGTTAACACAGTCTCCAACAGAGACGGACCAAACCCAAAATGTACAAGGTCAAGCCTAAATCTTCTGCTTCAAGGAGAACTCAGCTGAGAGAAATAAGATATGAAAGTAATCAAAAACTGAAAACAAGCAGTAAGTCTGACTGAAAGTTGAGACCACTGAACCACAGGATACAGGGAGGGACATTAATAAGTAAAGAGTGGGGTCAGCAAAACGACTCAGCAGGTAAAAGCTTTTGCCACCATGCCTGACAAGCACATGGTGGAAGGAGAGAATCCACTAATAAAAGTTGTCCTCTGACCTCCCCGCATGCCAGTGGCACCCGAGAGTGTGTACAGACACACACCTACAAATAAATGGAATAAAATAAAACTTAGAGGGCCAGGCGGGGTAGCACTCTGCCGTACTCTGGAGGCAGAGGCAGGCGGATCTCTGTGAGTTCAAGGCCAGCCTGGTCTACACAGCGAGTTCCAGGCCAGCTGGGGCTGCAGGGAAACCCTGTCTCAAAAGGACCAAAAAGTAATAATAATTAATTAATTTAATAAAATTAAATTTAGAAAGAAGTAGGGCCTAGAAATGGCTCAGCAGAGAAGATGCTTGCTGCCAAGCCTGGAAACTTGAGTTCTATACCAGGATCCACATAGTGGAAAGAGAGAACAGACTCTCACAAGTTGTTCTCTGACCTTCACAAGTAAGCCATGGCATGTATGGGATTTAATACACACACACACACACACACAAAACAAATTTAATTTAAATGTTTAAGATTAAAAATAAAGAAAAGTACCATCACTAAGGGAAAACAAACACACCCAGGTGGAGAATGAGTCCATCCCTGTAAGGACGGGGTTATGCCCACAGCGCGGGTTAGGTGTACTTTCATCATGTATGAGGGGCTTGGGAGCCAGAGTACAGTCCAGGGAACAGTGAGACCTATATAACAGCAAAACTTCCTCATTATCCTCAGTATTACTCCCATGATGCGGGCTGCCAGTCATGACTCAAACCCAGCTTCAAGAGGCTCTTCCCTCAAAAAATCCCGCAACTTTTACACACACTGTGTAAAGGAAGATAATGTCTTCCTCCTAGAGCAAGAAGAGCTTTAAAGTCCAGCTAATCTCCTGTCTGGAGGGCACAGGGAAGCTCCCCATAAGACAAAAGCCAGGCTGGACACCATCTCTTACTGAAGGAGGGGAAGAATGCTGTATCACCAAAGCTGAGAGGGGAGGAGAAGGATGGGAGAGGAGAAGAGGAGGAGGGGGAGCAAAGAAGAAAAAAGGAGGCGAGGGGAGAGAGAGAGACAGAGGGAGGGGAGGAGGGCGGGAGGAGAGCTGCTCCTCCACTGCCTACAAAACAAAATCTCAACTCCTTAGTGAGGTTTATAAAGTTCATCCACCTCAGCTGCCTACCCTCCGCCGAGCCGGAAAGCCTGACAATCTCCTAGTAAATGGAAGCTAGGCTGGAAAGTAGTGTGTGTGTCTTACACTAAGCAACTAGACCAGACAAAGAAGGACAAAGACTACATGATTCTACCTGTACGAAATCCTGGAATGCTCAAGTACTTGGTCAAAAATTCGATTGGTGGTTACTAGAGGAGAGAGTAAGGAATTATCGCTAAATGGTTACAAATGTTCTCACTTGGGGTGATTAAAAACTGAAAAATGGTGGCAAACTGTACAACTATAATTATATAATTGCATAATTAACACTATTAAATAGTACAAGTACAAATTTTAAATGACAAATTTATAAAAATGTACACCAAAAACCATTAGACTGTATACTTCAGATAGCTGAGTTGTATCACATAGAAATTATATCTCAGTAAAACTGTTAAAAATATGTGCAACATGTACATCAAATACTAGTGAGAGCCAGACAGGGAACACATGCACCTAACTGCGAACAGAGATTACTCTGCATGGCAACACACAGAGGGTTCTATTTTCTTCCCTGAGTTTTTCTATATTTTCCCAGTTCTTCATAATGAACTTCCATGATGGTGCCATTGTAGCCAATATTAGTATAATGGTCATTTTTTAAATGCTAAACCTTACCTTGAAACAGGATCAAGATGGCAGCCTTGATGCTCTCCTGTTGAGAGTCGGGTGGAGACGCTGGCTGCATTCCTCCTCACTGAGTGAGCCTCAGCCAGTGTGGGTGCTTATGGGGCTGTGCTTTGGTAACCCCAAAGAGTTTAATGATGCAGCCAGGGACTCTAGAGGAAAACTGCCAGTGTTCCACCACTTGCCAAGCAGCTCTTGGAGCCTATTCCCTCATCTGCACAGTAGAAATAACAATGGCTCCTACTACACAATGTTGTTAAGAGAGTAAATGGGATAACCTCCATGAAGAGCATAAAATAATATCTGAAATCCAATTTGACTGAAATGGTTGGTTGACTACCCATTGTTATTGTTTTTTATTGCTGATGTTGGCACATTACTTGTGTGAGGATTTATTCTTATATGTAATCCCCTACTAATGCAGGAACTTGTGAACTACCACCCACAGGCCAATATGACATACTGCCCATTTTGGATAGCCTCCAAGATAAAAATGGTTTTCATACTTTTAAAATATATTTTAATTTATGTGTATGAGTGATTTTTTCCCTGCATGTAGATAAGGGCATCATATATATGCAATGCCCACAGAAGCCAAGAGGGTGTTGGATTCCCTGGAACTGGAATTATGGGTGGTTGTTAGCTGCCATGTGGGTGCTGGGAACTAAACTCAGGTCCTCTGCAACAGCAGCCAGTGCTCTTAGCTGCTGAGCCATCTCTCCAGCCCCAGCTTTCATGTTTCTAATGGTCGAAGAAAAAGCCAGTAGAATAGTTCATGACATACTAAAATTACTTTTAAAAACTCAAATTCTAGGATTAATAAAACAGTTGCAGCTGCTCCTGTTCACTCCCATATACCTCTATATGATTTTATATAGTCACAACTATCTTATTTGCAAAGATGAAAACATTGAGTCCTTTACAGGAAATGGTCTGACCCTTTGGAAGGGGATAAAGCCTACAATCAGGGCACAGCTCTTCCTCCTTTAGGGTTAATCCAGGGTATGTGAAAACCCCAAGGAATCAGGCTTTTTGTTGATATCTATTGAGAGACTACAGTTGACATCTGTAGTTCAGAATCTCTGTAGTGCCCAGCCATGGAAGGCGGGCCATAACCTTTTCAGTAACTGCCCAGAGCAGTAAGGACTGGGTCACAGACTGTCTACTTCCTTATTTCTTCTCTTACTTTCAAATCAATATTCATCCCACACCAATCACATGGGATGCCAAGCACTACGAAGGTGGTGGGTTCCCAGGCTCCAGCACACCCTGGATAAACAGCATCTGTTTGTTTTCCTTTGGCTGGTCTTTGTTTCCTTTCAACTGACCTAGAAATTCCCAGGTTCCCCAGAGAAAATGGTCTGCATAGCCTGTTGTTATGCACTCTGTCTTAAACCATGTATGGTTCCCAAGACAGCCCCTTATGCCTTGCTGTAGCAGGCTATCATATCTGCAGTGATATGGTAAGATTGTGTATGTGTGTGTGTGTGCATGTGTGTGCACGTGCACATGTGCATGCATGTGAATTTCACTCTCTTTGCACTGAGTCCTGACTGTTTACGCTCCACTCCTAGTGATGGGCTTTGTTATTGCTCTCCAACTCTTTGAAGAAATGGTCCACTCCTTTCCAGACCTTCTGATCTCTTTCATTGTTCTGTTCTGTGTTGTGCTATCTCAAAGTATTATTTTCCAAAAAGAGAATCACAGATTGTAGGCTCTATAAGCTTGTTATCTGTGGCAGTCTCATGACCAGGATTCTAGGGTTCTGATCAAATCAGTGTCTACATGGGCAAACTTTTTGTGGATCATCAAAAAATCTTCTTCTGTGTTTCACCCTGAGATACAGGCTTTAGGCTGCTGGAGGGCACAGATTCTCAGCAGTGCATTTGCAGGTAGCCAATCAAGGGTTTGGGGTGAGGCCTGGAGTGCATAAGCATCACTTTCAGCCACCAGTTGCCAGCACTCATGGGTCATCTATGTCTAATTCCTCTCTTGCTCCAGGGAAAAAAAATAGCTCCTGCTTTTCATGTATGCTTTCATTGTGATTCTAATTCATATTCCTATCCCACATAATTTCAGCAAAGCTGTCTTCAATGGACACAGGGAGCATCTGGCTTCAAGAAAAGGTTTTTGCGACGTGCCTTGGTGGGGGCTAGGAGGACGGAATACAATTTCTGAGGCCCAATTTTACTGGCATTCAGAGGCCTCCAAACAAAAGTCTGACTTAAAAAAAATTGTTTTGCTAAAAATGTATTCTGCCTGAGCTAATAAGCAGTTTGACAGTCTTAACACAGACTAGTTTCTCTTCCTGGTCCTCTGCTCCCTCCTCATCTCCAGCCCTCATTTCCTTGACCTCAGATGTCTCCTTGTGTGCCTCGGGCAGCCCTCTTTCTCTCATACAAGCCCTCTCCGTTTTCCAACAACATTCCTAAGGTTCGAATGCCAGCTGGCACCCGAAGATTCATGCTGTTCTCGACACAGTTATGTAGCCCACTGTAGAATTTAAACCTTAAACCCAGCTGAGTACAGAGATATAATCAAGCATTCCCTGAATCCAGAAAAGCCTTCTACTTCTACAATAATTTAGAATTATTCTGAGCACATATAACCTAGGGTTATCAGACTTCATCAACTTAATTAACATGTTAGGTGTAAAATAAATCTTGAAGAGTTCTGTTCCACAAAAGTGTCTATATCTTTTTCTACAATATGAGGAAGAAATGAAAAAAATTCTAGAAGTAGAATAAAATATGCTAAAGTCCACGCCCACAACATCTCCAATAAAAGTAGATCAGACCATGATTTAATCATACAACAGGAAAAAATGGTAGAACTTCAAATGATTTCTAGGATAGACAGAAAAAAAATTTTTCATACTTTTGAAAAATTGTATTACTTGGGGGTCAGAGGACAACCTGCTGGAGTCAGTTTCCTCCTTCCATGTGGGTCTCAGGGACTGAACTCAGGTCATCCATCTTGACAGCAGTCACTTAACCCACTGAGCTATCTCACTGGCTCTGGAAAACAACTTTCAACCACATTCAAGAGAAAGTCACTATTTAATAGTAATACCTTCATCTTGGCCTACAATCTTACAGCCATGCAATCTACTCTCAAAGACATACTGACTATCCTTCTAGCAACAGGTATTTGGAAGGCCAATGGATTCAGAGTTTGTCTCAGATATTACACTCTTTTATTCAGTTTTATTTTATTTTACTGAGATAGAGTCTCTCTGTGTAGTCACAATGGCCTCAAAATCACAGAGATCCACTTGTCTCTGCCTTCCAAGTACTGGAATTAAAGGTATGTGCCACCATGCCCAGCTTCAAAATGAGATTCCATTGCTGCAGACAGATACGACAATATACTGCAAGGCATTGCTATACTACACCCAGCCCTATCACCAACAGTTTGAGGATCACCTCTCATACCACCTGCTTAAACAGCCTTTAAACTAGTAGTGGCTATAACCCTAGCATTTGAGAGGCTGAGGCAGGAGGATTGTTATGAGTTCCAGGTCAGCCTAGGTTACACAACGAATACCACGCCAGCCAGAGTATCCATGAACTTCTCCTGGAAAGGTGTGAATGAATCTCTACTTATCCCAGATAGGGCACCAGTGAAAATCAAAGTAACGATTTCACCCAAGTCTGGCTTGGTGAACTAGCGAATTCACTGGATTACTTACAGGAACATGGGCAAGAAGTCACTTATACGACTGTGGGTGATCACCAACGGCAGCATCACTGTAAAATCTCACCCTAGTATAGATAACTTTCCCATAACCACAAAGATGGAACCTCTGCCTTCAGTTACCCTTGCACACACTATATACTCTAGCACCTCCAAAGACTGTAAACATCTGGGGCACAGTTAAATACAGCTAAGAGAGAAGGAGTAGCTAGGATCTTAGGTGAAGCTCTACTGACCATCCTTACCCTCTCCTTCTATGAGGACATGCCAACAAGCCCAATCCTGAGAGTGCCTGTGAGTCACCACAGATGCTCTGGTTAAGGCAGTAATGGCTTTATACTCAGAGGGCAGCATTCTGAGGTCAGCCACATAGATACTGTCTCAACAAGAAAAGTAACTGGCTTCTTCACTATCTTTCTTCAGGATATATTTAAAGCAGAAGAATACTGCTCTTCTTCTTGAACTTTCTTGGAAGAGATCTTTACCAGGTACTATTAGCAACAAATACAGTCTTGGGATCTACAAGATGTTAGTTCCCAGGCTCACTGCTAGAGAGGCAATATAGAACTCTTCAGAGCTAGAAGGCTACTGTAAGGTGAACGCTGATGACAAATGGAAGTTTTCATCCGAGGGATTAAGCCAAGATCCATGACTAACTCCTACTTGGTTTTCCATCTGTCCCTTCCTCTCATTTCTACTGACCCCTAATTGTTATCTATCTATAATGGTCCTTCTCTTTTCTCTCCTCTTCATTATGAAAGTTAGGTCAGAGCTAGATGTGGTGGCTTTCTCCTGTAATCCCAGCATTCTAGAGGCAGAGACAGAAAGATCGCAAGTTTGTTGAAAGCCTGGGCTACAAAAGAAGTCCAGGACAACCTGGGCTAATTATAATTACCAATACTCTATCTCAGAAAAAAAATTAATAAAATATTAGGTCATAAAATATTTGTTCTTCCATTGTCCAAAACAGTTATTACTTCCTTCACATTACTAATCGCCAGAAATGCCATCCATCACTACATCCCTATATTAAAATCCTCTACAGCCTCATGAAACCAAACCATGGGGGAATGTCAGTCAATGGCATTTCTCCTTGTATCGACGTGAACACATGACCTGAAACAAATCAACCTACAACTTTACTACTCTCTTTTCCAGAAAGAGACTAATTATTATAAAATACTGTTTAGATCCTAGTTCCAAAGTTGAAATCAATATGTTTCCTAGAGTGATGGTCTAAATACCCTCCTCCTGGAGGAGACTTTCATCTATGTAATACAATAACATGATGCTTCAATTCTGACCTTGTGTCACAATCATCTCAAACCATGTTCTATGGCTAAGAAGCCTGAACCTATGTACCTCAGACTAGCACTCAGTGCAAGCAATCAGAGCAGGTCCCAGTGATGGCAATCTTACCAACAGAATTGCTTTTAAGAAATCTGTTGCTAATTCTGGCAGAAGTTATCAATGATACCACCACCACCTTAGATGGAACACAAACCAATCTCATCTCCTCAGCACAGTACATTTCTCTGTACTTCTTGTTGGCCAGTCACAGAGGCAGCTCTGCCATGGCTGACACTGCCTGGGGTGCTAGCTGAAGGAAAAACAGATCAAACTGTCTGACAGAAACACTTGGCTTTCTCAAGTTTAGCCTCATCACCTGTGAGATTTGTTCTCTTGGCCTCAACAATTGATGTTCCTGGCTCTGCAGCAACTTACAAGGGCTATTAATTATTCTCATTTTTGTCACAGAGGTCATGATTTCAATTATTGTATTCCACCTAGAGTCTAAAACGTTTACGCAGTTAGTCTCCTATCAAATGACTCCATAGGAATACCACAATAAAAAGTTCAAGATCTTGCAATAGTTGACTATAGAGATAACTGGAGAAGGTCTGAGAGGTAAAGACAGGACCTCCAGTCGTTCCTGAATGATAAAAAGAGAGGAACACAAGGATGAATATGAAAAAGAACAGTGCCAGAACCCTGACCCAATCTCTGCGACAACCAGCTTCAGTAATCAGCACTTGGCTAGAAACTGCCAACTGTTCCTATTTTAGGCCTGTCTGTACTCCAAGCTCACGACCAAACAAAGTAAGTCGATATTCTCCCCAAACTATAAGTTAGGGCTCATTTTTAGTTGGCCCTGCAGCTTCTCCCCTGGAATCAAGGTGCACATCTGAAGCACCTTTGTCACTGTGAAGCATTTTTCCCGTACCTCCTGCCTCTGAGACTCTGTCAAACACATGATGGTGGCTATTTCTCTTGTTAAAGGAAGCTCTGAATAAACAGAACTTCTGTTCTCATTTGGTACGTAGATATTTATTTCCATACTACATATAACAACACACATGCATGTGAAAGGATAAGTGGCACGTGAAAGAGTTCAGAAGTCCCAGTAGCCACGTGAAGCGACCCATTCTTGGTGAGGTAGCACATTCATTCTCTCTTGTCTGCCTGGCCTCCCAAAAGGCTCAGGTGCAGTCGCTTGTATTAATAAATGTCCCCTTCCCACACAGGCAAGTCTGATGTTCTTGAGTGGCCAGTCATCCCACTGCTGCACCAATGCTTTGCTCAGAGGAGGAGCGGCTCCACCTCATGCCAGGGAAGAATGACAGATGTACCAGTGTACACAGAAATCAAGGATCTCAACACCACTTTCTAGCCACACATCTCCAGCCGACAGGGACCTCATCTGCTCCCCAAACTGACACACAAAAAGTATCATGGCCAGGACTGGCGAGAGCTGAGGAGGCACTAAGGACCTCTCTCTGTGCCCCCAGGATGATTTACACCGATTCCAGGCACAACTGCCAAGAGCTTCAGAGATCTTTTTTATTTGGTACAACAGCGTGATGGTTCAGGTTGTATTAGAGAACCCATGGTATAGATGAGGAACATGAAGCTAAGAAAATCAGTCTTTGGATCTTACACCAAACACCAGCCTCTGCCCTGAGAAAGAATTTGTGTGGTCTTGTGGGGCTTCAGCAAGATGCCCAAAATGAGAGGCAAATAAATATGATTCTTTCAGTGGGTAGGAGAGTTGCCTCCTTGGAAAATGAGCTCCAGAACCCTGTGTTCTATGCTCTTAAATTCTAACCTGTGTAAGTTCCACTCTGTATCGTGGGTCCAAACAAGTAGGGCCCTAACCCTCACATACCCACGGATGGCAGTACATTTCAATGAAGCTGATTATCATTAGCAACATGAAATATTGATAAGCCTAATTATCATCCTAACAATGCATCACCTCACGCTAAGGAACTCACACCAATCCCAAACGCAACTACCAAATTCTTTACCTCTTTTCTCATTTAACTTAGAAAAGACCGGGAAACTGAAGCCAAGAAAGTTCAAGAAAGGTCACACAGCAGAACAGGAGCTAGAACGCAGCACTGTCAGACTCCAGACTGCAGAGCCAGCCATACACCCGCAGTTCTACATACGACTCATCACAACTGACCAGACATGCTAACAACTCAAGCATGACAGCGTAATATGAAGACCAGCAATTATAGAGAAGGGAGAGGAAATTCATCATTATTTGGAAACTGAAAATTAAATTCTAATTTATGCTTAGTCAGTTATTAATAGTCAGTTCTAGTTAGAGTCATACAAAATATAGAACCTAAATTCTTATTGTTCAATTAACTGTAGTTTTAAAATTGACTTGGCATTAGCAACTGTCTCCCAAAGCATTTGAAATAAGCAGTAATTTCATATAATAGTCTATTTTCATGCCAAGTCAATATTTCAACAGCATTTTGTAGCCTAATATGTAACTATTATATTTTAGTCAATGATTCAATAAAATTACATGCAACTCAGACTAAAATTAGCAAAAAATATTTAGAACTCGAACTAATATTTCAAGGTCTTTTAAGAACTAGATATAATAGTTTGGGATTGGTATACATGGTCAATTTTTATAAACTACAAAGAAGAAGAAATTTGAAAGTTTATTTAATTTCTTCAACCTTAGGATGTGCAACTTGTTAAATTTGAGTAAAACATATGGCTAATCTGGGGCATCAGCATATCACAGGAGCCTCTTAAGTAGGGCAAAGAGGACTAAGTAGAGAGCCTCTGGGTTCCCATCTCCCAGCCTCCACCCGTCAAAGTTTATGCCTAAATTACACAGCAGCACACTGATCAAAAGCAGGAATTGCCCGTTTTCTGTGTAAGTATAACATATAACAAATACTTCTGTCTTTGCCAGCCCAAATATCTGTTGGGACTACTCAGCTCTGCCATGGTAACACAAAACCAGCCACAGAAAAAGAGATGAATGGAAATGGCCAGTGTAAACATTTTTAAAGTTTTAGTTTCATTTACTCATTTATTTTCAATTATTTTAGGAGCTTTGTTTATGTACAAGAACATCTGTACATCATATAATTTTCATGTGCTCTTAAATACTATTTTGGGTGTGTTTGTGTCCACTTTAAAATGTAATATCCATTCTTACTTACTGGTTTATGCAAAAAAAAAAAAAAAAAAAAAAAGAAGGTGGAACTAACTTCTATCTTGGTCTTTGGGTTTTAGTGCACTGACCCCTGGTCTACAAGTTCTCTCCTGTCCCTCTCCCGTCTCCCCTCTGCATCTCATGCTCAGCTAAGTCACACTTTGCATACCTCCGCCTCCAGTAAGCACTCATGCCATATGGAAAGCATGTGTATCCATTCATTCATTTCCCCACAACCTTAAAAGTGGGTTCCATCATTATCTCCTTTTTACAAATGAGAACTGAGGCTCAGAGAGGTTAAGCAACTTGCCCAAGATCATGAAACCAGTCAGTTAAACAGTCTGATACCACAGTTCCTATTACTAGTATTCTCTCATTCTATACCTAGTTAAAAGGACTTTTGGTGGGGTAGGAGGCAAGAGAAAACTATAGAAACACGAGCATGCATACTAACAGAACTAAGACCACAGCCTTCAGCACAATAAGGAAAAGTGCTATTCCCACAATTCTTTTGATCTCCTCAGATATGTTCTATTTAATGGTGGACACTGTCAGTTTCCATGCAATAATGGTTAGCATTGAGTATGAGAGACCGAAGTCTCCTGAAATGTGATGGACCATTTTACTCGGTGTCCAGGAATGCCACTTTCACACTTCCATCTTTCTGGAATGGATGAGAGCAGCCATCCCTGCATGTGCTTCTTTGGGACTTGCATCAAGGGAAGGGACTCAGATGCTTCCAAGACTACCAGGTCACATCTGTCTATAACAAGAGAGATTTACATTGGCTGCAAACTCTCCTCCAGATCACTCACTGTAGAAAAAAATTATCTCTTCTTCCTAGGTGAAAGGCCAGGAGTGTGGGAGAGGGGCAAAAAATGGGAGAGAAGCGAAGCGAGCGGCCTGTAGAGACCTGGTACAGGGATCTCCGGGGTCAAAGAGGCTTCCAAAACAGCGGTCTGAAGGACAGAGTGTGAGGAGAGGCAAGTATCAGCTCTAAAGTCAAGGGGTCTAGGCTGGGGCTGGACAAACAGGGCAAGTTCAGAAGACCCAGCAGGAGGGAAAACTTGGCACTAGTTAGCAGAGAGACTGTGGCTTCAACCACTCCTTCTAATATAAGGTGCTGAAAATCATTTCATGCCACAAATCTAGGCCTTGTAGCAGTGAAAAAGACATGTATGGTTGCTGCTGTTGCTATGTTTACAGGTTAGTAATGGGAGATAACTCACTAACGGCAACACCGAGAAGGGAGCTTACAGTAAAGAAATGCCGACTCTTATGGCTCTGTCAGCTGAGAGCGAACCATGCATAGCTGGGACTGATTCAGCCAGGAGGTGTGTTTTCAGCTACATTACTAGTGCTGCCTTCATCAGAACTTCAGGGCCTTGAGAGTAAATGGTCTATAAAATGCTTCTCTTGTGAGAGAGGGCAGCTTCTTAAAATTGTTTCTAATGGCCTCTACCCCATGGCATCCACATCTTTGTATAATTCTCTCCCCTTGAGCATGGGCTAAATCTAGTGACTTCCTTCTGTTGAGCAATCTATAGCAGGTCATTAAAAAGTAGGTTTCTGTCTTACTTTCATTCTCTCTGACTCACTCTAAGGGTAGCTACGGAGGGTATCTCTACCCTCTAAGGTCTGAAGGAGGAAATGAAGGAAATGAAGGAGGTCTCTAGTCAACAGCCCAGGAGGATCTGAGGCCCTCAGTCCAAAAACCTTCAAAGAACTGAATCCTGACAATAACCTCGTAGACGAGCCTGGAAGAAGGTCCTCCCCCATCCAAGCCTTCAAGACACAGCCCTGGCTGGCACGTTGGTTTTTAGAGACCTTGACCTACAGGAATCAGATTTCTGACTACAAGCCATGTGAGACAATAAATTTCATTGTTTAAATCCACTAGGTTAAGAGACCTCTCATATAGCAATAGATAATACAGATAACAAACTAAGCCACCCAGAAAATACCCACTTAATTTTCACAAGAAAAATCATTTTATATATTTTTATTGAGCTTTTGTACATTTCATACAACAGTTCTTAATCAAATTTAGACCCTCTTCCCCATCCATGCTAGCACACACCCCCACTGAACCTCATGTATTCCGCCATACATGTTAAGTCCTATCCACTCAAGCATTTGTACCCAGATGTCCGTCAGTGCAAGTTCATCCACTGGAGTCTAGTCAGCTTTATAGAACATTTACCAATAACATCTAAAGATTCTAAGAAAGGCAACACTAACATTATACATGAAATCACCGTCTCCTAAAAAGCTGAGCTAAACTGGTCCTGATTATACATCAGAAAGTCTTATCTCCTCGAAAGCACAATGAGGTGAAAGAAGAAAGTCTGTCTGAGGCAGTGGGTTGAGTGTGGCAGAGTGGCAGTCTAATAGAAACAAAATGACAGAAACTCTCAGTAATAAGTCAATATAAACAGTAAGCTGTTTCTAGAATATAATTCAAGGGGCAACAGATCAACCACTCTTCTGAGGGCAGATGTGCCTATGGAACAATGGCATTTCTGTACCCTCATAGCATCCTGCATCCCCCATCAAATCCCTTAACATCTTGAACTATAAGTGAACTTTTTGCCAACCAATTTCTCTCAATGTCAATGTCAATTTCAGTTACTGTATCTTCATAGTCTGCTATAATACCTTCACAGGGTATGAGTTCCATATATATATATATATATATTCCAGCCCAACAATTTTATAATCTTGAGGTGGCTTTCATAAGCTTCCAACTTTACTCTTATTTACAATAGATAACATCTCACTTATCAATTTATAAATCTGATGACTGAATATATATATGTGCTACTAATACATTTCAGTTTTGTAGTAAGAAATATGCATAGAAGAAACAGAAAGTAATGCATCAAAACAGAATTGGTGAACACCATTAGCAGGAATACTCATTCTTTACTATATATATCTACTATACATACATATATATATACATATATATATATATATCTACAATGTAAAGAAAGAAGTACACACAGTCCAAGACAGATCTTTTGGGGCCTATGTAGTTACTTTTATAATTTTGTAATTTCTTTAATTAAAAAAATTATTATTTTTATTTTAGGTGTACAACTGTATTGCCTGCATGTTTGTAAGTGCAACATGTCGTGCAATGCCTGCAGAGGTCAGAAGAGGGTGTCTGATCCCCTGGAACTGGAATTACAGATGATTGCTAGCTGCCATGTGGGTGCTGGGAACCGAACCTTCTGCAAGAGCAGCCAGTGCTCTTAACCTCTGAGCCATCTCTCCAGCCCAATAATTTTATAATCTTGAGGTGGCATCATAAGCTTCCAAGTTTAGCCTTATTTACAACAGATAACATCTCACTTATCAATTTATAAATTTGACAAGTGAATTCTGAAGTACCATGTAGAAACTTTGAAATATAAATTAGGAGATCACCACCTGCAGAGCAGCATTATGCAAACAGTCACAATTAACTTTTATCTTGAAATAGAATTAATCACTTCACACATTAGTTCTCAAAAAAAGGCACCAAGTGGAAGAAAACACTGTATGAAAAAGAACCACATGAGGTTCTTTTAATTTGTGCAGGAGCATTAGCTCCAGTCTTTAGAATGCATTGGAGCATCCAAGCCACAAACAATACTGCCTCAAATGCCATCAGTTGAATAGAGGAGATTGTGCAAGTATGTGAGAGAACTTCACATTTTTATTGAGTCATTGAACTAGATCACAAAAGCAGCAAAGAACAACCCTGCCAAGAAGCTATTAAATACCTTCCATTTTAGAAACAAAGACAGCCACCTGAAATAAATGTTCCAGAGTTAACTCTAGATTTACAAGAGAAACAGCATTTCCTCGAAGTTCCAAAAGAGATCTCAAAGTCACGTTCCCAATTCAGAAGGTGACTGTAATGGTTAATTTTCATTGTCACCTTGGTGGGCTCTGGGATCACTAGGAAACACTCCTCTGGGCAGGTCTGTGAAGGTGTTTCTAGAGAGGTTTAACTAGGGAGGGAAGACCCACTCCTTATGCATGGAGCGCCATTTTGTGGGTGTGGGGTCCCAGACTGAATCAAAAGGAGAGTGGAGCACCCGTGTCTATCTCTCTGCTTCCTCCGCTAGGGCAGCGTCTCCTGCATCGTGAACTCGACCCTCAACTAGGAGTCAAAGGAAACCTTTCCTTAAGTTACTTCTGTCAGGTGTTTTGTCAAAGCCAAGGAAAAAAGTAACAAATACAATCACCAGATAAACTGGCCGCAGAGACTGACTTCCATCCCTGCCCCGTCGTGGGTGTGCCAGAAACCATTCAGAGACCCTTATCTGGCAGATGTGCCTCCATCCAAGGAGTCTGCCTCTTAGGTTAGCCTTGTACAGTGCAACAGAAATATAATGCAAGACACGTGTGTAACTACAGCCTCTAGTGGCCACACTTAAAGACCATTAAAAACAACAGGTTGAAATCAATTTCAATAACATATTTTATTTAATTCAATATGTCAAAAATAATGTCACCTTGAGATAAAATCAATATTAAAAATTACTGACACACTGTACTTCTTTTTTGTTGCCCCAAGTCTTTTAAATGTAGATGACCTACTTAAGCACATCCCAATTCTGATAGCCCATGGTCCACGTTCAGTAGCCACATGGAGCCTGCGGTTATAGTAGTCCAAAGTGCAGAAAAAACCTGTGCTATTTGCTGTTGATCAAGTCAACTCATCTCTCATGGATTTACACCAAAGTCCAACTATGTAATGACTTTTTTACAAAAGGAAGAGAACTCAGTGCGACTTCTGTCGACTCGTGGAAAACCACACACAAGCACCTTCTTTGCGCCAACACTGTGTCAAGAGTTTTATGTAGCGCATTTCTTTGAACGCTCAACAACACCTCTGTAAGAAGATACATGAATAGTCTCTATTTCACAAACAAGGAAACTGAGACCCAGAAATTAATTTAAGTGGCTTCACGTTACACTCCAAGAAATGCAGTGCTGTTTGGGTTTCATTACCCAGAACTCTGACTCTAGAATGTACACTAACTCAATAATAGAAAAAAAACTCAAGTACAAGAAATATATGTTCAGGCAAGAGTATACATGAAGAAAAAATAAGTATCTGAAAAGCTGGACAGAAACCTAAGATTGGGGTACAGAGATAAACTCACCAACAGGGAAGGAAGAGAGGGGTGGGGAACAAATTCAAAAGGAAACCCAGAATTAGCAATGAGCTCAGCAGTGTTATATCAGCAGTTGATGGTGAAGATCATGATGAAGATGGTGATGGTGGTGGTGGTGACGACAATATGGATGATGACGATGACGATGATGATGATAAAAAATGTTTTTTCAGTCTTTACTTTGGGCCACATACTGTGCTAAATGTTGGACTTTCTCAAATTCCACACTCTTTGCATCTGGGGCTAAATAGAAGGCTGTGGAAGCTGTCCTGAACAGAGGGTGCTCAGCAGGAAGGACCCATGGCCATCACCCACTAAATGCCAGTAAAAGCCTGCTACTCCCAACAAGCACAGTAATAAAAATGTTCCTAGAGGGCTAGGGTTGTAGCTCAAGGAAGAGTACTTGCCCAGCATGCATGAGGCCCCAGGTTCATTTTCCAACATCAGGGTAGGAAATGACCTTGTCAAATGTCTCCCTGGATGGCAAAATTGTCTCTAGTTGAGAATCCCAACATTGAACGTTTCACAAACATTCTTCATGACAATTTGACAAGACAGCATTAAAATTGTCTTAGCAGGTAAGAAACCTGAAAGTGGGCAGACCAAAGCACAGGAATGTATCTGCCAGCTTTCCCACTCTAACAGGGGCACTCCTAGCTAAACGGACCTCCCACCACAACCATCCTTTACTTCTGCTTTCTGCCTCTTAGCTCAAATCCATGTTTTCACGGCTAATTGCCTTTTAGAAAATACGCAGGTTATGAGTGAACAAATAATGGCTTAAAGCCTGAACACGAGCTTATGGAGAGTAAGATCTCAGGCCCTAAGAGCAAACATCCAACTGCCTGCAATTAAAAGCCACAAGTATGCTTTGTAAGGAATTAAGCTATCAATATATCACCTTTGATTTAAAATGGGAGTTGACTAAAAATATAAACCTCACAAATAAAGCAAAAGTTCCAACTACTACAAGTTAGAGATTTGATCTTGAAATATTAAACACATGGGAAACAGAAGCTAATTATTAGGTCCTATTTTTGTATGTGAAAATTACTTATGATCTGCCTGTTAAACAATTCAAAATGATTTTAAATGATAATTGACTATGAAACTAGGCCAATTTACACCTACAGGTCGCTCTGAAACCACCTAAGAACTGGGACAAACACAGAAGAAAAGAAAACCACTTCCACGTGTGTCAGTCTATCCATTTCTCAACCATTAGTCCCCAAGGCCAAACCAGAGACTCTAAGTTTACCTAAATACAGCTGATGAATAAAGACGCACTTTCCAAACACTGAAAGTTGTACGGAATTTGATTTGACAGTGTCACACGCACAATAAGCCATTATTCTAATGAACACATGCAGAGCATTTCAGGGGAAAGTCAGGGCTATGCTCTAGCTACCTCGTCGTCAATATTCTTTAAACTATTGCATGATTTGTTTTTGGCTTTTCTTCTCTCCCAGTGAGAGAAGTAGCATTTGTGTTCACACCAATTTACTTTTTAAAAAATGTATGGGTCAACTGCAGAGAACAGATTCAGAAGCAGATTCTTCTTAGCGTTTCATAGAGATGGAAGAAAGAGAAGGATGGAAGGACAGAGGGATACAGGGTATTCTGCTGTGAGAAAAGCAACTTCAGGAAGGAAGGGTTTATTTTGGATCAGTTTAAGTCCACCATGCTGGGGACTGGAAGGTATAGAGACTGGCTCTGGCCACGGGGTCGGATGATCACATTGCATCCACGGCAGGGAAACGGAGAAAAATGCTGGTGCTCAGTGTGCTTTCGCCTTCCTTAAAAACTTCAGCCCAGGACCACAGCTTGTGGATCGGTACCACCAACCACCAGAGTGGGTCTTTCCTCCTTTGTTAAACCTCGCTTGAAACACCTTCAAAGACACCCAGAGGTATGTCTCCCAGGTGATTCCAAATCCAGTGAGGTTGATGGTAAAGATTAGCAAGAAATGAGAAAAGGAAATAGGGACAGGAAAAGGAAAACTGGGTAGCTGGGGAGGAAGGCAGATGTCCCACCCTCCCCGCCAGGACAGCCTTGGGCCTCAACTTTGCACCAACTCTGACTGGGGGATCAAGGCCTTCTTCTGGCTTCCACAGGCATTGCATGCACGGGTGCACTCACACATATGCAGGCAAAACACTCATGTACCTAAGTTTTAAAATATATAAAAAATGTTAAACTAGGTATATCAAAAATTCTTTTCTCTAAATATGAAGAGCATATAAAAGTGGTCACGGCAGAACCTGAGCCTTCTGTTGATAGCAAGGAGCCATCTGGAGCTACCTCTGAGCTAGACTCCAGCAATTCTCGGGAGTTCTCCTGTCATAGATGTCCCTTAGATCTGAGCCCAGCATTATGCTAGTCACATTAGAAGCCAAAGTTGGATCAAATAATGGTTTTACTTGACTGGAACTTATTGTCAAGACAAGGAGATACAGTCTGATTACCAACTACAAGAAATAAGGCAAGTTAGCAAAAACAAAAATACAGTACCTAAAATTTATCAAAACTAATCTATACTGAAGTGGCTGCCATAGAAAAGTCATTAATCTACAAGAATTTAGCATGTCTCTTAAAGTCACTGTCAAATTTGACCTGTGGTAAGAATATAATGCAAACATTTCAAATGTTGAGTTAACTTTGAAAATATAAACATGCTATGAATTAAAATTTTTTATAATTACTATAAAAGTGTCTAACCATTTTGTTTCATTAAAGGACTTGATACACACACACAGTCTAATTCTTCACAGTCCTCAAGACTGTCATCACATGGGTGTTCTCAGGTTCTCTAGCCTGTGCAATGCAGAACAATTTTTAAAAACAAGTATGCCAATAAAACCAGCAGTGGACTGCCCCTCAAGGTGTCCTCCCTGCTTCTTCTCCTTGTTTATTTGACTATCCAAATTATCTGTTGTTTGTTCTGTGAAACCTACGACTAGGTCAGGCATGTCTAAGATAGTATTTTTTCACCATGACACTGTCACCTCTGCTAATGCATCTGAATCCTTGAAGCATCTTAAAATTGATGACGAGATGTCATAACCTCTCTGGATGAGCCCTTCTCAACACTTTAACAACCAAATTCTATTTTAAAGGAGGCTATCATCACCCTCTGTCTTCTCCAAGAGGATCCTTGCAAGATGCGCATGCCCGAGGCATCGGTGCTGAAGAAACATCACTGGGTAAGAGGACACAGCAAGTCCCACATTACCATCTCCCGCTCTCATTTTCAACAATGACTCCATGCCTGGGACTAGAATGATCTGATGTGTGAGGAAGGCTGCAGTTAACAGATCACTATCTTCTCATACATTTGTATATATTTTTGTCCCCCTCCATTCCCCTTAAGTAAGATCTTTCTAATTTTACATATACAAATCCCAACCCATCACTTTCATAACAGATCTCTATGGAGGCACTATGCGGACTAAGTTCAGTACTGTGATACAGCAGTATCCAAGGGAGTCCATAGACACTGCCCTCTTAAGCTCAAAGTCTACACTTCCCAAAGCAATTTCAAGTGCTGCTTCTTCCACTGGACCTCCCATAATTCCCTTCCTGTTCTACATTCTCATTATATTCTACCCACAGTATGCTTCTGGCGTGTATCAGGCATGTCAGTCACATACATATCTACTCTCCCCTGTCCACCCACAGGAAGTGAAAGCCCCATTCATTCTTGAGCCCCCGAGGCAGTCAAGAATACAGAACAGTTTAGCAACTTAGGACCCCACTAGGCCTGGGTTATGCACTCACATCTGTACTCCTTCCCTTAGTTTCCATAAAAAGCCCCAAAACAATAACCTGGGCCCTTAAGTACTCCTGCTCACGTGATGATGTATCTGACCTGTTCTATAACTTTCCCTTGTATCGTACTTCACTTAGAACCCTGTGAGGTACAAATAAAACAGGAATGTCTCGATCTTTAAACCCAAATATTAATTATATTTTCAGACTCTGAGAAGGAATTACAAATAGGAAGAAAACTTTTTAAAAGTTATAGAACACTCAGAGAACTAGGAGTACCAAGTAGTATAATTCATGGATCCCAGAACTCTTCTTATAAGAACTCAATCTTACAAGGATGAACAAAAAAATAGCTGACTCTGGTCACTGGGCCACACTATTTCACACTATTTAAAAAATGGGAAAAGCAAAAAATATAAAACAATCAAGCAGTGGTTATTTATACTTAATACTGGTGCATGAAATTTATCACAGAAGGCATTTATTAACTGGGAGGAAGGAAACATACCAAGCTCAGTCAAAAATGCAAAAGAAACTGTTCTCATCAACAAGACAAGTCAGACTTCACAGGAAAAAGGGCAAATGCTGGCAAAAACTAGGTCATCTATGTAATAACCTGCAGACTAATGCCAAGCATCAGGGGCAAGGGAGGAACAGGATAGAACAGTAGTCAGAATCTCAAGAGCTACATGCATGAGACCCAGGGAATGAAAAGGTGATAAGTCACTCGAAAAGTAAATGAAACCATCCCGTGCAACAGCAGGTGAAATCCATGTGTGGTCCCGCAGGTCCCACCTCACGAGTGGGGTCACAGAAAGAACAAGGTCCCAGGAAGGAGATGAAGCACTAGAGTCACGGGTGTGCTCTCAGACGAGTTTACCTGTTGCTTCTCCAGCTGAATGCAGCTACTGTTGGTAGAGGTGATGGGTGATGTCACTGTTCAATCCCACTATTCCCCCCTTTCTGTTCTTTGATCTTGCTGCTTTAAAGGAAATCCTCGGAGCTGGAGAAATGGCTTAGCAGTTAAAAATGTTGCTGCTCTTCCAGAGGACCACAGGTCAGTTCCCAGCACCCACATCAGGTGGCTTATAACCACCTGTAACTCTAGCTCCAAGATATCTGATGCCCTTCTCTGGCCTGTGTGGGCACTAGCACACAGATGGCATACACTCACACAGACACATATACACAAATAAAATAAATCTGAACAATAATTAAAGGAGGGGCTGCAGAGGGGGCTCGGTGGGTAAGAGCACTGGCTCCTCTTATAGAGGACTCAGGTTTGATTCCCAGCGCCCACATGGCAGCTAAAAACTGTAACTCCAGTGCTAGGGAGTCTGACTCTGTTTTCTGACCTCTATGGGCACTACATGACATGGGTGCACATACAGCCAGGCAGGTAATACACTCATACACACAAAATAAAATACATTAATCAATAAAATTTTTTTTAATTACAGGAAATTCCTGAAATCAAGAAGCTATAGCTGAAAACCCGGAGATGTCATTTTCTAGGTACAGAAAGGCACAGAACTTTTCATTTTCTTTTAAGAAACCTGCAGAAATCTGCCCTATCCAGATTTCAAAATACTAGGTCCAGGCCTACTGGAGCCAAGAAGAGGACATTAACAACAGCAACTAACAACTATTAAAACCCAATTTCATAAACGTTGCTTGATTTTGGTGGTTAAATGTACAGCGGACTCTGGGAAGAAGCCAAAAATAGGACTGATATCTTAACAATGAAAAATCATCTCAGTTAATGATTCTCTTTCTATTCTAAACCAGTGAAGCCAAGAAAATACATGACCATGTTGAATTCAAATATAGAATAATGTCTTCTTACAATGAAAGAAAAAATAATCCTTTCTCCACAATCTCTCTCAACAGGACAAGTTGTCCGTATGAATAATCACTTTTTAATGAGCTTTTCCTTCAGCTAGTCCATCAAGAATATTTAACCCTACACAAAAAGCCTACTACTCAATTTCCTGGAAATTCTCCGACTGAATTTTGGGGGAAGAAATTACAACCATCTCAGTACAAGGTTTCTATTAATGTTCCTGTTTCTACACCAAAATAGAATTCCATGACTTTCTTCTCATAGCCTGCTTTTAAAACTAAACTAATTCTAGGTCGTACCCACTTACCACATACCCACATGATTGAGTGGCAAGAATGTTATAAGGCATTCTAACAGTGAAAAGAAACAGAGGATAGCAAATGTTAGCAATCAGCAGCCTGGTACTTTTGAGTTCATAAGGACTGTAAAGCCTAAACTAGGTTGAATGGGAAAGTCTCATGATTGACTAGTGATGTCTGACATCAGAACCCAAACAGGGAAGGACAGTGTGCTACTTTTCAACACAGTAATCTTAGAGCATCTGCTTTGGTTTCCAGAAACGACTCATACCGTGTCAGAATGACCCCTGCGCTTTAGTTTCTTCATCAGTTAAAAGTGGATAATGACTCTGGCACTCATCTCAAAGGATGTCTGGGGAATTAAAATGAGAACCCAGGTGAAGCATTCAGATTATAACATGTCCTGAACAACTTCAGTCTCACACATGGGAGACATCCCAAAAATAAATTCTAGAGAAGTTCCCGCATATCAACACTGCAGATTATTCTCCACTGAAAGACTGCCGTAAGAAGTGTGAACTTTCCAAGGTACTGTGGATTGAGGTCAGTGTCATTCTATCTAAACTGCTGGTCACAGCTTTCAGAAGGCACCATTTACTACACCCCCTCCTCAGGGACAAAACAAAAACAAAAACAAGGCAGTCAGGCAGTGGAGCAGGCAGCAACAGCTGCACAGCACACTCGGCACATCAGCAGCATGTGCAAAGGCATGAGAGGTCACAGCCCTGCCCTGGTGTGGCACCTTGTCTGCTCTGCTCTCCCCTTACTCACACCATGGCTGGGCAGATGATGAACCAGAATTCCATGGTGAAGTCAAGGAAGCTTTCTCCCTATCCAATAAAGATGGAATCAGTACTACTAACAAAGGAACTTGGGTTGTCAAGATCACTAGGATAAAAGCCAGTAGAGACTGAATTACAGGATATGATCAATGAAGAAGCTGATGGGAATGGCACCATTGACTTCCCAGAATCCTTGACTCTGATGGCTAGAAAAATGAAAGATACAGATAGCAAAGACGAAATCCGTGAAGCATTCCAAGTGTTTGACAAAGGTGAAAATGGTCACACCGGTAAAGAGCTACATCATATCATGACAGACTGAGGAGAAAACTAACAGATGAAGATGGAGACAAAAATGACAAAGAAGCAGATACTGATGAAGACAGATAAGGAATTAATACACATGCAAATGAAAGGTCTATTTTCAACACTTGTTCCCCTTCAAATTTTTACCCACCTCTTGCGGTGAAGAAGAGGTGGAGGAGGAAGAAGAGGAAGAGGAAGAGGAGGACAAGAAGGAGGAGGAGGAGATGATTTCATTTATTCATTATGTTTCTATATAGTAAAACTGAATGTCAAAAAACCTTCTGTCCATACACAAAATCTGCATATATTCTCACTGGGCTACCTCCTTGGTCCCCCAAAGGAATGTTTTTAATAAAATACTTAAAATATTGACATTACCAAAATGAAAGAGGATTTTTAGAGGCAAAAGTATACATATGCTCATGCATGAATGCCTCTGGAATATTAATATCATCACCAGTTTTATTTCCTTCACAATGTCTTTTGACCCTCGGCTATGAAAATATCTGTTACATCTTCAGTTCTCCATCATGAATGAAGTCAACTTCATGGATTTTTGAGGGAAGTCTTACTATATAGTATGCCCTGGCTAACCTGGAACTCGCTAGTCTCAAACTCACAGAGCTCTGCCTACCTCTGCCTCCTGAGTCCTGGGATTAAAAGCATGCATGATTACACCCAGTTCAATTCATGGACTATTTACTTCAATATGATATTTGCTCCCTGTCTATCTTCTGGGGGCTTTGCACAGGGCATTTAAGAAAGAAAGTGGTGGGCTTACATATAGTGCCTCGATATTATTGCTTCTACAGGAACTTGAAAAGAATCCACACTGACTCCCAGACATCTTGCCCAAAAGTTCTAGTGACTCGTGAACTTCTCTCTGCTTTCTTCTCTGCTCATTGAACTGTAATTCACCACAGACAAAGGTCGTCTTCCAAAACCAGTTCAGGACGAGGAGGAGTGAAGAAGCTTTCCGCTGTACTAAATCAATCTTTAAATGTTTAAAGTCTCACTGGAAGACCTGACTTTTACACAGACTTCAGTTGAAAATGATTACCAGAAAAGGCAATGTTAGTTGTGCAAAAGAGTCTCAGTGAACAAAGGCTTCCTAATTCTTACCGTTTTCTATATTCTCTTTACTGGCTATTAAAGATGACACCACGCAAATAACATCCAAACTCACAACAATCACCTAGGAAGTACTTCCCATGTGGCTCTCTCCTCCTGCCATAGTCTCATCTAAAACCTGCTACCTGCCTCCTTTTGGCTCTTTTCTGGCACAGAATTTTCTTGTAGTACCTTCAATTCAATTGCTTCCTCCCTCGAGGTCTTTGCATCTGCTACTTATTCTTTAACCTAGAACTTTCTGTACTCACTACCCTCCCTACCTAAGTGGCCTTAGCAGCCTTTATATCAGAGCTGAAAGTCACTCGCTTAGGAGAGCCTTCCCCAAGTCCCACACAGTGAGGTTCTGACTGATTCCCAACCTCTTTCCATTATCACTTAATACAATGAGCAATTCCTTATTTAAATACCTATCTATTGAGGAATTATCACACTAGACTATTAGCTCTTGAAACCAAGGTTAAGTATGTCATTTTCACCTCATATCCCTATAGGAAAGAAAGTTGCTAATGCTTACAGAGAGCTTACAGATGTACAGAACGAGTGAGCGAATGAATCGAATCGAGTAACTAGTAGGTACTCTACCCATCAAGCTTGGTTCTTTAATTCTTTTCTAAACAAAACATGAGCCAGTTGACTGAAAATCCAGGATCAGCAAGCAATAAGCTACAGCAAGCCTTGAAGAAAACATCATGGCACAAAGCTTAATCCCAAAGCACAGGGAAATGATCTAGTCCTTCAAGGTCTGAGGTAAAAATCTGGCAAAGAAGAAAGAAAGAAGAAAAAGAAGAGAAGGAGGAGGAGGAAGAGGAGGAGGAGGAGGAAGAGGAGGTAGCAGAGAATTTTCCCTTCCAGCTTCAGGGCATAAAAGTATCTCATGAGAGACACTTACCTGTCCATGGTTAAAATCCATGGCAAAATGTATTTACCAAAAAAAGTAAAAGCTACTGTGCTGTAGACAACAATGGACTGCTGGCCAAAATAAACAAATCTAATGACACTGTCTAGAGCCAAACTTTGACCTCAAAGTATATAGACCAATTTTCTTACTGAAAATCCAACATAAATTCCAACATTATTAATATTTCAAATAAAACTTTCAGTTTAACTGTATCATAAGCAACTCCTGAAACATAACTCCACTTTACAACGACAGTCCCATGTAAATGCTGTGTAATACATTCTTAACTAATTCTGATCTGACTTTTTTTTTACTATCTCCAAGCTTTAAAGAACAAAACAGTCCAGAAGATAAAAACTCATACAAGTGAATAATTAAAAGACAATCCAGCTTCAAATGGGTGAATAATCTGAATAGATTAGTCCTCAAGGAAGATACACACAGAGTCAACAATCATGTGAAAAGATGCTCCACAAGGAGAATAAAAAGCAAAGCCCCTTCATATCTGCTATTATGGCCATACATCAGATATGGGCAGGCAGTTCTGTCACTGCCATTCCCATTGCTTCAGATAGCAATAGGGGCTGAATGGAATGTGGGAACCTTGGAAATGCCATATACTGGTGGTGAGAAGGTAAAATGGAGCAATGTCTTTGGGAAATAGGCTGAGAGTCCTCAAAAGGTTTAACATCAACACTAGGACGCAGAGACTCCACTTCTACCATTCTAGCAGCCACAGCAGCCCAACTCATAACAGTCAGATGGAGATGCAGTACAGACATCTATCAAATGATGAGTCGGTAAACAAAACGTGGGGTCATCCTACTCTGAATACGACTTGGCAAACAAGGAGTGAGGACTAAGATAAACCCTGGAGCAAACACGAATCCAGGGAAACAGCACACTGACCAAGCAAGCCACATCGTCTTTACAAGTCCATGTATACGAAACAGATAGACTAGGCAAATCTAGAGAGACAGAAAAGTAATGATTCCCAGGACTAAGGGATTTGGGGGAAATAGAGAATGGTAGCAGGTCTGAATTTCTTTCTCAAGTAATAATATGGTCTAAAATTGTGGTAATGCTTGATCAGTCTCTGAATAATTCTAAAATTACTGAATTATATACTTTGTAGAAGCATTGTAGTTCACAATGTAGTCTTGAATCTGAGCTGAGGTGTTTCTGGCAGGGTTCACTGGCACAGCATGGCATGATGCCAAGCACAGTAAAGAGTGCACATGTGTGTGTTTAGAACAAAGGCTGCGGTGAAGTCATGCAACGCAACATGGGCAAGTGCTGCTGGAATCACCCTGAATTCATTATGAGTTTGGTTTTAAATCAATTTTGGTTGTTGCACATTCAGAAAACTTTTATTATTGCCCATTTTTTCACAGCCTCACATTCACTTTTCCCACTCCTACATGGAGTTGTAGCCATTTTAAAAACTATGTTCTAGACAGCTTCAGCAACACATCAGAGTTATTTTTAAAAAGCTGGAAAATAGTTTTGGTTTAAAATTTCGACAGTTCAAAAACATAGTTTAGGGAGACAGTTGCACAAGTGTGGGGACCTGAGTCCAATCCCTGGCACCCAGGTGTAAACCAAGTGCGGCAGCTCGTGTCTAATCCCAGTGCTATGGTGGGGAGCAGGGGCTTGCTGACCAGTCTAGCTGGTCTAGCTGAAACAGTGAGGCCCTGGCCCAGGAAGAAGTCCTGCCAAAAAATGGGGGCGGCAACAGTGGAAGACATCCAACACTGACATTGATCTCTGGCCTCCACACATGCACATGCATGGGTGGGTGTACCTACACACAAATTACATACATATACATACAACACACATTCACACACACAGAATCGTTTTAAAATTCGTGTTGGGGCCAATAAATGGTTCAGTGGGTAAACATGCTTGCTGCCAAGCCTGACAATCTGAGTTCAGTCCCTAGGACCTACATGTAAGAAAGAAAGAACTCACTCCCCAGGGCTGTCCTCTGACCTCCCACATGAGCTGTGGCATACACATTCTTACACTTATACAACACATACTTACATACATATATACACACATACACACACATACATAACAAAAAATTTTACTTGTGTTCTGAGCATAGCGGTGTACTCCTGCAGACCAGCTATTTCTGAAACTGCAAGAGGAGGATGCTTTAAACCAGTTCAAGGCCAGTCTAGGCAATGTAGTGAAACTCTCATCTCCAAAAAATAAGTTTTAAATTTTAAAATGAGATTCTCAGGTCATCATAATTCAAAATAACTTTCCTTGTCTTGGCTGTCCTTTCAGACACAAGTCCACACAAATGCATGTATGTCTACAGCCCCCTCTGATCCCATGAGTGATAACATACGCCCTGTTCTGTAGCTTTTATCACTTATATATAATCATGCAGTTGATTATTGCCTTTACATATAGACCCAATTAACAATATCTAATTAATCTTGTTAAGTTTCCCAATGCTGCATTTCATGTTTGTACCATCAATTATTTAGTCAGTCTCCCCTCACAGATCTCTAGTTTTTATATTCTTTGTGGTAAGATCCAGCTATACTTCAGATAAACAAGGGAATAAACAAGATAAAATTATCTTCTCCTTTCACAAAAAGAAATTATGGAAGCATGTAACACAGAGCTGCTCTGAGCCCTACATCAGACACCCGTGTCTTGCCCTCTTCTTAGTCCACCACACCATGTCTCATCCCCACATTTACCTCATGGTGCAAGTTGAGCTATTCCAACCTCAGGCACAATGTCCACATTCCAGCAGAAGAGCAAAAGAAGAAAGACACCCTTCCCCTGAGTGTTTCCCAGAAGTTGTATGTGCTTCTTGTGTTCATCCCATTGGTTATATCTGATACCATGGTGCCATGTTCATACAAAGAAGACTGTGAGTTTTGAATTGTCTTTCTATGCTGCTATGTGCCCACGATAAATTAGAGTGTGTACCTGCTGCTACAGCATATGCGGGAAAGAAAGCTGGAAAGTGTACAGTGTCTGCTAGTGGCTGCCTCCAACCTCCTCAGGTCAGAAAGCAGAAAGAAACAGACTTCTGCAACTGCCTTTGTATACTTGTTTGAGAAAATGCTTATGAAAGTAAAGGACTGGAGGGCTGGAGAGATGGCTCAGTGGTTAAGAGCAGTGGCTGTTCTTGCAGAAGACCCAGGTTCAAATCCCAGCACCCACATGGCACCTAAAAACTGTTCGTAACTCCAGTTCCAGAGGAGCCGATGCTCTCTTCTGTCAACAGGCACTGCACAATATGGGTGCACGTAAACACATGCAGGCATAACACTCATACACATAAAATAAAAATAAATGAAAAAAATTAAGGTGAGGATTGAGACCCAAAATGGTGAAATATCTTGGCAAACATCACATCCAGTGGAGTAGAAATGTCAAACAATTTTTTTTTAAACTAACAAAATTTTTATTTCAAACTTTAAAGAAAACTAAGTATCATGTATAATATTTGAGACATAGTCATCCTTGTGTTGTTCCCAGCAGATTCTAGAAACTGAGAGTGGTCATGCATCTTGAACATTATACTAAAACCTCTTCTAAGTGACTGACAGGCATATAACATATACAGCACATACACTCTGAACAGTGGGGGATTCAAGTCTCATACAGAACAGGAGAAATTTCGTAATGCTTCTCAGAATGGTATACAATTGAAAGCTGGTGAATTATTTATGGAAACTTCCATGTAATATTGTTTGTCCATGGTTGTCTTGGGAAGAAAAAAGACAGACAAGGGGGATTCCTGTATTTATACTAAAAATATATTCCTTACTCATCTGCAATTCAAATCAAACTGGGTGTCCAATATTTATATTTGCTAAATCTGGCAATTTTATAGCAGATTTAGAATTTAAATTTCCTAATTTTCAATCCCATTTTTAATGACATCCAAGAAGCCAATCTTAAGCATACAATCAGTCAATAAATAAAGCAGAGCCAAGAATGCTCACCAATAGTCCACAGGCAAACAAAACGCCACCCCAACTCCCAGATTTGACAAGGGCTCAAACATCATGCTATTCGCGCCATATGCTTAAATTAATTGATATATGGGAGGCAAGCCAACACCGCCACAGAGACTACAAGTAAACACTTCAATTCAAAAATCTTTAGAGGTTATAGACACCTATTCAAAACAGCATGACCCTTAAACCAATGCAGACTCAGAGAGGCTGAAAGCATGCAAATCCTGCAACAGCTCTGGTTTACTGCACACACAGAGAATGCAGAGTAGAGTATAATACACATGCTAACGCTCTGAGAACACCCTTCAAATTCAGAGACATGTCTCAGAGTGACAGTATCTGGGGTGGGAATCAAGCTGAAAAATCTCAACTACACCATAAATTATTTATTCATATTTTCTATCTATGGCTTAAAAAGTTAAAAATTACAACATCCTCCTAAACTCTCTTCCTGATTATGGATTTTTTTTATTATAAATCATATTTCCCCCATATGCCATAGGAACTCTACAGGATTTTTCATATAAAACAATTTATATGCCCACACATTTTATACCAAGGAAATCAAGAACCTTAGCTCCAAGCACAAAGCAATGCACATTACCTATCTAAAGACTAGAGAATTAACTTTCCCAAATTAAAACACTATTAAGCCCCCACCCCCAGGAAAAAGAACCTGATTCTTACCCAGTGTCTAAATTCAGCTACCAATTTCCAGAAACACAAAGAGCAGAGAAAGATTTTTAAACTCTCTGCAGGGATGAAATCAGTCAAATCCAGGCTGCAGGGAAACTCCGTAGGACACACAACCTGATCTCTTCAATAACTCAGTAACAGATGTGGAGGGAGGACATCAGCCAATCACAACATGTGGCCCATCTTTGAATCCTGAATTACACAAATATTTTTAAAAACTATAGCACCTGGGAGACAACTGGGAAATCTGAACCCTGCCTGAATTAAAAGGCATTTTTAAATATTGCTAGTTTTTCAGTGTATATGATGATAGCATTATATTTAGAACTGTTTAAAGGTCTTTATCTTTCAGACATAGAGACTAAAATATCTACGGACAAACTGATCAATATGGTATCTGAGATTTGCTTTAAAATCAGAGGAGGAAGAGGAAGACACGGGTGAGATATTTCTGGGGAATTAAGAACTTGATAGGTAGGAAAAGGTGACTGGTACACACGGGAGATGGGCATTAGTCCATTATTCCTCTCACATCTGTACATGTTCAAATCCTCCATAATGTTTTCTATCACAAGACAGTAAGTTAAGCTAAAATCTGAGTAACATAGTTGGCTATACCAGAAATAGTCATATTCCATCACAGTAAACAAGTTAAACAATTTCTATATTGGAGACCTATTGTGAATACTGTGCTAACTCACAAAATCCTTTGTCTTCATATTTTTTAAAAGAAAGGGTCCGACTTGCCTGTTATGAATTGAACTGAGGGAAACTACATGCTAAGGGTCTCTCAAACACATTTAACTTTTCTACAAGTCAGCCATATCAAGATCTCTCTTATAAAAACCGATTTCCATTTTCTGACAATAAATTGTAAACAATATTTCAACGAGTAACCTTGCTAAGATCTGTTCTTACTACATTCACTGCTCTGTGGTCCAACTTTTAGTCTACTACATAATTGGAACTTCAATCCCATCAAGATAAAACAATAATTTAGTGTTATTCTAATGGAAGCTAAAAAAAAAAAAACTTGGGCTCTAAAGTTTTTTTGCAACAGCTACAAAGAACCTTCTGCAGTCATACTGCAAAATACTTTTGATCAAACTTATCAGCCATAATCTTCGCACACAGAAAAGTTCTCTTCTATTCTTGGGTCTTCTTTGGGTTTTTCTTGCTCTGGCAACTATGTGAATAGGAGAAAAAAGCATATCCCCAGGCTGTGGATGTATAATAGTGCCTGGGAGAAAGAGCTTTTCTAGCTCTGCTTGATCCTATATATCGCAAAGGCCCAATTAATTTTAAATTAGATCACTGCCAACCCCAAAGTATAAAAGCCTAGTATCTTTCTGCCACCAAACATTTCTTGGTCTAGCTAGCTTACAAAGTGAGTTACTATGCAGAAGTTACTCTCACGCAACAGATGAAGAAACCAATCCTGAACTAACAGATTTGCCAAATGTGAGAACAAGCCAAGGAGCAGATGACTTGAACCCAAATCTCCGACTACTCTCAGTATTTTCTCCCTGACTACAAGTACATGGTCACATATAAATGTTTTTCAACATGAATTACTGTTCTGTAACCTGACCGATACTTACTTCTATTTTCAACACCCTTACATATAGAATATTCCGAGCACTACCGTGTTCCAATGGACAGAGCTTCTCTGGAGCCTTGCCACACACTGTGGTCCATAGGCAAGTAGCATCAGCACCACCTAAAATCTTGCTAGAGATAGAGAACCACAGGCCCCATCCCAATCCTACTAAATCAGATTCTTCATTTTACCAAGACCCCAAGTGACTAACTCATGTGTCATGAAGTTTGAGAAGTAGTACACTAAAAAACTCAAAACAGCTGCAGTCAGTTGTCAAGTTTTCGTTCATTCCACAAACCTATAGTTCTCCAGACTACATCCTCAGCCATCCACCATATGATCCAGCTTCCAAATCTCCAATAAGTCAGTTCACCACATTCCATCACCTTCCAGTACATAAAGGACATAGAAGAGGTTGATGCTTCAGGAAAGGCTGAAATGAGACTACCACCCAATGTTATACCCACGTCAATGCAGCCTCAACATACATTCATTTTATAATTATTTAATGATTTCCTACCACCTACATCACAATAAGGGACAAAATAAATGTGATCATCAGAGTCCATATGGAGCGCTTCATGGAACTATAGTTAAGTCAGGCATACCAGAGACTTTGGGGGATGTTTATTTAAAGCCACATCCAGATATATACAAAGTAAGCATCCCTGAATCCTCCAATCCCAAACTTCTAAAGTATCTAGTTGGCACTCAAATGTTTCAAATTTTGGGGCATTCTGAGTTTCAGATTTTCAGACTGAAGATATTCAACCTGGTAAAGTCTATGCCAAAACTCTACACACACACACACACACACACACACACACAAAAAAAAAAAAAAAAAAAAAAAAAAAAAAAAAAAAAAAAAAAAAAATAAATACTTCTGGACCCAAGCATTTTGGATAAGGGATTATCAGTCTGTATCTGCATGGGTTCCATATTTAAGTTTCATTCAGTTCTCAATGAATTCTAACTTTTTTTATCCATGTTTGACAACTTCATGAATGTGCCTGCCGTCCTTAGAACAAATGAAAATATTAAACAAAAAGAAGCCCAGGATAAAAGCTCAGAAGCCCAATTCCTACTGCCTGATGGGAACCCACTCAGATTCTTGGATATTGTTCTATCTTGGCTATTAATCCACCTAATGGTACGAAGATATAAAATTATCTCCTAAAATTCCAAAATGTATTGTTGCAGAAACCAAAAGAATTCTTCTAGCAAAAACGTGGAAGATTAGCATTAAACTGTCTTCAGAACAGCTAACTTTTCCTACATCTTCTTTCAATACCAGTATTTAGTAAAGAGAGCAAAATACTGTCTCGTTTACATTCAGTCTCTTAATTGAATGTCTTTACATTAAGAGACATACTTGTATCTCCATTGATGCAAACAAAAGTCAACACTTGCTATGATGAAATCATTCTCCCACGAACAAAAACAGACCCCACATACCAGCTTTCATTACTTATACCTAATGCTTGCTGTCTGTCTTCCCCCTTACATTTCAAATATATTGAAAAAAACTATTATACAACATTTGTGTGGTGGACTTATATTTTATAAATGTTCATTTTGATCCTTTCATTAAATTAGTTCTAGAAATCTACAACTTTTTACCATCACTCAGCGAGACAGAGAAGTTCACAAGTGTAAGCTCAGCACTCCAGAAGCTGAGGCCACAGATTGCTCTGAGATTATAGATCAGGCTACGCAACAGAGTCAGATCCTTTCTCAAAAAAAAATTAAAATTAAAAATTAAAAAAAAAAAAACTTTCCAGTCACTCTTATTTTTCCTTGTTTTATCTTTTCTGACTCATCCCTAGAATTTCTTAGCTTTATTACCCTCATCAAGAAAACAGGTATCCAATGACTCTTGAGGCAATACGGGTGATATGAAGATCTACAAGATAAGATCTTCTCCTCCTTTGGGGCCAGTAATCCAATGGAAAACAGAAGACTTGCATACAAATAATTGTGATGGAATGCAATATACAGAGCATACTATATAACTAACACCGTAAATATGCTATAAAAAATTCAGGGGAGGAAGCACTCAGTTTCTGGCTGGGGTAATTAGAATGAGAAAAACATTCTCAGAGGAAGTAGCATTGTGCTGGTTTAATAGAGGGATAGAATTTCAACAAGTGGGATTCAAGATTTGAAGAGTAGTCCTGGCAGATCACAGTGGGGATCAGAGTAGGGATATACAAATGTAAATCTGTTTATTTTAGTCAAAGTAAAGATTATGACATGAGAAACTTGGCAGGAAATGCCAGAAAATAAGGGGTGGACAGACACATGTATTTGACAATGACGAGTAAAAGAAAGGCTGGATCCAGCTTGGACAGTGATCCTGGGCAAAGTCAATAGCCACACAATAGATAAGGTTGACTAGTGTGTTGACTGATGGGGAAGAATCAATGATTAACCAAAATAGATAGATGATAGATTGTTAGATAGATGAATGACAGTCCAGTAGATAATAGGTTGATTGTTTGATTGACTGACAGATAGATAGCCATTCCTATGTTATTAAATATTCTTCAAATCTAAATGTTGGTGTGGCATTTCATAATATGATAATATATATGGATATCAGATAGCCCTACTAGTGGATATTTATGCTAGTTCCTATGTCTTGTCAATTTTTAATACAGAACGATTGTGAAGAACATCCTTTGACTTTTTGTGCACATAATTCCTAGAAGAATACATGAATCAGAATATAAAAAATATTTTAAAACTCTTGACGGCAATATTCCAATTTCATTCCAAGAAGAAGGTATCCATTTATACTTCCAACAAGGATATGTGTTTTCACCTATGTGACTATGTCCACCTCAACCAAAGGGTATTAGTTTGGCATTCTATCTCCTCCCACAATCAGTGAGGAACCAGAGCAAGAAGGAGAGGAATTACTACCCCGGGAACATGAAAAAAGTATACAATATCAGCATATGGTGGTTCGTGTCTTTAATCCCTGCATTCAGAAAGCAGAAGCAGGTGGATCTCTGTATGACTGAGGCTAGCCTGGTCTACATTTCGACTTCCAGAATATCTGAGGCTACAGGAAGACCCTGTCTCAAGAAATGAATAAAAAAAATGGAGAGCAAAATGTGCCCTCCATTATTCCTCACCAGGCATCAAGAGTATAACTTACAGAGTCACAAGGGCCCTGGGGTTATCAAAACCTTGTGCTGATTTAATTCTCTGCTGTCACCATCTTAAAGATCATAATTATATCTGAACAAGACAATGCTGTCCATACCACAAAGCGCCTGAGGAAATACACATTAGACACTCTCAAAACTTGCACTGACCAGACCCATTCCATTGTATTTATAAAAGGAAAGGAAGAGAAGAAAATCAAACTAGTCAATGTATGTGTTTAAATTATTCATTTTTCAAAAACTTCATTATCAAATTACCTTTTAACTTCATTACACAGATCAAGAGGACAATTAAATTAAATGGAAGCCAGAAAGAGGAGCCATGAAAAAAGTAAAGTTTTTAAACCTAGAGAGACAATAATTTATAAAGACACTAAGTTCAAGTCAATGAGAATTTGGCCTTTTTTATGACTATATCATCTTCCCAATAGGTTCTTGAACTGAATAAATATGATTTCTGCCTGGAAATGTTTCTGGAGGCCATCTGGAAAATTAAAACTGACAGGATAAGTGTCTTTTTATTATTCTGAGCCACACAAGACAATTGGTCTCAGGAGCCAATCAAGACTAGTCCAGAGGAACCCATGCTGCTCATCTTGCTACTCCCAATAACTTTTATTGAACTCAGAGTTGAATAGACTATGTGTATTCCTTATGTGAACACTGTCCATTTACGAAGTTTTACTTAAAGCTTAAAAAATACTAAGTATTAGCATTCTACAGACGGAGTCACAGGATGGCGTCCAAATCTGCCTCCTTTTACATCTTCTCTAATTCCCATCTCCACATTCTTAAATCTGGTCTTGAACCTACTGCTTTAGAACCAAACAGGTGTTTCTTAAGAATGCTGATTCTATGCTGTACCTTTCAAATCAGTATTTCTGGGGACAGAACTCAATAATATATTCTCTGAATCCACTTTGGGTAAGTCTGTGTCCAAACCAGAGCATCTCACACACTGTGCATATACATCATCTGTGAATCTTGTTAAAATGTGTGTTCTGATTCACTAGGTCTGTGCCCTGGGAGACAAGAGTCTATATTTCTAGATGTCACATGAGGAACTTTAAAACAACACACACCCAGGCCATACCTCAATGACTGATGCAGAATCCCAGTGATCCAGTAATCAGGGCACAGGACTACAGCTACACACATCCTGAGCCCCAGTTTTCCTGTGCACCCATCTCTCTGTTCTTCATTCCCCATGCAAACACTTCCCCCTCACTACCAGCACCTCCTCACTGTTAGTCTTCTTCAAGCCCTGCTGCCTGCCTTTCCTGGCAGCTCAACGAACACCTCTTCAGGAAAGCCTTCCTAACCAGTGCCCCGGCCCCAGCAAATCCACAGAAGGCTTTGCATTTGTACTGCTAATCGCAATAACACACTGAACGATCTTCAGAGCATCACAATTAGTACATGTATTTTTCTTTTTTAAGTGCACTCCTGTCATACAATGTCCATGGAGGTTAAAAGAGGGCATCAGATCCCCTGGAACTTGAATTACGGATGGTTGTTAGCCACCATGTGGGTGCTGGGATTCGAACCTGTTCTTTGCAAGAGCAGCCAGACCTCTCAACCGCTAAGCCAGCTTTCTCCAGCCCCCATAAAATAATTTTTAATAAATAAAAACATATGTGTTGGATTGCCCTACTCTGTGCCACTTTCTACTCTCAGCATTTTATAAGGTTTGATTAATTTATCCTCAATACAATCCCATGAGGTGGGTACAAGTATTAATTCTAGTTTAGAGATAAGAAACTAAAGTTCTAACAAACCAAGCTGCTTGCTCAAGGTCACACAGCTGAAAATGACGCCAGGGAAGATGCAGGACCGGAATCCTGTAATCTGGATGAAGAGGAAAACAGGTACCAAGAGGCACAAGGTCTCCTAGAGACTTCACTCTCCTCCCAAACACACACCTGTGCAACTCTTCTTAACTCTTCTCCCAAAGGTACACTCCACCTTCCCATCCACAACACATATGCTCTCTAATGGTCACAATGCCCAGGTCGGGCCCATCCCCTCAAAATTTATTGAGTTGTTGCTCTCATGGGGAACATTCTAGAAATGGATGTTTACTTATTATCTGACAGAAAGCAGACAGGCTGACAGATTTCCTCCCACAGCATCAAGAGGGAGCCAGTGTCTCAGGTCTGAACCCTGAAGGTTCTGGAAGCAGAGAGGTCCACCTGAGGGGCAGCCAGAGGATGCAGGTCATGGCGCATGTTCTAGGGCCCTCAAGAGCATCCTGCTAGCAGACCCGAAGACACGCCGGAGGGCAGTCCCCAGGTGAGGGGTTGGAACTGTGACAAGCACTGGATAAAGCGAGGGAAACCAGCACAGGCCAGATCACACCTGCACATTCAGAAACATTCCCTTCCACGTTAGTGCCAAGTGGTTTCAGAAATACCTGCCACCAACTCTCCAGTTCCTGCCTCCATGCCCATCCTACTGGGCTCAGAGAGGCTCCACCCCTGTCATTCATTGGGCTAGAGGCAGCACGTGACCTCAGAGTGGCCTTTTCTATGCCCTACAGGCCACTGAACTAGGCACAAAAACTGCTCAAGGACACGTGCTAAAGTCTCCAAATTGTATACACTGTGTTCAGATTTTGTATCCCAGGTATACGTGAAGGAGGATCCCTGCTCACAAAAGGCTCAGATGAGCTGGTCAGATCCTTCCAGAGGTTTAACCCGGAACATAAAAGTAAGCTGAATAGAGATAGAAAGACAAGAATAGAACTTGGTAAAAATGTAAAATTCCTACTGCCTTCGATCCCTGTGTCACTGGGACTCTAAACTCTCTGGACCAGATATATTTTGGTGCCTGTTTCTAGATTTCTGGAACATTCTACTGCTGTTAATACCATTTGAGCAGTAGCGGCTGCTGCTGAGTGCTGTCTGTGTTTCCTTATGATCTCGGTCTTCACCAGGAAGTGTGCTGGCACGAGTCCTTATCTCCCTTTTTAACCCAAGAAGCATCTCCAAGAAGTTAGCTACCCACAGTCCCAACGATGCAAGGGGCAGACCTCCCCGCCCCAGAGGTCCGCGCTGCCAGCCTTTATGACTAGCTCCTTCTATTTATTCATTTCACTGCATATCCTCGTTTTGTTGAGATAGGGTCCACTGGGTAGCCAAAGCCTGCCTTACACACACTTCCTGCAGTCCTTGTTAATCAGCCTGCCTCTGGGTGGAATTACAGGACAAGGCTTCTTTTCTTAAAACAGAGCTTCTAAATTACTGGATTTAGCATGACTGAGATTTTGTTCCTTAGAGCCCGAACCAGGATCTTAGTGTTAACCGGTGAAATTATGGGTCGCTTTTTTAAAAAAATTGTATGGAAAGCTGGATCCAAAATGTCAAATGTCAAAATAGAGAGAGAGAAAACTAATCTTATTTATGTCCTTGTGATATAGAATATAAATTTAGTATATGAACTTTGGTGAAAGATTTAAAGATAAGGAATAGAGTATGCACTCATTAAACATATGCATGCGATGTGATACCTAAAGATCAAGCCTCAGGAATAACGTAGCCAGATCAGGGTATAGAAAGCTCATCCCATGGCACCTGATTCCTAAGCATTTACTATGCACTGCTTAGACTCCAAGTGTACTGTCATCTACACCTCACTACAGTTTACACATACTGATCCAAAAATTTGGAGAGAGCCAATGGCTGGTTAGTAATTCAGAGATAAAGGACAAGTTCTTTGGTCTCCTTTGGATTTCAGAGGCAACTTTTGAAACCAGGTATGTCTGCCTTCAGAGGCCTTTCTCTTAACTACAAATATCTTGCTTCGAGCAGTTCTTAGATAGTGATGATTTTTCAGGTCCACCTTCAATTCTGTTCCCAGTTTTAAGAATTTTTGCCACTCCTGTTCACCTCTACCTTCTTGCCCAGGATAGAACAGAAACACAATATTAACACATTCGCTCGTCTATTTCTAGCACAAAACCAAATCCAAAATTTATCCCCACTGAGTCCATTTTGCAAGATGATAAATTACCTCAGGGGAAAAAAAATCAGAATCTAAAAAGCAAAGTCTCATTTCTGTTACAAAACTAGACTTGGGCAGTTCCCGAAGAGAGGACTGCTAAGTTCTTTAGCTTCTTCATAGAGTGACTTGTGACAATTCTGAGCCACTTGCAAGAAAAGGAAAAATCTGAGCATCTCTGAACCTCTCTCATAAAAATTATCCACAAATAATGAGAAAGATGTTGAAATATTAACGCCTCCTCCACGAGCCCATCAGAATGCTCCCTCTGCCCCCTTCCATCTGCTTGTCTGCCTCGTCCAACGTGAGCGTAGCCGCGATCTGCTCACAACATATCTTCATGTCTAAAAAGATCTAGCTAAAAATTGTTTGAACATGCCGGAAGGTATAATCCTCACATCTCAGACACATTTGGACAACCTAATTTAAAATAGGATAGAAAAAAATAGTCTCCTTGTGGGCTGATTCTTCCCGTATTTCAAATGCATCAGAATTCACTTCTCTATTAAAATTATAGGCTTGAACTTCACTTTCAAAGGGAAGTAAGAGCAACAGCACCTAACACATAGCACTGCTCTGAGCACTGACATATGGTTCATTTAGTAGCCATGTGACATCACTATTAGTCCTGCTGTATGGAGTGGGAAACTGGGGCCCAGTAGAATTCATCCACTTTTCCAAAATCACAGGGCTGGAGAGTTGCAGAACCACGGCTTAAAATCAGAGCTTGCAATTCTGCATTCAGTGTTTTCGGGGGGCAGGGAGACTGTCATATTTTAGGGGTTTTTTTTTTAAATAGTATATTATTTTTTATGTGTATGAGTGTGTTGCCTACAAGTATGTAAGTGCACCCTATCTGTCACACAATGCCTGTGGAGGTCAAAAGAGGGCAGTGGCTCCCTGAAACTAAGTTACAGATGATTGTTAGCCACTATGTGAGCACTGGGAATCGAACCTGGGTCCTCTGCAAGAGCAGCCAGCGCTCTTCAACACTGAGCCATCTCTCCAGTCCCAATTTTTAATTTATTGCACCATGAATTCATAAGAGACGGTTTCAGTGCTCCTTCGCACAGGGAAACTTCACACAAGGCATGCTCTTCCAGTGCAGCGCACTGCAGTTGAACACGCGTATCTTTCTCTTCAGCTTCCTTTTTTTCCTGATCATTTTCCTTCTGGCATGGCTTCTCAGCCTTTTTGGCCAAGATCAAGTGTATCTTCCTTCAGGCATTTCAGGAAGCAATCTCGGCTGTTATAATGCTTAATATGCTCAATACTCATGTTAATTCTCTTGGCAAGAACTTCGCCATAACTTGCTTATTTATAGCACTGCCAGCAGCATGCTGGGTAACATTCTTCCAGTTTCACCATGCTAACACTTACAGATAGTTCCTTTCTTAGCAGTATCTACTCTTTCAACGTCCACAGTAGCACCCTTCTTACAGATTTGAATGTATGTGGCCAAAGGAAGAGCTAACTGCACATTTTGTAAAAAGGCTAGAGAACATGCACTGGGCACCTCTTCCTTCCCTTTCATATTCATCATTTTGGGGAATTACTAAAGATCTCATTTCTGGATTAAAGGGTAAGTTTTTAACTACTGAGCCAAACTGCCCAGGACAGTTCAGCCACTACCTGGCCATAATCCTTTTCTCTCTAAGATCCATGGTCTTGTTCTACTATAGCCAAAAGCCAAGGGTACTTAGGTTGAATACTAGACCACCACCACCCCCATGCACACACACAAACATTTTGATCCCTAACTCCCTGAACCTTTGAATATGACTTTATTTGGAAAAAAGGATCTTCACAGTATATCTGAACCCTGGATTTGGGATGACCCCACTGAAAGAATGAGAGTCCTGCTAAGAGAAAGGAAGAGGAAATCAGGGGAAAGATGAGGTGAAGACAGAGTTTGGGTGATGCATATACAGGCCAAAGAAAACCAAGGAGGGTCATCAGCCACCAGAGAGAGACAAGGAATGCCTCTGCCCTCCGAACCTCCAGAAGGAACCAGCCTGGTCAATGCTTTGTGTCCTTGTTGCTTTCTGTCGCTGTGACAAAACTCTGACCAAAACCTGGGGAAGAAAGGGTTTATTTTATCTTACGCTCCAAAGCACAATCGATCTTTGAGGGAATTCAGACAGGAGCTCAGGGCAGGAACCCGGAGACAGGAGCCAAAGCACAGACCACGGAGGAACACCATGTACTGGCTTGCCCTTCTGGCCTGTTCTCAGCCTGCTTGCTTAAACAACCCAGAACCACCTGCCTAGGGATGACACCACCCACAGTGGGCTGGGCCCTCCCTCATCACTCAACAATCAAGAAAATGAAGCACAGACAAGACCACAGGCCAAACCAATAGAGAAAATTCCCCAATTGATGGCCCTTCTTCACAGGTGTGTTAAGTTCACAACCAAAGGCAACTGTGACACTTTGATTTAAAATTTCTGGCTTCTACAACTCTGAGAGACTGTTGTTTTAAGTCGCCAACTTGGTCAAGTCAGTCACGGAAGCCATGGAAACTAACACAGTGAGTCTGAATACAAGTCCACATCCTCACCCCACACAACAGAAAGCTGGTGCTCAGAGAGACAATCATTGGCACACTGTCAATCACATAAGTAAGTGATTTATGGCAGAGCCAAGCCACGCTCCAAGCCACGTGGTGGGTCACCCAATTTCTGGCTTCTTCAGTATCTCTTATCTATACCTTGGGAAGCAGAATCTCACAGTGATCAGCAACATTCCTTATAAAGAATCCCACCATTTAATCCAAGATTTGGACTCATTTCTTAGCTATGTGTAACACACCTCCATTTTCTCACCTGTAAAATGAGAACAAAAATGACACCAATCTCACGGTATTACTATTATTTTCTATTTAGCTATTAATAAAGAGTAAATTATAAAATCAAGACTCTTACAGTACCTTGAAAAAACTGAGAGACACATTAGTAGCGTTAGTCTTCACGTGTGGAAATTAGTCACAAGTTCTATTTCCCAGTTTCTCATGAGGCAATATACAACTGCTTCAACTTGTACCCCTTAATCAGTCCTTGCCGCTCCCCAAAAGAAGGACTGTTGGATATGACTGGCCGATGATAGGGACATTTACTGGGGCATTTTATGCTAATGGACAGGATACTGTGGTGCAAAAGACTTCAGCTGTTCTCTGAATCCTCACCCCAAGGTGCCTTGCCCCCATGGGGCAGGCTGGCCCCGAGTTGTCACCTTCCTTCACTCCTGTGGCAACAGGGCTTCCCGGGGAAATACAGCCACCACCCAGCTTTCTAGCCTCGCAAGACAGAGCCTTCTCTCTACCTGTTCATTTCTGGGGATCCATACGGTAAGGTACAGCCTCCTCGTGCAAAACTGATTTCTCTCGGACTGTGGGGGCTACCTGGGCTCCACTGAAGCAGACATGACTGCCTAGGGATCTGGACAGAGGGAGCAGAAAGTCCTTAACCTAACCAAAAACCCTTCATGAAGGATGAGCACAGACTGACAGTCAGAACCTGCTTCCCTTTTGACCTCTTGTCTTCAATTCTAGATTCCCCTGGTCAGGCCCTGAGGGGATGAGAAAAGGCAGTAAAATTCAGTCACCAACAACCTATGTACACTAACAAACTTACATTACTCTTGGAGAGAAAGTATGTACAATAAATTCTATTGTAGTCAAAGAATGCTACTCATAATACAGTGTCTTCTGATGTCCTGACTTTCCTTACAGACTTCTGATATTTTAGACCTGAAGAATACCAAGAAAATTAAACACCAGGAGAAATTTCTCCCCTAAGTCAAATAACCATCATTTATAAGAATTATCCTGCTCAAATTGTAGCACTGAGCCTAGATAGACACACACACGTTCACATGTATAAAAACTACCTGATCACAAGTACCCAATATAAAATTAAAGGCAGCTGCTGGGATGAAGGTAAATACTGTTGAAGTTCATGATGTCCTTCAAAAACCAGGACAGGGATGCTGATTTCATCACAGTTTTACCTGCCTGTACTTTCTCCAGGAAGTTCAAGAACCAGAACCAGGAACAGCTGTAGAAATTCAAGTCATCATGGGGTGCGGGTGGGGGGGTCGTGACGTGACAAAGGCAGCTCCTCTCCTCCCTAGAAGGGCTTCTACATCTGCCTTCTTAGCATAAGGAGATGGTGCCTTCATCTACAGTGAATTTTTAACATTAATAGTTCTCCCTTTGCTTTGGCGCCTTTCCAAGGGAAACTTGATCCTTTTGCTCCAGGCCAGGCACCCACCAGATACCATCATACAATTAACCAGCACCTGATGTACCTGGCTCATTTCTCCTTCTGTTACCCCAAAGGAGCTCCTTTCTGTTATTCCGACCTGCCTGTGTGGCTCCTTGAGGCCAAAGGAATCAAGAATACCCTTCCATGCTCCCACATAGGTAGAGTGGGGCTTCTCGCTCAAGACTCTAGAAGAACAAACAATGTTCATATTTTACTCACACCTGGTATCCACCTTTAAAAGTATACGTGTGTGAACCAAGGGACGGACTATGGGAGCCTAAAGAGACAATGTCCCACCTAGGGCAGGTAATTGCTACTTAGTGCCAGCTTCCAGAGCTTGTCCATACCGAAGAAAATCCTGAACATTGGGTTTTTATATGACAGTAACTTCAATATTGACAACTAAATTCCCAATATTACATAGCCAACTTGTAGCAAAGCTAGAATTAATCCAGGCCACCTAGTCTAATGGAGTCAAAGAGGCCCTAACTCTGTTCATATTTCTGCATTCTATTCAAAGGCTATTCACTATGCAACTGCTATATTCAGATGTTATTTTAATAAAGGGATGGATGGCTGGATGGCTGGATAGAAAGCTAGATACATAGTAAGACAAGAATGCAAAATATAATTCACAAACTTGGAAAATACTTTTTTAACAAAGAAAAATGGTCAGAACATTTGATCCATTAACACAACTGTTATTTTCCTAAAATAATTTTATTTGCAGTTGACACTGAGTAGGAAGTGGGTTACAAAGTCTGGAAGTTGACAATAAGGCAGACAGAGACATTCTAACTAAGTCAGACCATCTGTCACATCAGGACATCATGAGCAAGGAAGCATGCAGCTCTGGAAGTCACAGGGAAGACCTTTTCCTGGGTTATTTAAAAACAACCTTTTTCCCCCTCTGCACTCTCGGGAGCATGGAGTATATTTCTGAAGCGTTTCTATTGTGAGGGTAATTAATATAGCTGAGAAATGCCATCAACAGCAAAAGTAAAATTAGCCTTTACTTGTAGAACTTCTCCTGGGGCCCGTCTCCAGCAAGCAAGGTAATGGGAGTGCTGTGTCATCCCACAGCAAGCAGGCTGCCTCAGCAACACCAGCCGAACACAGCCCCCACACAGCCGCTAAAAACCAACATACCTGCCTGCACCTCCTTCAAGACCTCACCTGATTCTCTGCCTTCACCCCTCCACCCTAGCCCTATGCCCCATCTAATTGTACAAATATTTACATTATAACAACACTGACTTTCGTTGGCTGTCAAAGCATCCTTAATTCCCTCCATGTATGTGCATTTGTGTGGGGGTGTGTACCTGCATGAACATGTGTATGCATGCATGTAGAGGCCGAGGATAACCACAGGTATCATTCATCAGTATCAATCCACATTGGTTTTTGAGACAGGTTCCCACTCTGACCTGAAACTCACGAAGTAGCCTAAGCTAACTGGCCAGTAAGCCCCAGAGACCCACAATCCCCCCAGTGCTGGCATTACAAGGGCACTCCACCACGCCTAGCTTTTCTTTTAAGGGGGATTCTGGGGCTCAAACACAGATCCTTATGCTTGCAATGTAAGCACTTCACAAATTTGAGAAATCTGACGAAATTTGAATAGCTTAAAGTAATGGCATATTTCAACTGGCATCGCCTTTTGGGTCAATTCTATTAAGTGTGATGCTGCAACAGGAGAAATTGGAGCCCAGGGAAAGGAAGTCGTTTGAAGCTATATCTGCATGTCATGGTCAGTATCAAGGTCAACTTTAGAAAAATTCCTCGTTTGAGGCTTCCTGTTTTTGGGAAAACATGAAATCTCCTCAGGTTAAGTTACTTCTATTTCACAGCTACTAACGTCTCACTGTCTGAACATTTTCTGGATGCCTCCCTGGATCTGAGGAAGAAAAACCTCGCCTTCTGCCAATGCCGATCTTGCATTCTCCCTTTTGTTCCAGACACTGTCCCACCAGTGTCACCCTCCCTCTCCTGGCCCATCCTTATCTTTCTGCATCCTCACAGGAGTACACAGAGCCAGAACACACAGGGAAACTCATAGAAGTGAAACACAGTTCACTGTATGTGTCATCCACACTACGCTAAGCACAATCTTAGTTTCTCCTGATCCAGGAAAAAAATCCTCTAAGAAAGTAAGACTTTAATGAGCCAAACGTTTTCCTCCTCTTTAAGTACAATATCTGGAGCACTAATTCCACCCTGATGTCATCCCTGTGCTTTTTGAAGCGAGTTTCCAGTCATGAATTTTCTAGTGACTGTTCCTTCCATGGAGAATGTGACTTCCCAGGTCACATGACCCCCCTCTTCTGTATGAACTCTTCCCTCTTCCTTCTCTAGGCCGCTAAAATAGTTTGTGTCTTTTAACAAGAGATAGGACTCTTTCTCTCTTTGTAATGGGTCCAGGTGTATAACACTTCCCTCCTAGATTCTCACAGCAAGAGCAGGGATAGAATATCCCTTTTGCAACCACAAAGCTTCTAACCAGAGAGCAATGAATATTCAAGGCTTTATTGATCCAGATGCATTGTCTACTAGTAACAAAACATGTGCCTAGATTGGCTCTGGACTGCAGGAACTCCAGAGGTGAGGCAGGCTTCAAGTAGAGTACAATCAAGGCTCTGATTCCATGGCTCTCTTCCTCTCTGCCTTCCCACATCTTTGGTTTCTTTCATGGTTATCATCCACTATTTGAATGTTTACTCATGTTAGCATAATGCTAAACTTCCTCACGCCATCCACTTCAATTGAAATCACACTAAACTTATACCCAAACAAGATACATCTTCTTTATAAGTGAGGAAATAACTTCAAAAAATGAAGCTGAACGAAGTTCCATGACCAGGTACAGAACCCAGGCAATCTATCTCCAAAGCTGCAACGATCAGTTCCCATCTAAGACAAGCAGAGTAACAAAGGAAGCAGGCCCTGCTAACACTACACTGCCAGTTTTCTGTTCACAGAAAGTCTTCAAACATTCAGTGCATCAAATGCAAATGGAAAAACTGGGATTCATCAAATTCCAATGTAAGCGCCACAAGGAATGTCACTATGCAGCCTACCGGGAGGGTAGGAAATGCCTAACAAGTACTAAGGAGTTATTCCAGAATGGCATGAAGTTCAGACTCTCTCTGCAGTTCATCAGTACTGCATGAGACATGCAAAGGGATCAACCTGCGTCGACATGGGCTCTCTGTTAGTTACTTTTCTGCTGCTATGATAAACACCATGACCGAGGTAACTTATAGAAGGAAGAGTTACTTTGGCTTAGAGTTCCCGAGGGGTAAGGGTCCACCATGACAGGGAAGGCAAGGTGGCAGAGGCTGCCAGAACAGAGAGCTGAGAGCTCACATCTTCAGGCATGCACCGAGAGCAGAAAGAACATGCTGAATATGGAGAGAGATGAGCTCCCCAAGCCCACCCCTCCTCCATCTAGTCCATACCTCCTAAAGGGGGCATGAGCCTCACCAAACAGCACTACCAACTGACTGAGTGTACAAACACTTAAACCTCTGGGGCCACCTCTCATTCAAACCACTACAGGCTTTAAAGCTGTTAAATGTAGAGTTCACGCCTATCCTAAGATCCCCTGTGTACACAGTGCTAGCCACTCCGTACTACAATCAATTCTTGCTTTGGACACTGTTTTTCTATTAGTGTACTTGAGCTCAACCCCAACTCTGCTGCTTGCTGCATGTAACTGTGAATGAAGCCCTCCCCTCTCAGACTTGCCTTGGCTGAATTTTAAAGAAATGAGACTAAATGCACAAGACCTGTGCAAGATCAAGGCAGAGCAAATGGAGGTGGGAGGTGGTCATGAAGTCACACCTGTAGCTGAGGAACTAGTGGCAAATGATGGCTGCTGGGAGACGCAGAGTCTGTTTTCTTCAAGGATGCAGCCCCTGAGAGGTCATCCATGAAGATGGTCCTGTACCCACACACATAGTGAGTGGACTCGGTGGGGAAAAAAATAACACATGAAGTTGAGAGGGAACAGTAGTGGAGAGGAAGGGAGAGGAATTGAAGCAGAGGGAATGGAGGGACGAACGTGATCAAAACACATTGTATGCACATATGAAATTCTCAAAAAATTAAAAGAAAACAAATTAACAGAGCTAATGCTAACACTACCTCCCCTAAGGATCAACACATCAATCAGATGAGCTATTATTTATTAAACCTTAGCACAGTGTTTGAACCCAATAAGCACTATTAAGCAGCACTATTTCATTTGGGAGACATAAAGGAAATGCTTGACAAGCTAGAATAAACACTGTTATTCTTATTTATCAACGTGGGTGCAATGAGGGTGATGCTAAGACCTCAAGTGTTTGCCTGAGAAAAGCAGGAATCTAGACTCTTCTCTGCTCCAACTCCACACCAACCCCTTCTACAAGCTCTATATGAGCTGGATCCTGGCTGCATGTTGTGCTTGTTCTCCCAGACTCCACCTCAGCTTCTACAGAAGAGAAAGAAAGGTCACACCGACAGCAGAAACTCTTCTAGTAAATAAATTGGGCAAGAAGTTTACTGACCTAAACTAAATTTCATCCCAGGTAAAACCCAAGATAGTCAACTGTCCATCTCAAACAAGATGTGTCTATCACTGTTGGGTTTCTTATTCACTATCAACACAGAAAAAGGAACTGGGTTTTGAATACTATCCATACAATGGTAAAGAGATAGAAAGGACTGCTTACACTTCCATAAAGCTTTCTTCAACCTGAGGTATGTATCTGCAAACAGTAGGCACCCAAATAACTCTTACTTGAAAACTCAACAAAATCCTTCATTGCCTTATCACAGATATCTAGAGCATAAATGAATTTTAACATTGGAGTTGATGTGTTAGCCTTAGCCTTTAATGGCTGAGCTCATTGATATCTACAAAGAAATGAAATAGGTTGTCTGAGAGAACTGGGGATTTGGGTACCCAAAATATAGACATGATGAAAGTCCTTCATGAGAACATTCAAATACACTATTATGGCTCACAACACTATTCACCTTTCAAGGTGACTTATTTCTGAAGATGTACTAAAACCCTCCATCTCCAGCATATTGTACCTGAATACATTTGGTGAGTGTGTATAGTCCATCAACACGTTTCCACCTCACTGACATACACATTTTCACCAAAAGTTCTGGTAAATGTTCCTGATAGCTCAGCATAAATTGGATAGCAGTGAGCTGAAACTATATCTCACATTTCCAAAACCTCGTTCACCTCTTTACATACTAGGAAGGACTTACTTCTGATCCATGTGGAGTATTTGCTAATAAAAAGCCCTATCTATACATAGGTTCTTTTTCAAGATTTATTTTTATTTTGTGTATAAGTGCTTGCTTGCGAGGAATACATGTGCATCACATACATGCCTGGTGTCTGAGGAGGCCAGAAGAGGGATTTCAATCTCCTAGAACTGGCATTACAGACGACAGTCAGCCATTGCATGGATGCTGAGAAGTGAAGTCAGGACCTCTGCAAGAACAGCAAGTGCTCTTAATTGCTGAGCCATCTCTTCAGGCCCTATGCATAGGCTGGTGACATAAACATATTTAGATGCTTTTAAAGTTTAGAGATGAAGAAGTGGAATGTTGTACAGAAACCAGGTTATGCACATTTTTCCCCATAGGGAAAATTACAATGTTGTCATTGGCTTCCCAATTGGGGGGGGGGGCAGACTTTTAAATTTTTGAAAAGACAATTTTTATTTATTTTCTATATTTGCAAACATGAGCAGTTTCTGAATCTGGTTATCATGGGCCTTGTCCAAACTTCCATCTCATATACTTATTTTATAACTGGTTTAAGAATGCCTTTGGGAGTATACTAACCACACATGACTATTTCTGAAAATTCTTCCAAGGAATTTTAATTTCTTTCCATTCTTATTCAGATAATATGCACTCAAGAACACTATCTTGAGATAGTTTTTAGAACTCAAGCTGTTATAGCCTTAAAATAGAAAACTGCAAATTTTAACATACCTAGTTCTAAAAGTTTGCAGATCCTACCTAGCATCACTAAAACCAAATTTCCCACTGAAACTAAAGAAGTTATAGAAAGTGGACAGCTTCTTAGAATCCCATAAAGATACACTATAGAAAGGAACCATATATGTCTACTAAATGTGACAGCAAGAAATGATCTTGGTATCAGTCAGAACAGCTTCTGGAATATCTCCAATGGGTATTATCAGAGAGAGAATGGCTCAGCACTGCTCTTGCAGAGAATCTGAGTATGGTTCTCAGCACCTGCATAGGGCAGCACACAACCACCGGTAACTCCAGCTCCAGGGGATTCTCTAGTCTCTGCAGGCACCTGCACTCATGCACACATACACATATACTTTCAAATAATAAAAAAGAATCCTTTTTAAACGGACTCGGTACCACCTGTTTGCCCTGTATACTCGGCCGCTCTCCACCACTAGCTCCTTTCCTTGCCTTTGCTCTGCATCCCTCCTGCATGCCTCTCTGTGAGTGTCCCTAAGACACTGTCCGGTAGCACACTACTACTCCCTCAATTTTAGCACCAAAATCCTCAATTTTCAAGTCTGTGGCTTGCCCCTTCACGACAGTGGAAGAGCACAGCTTTAGAGCCAAGCACACCTGAGCTCAAATCCCAGCTCTACCTCGTGGTGAAGCCTCAGGTGGACCTCTTAATACTTGCCTTGTTTCCTGTCTATAAAATGTTCATGCCGTATGTGTTTATAGCACTGTTGACTTCAAACAGAGCAAAAAACTATCAAGTTCCTAACATGGAGAAAGTGCTTTAAATGCTTGCCCTCCACCTTCAAGATCAGGGTCAGACATGGGCAGAAAACATCATACAAATCAGTGAACGTTGTATGGAAATTCTAGTTTAAAATTATTTCATTTCCATAATATACTGTCCATTCCCTTCCACGAGTGGCACGTATTTGCTAAATGTCTACCTCCAAAAGAATTCAAGCCATTGGATGATTGCTAATACTACATTACAATACTGGGGAAAAAAGATGAAAGAAAAAAAGACATCATTGACAATTCTTTCCTACACAAGGACAAATCGTGCTTCAGCTTTTATACACTGTCATTTCTTCAGATATATGTATTTTTAATGAACCTTCTAGGTTCACATACAGTAATGACTTCATTGTGGCATCTTTGTACACAGGGCTCACCACACTTTGCTGATCTTCATGTCCCCCAGTGCCCTCCCACATGCCCCGCCCACTCTGGCTAGTTCCCTTCCTTCCCACTGTGAGTCCCTCCTGCTTTCTTATCCCATGTATCGCATTACCCTATGCCCCCCATTCCTTAAGATCTCTTTCTCCCCTCTCACGATCCCCCTCCTAATTTGTGACTACACACACACACACACACACAGAGTGAGAGAAATAGACATATATATACATATATATGCATATATAATTTTAAATCTAGGTTCCACATATACAGAAAACATGAAGTATTGTCTTTCTGGGCCAGGCTTACTTACCTTAACATAATAAATCCCAGCCTGCCCATTTTCCTGTAAATCATTTTCATGATTTCATGTTTCTTTACAGCTTCATAAAACTCCATTGTACATGTGCTACATTGTCTTCATCCATTAATCTGTTGATGGACATCTCAACTGGCTCCATTTATTGGCTTACTATTAGTATGGCAGCAATCAACATGTATTTACAAGTGTCTCTGCGGTATGTTGACTTCAGAGTTCTTTGGGTAAAATACCCAGGAGTGGTATAGCTGGATCATACGGTAGTTCTATTTTTAGGTTTCTTGAGGACTCTCCATACTGATTTCCATAGTAGCTACACAAGTTTACATTCCCACCAACAATGGAATAAGACTTCCTCTTTCTTCACATCCTTGCCAGCAAAAATTATATACATTTTGATCATCACAGCACAGTGTGAAAGTTTCATGCTGAAGAAGGCCATGTATAGTGAGAATTGAGGATAAAGTAACCGTCTGATTAACTCTGTTTCTAAACCCTGTATCTGTTGACATTCTGGGTCAGATAATGAAGGCAGCTGCCCTAGGACTACAGGAGACCAGCATTCCTGGCCTCAACCTACTGGATGCCAGTAGCAAACTGCCTTATTCCAATTTGTAACAGCCAAAAATGTCTCCAGATACTTCCAAATGTCTCCTGGGGGACAAAATCACCATGAGGGAAAAACCACCACGTTGACCTGATTAATACATACTGCCAAACAGTCCCAGCCTGGCTATGCTATAGGAGATGGCAAGTAGCCATTTTGGGCTTTATTTCTTCCTTTCCTTCCAGAAGACAAAATGGCCACAGGTTGCCTCCAAGACACAATCAAATACTAGCTTCACAGAGACACAGAGAAGAAAGTGCACACGCCAGAATTCTGTTTGTCAGGCCATCCCAGCTCCTGGCTGTATGCCCACCCTCTACCAAAAAGCCTACTTCCCAAACTTTTGAAAATGCTTTCCACAGCTTTCAAAGCCTGACCTTTAAAGCAGCTTTATCTGTGTGTGTGTGTGACAGATTTACAATTTTCTATTTTTCTGCAAAGCCAAACTACTTATTGAGTCCAAATGCCAACTGAAGGTGGTGTGAATTTGCACACAGATGTCAATGGATCCAAAACAACAGTACAGGAGCTCTACCTGCAACTAATTATAGAAACTGAACTTGAACTCTGGCCAGAAGAGAACCCACCCAATCTGTGTTGGCCAATAAAATCACCCTGTTACTTTTACCCTGTCAACACAGACTTGGTTCTTTTAAATCTCTCAGGATGTTGTTCTTTGTGAAATTTTATTTATTAGGCAGTAAATGCTTTAAGGGTGATCACACACATCCCACCTTTTTGCCACCCTAAACTTGGTTTCAAAAAGTATCTTTGGTATAGTGAGACTAAAATAATCTATACATTAAAATAGTCCAAAAATGTCTTTGTTGGTTGCTTATGTGCTACTGAGATCCCATCCCCCAACAGACATGATCCACAGAGAAAATGGGAAGTGGGAACTACTGATCTCCCAGCACACAAAAATGTTTCTTTTCCTCCTACAAACCAGATCTTTCCAGAGAAAACCTGAGAACAAAAATCTTCTCGGCTACTAATGTGGTACACGTGGTTGATGCTAGGACTGACTGCAAGAGATTACCGAGGCGAAACCCAGCTGACATCTGTGACAGCGATATATAGCTTGCTTCAAATCATTCTAGTGCATTCCAGCGAGCAAGCCAACTATGGCTTGGCACCATCTCATCGATCTTCAGAGCCAAGGAACTTCTCACCTGCCTGTGGAAGGCGTTTCAAGCCGCCGTTCCGTCTAGGCGGCCATCACCTCGGATCGGAGAAAAGTTCTTCCAGCTTTCTGGAAAAGTAGCTAAGTAGCTGAGCAGCTAAGAAAGACGGTGTCAAGACAAAGAAGATGAACATTATTTTTGTCATCGTATGCTCTGGCATTCCAAGATCTGCTGAGGTACTAAAGTACATTGGCAAATTCTAAATCCATGTGCCTGTGTGACACGGAGAAAACATGCACAGACACTTATGCTTCAAATCACAAAATGGAAAGACAACGTGTACACAGATGCAGCCCATGATTGACTAGACTGCCGATTGACAGCAGCTTAAACACCCAGGACTTGACTTCCTCAGGGACTAGAAACCTAGAGGCAGGTCTGGGTGCTGGGGTAGATGAGGTCTCTATTCTTCTTGGTCTTCAGGATTAGAACATGGCAGGCCCAGGCTCAGGCGTCACATTAACACTCAAGACAAGAAGCAGGAAAGAGCACAGCTGGTGACAGTTATAATAACGGGGTGGTGGTTGGGGTACTGCAGCAATAGCTTCTAAATCAGTCAACTGGTTTAGGATAAAGTTTTGTGCTCAGGGAAGATTGGGACATGGTTGGGTTAAACAAATTTAATGAGTGTTAATTTCAAGAGTTGGAGCATCACACATGATGAAATATGGAATTCCTTGGTTAGGAATCACAGTTAAGTATCACGAGCCAAGCAACAGACTTTTACCTACAGTTCTGGAGGCCAGAAGGCCGAGACAGAGGTGTCAGTCAGGCTGGTTCCTTCTAAGGGCTGCCAGGAAAGGCTCTGTTCCGAGCCTCTGTCCGTTTCCTGACTACAATGTCACCTTCTCCCTGTGTGTCTTCACATCTTCTCTGTACATGATTTTAATCTGTGTCCAAAGTTCCCTTCTTACAAAGACATCGGTCTAACTGGATCAGGGACCATGCTGAAGACATACATTTCAAGATGATTACCTCTCTAAAGGTGCTATCTCCAAAGAGGGTCACATTCTCACATACTAGGAGCTTAGAAATCCAACCTCTTTTAGGGGGGGTACAAAATTGAACCCAGAATATATTCGCTATGAATTCCCACAACAAATATTGTTGATGTGTGTGTCTGAAGTTTATTTGACCAGAAAACCCTCTATAGAAAGTATTCTTTACCTGTACACATTGGAAATACTGCCTTCAGGGAGCCAATGGGTTCTCGAGTCTCTACGAATAGAAAGAAAGGGGCCCTGAAGAAAGCACAGGGATAAGAGCAGTCTATCAAAGTACTGAATATCTTTGATTTAGTCTACTTTCTTTTGTTATAACAAAATAACAGAGGCTGGATATGCTACAAAGAGAACCAGGCTTATTTAGCTCACAGTTCTCAAAATCCAGGATGGTGCTGGCACTTTCTTGGCTCCTAATGGAAGCTCCGTTGCAGGTGGCATGGCACCACAGGAATATGTGCAAGACAAATGAAGGAACAGAAAAGACTAGAAGATAAACAACTGTCCTCACAGTAACTAATCCAGTCCCTCCAGAACCAATTCATTCCCTTGAGAACTAACCCAGTCTCAAGAGACCTAACTCCATCCCTGAGAAAAACATTAATCCATTCATGAGGGTGCAACTCCCAAGACCTACTAACCTCCTAAAGGTCCCACCACCTTCCAACACAGGTGCGTTAGGAACCACAGCTCAAACTGGGAATGGGGTACATGCCTTTAATCCCAGCTTTTGAGAGGTAGCGACAGGCAGAGCTCCAAGAGTTGGAGACCAGCCTGATCTACAAAGTGAGTTCCAGGCCAGCTACAGCTACAAAGAGACCTTGTATCCCCAAAAGAACCAAGCATTTAGCACATGAACTTCTGAAACAAACTACACCCAAACCATAGTACTACTAATCCCACCCATAAATCTGAGGGGACTCAGCACTTCAGGCAGGGCTCAGACTTTGCTGTACAAAGTGACGGCAGTTGAGGTCACTGTCAGTAGAAAATCTGTCATGATGCAGTAGTCTTTCTGCCTTCTCGCTGGGATAAAATAAATCCCAATCACACATTCCCAGTTGGTACAGTTCATCGATTCTAGATATTCACAATCAAATGAGAATTTCAAAACACAGTGAAAGGACTCCTGTTGAAGGTCCTGTAGCTATATAAATAAAACGAGTAATAAATAATAAAGCTAACGGGGCTAAGGAATGTGGCTCAGTTGACAGAATGCTTTCCCAGCATGCACAAAGCTCTGGGCTCAATCCCCAGCACCCCATAAAACCAGATATGGTGGATTACTCTTATAATCTGAGTACTCAGGAAGTAGAGGCAGGCAGGTCAGAAGTACAAGGTCATCCTCAGGTACCTAGTGATGTCTAGGCTACCCCTAGAAAGACCTGAGACCCTATCTCAGAAAAGTAAAATAAAACTAACAGAAATGTGACCTCCTCTCAGCTTTTCAAGCTTCAAGTTTAAAATAAGAATTAATCTATCGTATGTTGAATTTGGATCAAAAACTCATATTAATAGTGATTTACAGTTGATTCTTTTCTGTGGTGTTAATTCATAGCAATTGTCACCTAACCATTGCTTAAAAGCTATAGCAATCCTCAGACAGGTTTACTTACACTTCTCGGGTTACATTTCCCAATGACCTTGTCCCACTTCTGCACAAGATGAGTAAATATTAGATCTGGTACAGTCTCTCAGTATGTGATGCTATTTATATTCATGTAGAGCCTTGGCAAGCTGCACATAACCTAGGAATACATCTAAAAATTACTTTCTGTGTATCTAATTTGGAAAAGAGGCCATTAAAAGTACAAAGTTAATAGCTGTACAAAATATCCAGGAATCTGAGAAGTCACTAATGTCTACATATTAAATTGCAAGATAGAAATCCCGATGAAACTTCCACTTAGTAGTGTTTTGAGACAGGTCTAGCTTTGTTGCTCAGGCTGGTTTTGAATGCAGATTCAAGCAATCCTCCCACCTGAGCATCCCAAGCCCCAAGGTGTGAGTCTACATGGATATACCACAGCACCCGGCTTCTTACAAACTTTCTGAAAATTTCATCTCCTTCTGATCTTCATGGACTGGTAAACAGAATGAAGCTGTGATGACTAGGAAAAACCAGTTTGGCATAGAGGTACACACCTGTAATTCAAGTACTTGAGAGGCAGAGGCATGAGGATTGTTGCAAATTTGAAGGCATTCTGGATTATTTGGCAAGTTTCAGGCCAGGCAAGGCTATAAAGCAAGATGTCTCAAGAAGGAGAGGGGGAGGGGGAAGGGGGAAGAAGGAGGAAAGAGGAGGAGAGATCTATTATTTTTGGAGAAAAGTGGGTCACTTTGCTTTCCTGTAGTAGCATCCAGCCCACAACCCCACAACCTCTATATCGACCCTGTAGACCACAAAAAATAACAAGGGGCCTCCCTCAAGTAGCAGCAGAACATTCATTATCAACATTTAACCTCAACTTCCCCCAAATCAGTATACAGCTATGACACTGAAAACATGAGCTGAGAGTTCAGGCCACACAAAGAATACGATCCGTATGACAAGGTGCTCCCCTGCAACTGACAACGGCTGTCATACAGAAAAAGCATAAGGGACAACAGAAGGTTGACTCAATCACACACTCTGCCTTATACACATAAAGATAACTCAAATCCGTGCACTCTCGATTACACACATAAAAACAACTCACATCCGCATCTGGCTTAACGCATAAAGAATACTCTGCATCCGTGCACTCTAGCTTTCATACGTGATCCCAAATTTCAGGACTGCAACTCCCAGCAGGAGCAAAAGTATTGATATCTGTGGAGATCTGTGTTGCTGAGAAGTGATTGGAAATAGAGACGGGATGGAATGTCTGTCTAGGAACCTGAGCATCAATCTTTTGCATGTAAGAAATTTGGGGCCACCTACACATTCACCCTCTCCCTTAGATCTGCAGTTGAGCTCAGCTCCGTTAGATAGACCCAAGAGGACATCTAAATCCACTACAAAGAAATCAGTGAGTGGAAGCTGTCTCGGAATTGCACATAAGGAAAATGTCTGTACCAGTTGAAAATAAGCTTAGAGATCTATGAATTTCATAGACAGGAGCACATGGGTTTCTTCACCTCCACTCTAGCATTGGCCTGCTTCCCTTTTCTCTTCACACAGTACAGTTCAGATTGCTGTAGATCATTTGAGTTCAGATTAGTGAGATTCTAATTATCTAAAGTCCCTGAAGGAATGGCATCTGTAGTCACAGTCTCTGGTGGTTGTACATAAGAAACCACAATAAAATATTTCAATTATTTTGTGTCTCTTTCTTCCATAAAGAAAACATTTCTCTGCTTTTTTTTCCTCTGATAGGAAAACACTGTAACCTATGGTAAATGGTGTTGATATGGTTTAGATAAATGTTAATAGCTTTGTCCAAGGTGTCGCTAGTGGGAGATGGTAGGATCTCAGAAGCCGGGTAATTAGAGGCGTGCTCTTACAGAGGATTGTGAGATCTTCGCCTCTTTCTTTATTGTGTTTTCTGGCCAGGAGGTGAGCAATTTGCTTCTCTACACACTCTCCACCACTGCTGCCCAGATTGCCCACCAGAGCCCCACAATAGATCCACCAAAGCTTGGACTACAACCTCCAAAACTATGGGCCAAAACAGACCTTTCTCTTCATAAGTCAGTTATGTCAGGTATTTGTTACAGTATCAGAAAGCTGAGTAACACAGGTGGAAACTAGAAACAGCATCAAAACCATTTCTACGAAAAGTAAGCACACGCCTAAATAAGAAGAAAAATCCTAATTAAACTAAATCACCTTCTCTAAGATTTATTCATTTTTATTTTATGAGTATGCATGTCTTCCTGAATGTAGGTATGTGTACCATGTGTGTGCCTGGAGTCTGCAGAGGAAGGTATTGAGATCCTAATTATCTAAAGTCCCTGAAGGAATGGCATCTGTAGTCGCAGTCTACACAATGAAATATCTCAATTATTTTGTGTCTCTTTCTTCCATAAAGAAAACGTTTCTCTGCTTTTCTTTTTCCTCTAAAAGGAAAACATTGTAACTTATGAAACTGTGTTGATATGGTTTAGATAAATGTTAAAAGCTTTTTGATTCACAACCATCTGTAACCCCTGGAACTAGAGTTACAGATGGTTCTGAATCATCACATGAGTGCTGGGAACTGAACCCAAGACATCTGCAAGAGCAGAAAATACTCTTAACCACTGAGCCATCCCTTCAGCCCCTAAATCATCTTCTTTTAACCATTCATTAAAGCATGTCATTCTTTACATGGAACATGATCATGCTATTATACTAACATTCTCACAGCTCAGCAGTCCTTCATAGGTAGTAACCCAAAGGTAAACACTTGGAGCATGGCATGAAATAAACCAAGGCCTTAAAACTCTGGTACTTTCCAACTGGGTAAGCCTGGGCAAATTCTTCATTCATAACACACTTAGAGCTTATCTTTAAGATAGGAGAATGTCCAATACTGACTTCAGATTTTTGGATGCCAGTAACTGAACAATAATATACACTACATTATAAGCCGTCAACAGCTGTCTGTTGCTTATGGCAACATTAATACTAGCAGCAGCAAAGAAACAAATCTACATTTTTTTCTCCAAACTTTGTTTCAATCCAGGTTTACTTTTGTTCAGTTATTTATCTGGTTTTGTAGCTTTTAAAGATTTTATTTTTATTTTACATGTATATGTGAGTGTCTGCATGTATGTATGTGTATTACATGCATGCAGTGTCCATGGAGGCCAGGAGAGGTCATTGGATGCCCTGGAACTAGTGTTATAAATGGTTTTGAGCCACATGTACACATGGATACCTGAACCTGGGTCCTCTGAAAGAGTAGCAAGTGCTCTTAACCTGTTTGCTTTTTTTCAGCCCAGGATGACCTCAAACTTCCTATAAACAACCAAGGATTTGCAACTCCCCGATCCTCCTGCCTCCACCTCCCAAGTGCTAGAATTAGCATTCCTTACCACGCCTGGCTAGGTCCACTTTTATGACAAACATAAAAACTCAACAGGTATAGTAAGTAATACCCAATATCTTCTCAGAGGAGCAGACCACGCTTTCCATTCCCTTCAACTGTGTCACTTCTGGTCCAAGAAATTAAGGAGTCAGTGTGTCATCTTCAGGAGTCCCTTTCCCTGAGATAGGAGCTCTCAGTGCCAGGCATCCAGATGCAGAAAGCCTGGATCCTTTGTCACGATGTGGAGAAGACCCAGCCCTAGAGCCAATCACCTGACTTGCTTCATACTTTAAGTAAATAAGAAGTGAGTATCTGATGTGTGAAGCCACCTGAGATTTGAGATCTGTTTTTACTCCAGCGGAACCCACACTACTCTGAGCAACAGATAGAAACAAAGGATTCTGATAGAATTCTAAGAGAGAAGAAAAGGTTAAAAACTTGCTCTCTGTCAATCTTCTATTCTTTACCTTGTTTCAGCACAAATCAGTAAGAGCTGTAAAATGCTTCTTCTAAAATCAGAAAGTCATCTTTACAATTTACTTCAACATATTCAATTTACTTTATCTCGTCCATGTATTTCCATGGATGTCAAAGAAGCCACCTAACATACATGCAGCACAGCGTGTAATTTATAAATAAACACAGACATAAATTTATAAATAAACACATGTAAACAGGAATCCGTGCTCCAAACTAAGTTCAACGACCTCATAGGGTGAAAGTCATTTTGGAGCTGTTTGGAGACGATTCGTCCAACTTTTACCATTGCTAAACTGCTTTCACCACTTTCAAAATAAAAGTCTAAAAAGAGGAAAAAAACAATGCAGAGCGGAGCAAATATACACTGTGGTAACAGGTTCACAAGGAGTTCATGAACCAGCAAAGTCAGGGTACGGCAGAAATGCTCGCAGAGAACATTAATTTGATTTAGGAGTGAAGAACAAAGCTTTCTGTTCCAGATTTAAAAAAAAAAAAAAAAAAATCACATTTTCCACATCTGAAAACCAGCACTGGCTCTGTCAGATAATCAAAGAGATAAGGTGAATGCTTTCTACACACAGAACAAAGGCAGATTTTTGTTCAAGTCAAAAGTACTTCCACGGATGCTTAGTGTCTAAGCATTGGTAAACTAAAGTGTCAGACACGAGGGTCAGCAGAGGAGCCCAAGAGAGACAGAGTGTGTCACGAGGTCAGTAGCAGAAACCAGATGTAAAAGAATCATTACTTTGGCCAGGTTGGAATTATCTCAGAAGTGAAATGTTATCTGGGAATCCTTGATTCAAATGGCAAAGCACCCTCTGCTTCTCCATCCCTTAGCCTTCCTCTCACCTCCAGTAAAGGGCTGAGATTTGAACACTGCTACATCGGATTCCAAAGCACTTGAGAAACTAGTAGTGTATAAGACAGGATTTGAAAATGGAGACTGACCAAGCTGAAAGGCAAACCAAGAAGCAAGTACTAAGGAGCCCACAGTGGGAAAGAACAGCCAGAGCAAAGGAACCTTGGATGTGTTCAGGGAGACTGAGGAAGGAGCAGCAGGTACAGCAGGCAGGGGGAATTCAAGACAAGACTGGCCCGAGCATTCTGGGAGAAGGTGCTGTGGGCTCCGACAAGGACGTACACTTCCTTCAGGAGACAGTGAACGGCACTGAGGGCCTTAAGGAAGACAATGACCTGTCTGTCTTCAGGTAGACCTGGGAAACTAATCTCACTAATCCTGCTGTAACCTGGAAGTTGGGGGAAGAGTAAGAAGGTGCCTTGCACAGAGTAGGCAATTAATTCTGAATGTATAAAGACAGGAGACCAAGTTAAAATGAACTTGGTTTCTCTTACTGGGGATCAAATCCACTCTGCTCAATTCTGCTTCCTAATGTTCAGTTTGTTTAGATAACAAACTCGAGTCATTCTACAAAATAGTACAGGTGCTCCCATGACAAGGATAATAGCAAAGAAAAGGAAATCACCAGTCAAGGGTGGCCTTTTAAATGTACAGTGTTTATTCATGCAGAGCTTAGCATTTTCCTCTTCTATTCTGAGGGAGGAACATCTGAGCTGCTGGTGCAATGGCTGAAAAAGAGAACAACATTAACCACGTGCAGAAGTTGGTGGTGAGGAGAGAGACTCCCCCACTCTGAGCTATGCAAAAGGGTTACTGGAATAAGGAGGTCATAAGCTGTGACACTGAGTTCCTGTGCTTCCTTGAGGCATCCAAGTAAAATACATATTAAGCTATAACCTGCTTGCTTTGGAGGACAGGTCCTGCAAAGCACCAACTACTCAGAGGGAAACTGAGAACATGGTGATGGGTCAGAACCTACCTGGTTTTCTTCGTGAGAAACCCTCATCTGCTCCTTGAGGACGGACATCCGAGCCGCCTCTTCTTTCCTCAAGACTCTCTCCTTCTTCAGCTCAGGACTCCAGAAAGTCTTGATGCTGTTCATAGAGGACCCCAGCTTGCTGTCCTTAATGTCGAGTTCTTTCCGTAGAAGGTCGTTCTCCCTCTGCAGTTCCTTGAGCTGGGCCTGAAGGTCTAACATTGTGCTGTCTCTTACCTGCCTCAACATAGAGGGCACCTGGTGGTGATGGTGATGGGATGAGCCGCTCAGCCCATGTTGATCCGTGTAGGAAAGGACATCTGTGTGGGAAAGTCCTGCCGAAGCAATATTGGGACTGCTCCCCATGGCTGTGACCCGGCCTCCATACACAGCTCGATTTGTGGCTCTGCCCAGAGTCATGGTGCCTTTTGGGTAAGTTGTGGATGCCACCCCCTCATGATCACTCAAGTACATGGGTCCAGACGTAGCATAGGCTGCATTAAGGGACTGGATATTCTCCATAGACAGAGTCTTCCCTGTTCCCCCCCCTCCCCCACTACTCGTTCTTCGGTGACCCAAACGAGGTGACCTCGGCAAACGGGGGGATCTGGAAGGGCTACCTTCCAGACTGCTGATTGTTCTTGCGCTTCCGTACATTTTTATTCTGTGAGGAGGTGCCACTGAAGAGAGGGATGCTGTGCTAAGTTCGGGTCTAAGCCAGTATTTCTGCTGTTGGCCTGAAATTTCACTGCATTCTTGGCACAGTCTGCATCAGGAAACAGCTCCAATCAGAGATCTGCAAAGTGAGGGGGAAAAAAAAAAGAATAATTAAAAACAAACTTCTTTAGAACTCTTGACTAGAACTGCATCATATCTTAAAATATATGCAAAGAGGCAGTAGAGTGTTTGCCTACATGTGCAAGGCCCTGGGTTCAATTCCCAGCACTGTAAAAAGGCATAGATAGGTAAATAGGTAGGTAGGTAGGTAGACAGATAGATAGATGATATAGATAGATAGATGATCAATAATAGATAAAGTGGCATACAAAAAAAGATAGCAAGCCATTTCCTTTTTATAATCTTGCCTACATATATGTAAGCACACCCATATCATGCAATGGCTTCCTCTGACGTTCAATGTCTAAAAAACATTTTATTCTTTCTCCTCCTATACCCATTACAGCTATTAGTATCTACTACAGACCACTAGGCTGAGAAATCTTAACACAACCCTCTAGATGGCTTCCTGCCATTCAAGTGGCATTGACAGAGACAGAGCCCACTGGGCATCTCAGAACTAAAAGCAAAACAGGAGTAAGATACCTATACATACTGCCAGACTCTCAGTGCTATCACCAAGTGAAATGACGGTCCTTCCTGTCATTTTCCCCTTCACACACATCTTCCAGACTGGTCATTTGGAAGTTATTTTCCATTTGAGTTGACCTTAATCTTCCTATTAACCTCTTCCCACCCATACGGAAATGACACAGAAGAGTGGCGCAGCAGGTTAGAGTTCCTGGTCCCCTAACCCCTAAAGAAAAGAACAGCTCTCTACTATAGGGATTTGAGGATAATACCAATTTAATGTAGCTGAGACCACAGGGTTGCAATTATCCTTCAATGCTGGGACTCAAATAGCCTTAATAGGGTGCATCATGGCCTCTTGTTTTTCTTCTTCAAAAATCTTCAGTGTGTTTTGTTTTCCTTCAGCTTTATGATAATAGGAGAACAGACTCTGAAAGGGGTACATTGAGATTGAAACCTCCAGTCTAACATAGGCCTTAGGCAATTTAAAAAATGCTCATGAGCTTCTGCTCTTCAATAGATAAAACAATAAAAGACAAAATGCAGATAAATGCAACATAACCATAATAGTATAAATATGGAGTTTATTAAATGCCTACTTGCTACCTAATGTACAATGGCTTTTGTAAAAATAAATAAATGAAAGAATAAATAATAGATTTTGTTGGTACTATCTCAATGAGATTAAAAGCATTAACAGAGCAACATACGGGCACGTTTTATTTTCACCTGCCTATTGTTCATCTCTCCTCCCACCTCTACACACTTTCTAGGAATGCAATCTCTATTTCCCTTAAGCCAGACGTGGTGGTACATGCCTTTAATCCCAGCACTTGGGAGGCAGAAGCAGGTGGTTCTCTGTGAGTTCGAGGCCAGCCTGGTCTACTTAACGAGTTCCAGACCAGTTGGAGCTACAGGGAGATGCTGTCTCAAAAAGACCAAAACCCAAAACAACCAAACAAATAAACCTCTATTTTTCTTAAAGAAACTGTCTCTAAACCCATTCTCCCAGTTCATAAGGATCAGGTAAGCCTGATTCCCACCACTCCATCCTAGAAGGCATCACAGGTGAGAAAATGCTAGCCAGTCATTGCATTGCATTACAGCCATGGTAACTAGTTCAAGAAAAGGTGCATGGCTCACACTGGTCCCAAAAGACTCCATATTTTGGGTGGAACCAACGGGAAAGGTGAGCTCTTTTCAAGTAGAGTCACTTGCTTTCAGTGTGAACCTCTGAAAGTGATGTTGAATGTTCAGCCCTAATTGGGACACCTCTATTGCCCCCTCCAAGGCTCAAGGAACATTGCAGAAGAAGGGACAGAAAGAACATAAGCTCCAGAGAAAAGGAGGGATCAGTGTGGAATGCTCACTTCCAGCTACTAAACTCACAGTATCTGTGATCACCTGCACAAGAGTTATACAGGATTGTGCCTGTTGGCATTCTGTCACAGCGCAGGAGGATCTCATGAGGCCCCTTCCCTCTCCGAGGATCTATATGCAGTTAGTGGTTGATGAGGGAAGGGTAGCCACTGGCCCAGTGTCCATGCTCTTGTAAAGAACCCCTTACCCATGCTCCTGTAAACAGTCCTAGATAAACTCGATGGGTCATAAGAAAAAAAGACATGAGAATTAGTGAGATGGTTCAGTGGCTCAGTGGATAAAAGTGCTTGCCTTGCAAGCCTATCAACCCAAGTTCAAGCTCCAAATCCCACAACGGAAGGAGAGAATCAACTTCGGAAAGCAGTCTTCTGACCTTCATACACGTACCATGGCACAGGCACATAGGTTCACACACACACATCATACACACACACCTAATACACAAAATAATAAAACACATTTTGAAAAGGCCTGAAAGGAGAAGAGGAGGAGTTGGACAAGGAAGGGGATCAGCAGAAGTGAGAGGGGGACAAAAGGTGGTAGCGAGGGATGAACACAACCAAAATGCATTCTATGCATGTATGAAATGTCCCAACGAAACACTGTGTATAATTAACACATGCTAATAAAAGAAAGACCTCTGAGTACTACCATCTGGAAAGAGCGTCCCCAAGAGTGAAGCGAGAGCCAAAGAAAGCCAAGCTATACTTTGAAGTCTGGAAAGCCAAGCCAGGTGACATCATCCGGTGTTCTAAATCCAGTCATTGAAACTGTCTCCTCCCAGGTCACTTCAGTTAAGTATGTCAGGCAGACTGACAGCATTAATGCCCCAAGTCTTTTCCTTCTCTTTCCTTCTCCTTTATATTTATTCATTTAGTTATTTACTCTGTGTCTGTCTGTCTGTCTATTTGTACATGCACGTGTGTGGAACTCAGAAGACAACAACTTTCAGGAGTCAGTTCTCTCCTACTGTCATGTGGGTCCCAGGACTCAAACTCAGGTCTTCAGGCCTGGCAGCAAGCTCCTGTACATCTTGAGCCATCTCCCCGGCCCATAGCCCTTCTTTTACCTATGCTCTTCCTAATGTGATTCTAGGTTCAGTCCCATGAGTTGCGTTGGCTGGTAGAGTGTGAACAAATGTGAATGACGCAGAAGGCTGGGGAAGCACCTCTGCTTACTCTCCTGTTCATTTTCCTCTAACATACCAACATCATGTTCCCGCTAGCAGAGGAATATGACAAACACAAAATATTCAGGTTGCCACAGCCAGCAGCCCAACAACCCCAAGATGTGAACACAAGCCCTGCCGAGTGCCGCTGCCTTCTCAGCCAGCAGCTGCGCACAGGTGCAGAAGCACACCCAGCTCAGATGGGTTGTGCACCACGCAGACAGCATCGACGCTTCTTAGAATGTCGCAGAAGTTGTGTGGTTTTGCAGCACTCTGGGAGCAATGCATAGGTGATGCATTTGCCTGTGGATTTCCTCTTTATTCAATTCAATTCTAATTGGGGTTTCTACAACTTATACCCTAAGGAGTCTTCACATATGTATGAAGAAGTGCTTTCTGCAAAAAAAAAAAAAAAAAAAAAAAAGACTTTAAAAGAATTATATACCTGTTTATAACCAAGGCACTTTATTGGAAATGTTTGCATTATTCTAAGCATACTTCCATTTTCCTTGGAAATACAGGAAAATCATGCTGTACCTAAGATAAGTGAATGAATAATGTGTTCTATTTAAAAACAAGAGTACCAACACACCAACAATCAAAATTTAGTTACATAAATGCTGAAAGCCACAAGTCTGTGGAACAGTGTGACAGCACAAGTATTTAGTGAGACAGACAGATGTACAGGACATACCAGTAGCAGGGTGAGAGAACACTACAAACTATTGTGTGTGTGTGACACGCATTTTGTAAAGCACAGATACACATCACACCGTAATATGAAATGACATATTGACTGCCTCCAGTTGTGACATTCTGAGCAGCGTTCATTTTCAGGATTCTCTTATTTGCATGCTCTAAGTTATTACACATAAAGATACACTTTTATACTAAGAATGTTCTGGTTTTTCTTCCCTACAATTCCAAGACTTAACTAATTTATTGTCTTTACTGTACTTACAGTCTAGGTATTTGGGTCCTGGAAGTATACCCAAGAAGTATACCTTCCTAAAAATGATTAAGTATAACTTTTCCTCTGCTGTCTTCCCTCATATCTAGAAACAAACATTTTTCATGTCTCAGGCTAGGTTTGAGATCTTGCAAATGTCACAAAATTTACACCTGCACAGAGTTAGCCCTCAGTGATTTTGCCAGCAGGCAGAGATTTCGGAGAATTACTATAAGCAAAATAATAATAAATAAATTTGTACCTTTTGGAAACACACATGCACATACAACACATATAGTATGTAACAGGAAGAGACATAGTTTCTTGTTCAAAATATATTTTGTGGGACTGGGAACAAGGCTCAGCCATTAAGAGCACTTGCTAAGCATGAGGATCTGAGTTCAAATATTCAGCACCCACATAAAAACCCAGGCATGGCCTTGTGAGCCTGGCAGCCCCAGCACTGTGAGAGGCAGAAACAGGAGGATCATTGGGACCTGCTGGCCACCAGCCTGGCTCCAGGTTTGGTGAGAGACCCTGTTCCCAAGGAGATAGGGTGGAGAATGATACCTGATATCCTCCTCCATTCACATACCAGTACATGCACCTGCATATACACATGCACACATGTGCATACGCCACACACATCCACCACAGTCACACAAAGCACAATAATGATCATAATAATGAGTCCTCTTCCTCCCTGATGCCTAGTGGAAGATGCTATGAAGGCTGCTGGAGAAAAAGCTATCAACAGTCTTACCCAGCCGCGAACCCCCGAACTCCAGTAACGACTGACATGGCAAGATATGGCCCTGGCTGCAACAGGTGCACAAATGTTATGCAGGTAACCTACTGCTTTCTGGTGGCCTGTAAGGACCACTCCAAGGGAGGAAACACATGCCTGGTACTGTAAACCTGGCCAAGAACCCATGGTTTGGGAGCTCAGAGGTCCCCGGGGTAAACCTACTACTATTATTCTGCTAAATGGTTACAGTATTAAACTGCCCTTTAGATTCCTCTCTCTACCCACAGATTAGTGCAGCTCTCAGACCTCACCAGAGAAGTTTCTTTGTGCAGTGGATGGTGGTTAGTGCAGAAATTCATAACTGGTCAAAGTGCATAGAGTAAGGTCGGCGATATGCTGACGTGGGAAATCTCTAGCAACCCCCTCAGGGATCACTGAGGAACAGGGGACAGAAAGACTGTAAGAGTCAGGGAGGACTAGAGTGAAACAAGGGTCTTTTGGACATGATTGACAGAGGGGCTAGAGAGATAACTTAGTGGTTAGAGCACTGGTTGCTCTTATAGAGTACCTGGATTCAATGCCTAGCAACCACATGGCACCTAAAGCATTTGTAACTCTAATTCCAGGAGATCTGACACCCTCTTCTAGCCTCCTCGAGCACTGCACAACATAGGTACACTTACATACATGCAGGCAAAACATTCATGCACATAAAATAAATACTTAAAAATAAAAACTGTGATAACCCATTATTACTCAGGATATACAGAAGATTTAGAGTTCATTTTTTATAGAATATAAGAATATTCTAGAAGCTGAGAATATAACACACTTTTTCTAATTTCTTAAATTTGTCATTGAACTAAAATGTACTTGTTATATAACTAATAAGTACAGAAAATTTTGAAAGTTCAGACACTAAATAATTAAATGAAAACAATCTTATCAATCATCAACTTCTATTAACAAAATGATTCTGCTTCTAATTCCTTTTAGTGTATGTGTGTACATGTAGTTTTAGATAAAAGCAGCATTATATTCTACATAAAGTTTCGGACTCTTTTTCCTCAATGTTTTATTCCCAACATCATCATCTTTTTCAACTTTATTTGAATATCATAAAATGTTTTATAAGACATGATTTTTAATGGCTACCACAAAATGTCAAAGACAGCCACCAAAACTCCCTTCCCCTTCTGCTAGACATTCGTCTCTCCTTCCCTCAAAAAATACCCCATTTCCCTCCTTCTTGAATGTGGTCTCGACTTGTGACCCACTTAGACCAACAAATTACAGCAGATGCAACACTATTCTAGCTCTGAGCCTTGCCCTAAAAAAGCCTGAAAGTTTCTCTTTTGTCTCTTAAAATTCAGCTGACAGGATGTAAGGAAGTGGTGTTAGGTAATCTTGATTGTCAACCTGATTGGGTAGAGAAATGCTAGGAACTTAGCAAAGTACAAGTGCATCATGAGGGCTCGAACCTAATGAATGGTTTAACCCACTGACAGTTTCAAATTCTAAATGGACGGCTGAGAGGTGGTGGGACTGTGGGAGCTAGAACCTTGCTGGAGGAAGTGGGTTACTAAGGGTAGGTTCTTCGAGGGACGGAGCTCGCCCTGGCCCCTTCTGTCACTGCCCCTCTCTGCTTCCTGTCCTCCATGATGTGTGAGCTTTCACCATCCCCTTCCCACCATGATGAACTAACACCTCTAAAGCCCAGAGCCAAAATAAAGAATTCCTCCCTTAAAGTTGTTCTCCCAAATACTGTGGTCAGATATTTTGGTCACAACTAACAAAGAAATCCAAAATATCCTACTGGAAAGAGAATCCATACAGAAAAGTTCTGGAAGATGAGACACCCCACAGAAAGACAAGATACCTGAAGAACCAAAGCATCCCGGCAAGAGCCACACTAAGACATCAGACCAGGGAGACCAGCCCAGATGCCATGCAGTATTACCTGCATGAGTGGCACTTTCTGAAACACTATGCACAACATCAAGACCTACAGAGGTGTGGAAAATAATGTTAGTATCTAAAGCCCCAGAGTTTTCAGAGGAGCGAGTTGCTATTCAGCAAGATCCAAAACAGTCAATGCTTTATTAAATGGTTATCTAATCATCTATTTAACTAATCATATGACACTTCAGCTATTTTTTAAGTGAAAAATGTAACAATATTGTGATGGAAAAGGTTTTACAGTATTTTGATGGGAAAGATTCTGATTGACTAATATTTTGATTAATAAAGCCCTTGTTACTTCCCTAGGATAGAATTCTAGAAGAATTACAAGACCAAAATTAAACACTGTAAACTCCCATCTTTAGCTCTGACTATTTTCCCTCATTTCTACTCTGAGCATTTCTAGAAGCCACTACCTCTTCCTGAGATTATCAAAAATCCCTGAATGAACAGTTCAGATCCCAACATTGTAAATATACCTTGGGAACTATTCATGAAGTGATAGCATTATTCCACCCCAGTTCCGCTTTCATCCAGGACCCCCAGAGTAGTTTAGGTCTGAATTAACACAGTAAATATCTGGATCAATATGGCTGATGGGTATTTGTGATACCAACAAGTCTCAGAGATGTTAGGCCACTAGTTAGTGTATCTTGGTGACCATACCAAAACTGTATAATTTTTTCCATGTTATTTGACAAGTAAACTCTTTCCCTTTAAATCATTTTCCCTGAAAATCATTCACTTTTCCTCATAGGAGAAATATTTTTAAGCATCAGCTTAATTCCTGTGTTGAGCAGTAATTCAGACCAGATACAGCTTCTGTCTGTAGGAAATTTACTTATTAGAATGGACTTTCTCAGACAGAGTTTTCTTCAGCTCAGACCCAACAGATTTGAGGGGTAGATTAGTATAGGAATTGTGCACTATTTTAAGGCTAGAGACATAAAACCAACCCCCCTCAAAATCAAAACTGACCTCCAACAGGGAGAGCAAAGGAAAGGAAAAAGGGAAAGAAAAGGAAAGCAATGGCCACAGCCAGGCACAGCTGAGCATACCCATAATCACAGCAGTTGGAAGGTGAAGACAGAAGGATCAGCCATTTGAAAAAAGTTGGAGACCAGCCTGGGCTACATGAGATCCTGTCTCAAAGGCCAAAAAGAAAAACAGAAGTGATGACTGGATATTGTCGATGTGCATCAAATACATGTATGAAATTTTAGTAATGAAATGAAACCCACCGCTTTCTACAACTACTGGACACTAACATAAAAAAATAGTGTTAAAAATGACTGGAGTTTGGGCTTCATTATGCAAAGAATAGCTGTAATTCTCTACTTTTCAAACCTCAGTAATGAAGCCTGAATGTCAAAAGCAACACAAGTCAGCCATCTGCAGTCCAAGCATTTGAGGAAATGAAGCAATGTTTGCACCACCACGATCACGTTAAACAAGAGATGTTATGCACAATTCCATAGAAGTTATCAGTTGAAACAGGAAATGCTGAGGGCATCAAAACAGCAACAAAACAATCCGTTCATCACTACACATTTGCTGCTTTTATTTTCATATTTTTATGAATATGTGTATGAATGCAGACATGTGGTTATGCATATGTGTACATGTTCATGTGTGAGCAGATGCACAGGTACACACTTGAAGGACAGAAGACCACAGTGGATGTCATTTTCAGGAGCACCATCATCCTTTTTTTAACTTTTAAATTTTAATAGGTTACTATTAGTGTGTATGTATGTGCGTGCACATGTGTCGGGGTCAGAGAACAATTCTGGAGAGTCTGTTCTCTTCTTCCACCAAGAGTTCCACAGACTGAACTCAGGCAGTTAGGCTTTATACCAGGTGCTTTTTCTATTGAGCCATCTCACTGGTCTGACCATCCACCTTCTTTGATACAGAGTCTCTTACTGGCCTGGAGCTCCCAAATCAGGCTAGGCTAGCTGGCCAGCTAGCCCCAGGGATCCTCCTGTCTCCAACTCTCCAGTGCTGGAATTACAAGCATGCACCACGGCCTGTCTTTTTCATGTGGGTTTGAGGATTAAACTTAGGTCCTCATGGTTTCAAGGCAAGCACCTTACCAACTGAGCTATCCCACCAGCCCACACATCTGCTTCTTAAAAATATTTTTCATTAGCAACCTAAGCTGGAGACATTATTTGGAAATGAGTTTCTGTCACCAAGTTTATAAAGAGCCCGGGATTAGTCCACCCCTAATGAGGCTGACCTCATGGAAGAGGCACAGATTCAGCTGGTAAAATAAGCCAAGAGCAGGTTGCCCTGACTGCCACATCCCCCTAAGCCTCATGATTCCTACCTGTTCCACTGAGTTCACACCCTCCGCCCTCCACCCAGCTGTGTTTAAGTTCCTGGGTGTATTTTAAGGTACGTGCTTTGACACTCCAGCTTTTTTGGGTTGTTGTCTCCTAATTTCTTGTCTACCCTGAAATTTTTTTAATTCTCTAAAATAAATCTCTGAGAAAAATAAAAAAGATCAATTTTATTCAGCAATCAATAATGCAATAATATCTTCTTGCCATTATTGACTTTGTCTCTAAGCTTCTCTACACATCTATAAGTGCATCTTTAGGAAATAAGGGAGCAGTAAGATCTTACTGTTTGAAATACTGTTATGAAGCCAAGACAGATTCCATAATCTAATAAACCCTTAAAAATACCTGCCACACATGCCTGTATCTGTGATATAGAACACTAGGAAGGAGAGATTATGAATTAGATCAAACTGTACAAAGAAACAAATGTTCCTGACATCAAAGAAACTGTGACCCCAAAGAAAATTAGTTGCACAGCACCTTCACCTTTAAAAGCACCCCATGAATAAAACTCAAAGTCCAAAAGTAAGTTCCACTTGAAGCTCACGCAAAATAAAAGATGGTTTTAAGGCACCATGCAGATGCTGTCTCTAATTGCATATGGATTCATAAATAAAACATAGACTCATCCATTCACGCTCTTTAAAAAGGCTGAAGGACTCTTCAGCTAGAAGTTCAGGATAACATGGCTGGGGAGAGCCTTGATTCTTGTCTCTGCAAGTGTCTCAGACTATCACAGTCTGGAATGCTCTATTTTAAGACAAAAGCACTTCCTGCTATCTGCTCTAAATTAGGTTAAGTTTATTTCCACAGATTTCAGCCCCAGCCCGTCACCTGATCCCTGCTGACAGACTGTGTGAGCTGAGATCATCAGGATCTCCCAAGATTTAGCTAACTTAAAAATCTCTCTCTCTCTCTCTCTCTCTCTCTCTCTTTCTCCCTGATCAGCCTAACTTTTTAAAACTCTGGGTCACAGATGACATTTAATTCCAAGATAAATCTTTCTATGGGAAGACATGGTATAGAACAGATCTCAAGCAAGAAGTGACTACCTAGTATACAGATGCTGCTGCAGATGTGTTGGCTGTGGCTGGCACAGTGCTGGTTAAATTTTCATCTCAGCGTCATCAGAGAAAGATACAGACAATTCACATTAAAATCCAGATTTTGGCTTCTCCTTTTTAAAAAAAGAGTCTGAAAGTGGGTTGGAGAGATGGCTCAGTGGTTAAGAGCACTGGCTGTTCTTGCAAAAGACCCAGGTTCGAATCCTAGCACCCATGTGGCAGCTAACAACCACCTGTAACTCCAGTTCCAGGAGCTCTGACACCCTCCTCTGGCCACAGGCACTGCAGAACCTGGGTGCACTTACATACATGCAGGTGTAACACTCATGCCCATAAAATAAAAATAAATAAATAAAATCTGAAAGCCAGACAATGTCGTGCCCACCTTTCTCCAGTGACACATGGGAGCCCAGCAGCAGTGACCCTTCCAGAGAGAGCATGCACCTCTGGTGTGCCCATCCCTCCACTCTCTATGATTTTATATTCCGCTTAATTTTCATTCTATGTTTGGCCTATAAGCAGTAAAATGTTGGATCACTTCTACCCACATAAAAGATCTTAAATAACAATTCACTCTCTTCCACCACCCACTTCAAGTCCATTATGAAATTCTATCCATTCTCCAAAACCTCCCTTGCACCTGCCTCACTCCCACCTCTACCGTCACCACCCTCTTGCTCCAGCATGACTCTTGGGTAAGCCAGTCTATGCCCTCCTGGAACACTGTCCATTCTAACACCCTGTGCTCTGTTCCAAAACATCAGCCAAACTGTTGAGGTTACCACTGTGATCACAAAAATGTCTCCCCCACCCACTTAAAACCCTTCAGAACTTCCCCAGAGCTACACAGACAAAACCAAAATGCTTTGTGTGCCCGGGAGGCCCTGCAGCATCCGGCTACTTTCAACTATTCAGCTTCCTCTCTGGCCACTCACTCCTGCACCAGCTGCAACCAGGCCTTTCTTCCTGTTGCTCAAGTGCATGGAGTCCCTTCCTGACTCTGAACCATCATGCATGCTGCTCTCTTTGTGGACTACTTTGCAGTCATCACTTAGAGCCCATCACCTGACAGTTTACTTGCTACAAGGTCAGTCCCAGTCAGATCCTCAGCCCCAGTGAAGGTGGGATTTATAACCGTATCCTCTTCATTTTGCAATGCAAGTCCAGAAGAGGGAGTTAGAGGGGAGACAGACTTGGGAAAAGGGGGTACCCTAGTGAATAGACCTGGAATGTCTAGCTAAGCTAGCAGACAGGTTCCAGCACTGAGAGTTAATTTGGACAAATGACACGGGGAGAAAAAGGGGTTTTTTTGGGGGGGGTCTCTTTTATTTATTTAATCATGTGTATGAGTGTATTGACTGCATACACTATAAGTGCATCCTTGTCGTGCAATTTCTACAGAGGCCAGAAGACAGCATCAGATCCCCTGGAACTGGAATTAGGGACAGTTGTTAGCCACCATGTGGGTGCTGGGAACGGAAGCTGGGTCCTCTTTAAGAGCAGCCAGTGCTGTGCTCTTAACCGCTGAGCCACCTCCCCGGTCCCTATTTTTTTTTTCCTCTTTTAATATATTTAGCTTTTTTTTTTTATAAACATAAAGGCTAATGCATATGATAAAGGTAAATCTTTTTTTCTTTTCCCTTCTTTTTGAGATACCATCGCACTATATAGCCAAGACTGGCCTGGAACTCACTATGTAGCTGGGGCTGGCCTGGAATTCACTGTGTAGCCAAGGCTGGCCTGGAATTCACTGTTTAGCTGAGGCCGAATTCAAACTCATGATGCTCTTATTTTAGCCTCATAAGTGCTAGACTACAGGTGTGTGCTGCTGTGGGCTTTTATAAATGTAAATCTTAATTGTACAGATTAATTTTACAGTGATCACATCTGTGTCATCCCAGCCACTATGAGGACTTAGAATATGGTTCATATCATGTCCCATAATCCACATATGACCCAAAAGATTTCTCATGCCTTGTGATCTTACCCGTACAATAACTTGTTGGGAAGTTTTCTTTCTTCCTACCATAAACCCCTACAATGCTCCCCAGGTTTTAACAACCAGTCTAACATTGTGAAACCTAAGACAGAAGTACAAGTGTAGGCCCAAGGACTATCTTTCTATATGTTTCAAATACACTGAGCTGGCAAACTAGCAAATAAAACACACTCTTGTCTTCTACCTTGATAATGTGGTTGGAAAGGCAATGTGTAAATTTTGAATTAGAATTCTTACTCTTCTAAGTTCTAGACAAACTACAGTGGCAAAAGGAAGGCCTACCCTCCCCCAATATTCCCCCTCCTCACCGTTTACTCAAACACACTCCAAGGGCTTCACATACATGGATTTCCTAGCTAGCATACTAAGCTATTTCTAGCTATATCCAAGGTAGGAAGGTTTGTCTGTAAAAGGTCAAAGGATGATATATTTCAGATTTTGTAGGCCATTCAGTCTCTGTCATAAGTGCCTGACTCTGCCATTTCAGCACTAAAGCAACCATAGACAATTTATAACCAAGGAGGCAAGGCTATGCTCCAATAAAACTTGTTTTTTTAATGGTCATAGTTGTATTTGACTCATGGGAAATAGCCTTGTTAATATCTTGTCTATAACCTTGCAAACAGATTTTCCTTGGCAACCTAAGCCCAAGGGAGGGCACACGGTTAGCAGGATTTGAAGGCAAAAAAAAGTGTCCACCATGTCCACAGTTCACAGACTTATAGGTATCAGGATTTGACCGGCAAATCAGGGTCATTTATGTAAATAGGTCATAGACCTGTAGATACAAGACTGGACCCAGGATACCAGGCAGAGTCTAGAGGCATCTGCACTTGGCTCCATGGACTCCTCCTTCGTGGGAAAAAAACAAGTCATAGGAGGGCTGGAGTTGCTGCAAAGCAATCTTGGAATATCTGAAAGAATGAAGCTGGTTCTTCAGTATCCTAACCTTTGTTCGTGACGCTGAAATCACTCCCATGGACATTATGTGACAATTTTATAATTATAGCCAGAGAAGACGGACACAGTCTTTTCAAAAAGGAAGGGGAAAGCCCAAAACCAGATCTGGCTGGAGTGCCACACACCTATATAACTTCTAGATGTGCCCTCAAGCAAGCTGCTTCCTACCCTTCACTTACCTGTAAAACTGGGGATACACAGCAGTACTTCTCAGAGGGATTTGGACACTATTACATGAGATGATCTAAGAAAAGTACTTAGTAGAACCTCCAGCACACCAATAAAAGCGAACCTGGATAACCTTAATAAGCCGAGGCCTCTAAAAATGTCTCAGTTATCTAGGAATTCTCTCAGATCATTAAGCTGAGCCTTTTTAGACTTAGACTATCTTGGGTCAAACTCAGCCTGCTATTTAAAAATGCTAAAACATCAGCTACTCTTTAAAATGGAAAAATGTTGCAGGCTACAATATTATGTATCTATATATATTTAGACGTCTCAATAATTAACAATTTAATCTTTAAATGCTGCAAAAATGTGAATTAGGAAAAAAAAGTCCAACTTGTCAAAGCAGAGCTAGTCAAAAATGCTTTCCAACCATTCTCCCAAAAGCTCTGTGAAGCTCAAACATACATGTGTACAATTCACTAGTTTTTCCTTTAGTTTCCTCAAACCTATGTTGTAATTACTGTTTTCCGTGTATAGATTTAGTATGATTACATGTTCCAAAGCCTTGGCTCATATTTTATGGCACAGTGTTTGAGTGAGGAGGATGACTATATTCTGTGCTATAAGGTAAGACCTCTACATCCAAGTTTTAGTCAACTATCCTTCCCATTAGTCATTTCCATTGCTTAAATTTCAAACCCTATCAATTTATTTCAAAGTATTAAATTTAAGATCTAAAATATCTCCAGGCTTTTGTTAAAGAAATATGCTATAGAACTAAATTTACAAGTTAAAAACAAAAATCTCAGGTTGGAGCCCCAGCCCTGGCTAAGGAACTATAGGCCCTTCATAACTGCTGGGAGAGGGAGAGTCACTGCTCTTTAATGGTGTGGCCCCCACCCCAGGAAATGGCCCACACCCACAAGTATCTGGACAATAGAAATTGGACTTGGTGGGCCTCACAAAAAAAAGGAAGTAGGGACATGGGATCTTGGAGGAGGTAGGGGAGGGAAGATGAATAGATCAAAATACATTGGATGAAATTTTCAAAGAATTAATAAAGATATTACTTTAAAAATATAAGGCCCAAACAACAAACGCTAAAAATTAAAAATAACTTGAGATGTTTAATAAAATTAAAATATCAGTTATGGTCAATATAATACGCTGATTATAACAATATTATTCATGGCCTTACAAAGTCTCATAAATGGGACAAATTAAGCTGGTTGCACTGAAGAGATAAATAACGAAGATTTTTATATTGGTCTTTAAAACATCTGTGCATTTCCCTTAATCTCCAAACGTGAAATGTCAATTGGCAGAGTACACTTACCAAAAAACATAGTCAGGAATTATTGGGTCTTACACTAAAAAAATCTTCAATCTGTCAACCAACAGATGTTCCAGAGAAAATGACAGAAAGGTACAAGACATGAAGCTCTATCCCCTTAACCCTAAAAACCCAACAGTGCACAGTGTTCCTTCATTTACAGCAGCATATGAGAATGGTGTCTAAATAGCTTTTCACTAGAAAATGATATGCACATAATCACACACACTAGGAAAAAATCAGCAACAGCCTAAGCTATCAAAGAAAAAAAAAGAACTCAAACTCAATCAACAGGAGGTGGAGAATGACTTAAAAATGCCAATTTCAGAGAAGGAACATTTGTCTAAGTATTCTAGAAAGAAGAGAAAGGTCTCTCCAGAACATGACTGAAGACCCTTGCAGGAATCACATCTGAGCCTTTCACAAGGCAAAGTGCTAAAATCATACTCAGAAACCCACAACAAACTGAAATTATCATCAATGTATTCAGAGTCAGTGTATTCAGTCATCAAGCAACTAAGGCAAATGTCTTGCTTATGAATGTTTGTCTAACAGATAAAGAAAAGAAAAAGGAGACTAAGAAACCAGTCTACTCCTCAAATATTTCTAGAGAACAAATCTAATGTAGCTTCTTACATGCCAGACACCTTCCATGAGAAAAGAGGACACAGCCCCTTTGTTTGGGTTTAAATGAGTAATTCTAATTGTTACGCAAGGCTGCCTGCTGTTTTGAACCTGGGAAACCGATGAAGGCCTCTTGGGGGTAACGGGTAGAGAGAGTTCAATTAAAAGGAATGCAGTAACAGATTGAAAATATCCAGTATTTTAACTAGAGAGTTGGGTATGAGGGAGAGATCCATAGCTATTTGTTGAAGAATTTGCAAATCTCATGAGGATGTAAGCGTTGTCTTTATTTCAGTAATCTGAAGATAATGTGAGAAGATTCTTGATCATCATAACAGACATGCCCATTGAGTCTGAGTGTCTCGCTATACCTTAAGGAATCATGGTGAATCAATGGTAACAGAAAGATGATGGACTTGGGAATCTAAATGATGTGTTCCCAATAGGTGAAAGGTAAGGGATGTCATGCTCCTTGGCATGAGTCAAAGTTTCAAAGGGTTGAATGTGGTAAATATGTGTGAGTCATCCCAGTGCACAGCAGGGTAGACCAGTTGACTCTCAAAGAACCTGCCCCAATAATCAGCATCATATTCTAGCTACAAGCAGCAATTTAGTTAATGTAGTTAAATTAATGTTGTTCATTTGAATATAATATATAATATGAAGTACACTCAATTTATGATTTAGGCTTTATGAAGGTATAAGGGCTTTACGAACAATCTTATGTTTATACAGTTAAAGTAGCATTGTGATGGCAATAATTTAAGACAATCCTGGGGGTTCTATGAGAAAGTTTCTTTATGAGAGCCCACCTAAGTTTGAGAAATCGTGGTTAAGATATTAGACATATATTAGAGTTGAGTTTTAGAGCTCACACTTACATCTGCTTAACTTTAGGCAAGTTAATAACTCTGGGCTTCACTTTGTAGAATGGCCTCAAGTGTAACAATGACTACTTTTCAAAATAAAATGAGTAATTATTAGATCTAAGAATAGTGAATTGTTTCGCTGGATGCTTGAGGCTTGGTAAGTACTCAGTATGATCATCATTAATATTGACCAACAGATACATTGGGATGCTTTCTTAAACCCTTTAGTACATGTGTCTTCTTCATAAGTAAACTAGAAATAACAACAGTAAACATCTGGCAATGGGTCTAAAAAAATGAACTAGTTTAAAATATTGCCAAAAATGTGTGTATGAAAGTAAAATTTTAGCCTGAATAGTCAAATGCAGCATTTGTTCAAAGTCTTCACCATCCTCTCAGGAGGACCATTCCTACAGTCTGGAGAATCTGAAACCTGATCTACTGAAACTTGGTTTAGTCGGGTGACATATTTTGGCCAATGACAGGTGAGTAGACATGACACATGCCATATCTAAACACTCTAGGAGCCAGCTTTGGGTAAATCATTGTTTTCTTTCCCTCATGAGGACAGCCTATCCAAGAAAGCCTCTCCATCCCAAGATCAGGAATGAGATCATCAGGATGCGAACCACAGACCACTGGGGAGAAAGAAGCAAGTCACTGAGATGTGCAGGGCACTTGTTATGTTAGCGAAACCTAGCTACATCTGACTAACAGATTCAGCTACAAGTTCAGGGCTAAAACAGAATAGTGAACATTCCAGTTAAAATGTAGGACAGCATTTTCTTGCTTATTTCTCTCTTACTGTTTCTTCCCCTTCACTGCATTACTGATGTAGGTAATGCTATCCTTACAAGAACAGAGTATTTCATGTTAGGTCTCCAGACAGATGCAAAGCACACCGCCAGCCACTTTAACTGCCTTCATGTGTGTTTTCTTTACTATTCTATCCAGAGAAATAGCGAACGTAACCACTGGTCAGGCATATCTCAGTGTGCTTGAGAATTATATAAATGCCACAAAAGTGACTGTCAGCTAGCACTAACAAGCATGGCCTGGAACTTGGAACTAGAATGGCCAGTACACGGATGAATACGTGTCCTGCAGCACAGCTTTACGAAGAGTTCAGCTCTGGCTGGCCAACAGGAAGACAAGAGAAGGGAGAGCCAGTGCATTTCCAGTTGCACTAAGTGCTGCCATCATCTTCACTCGAGCCTTTGACAAGACAGACGGTTCAGTCCTAACAGCTCCTCAAAGGTAGGAACTATATGTTCTTCATCTTCATATCTTATCAGTGTGCTGTGATAATTAAAACCAGCTCAGTCTAGAATAGTTAAAGCATGGTCTTTGAAGCCAGGACTCCAAGATTCAAATCCCAGTTTCTCCACTTAACTTGGGTCAGGAGCTTATGAGCAAACACTGCAATATTCCCTCGGAATTGAACATTTTTAGATGATTCCCCACTGCCAACAGTAGCCTTTCTGCCTGAAAGCTCCTTTTGAAATTTGAGAAGCTAATCTTCCCCTATAGGAGTTACAGCAGAAGTGCCAAGGGATTAAGTACCCTCAAAAATACCCCCCATAGGGGGCTGGAGAGGTGGCTCCGTGGTTAAGAGAACGTACTGCTCTTCCAGAGGACCCAAGTTCAGTTCTCAGCACCCTCATAGTAGCCACACACTCATCCTTAAACTCCAGTTCTGGAATATCTGTCACGCTTTCCTTACATACATGCAGGCAAACATTCATAAACATAAAATAAAATCTTTTTTTAAAAATCCAACAGATATCTATACACCAATTTAGAGCAGCATTATTTAAAGTAGTTAAAAGTCAAAACCACCCAAATGCCCAATGACACTGAACGGGTAAATAAAATGTGACACATATGAGATAGTAACCAGTCTTTTAAAGGAATGAATTTCTAGCAGGTTCTTTAACACAGATACAAGAGGTACTAAAAGGAACTGAATTTCACACCCAAATCAATCCTTTGCCTAAAGGGAATTGATCCCACAAAAGTTAGAGAATATCCCCAGATATCAAGCAGACCCTCCAGGACAAAGAGATCACCACCATACCTTCTCCACCTGGAGACTTAGAGGACTCTGAGGATGACTGGCTCTTTGGCTCTGACTATGCCATCTTAACAGTACTGCGGGGTTTGGTGAAGGTTAGGACACATTTTGCTCTTTTCTACCTCTGCACGGCACCAGCCTAACAAGTGAAACTCCAGAACCATCACATCCCATCAAGGTACAGTCTTTGCCAAGTCCCGTTTCATTTGCTTTGGCTTCTTTTCACTTGTTTGCCAGAATACAAGGAGAACTTTGTTACTGAGACACTCACCTATACCAAATGGCAAAGCAAAACAGACTGATGGGATGAGAACTGGAGATGTAGCTCACTGACAGCTAGGCTTCCCATGTGCAAGGTCCTGGGTTCAATTCCCAGCACCAAAAATAAGTAATTAATAAATAAATAGACTAATCTTTTGGCAGAGGCTCACACAGCCCAGACTGGCCTTGAACTTGCTATGGAACCAAGGATGACCTTGAGCATTTGATCCTCCTGCCTCCATCTCCTGATGCTGGGGTTACAGGCATGTGCTACCACACTTGGTTTATGCAGTACTGGGGATTGAGGCCAGGGCTTCGTGCATGCCGGGCCAGCAGTCTTTCACTGAGCTCTATGTCCATCTCCTAGAAAAGGCATTTCTGAATACCTATCCATTTTTAAACAAGAACAAGTGTTGACTAGACTTCCATGTTTTAAAAAGCTCTATTTATATGTTTACATTTTGATCTTTAACATAGCCTCCAAGGCTTCTTTTTAAACATTTCATACATGGACTTTTAATCTTGCCCTTAGTCTACGTAACTAGACAGTCTTCCAAATTCAGTCTGAAGCATGTGACTAAACACCACCCATAGTGCCCATGTCCAATGGCTTCCCTCTCTGCACAGTTACATTCTGGAGTTCATTCTTCTCCCTCTATTACTACCTACATTTTTCCATCTCCCAGTTGCAAAATAGTGACAACATTCAAGAAATAGTCATGTGATTGCACAAATACTGCCAGAGATTCTCCTGAAATAAAACTGCTTGTCGGCCGGTAGAGTTGTAATATAATCGCTCAAAACATCAGTTCATAAATGGAGGCACAGATGTTAAGAGCAATGTAGGAAAGGAGTTGAGCAGTGTTGCCTTTTAAAAGTGGAAAGTCAGAGGCAACTAGCACACAAAACACACCCAATAGTGTCTTTATCTATAACTCCTAACCTTACACATTCCATGAATTTTCTCACACCACTCTCAAAGGATATATACTATAAATCACTCCAAGATTTCCTTCTATCATTCTAACAATTAGCTTGACTCGGTCCACTTACAGCAAACATTGGCAAAGGTTTGAAAACAAGATCCATACTCTCTGCTCTACTTAAATCTCATCAAAAGGAATTTGGTCCTAGATGACATTAGGAAAGATTCTCAAATCTCCAAGCAGTGTGGAGTTCCACAGCAGCTCTATGGCCAGCAGCTAGAACATGGTCTTTGAACATCAGCAAGACTGCATAAGGTATGGTTGCTCAGTGAAGTTCCAATGGGCACTGCTAGGATTCCTAAAGCCATATTCAACCCTCCCCAGTTCTCCAGGTCAGCCCACCACCCTCATCCGCAATTTTCAAGATCCTTGCTCCAAACCAATCCCTCAAATCGCTCCCACAACTACAAGGTCCTGGGTTCGATCCTAGTCCAGGAAAAACCTGAGATCTCTTCAAAGTCAAGCACGAACTCTAGCCTCTTTAAGGCTCATGGTTCTCTCTGCTCTGACACTCTCTCTAGCCTCTCCTGCCATGCCCCAGCCTCAGCCAAACTAAACTGGCTCTATAGGCCACCTACATGCACCTTGCCTAGCTCCAAATCTTCCTTTCATTTCTCTGGACACATATTATTCATCTATTATTTGCACCACCCAAACCCAAGCTCTCCCTACCCTAGTTAGCATCCTTTGCCCTCATCTTCTTCAGGAAGCCTTTCCTCATGAACCTCCAAAATTCATGTGACAACCTGGATGTTCCCCCAGAAAAAGGTCTACTGCTATTGCCAGTCATGTCTCTACCACCACTAGACACTCCAACCCCCAAGCACCCAACATTACCTACTCTAGAAACACTCTTCCTGGTGCCCAGAAAAGACCAGGCATGAAAGAAGTTCACAGACACACAATGAATATTTAACGCAATAGTTCAACTGCTTGTCACTAAGGTCCATCGTGAAGGCACACATTATTTTTGCTCTTGTGGTTAACATAGCAGATGGATGATAGTTACTTAGTTGAAACTCTGCATGAATAAATGTGTGTATGCGTATGAGTGTGTGTGTGAAAGAGAGACAGAGACAGAGACAGAGAGAGAGAGAGAATGAATCTTAAGTGATAAAAGGCCTTTGAAAGAAGCTGGCCTAGGTGATGAGAAACAGAGATCCCAAATAAGGAGGCTAGTGGCAGACACACAAAGGAAACTCGGTCTCCTGACCCCAGGCCACTGCTACATTTCTCTGGCTAAAAGGATCTACTCTGAAGTTATTCTGAGCAACTCTTCATGTTGTGAATTCAAGGTAGGCCATCAGTGTTCAATGCCTCTGTATAAAAATAACAGTTCTTTTTCTGCTTTCACAAAAAAGGCAAAGAATTCCCCTTTTGTGCCCACCACAGCTAGTTGCTCCGTGCCCACAAGCACAAACAGCAGCTGCTGAAGCCCTGCTGCCTTTGTGTCCACCCAGCATCAAACAGGGCCTGAGTTCGCAGGGCCTACAAGAATACCAGCCTATCATCCCATTCACTACCCAACTTCCTGCTCTACCCAGGGACAGGCTCCAGGAAGGAAGAAGGAACAGGAGGAACTTTAAGCCTGGAAGGGAAGAAAAAATAAAAAAACACATCATCAGAAAAGGTCAAAAACCACCTCCTCCTGAGAGGCAAATGTGAGAAAGAATCAAGAGTTTGCTGCACTTGGATGCTGCCCCTTGCTCCTCAAGGTCATGACAGATAGCTGGAACCAGCTGGCACAAAGATAACTTGGCTAGTAAGCCTTCAACCAGTGACAAGAAAACCGTTGTGATAGTAGTTAAGATGTCTGCCAGTCTTACTGAGAAAATATCCAGGGATCACAGGTCCATCCCAACCTCACATTTGCAGAGCTGCCCAAACGTGCACCTCCAGAGAGCAGTCCTCTACACTCAGAGCAGCTCCTGGACTCCAAAGACACTGTCAATCGCAGCAGGTGCACAGACTCCCACCCAGACAGGAAAGTGCTACAGGAAAGTCACTGCCTAAGAACTAGTAGCTGCAGTGCACGAGGTTTAATTTCCTATGAAGCCTTGCTCTCTCCTGCTATAATTAGTCATGCCATTTTAACAGAAATGTCTCTCAGAGTTTGTGTAAGGATCTGAGAGCATTCTTACAGAACAACCAAACTGCTCAGTTCCCATTCAAGCTCTTGTCTTCTGGCCCACAAAGAAGTTGTCTTGAATTACTAGTTTGCTTCACAAGCATTCGGGGGATGCACTTTGCTGCTGAAGCTCATTCATACTCAAAACAGCGGAGGGATAGAAAGCAATAAGGCAAGAAGAGAGGTAACATCAACAGGCCACACCACACATACACACACACACACACACACACACGCACGCACGTCCTTTGAAGGACTACCGAGACACTTGCCACACCAGCATGAGAACCAGAATTTGGATCCCCAGAAACCCACATAAATGCCAGGGGGGTAGCAGCCTGCCTGTAATTCTAGTCCCAGAAGGCAGAATCAGAGGATTCCCAGATCAAGCTGGTTAGCAAGACTAGCTGTGTCAATGAGCTCTGGGTTTGATTGAGAGACCTGCCTCAATGAATAAGGTGGAAGAGCAATGGAGGATGATTCCTGACCGCAACCTCAAGCCTCTACATGCACACACACACACATGTGCACCCACACATATGAAAAAACATGCACACACACACATAGATGAAAATGGGGTAGGGGAAGTTCAGTGAGCAAAGCCGCTGGTCTAAGGCTTGTGCTGTTATTGTCATTGTTATAAGCTTTCTATCTTCAAACATAACCCAGGGATGTCCCTTTAACCTACATTCACGCAGAGGGGCTGTAATCTCACTACTGACTTCCAGGGAAAAAGTGATCAGTTCCTTCCTGAAAGTGCTGGCCGCCTTCTTCTCTCTCGGTCCCTCCACCCCCTCCTTTTTAATTTTGTTGAGTGCCCACTAGGAGCCAACAACTGGAGATTTCCTGGGCTCTGACCAAGATGAACTCTCCCTGGCAAAGGCAATATAAGTTCAAGCACAGAAGGGATGGAACTTGAAAGCAACAGATCTCAAAGATGCAAGCAGAAAGGAATGCTCAAGAAACTCTGAGCACAGTTCCAGGAATCAGCCAGTCAGGTACCGAGGAAACTGACCCAAGAGGGGGCAACAATCACATCTCAGTTAAGTGGGTGAGGAAGTGGCCTTGGGCTTCCCCAGCTGAGGCAGACTGAGTAGAACATCACATAGAAGCCTGGCTCTATAACAACCCAGTTACACTGTGGGACTTTGTAGTTACTTCTTCTACAGTTGGGGGGACAGTCACTGCTCCCATTGTGTCCAGTGATAGTTACGCAGATGTGGGTTCAAATCTGGCTGTTAGAGCAAGTTCTTCTGTTCCTTCAATTCTTTTAACAAACAGTTAAAAGCTACTGAGTCACATACTCCCCTAGGCCCGGGGGATGCAGACAAAGGCAAATATTCCTTCCTCCATGAAGCTTAACAATTCTTTGAGCCTCTGTTTCCTTATCTATAAGGCAGGGATAACACATCTACCTTAACAGGAAATAAAATGAGGAATGGAAAGCACTAAGCTCAGTAAATGCTCAAAAAGTGGTGCCTTCCGATACACAGAAAGAACTTACTGTCCAACTTTCAACTAAGGACAGGTTCCAAGTGAGGAGTTATCTGTGGCTCACCTCTGCAGCAGCTCTGAGCATGAGGAAGAGGCACAACACCCACTTCACAAGGCAATGAATATGCACTCAATCAATAGTGCTCATGGTGAGGTAACCCACAGGCATTCTTCTACTTACACAAGCAACAGGGCACTGAAAGATTTTTTTCTTAAAAACAAGTGAGGACTGGAGAGTTGGCTCAGTGGTTAAGGGCACTAGCTGCTCTTGCAGAGGACTTTGGTTCGATTCCCTGCGCCCACATGGTGGCTAATAACCGTACATAACTCCAGTTACAGGGGATCCGATGCCCTCTTCTGACCTCCAAGGGCACTGCACGATACGGGTGCACCTACCCACATGCAGGCGTTATACTCATAAACATAAAACAGAAATAATAAAATATTGTCTTTAAAGGTGAAAAGCAACACAGAGAATATCTTCAACCTTTTTGTAAATGTGAAAACAAATGTTACTGAACGTAAGCATTCCAAGTGGAAGGATCTGCTTGTACAGAGACCTATGTGGACAGTTGATGCAAATGCCTGCCTACTGCCTTCCTAAGCACCAAGTAAGGACAAGCTGGCCAGGCATCAGGATAATCCAAAAGACAACCAAAAAAAAGTAAGTCAAACGAGGTTCAGCAAATGCACTAAGAAATGACATATTAATCATAAAACCTTCATGGCTTAAACAACCAAGGCTTGTTTCTCCTTCATCGTGTACATCCAACCCCAGTTGATGAGAAGTTTTGTTTATTCCATGACTCAGGGACCCAGGGGGAGCAAAGCTCTGTGCTCCCGTGATCATCACAGCAGTAGAAGGCAGGAATGGATGGTCTCACACTGGACATTTAATGTTGTGCAATAGAAGAGATACAAGTCATTTCTAACACATATCTGGAAGGAGAGAGAACGTGGCTATGGGCATATTAATAGTCTACCCTGGAGGGATCAAGACACATCAAGCTGTGGAATACAACACAGGTTTATTAAAGAGAGTGATGAATAAAGCAACCAAAAAGCTACAAGGTTCACACAGGCTGCTCCTGGGAGGCTACATGGGTATCATTTTAGAGCAGTGGCCTCACGATAAAGACACCCTGAGCAACATAAATTGAGACGGAATTCTCGGAGCAATTCTTTTTTCTATAAATTTCTCACTGGGATCCTATAAATTTTACATCGGAAATCATTAATACAAACTGTCACGACCACCTCGTCCAGCAAGGAAGACGCAACACCAGACTCTTCTTTGTGCAGTTTATTCAGGAACCTTTAACAATCTTCTGACTTCTGACCTCGGACTTCTGACCCCAGGGAAAGCCCGCCCACAACTTAAGTACTCTCCTGCTAGCCAATCCCGAACTGCCACGTGGCAACAGTAGATAGGCACACACATACGGAAGCAGCCAAATAAGGAGTTGTTTACTCCTAAAGAGCACTCACCCTCAGGATGGTGGAAGGCGGAAGCGGGCGCCATCTTTAAGGCGCGGCAGTCCGCAGCTCTCTACAACAAACCAAATCCTTGTACAGATTTTTAGAAAGAGAGAAGAGGCAGAGACCAAGACACAGAAAGTCAAAGGAATCCTTCCTATGAAAGCTCTAGAAGATTTAATAGGTGACAGACAGAAAGAAGTCCGTTGATAGGATCTGTTGAACCACCACGGCATCCTCTGACTTTGCCCTTTAATACAATGGAGCCAAACCCATACCCAAATCACATCACACCAGGTCATCAAATGTTCCATAAAGGTTTCTGACGATGAGCAGAAACCTCCACCCTACAGCCCTGAATAATGATTCACATCCCATTAGCAATCCTCCACATTACTCACTCCCTATTTCCTGGCAAATGTGAAGCCATCAATAGAAGCAAACACTAACCTTCAGGAAACTTCTGTTTTGTTCTCAGAAGATTACAGGTTAACAGAATAGCATGATTTGGAGTTGCCCAATCCCATCCTTGGTTTCCCTGGTCTGCTTGGTGCCCGCTTCTCCCTCTGCCTTCACTACCACTGCATGTCACGTACGCAATCCGAGTCCCCAGTCACCAACCTCTAGCTCAGAGTCTTCAATCTGGAACCAAGCTGCCTACACAAACTTAATTAAACCTACCTTTCCAATATTATCTCCATTCCAGTTCTTTATCCTGACTAGCCTAAGGCAGGACAGAAGCCTAAAAGTCAAAATGTTATGATTTGAATCCCAATCCCTCTACTTACTAGTTCTGTGACCGTGCACAAATTGATTAATGACTCCAAGTTTGAATGTTGTCACTCGTCAAGTAAGTATGATAGTATCTGCTTTGAGGCACACTTTTTTTTTTAACTGAATCTTTGTATATTTCATACAGAACACCCCAATCAATCCTAATTATCTTTATACCACCTTCCCCACCGGCACCCCTCACAGCCCCCCAACTGGAATCCATATGTTCTGTCATCTGTGTTAAGGTCTACTGTGTCAACTTTGTATCCCTAGATGTTCTTCAGTGCAAGTTCATACACTGCGGTCTAGTCTCATATGACTCTATCTACTGTCTCATGTGAACCTACAGCAATGGTGGCAGCAGGCATGGAACCCATGCAAACTCAAGCAGACAAAGACCCAGCATAGAATTGGGTAAATGGACAGCAGACCCCAATCTTAGATGAGGTGCCCTTAAGAAAGTACACAGTATAGAAGATTATGCTTGGTTGCAAGTAACAAATAGTAGCTTACAAGTAAGGCAGTCCTTTTGTTTTATTCAATAGGAAGTACAAGAGCCAGGTATGATGGCACACACCTGTTTTCTCAGCACTTGGGAGATAGAGGCAGGAGAACCAGGAGTTCAAAGCCAGCCTAGACAACATGAGACCCTGCCTCAAAACAAAACAAAATACAGTGCTAGAAGGCAGGGTAGGCTGATACTACAAATGAAAAACTGTCATCAAGACTAAGGTCCTTCCAAGCTCCAGCCTTTGTTTCATTTTGTTGTCTTGCTGTCCTGGGGATCAAACACAGCACTTCAAGCTTAATAAACAGTGTCTACCACCGAGCCATCCTCCCACCTCATCTTTGCTATATATAAGACATGATCTCAGCTTCACTGTTATACTTGGCTACTATCTATCCAGGTACCTACCTACACCTATGTTCCCAGAAGCAAGATGCAGGAAGGGGCCAAGAGCTATTGGAGTATATCAGCCAAGTGTGCTCTCTTTGTTAAGCTTCTAGAAAAACCACACACAATAAATTCCACTTTCCTTATTAACAGACCTCAGTCTCATGCCTTCTCTAAGCTGCAACAGAGTCTGGGAAGAAGAAACAGGAATATTCTTATCTTAAAATGGGTTCTCCTAGTAAAAAATGAAAGAGTGGACATTGGATAAGCAGCCAATCTTGCCTCCTCCAACATTAAATAAGGTATTTTATGGAAAGTGCTATGCACAGTATTTAGCACATAGTTAACTACTGGGTAATAGTTAATCTATAGCCAGGTAGGTATGCTGGGGTGCACCAATAATCCCAGCACTTAAGAGGCTAAAGACGGAGGATTGCCAAGGTCCACATTAAGACCATATCTCAAAAAAGAAAATATAGGTGTGAGGGCATACATCTTTAATCCTAGCACTTGGGAGGCAGAGACAGGTGATCTCTGTGAGATCAAGGTCAGCCTAGTCTACATAGAGAGTTCCAGGCCAGTTGTGGCTACAGGGAGACCCTGTCTCGGAAAAAACAAACAAACAAACAAAATATATGTGTGTGTGTGTGTGTGTGTGTGTGCGCGCGCACGTGTGTGTACTAGTAGTAGTTATATTAATCAATCAAAGAATGTAAACAATAAAATATAGCTGTCATATATTATGTCCCCAGACCATATACAGGACATACCAGAACCCCTACCTATACCTTACAAGAGAAGCCCAAATGTGAAATAAATACCTGTTGCTACAGATCAGGAAGCTCTCTTATGTTGCCAAAGTCGATCAATAGAATGTTATCATCTGATATATTTGGGCATTTCTTACATGTTCATTTCTTTTTGTCCCTTCCTCTCAGAAAGAACGGGCTGAAAAATCCCCACCTTGGTACACTCAGTGGTGTCTATCTTTGGATCAACTGTTTTCTTGTTTGATTTTTTAATTTATTTATTGTTATTTTATGTGTATGAGTGTTTGACCTGCATGTATGTAAGTGCACTTTTGTCATGCAGTGACCACAGAGGCCAGAAGAGGGTGTCAGATCACCTAAAACTGAAGCTACAGGTGGTTAGCCACCATGTGGATGCTGGGAACTGAACCTGGGTTCTCTGCAAGAGCAGCCAGTGCTCTTAACTGCTGAGCCACCTCTCCAGCCCTGGATCAACTGTTTTAAATTACAAACCCAAGGACTGGAGAGATAGTTCAGTGATTAAGAGTATTTGTTGCTCTTGCAGAGGACCTGAGTTCAGGTCTAGCACTACCATAGCGGCTAACAACCACCTATGATTCCAGTACCAGGTGATCCAATGTCCTCCGCTGGCCTCTGTATGCACAGTTACATACATCAGGAAAAACACACATGAAATAGAAATAAATCTTTAAAATAAATAAATAAATTACAAGACCTACATTATCATTAGTATCAGTGTTTGTCTACTTTCTGTTTGTTCTGCCATCTTCTAAAATATGAAAACTTGCAATAAAACATCAAGGAATAGTCTAAATATTGCTCAATCTGAGCTACTGGCTGGCAACAGGTTCCCCATGTGATGGTCATTGAGCTGGTTTTTAAAAAGCCAACAGGTGTTCTAGTAAAACAGGCAAAAACAAAGATTGCACAGACTTGACCTCTCTTCTGAGGCAGATCTGTGGCCAGCACCTACTCACACTTTTCACTGTTGGTGATCCTCCACCACTGAGCTTCACCAGTGGGATGAGTCTCAGAGAGCTTAAGCCTGTGGCTTTTTCAACATAATAAAGAGAACTATAGTATTTTAATAGACTAGTTTAAAGTGTAAGTATATTTAATCACTAATGAAAAGGGATCTCCTTGCAAATGAGAGAAAACTGAAATTCTAATCCCTTAGGGTATAGAAAACCAACTGACTGATGTTAAAAGCATTTACTCAACCAAAACCTACTTAAATTGGAAATTCAACTCTTCAAGAAAAATAAAAGAGCACAGATTTGGGGGTGGTGGTTAACCTTCTTTTAAGTCACCATCAAGTTTAGGACTAATGGGCCAAAAATTCTCTACTAGAAATATAAATACACAAAGTTAAAATTCTCTACTGGCAAAAGAAAACGCCTCCACATGTTCAGGCAAGCAGGCAGGTACAAGGACCATCAATGTCATAGTGGACTCTCCATTGTATGGACTCTATGAATGCTGGGATGGCCCATGTTTCAAGCTGGACATGTGCAGTCCACACAATCAAGGTATAAATTCAAGGCCATGGCAAGGTCACAGGGCCATGGATCAGACAAAACTAGGCTCAAATTCTTGCCGTCACAGTACAGTGTGGCAACACAAAGCACTTAATTCCCATTTGTCTCTACAGCTGAACTTTGCAGGTGAAAACAGCACCTACCTCATATGGGCTCTGCAAAGTTTAAAATAAAATAATGCATATACTCAGTTAAGTATTTATACATGCAATGATAATAAGGACAACAGTAATAATAACACCTCTTGACCAACTTAGCTTCTACACCCTAATAAGCATGTTCCTGTTCAAAATCTGTTCATAACCTGCTGAATTCACCACATTATGTCCACATCAGGTACAGCCTCCATAAGGTGACAGCTCTCTGGATCCAACTAGTCATTTTCTAATGAATTCAAGGAGAAAAGTGCTGAAAAAAAAATCAACCTGTCACTAACAGAACGTTAAGAAGGACCTGCGCTCATCAATCCGAGTGAGTCTCAGTATCAATCTCCCTCGCCTGGAAGGGCTTTTATTAGAGCAAAGAAGGAAGCTGGCAAGATGGCTCACATGAAAGTCCTCTACTACACACACACACACACACACACACACACAAAACCTCCACCCTTACTGACACCCTGAAAAAGAGAACTAGGGTTCTCACTTCCAGAAGTTCAGTTACACTGTCAAAACTAAGTGACTCCTTTCCATTCCTGTTAATCCTAGTAAGGCACATTTTCCCACTTCAAAAAAAATCTAAATCCACCAAATCTCTGATTTAAGAGCCAAGTACTGAACATTCAGAAACAATGTGACTTTACAAGGGCAGGAGTGACCATAGGAGACACAATGCCACACCCTTCTCCCAGAGGACTCAACAGTAAATGGTATCTCCTAGGAAGAAGGCTGCGGTTCTGGGGGAAGGGTGGATAATTCTAACTACCCACACCCCATTCCCGTTTCATTCTTTACACAGATTCATTTTCTTTTCAAGCCAATGGCCCAAGTACTACAACTACCGACAAGCACGGGAGACAGGAGGACACAGGTAGAACGTACTTGCTTCCAAGCCCATTTTCGAGTTTTCTTCCCGCTTCTCTGCTTCTCACAGCTGGAGCGCCTACCTGGTGGAAGCCAATGGTTAAATAAAACCACTGATTTAAAGAGCCAACCAGGAAACTAACCATGACAAACGGGAGCAGCCCTCCTCTCTCGAGCATTGATTGGCTCTTGGGGTTCCACTGGTCCCCGTTCCACCCACATAAGTGGCAGGTGTGGCTGTCAATCACAGGGAGAACTGACAATTCACCGCTCCGGGAGTAAATTGTCTTTCATCCAGCAGAGACAGGTAGCCGCCTAAAATCGATCTTCTAACAGAGCGGACCCTCCCTCTGGCGACGAGGAGCGAGACCCCTAAGTACAAAATAAATAAGGTAGGGCCGAACAGAGAGAGTTTACGAGCGCTGTTTTATTATCCCGCACCAGAGCAGCCCTTAATCTTCACTGTCCTAAAATGATCTTTCAAAGCCTCGGACAGTTATATTTTTTAAAAAGAAATAAAAAAAAAAAGAATTAGGTACCCCCACGTGAGTGCCCCTGGTATAATTAGGGATGGGAGAAGGAAGGTAGGAATGCTTACTTTCACATCGTGTTCCTCTTCCTACACCACCACCTCCCCCTCCCCAGTAAATCCGCTTGATTCTCCCTGACACGGATTTTTTTTTCTCTTTCTAACCTGCGCCCCCCGGAGCCCACCCAGACAGCCAGGCACCCAAGCCCCTGCGCTGGGGCTCGTCGGTCCTCCACTTTGTTCAGCCTGGGCTTCCGCGAGCCCCCGCCCCCGCGTGCACCCCACCTCTCCAGGCAGGAGAGCCAGGCACAAGGAAGGGGGGTCCGCGGAACAGAGAACGGCCAGGCGGCGGCAGAGAGGGTGGCACCCCGACCCGGCTGCGGGAGGTGGCCGGCCGAGCGCCCGAGGACAGCGTGCACTTGCTCCGATCCGGGGGTTCAGACACCCAGGCAAATCCGCCCTTAGGCCGCCCCATCCCTTCCCCCGCCGAGAGCCCCGCTGGAGGCGGAGGCCGGCCCCCCGCGGCTCCCCCCACAACGCAATGCAGCTGCCCACGGGCGGCGGGGACCCGGCACGCGGGCTGCCCGGCGCCGGCGGCTCACCTTTGCGATGCTCGCGGGGCGCGCCCCACATGGATGCTCGCCGCCCCGCCGCGCCTCGGCCCCGGAGCCGCCCGGGCGGTGCGGAGCGCGAGGCGGAGCAGCGGCGCGCGGGCAGCGCCAGGCGCAGGGCGCGGGGCGGGCGGGGAGCGCGGCCAGCGCCGGGGCCGGGGCCGGGGCCGGGCGGGGCGGCCGAGGGGGCGGCGCCCGCCGCAGTCCCGACACGCGCGTCCGCGCCGCCGCCCCGCTGCGCTCGCCGCCGGCGCGCGAGGCCCTGACTCACATTCCCAGCATTCCCGAGGAGCCCGGAGGGGGCCTCCGCGGGGGGCAGCAGAGAGCGAGCCGCCGGCTCCGCAGCGCCGCCTGTCCTGCCGGCCTCTGGCTGCAGCACCTGAGCCCCCACTTCCACCCCACGCCCCCTGCCAAGGCTGCCAGCCACTTGGGAGACTTGTCAGGTGAGGTGGCTTTGGGGACGGGGGAGGCGGAGTGCACGTATCTGTCAAGTTCTTCTATAGAACTGGGGTCGGGGCTCCTAACCCCTGGCTCCATCACGTGACTGAGGGGTCCTTAGAAGGACACAGGACACTGGCTTTGTTGCCACCTCCTGGCTCCCCCCAAAAAGTGAGACCAAGGTGAGCCAAGGGCCCTGTTCATCATGGTGGGTAGCCTCATCTGTGCCCCATTTAAGGTAGAAAGAGGTTTCTAGGTGATGTGCAGGAATGTTTGGACAAGTTTTTTGTTGGACAAGAAGTCTGGAACCCAGGTTGCCGCCACTCTGCATTACTGGGGGGACTGGGGAACTTCAGGGGCGTCTCCAAAGTTGGTCTCTTTCCGGGAGTAATCATTTGAAGGACAGCAGTGATCTTCCTTTGGGACCAGATGAGTCTGCTTCTAGCAACTTCGGTGGCCATATGCAAAAGTTTCCTGCTGAGAGGCTCAGAATAACCACCACCCACCAACCCTCGTGGGGGCTGGGGGCAGAGGAGTGGACTATGCAGTGACTGGGGATCCCCCTTCCTCCCTCCCTGGAGAGAACTCAGATACGAACAAGGGGGCCTTCCCACACCAGCCTGGGTGCCTCTGTGCTCCTTTTGGTCTCCCACTCCTATCAGCAAATCACCATCACCCTCCCGACTCTGATACTTCAAGGACAAAGCCCACAATACCTGTTGTGTTCAGTTTCCACTTACTTCCTTGGCAGCCTGGCTTGTTACCCATGAGGGCCTTGTTGAGACTCGGATGCCTCGCATCGGGTTTTTGAAATGTGACCAACATGATTCAAGTATTTCCTTTATGTAGGCACTTATATTTTCTCAGTCACTCTCACAAAAGCTGTAAAATGTTTATTATCTTTCAAAAAAACCAGGTGACCTACCCAGGGTGGCCCCATTATGGATTTACTTAAATACTGTGTCCAGTGTTAGCTGTTGGTGGCTATTTATCCTCTTTTCCTTTGACCTCTGGGTTCTAAAGAGATGTCTTTCAAAGTGGGTCCTAAATGCAGAAAAAAAGTTAAGAATAGTCATTTTATGTAGAAAACAACTGGAAGTTTTAGAGGTCCTCCTCCTTCTCCTCTTCCTGCCTACCGCCCTCCTTTTAAAAAAAAAAAAAAAAAAGCAGTTCAAGGCCAGTCTACACTACATGAGACCTGGTTTAAACACACACACACACCATGAAGGCAAAACCACCAAGAAGTGCAATCTAAAGTGCTTGCCTCAGAAAGCTGACCCATAGAGAGGAAAATAGCCACATTGATAGAAACAAGATTCCTTAACCCAAAAGACTTGGTTATCCAACAGCTTATTTGGCATCCCTAGCGTGGGTGTGTTGCCAGTGTCTAAACTCACGGTGCCCTAAACATAGCTCACGGTTTAGGGGCACCAAGCCTCTTTTTACCCAGGGTTTTGCCTGTCAAGTTATTGACATCAACATCTTTCCAATTACACACGCTCCCCCTGGGAACCTCATGTCCTTTTTGCTTATCCCACACATCCACACCACCGGCCTGTTCTGTCAGCTCTGCGCTGGTCTGAGCAGAGCACTTGAGAAGCTGAAGCAAAAGGAAAACTGTACACCCCAACATTTTTTTTTAATCAAGTAGAAAAAGTGTAAAATTCTACCATTTTAAAACATGACTATAGCCAGGTGTGGTGCAGCCCTATAATCTACTCCTTGTGAGATGGAGGCAGGAAAATCAGAAGTTCAAGGTCATCCTCTGCCACATAGCAAGTTTGAGATGGGCATAAGCTACAGACAGTAGGTAAGATGATGGTCACGTGGCCCAGGGGACTGAGTGCTGGTTAGAAGCAATTGTTCTGGTAGCGTTGTAGGATAATCTCTCAACCTCTCTCTCTCTCTTTCTCTCTCTCTCTCTCTCTCACACAGACACACACACACACAATTTACTCATGTGGATTATGAATTCCCCATGTTTTGAATCTAGTAATAGAAAAAAAATAGTAACACACACACACACACACACACCCTGTGCTGTATGCTGGGCCTCATTCTAACTAGCTTAGTCTTGTACTTCTTGCTTCTAAAGCAGCTCCCTTCAAACACCATAATCCTTTTCCTTCTGAAAAACTAAATAGCTCAGAGAACAAAGCTATTCTAAATTCACGACAACTTCTTACTTTCAGATGTAGCTAGGTTCCCATTCACTCAGATGCTGGCAGAAAAGACCTGGCAGGAAATCTAGGCAAAGTATGAATGGGGTTTGTGTCCTAGCTGCTTTTCATGTCCCTGTGACCAAGTTCCCAGCAGAACAACCTAAGGGCAAGAGCATTTGTTGTAGCTCACAGTTTTAGAGAGTCCTGTCCCTCACGGTGGGGAGGACATGGTGGAGTAGAGCTGTTCACATCACAGAAGCCAGGAGGGGGGGCCCGGGGAGTCCCTCCACGTAGCTCCCTTTCTCTCCTCTCCCCATTACATTCCCTCAGAACCCTTGGCCCACAAGATGGCTCCTCCCACATTCAGATGGGGCCTTTCCCACCTCTAGAAGCACCCTCAGAGACATATGCAGAGGGGTGCGTCAGTCTCCTAAGTCCAGTCATGTTGACAGTAAAGATTAACTATCACAAGTTACTTCATTAAAAAAGAAAAAACAAAATTGGGAAGAAGGTGTTGAAATACAGCAGGTGTTGAAATGTCAGTTACACAGCAAAACTAACCTTTCTTCTGTTCTCTTCCAAAGTGGCAAATATTCTACACTTAATAATTGTGTCTTTCATGAAGTATAAGGGGACTGGTTGGGAAAAGGAAGGGGATCAATGGGAGGAGATAAGAGAGCAAAAGGGGGTGAATGATATCAAAATACATAATATGCAGGTATAAAAATGTTATAATGAAACTCATTAGTATACTTAACATATGTAACAAAAACAACTTTTTAAGTTATATCTTCATGTTAAGACTGCTCTTGCAGAGGACCTGGGTTCCCAGCACCCATATGGTAGCTAACAACCATTCATAACTCCAGATCCAAGGGATCTGATGCTCTCTTCTTTCTTGGGCATTGTACAACAGAGGTGCACTTACACGCATATAAAATACATACATACACATAAAATAAAAAATATATATTTTTGTATGTTGTCAAATTATGTACTTTGGAGATTCCTTATTTCTAAAATAAGAGTTCACAATTTCTTTTCAATATGCCTGTAATAAAGATGAAATATAACCATTCAAATAAAGCCCCTCGGTGTCTCAAGAAATGGTGACTCTGGACTCGTAAATGATGATCTGATGATCCTTTTAAAGAGTAAAATTGGCATGTAACATTCCCAGGACTTTTAAATTACTCTGTGAAATTCTGTGCTAATGTCCTGGACTAGAGAGATGTAAGTTGCAGGGAGCCGGTCAGCGCCATTACAAAATGGCGCCGACTTCCTGGAGCCGCCTGTCAAACTGCTCCATTGAGGAAATGTTTTGGCGCGCAAGCCATCCCGAGGCTGCGCATGCGCGTCAATTCGCGCGTCAATTTAAACTCTCCCGAGCCAATCCCGTGGCTTTGCTTGTGGCGGGCTGTCAGCATCCAATCCCGAGCTGTCATACCGCCCTGCTTACTATAAAAGGCCGCTGAACAAGCCCGCTCTTTGCCCCTCGTCATCAACGCCCATCAGTCAACCGAGAGGCTCTCCAATAAAGTGCGATCCAAGAAGAATCTTCGTTGTGGTGGTTTTCTTCCTCTGCTGGTCGGAGGGTGTTCGCCGCAAAGTGGTGCCGAAACCCGGGACGCCGGGTTGCAGTGCGGCTACCTGGCGAGGGGCCGAAGAGGATTCAGAACTTGACGCACGGAGAGGAAAGGCGCCGGTAAGTCATCCCCATGATCGTGTCTGAGCTGCAGCTCACCCTGATCTGTGCTATTGCCCTTATTTTGTGGTTCTTTGTGGTTGCTGTTTTTTGCCATTGCCTCCGATGTGACGACCCGAGCAAAGCGTGCTGCCGCGATTCCGTTTAGTCAGCGGCGAAAAGGTGAAAGTAATTCCTTGATAGTGAGCAAAGGCGTTTCCCTTGTTCCTTAAGAAGGTTTAAGCTCTGCCTTAAGGTAAAAAAGGGCACGCATTTGTTAGTTATGGGTCACGGTCCCAGCTCGGAATTTCCGGGTGGGGACTTTATTACACCTATTAAGGAGTTACTTCGGCAGAGAGACATCAAGATCTCCAATCAGACCATAAAAAAGATCGTAAGGGACCTGGATGCGGCCGCTCCATGGTTCGCGATCTCGGGAGACCTTTCTCTCCCTTCATGGAAAAAATTGGGTAAAGACCTAGAGAGAGTCAAGGAAGAGGGAGAGTTAGGGAAAGGTACCCTCCCCTTTTGGAGATTAATCCATTCGTGTCTCAGCAAAGGAAGCCATACCAATCTCATTAAGGAGGGAAGAAGGGCACTAGTAAGGCATCAGGATAGCTTCTCAGAGTCAGATGTGAGTGGGGAAATGCAAGTAAGGCCTAAAAGAAAACAAAAACAGAAGGAAAAAAGTTTAAAAGAAGAGCTCCAAGAAGCTAGTCATAGTAAAGATCCCGGTGAAAGGGATATTAAGAATGAAAAATGGCGGTCGCCGTCCCCTAAACCCTTATATCCTTCCTTGGAGGAGTTTGCACATTTGTCAATACAAGGGCAAAGTTCTAGTGAGGAGGTATCTGAAGAGGAACAGGAAGTAGAGGAAGTAATCATCCCTCATGCAACAGGGCCCTGGCACCCCCCGGAAGGAGGAGGGGCCTCCGTAAAGAAAAGGGCTACTGTTTCGGCGGGAAATTTTAAACAAGGGGCGGGGCCTATAGCACCCCCACCCTATGCATCCAACACGGGTCAGTGTTGTTTTATCCAGCCAGGAACCTGGTCTCGTTTATTTTCTATTTTCCCCGTGTTTGAGGATTTAGCCACTCATATTAGAAGGCATGAGCCAGTGCCTTACAAACAGCTTAAAGATTTAGTGCAGGCGGTCAAAGATTTTGGACCAGGAGCGGATTACTCGGTAGCTTTGTTACGGAGAATTATAGCACCCTGCATGATTTTCAAAAGTTATTGGGAGATGTTAATTGGCTTCGAGGATTTCTGCACATTCCCCGGTCAGAATTATTGCCACTTTTTTCCATCCTTGAGGGTGATCCAAATGTTTCCTCCCCCCGTGCTCTTACATCAGCAGCGCGTGGAGCTCTAACTAAGATTGAAAGTGCACTGAGTGCAGCTCAGCTTGATCGATATGAGCCGGCTGAGCCACTTTTATTATGCATTTTAAAGACCAAAGACGTTCCCTTAGGAGTGGTATGGCAAAAAGGGCCCCTGTTGTGGCTCCATGGAAATAGTTTAGGTTTTCGCACATTACAATATTTTCCTCAACTAGTAGCTCAACAAGCTATTTTAGGGCTTAAATATTGCTTGATGTATTTTGGTAAGCTGCCTGATAAGTTGATAATTCCCTACACTAGACAACAGGTGGAAGTTTTGGCTGCCACGGTGGATGATTGGAGTATATTAGTATGTGCTTTTCCTTATAAAATAGATAACCATTATCCCAAAAGTCCCATCTTAACCTTTGTTGAACATAATTTAGTGTATTTTCCCAAGGTTACTGCCATCAGGCCCATTACAAATGCTATTACAATTTTTACTGATGGATCCAAGACAGGACGGGGAGCCTATCTTGTACAAGGTAGAAAGCCTGTGGTCCGCATGTTTCGACCCGATGCTCCTCAGGTTGTAGAGTGTATGATTGTGTTGGAGGTTTTCCAAACGTTTTCTGAATCTTTTAATTTATATACGGATTCCCAATACGTGGCTAATGCACTGTCCGCCTTGGAGGTGGCGGCTTATGTAAAACCTGCTAGCACAGTTTTCACTATTTTAGTCCAACTCCAAGCATTAATTTTACAACGAGCTTGCCCTTTTTTCGTTTCACATTTACGTGCTCATTCTTTGCTTCCTGGTCCCCTAACACAAGGCAATGATATCGTAGATCAAGCCACCAGGATGGCTATGCTTTCCCTAAATGATAAAAAATCACTTGCCTTTGACTTCCATAAATTGTACCATGTGCCTGCTGAAACTCTAAGGCGCAAATTTTCCCTTTCCCGTCAAGAGGCACGAAATATAGTTAAGGCTTGTCAAACCTGTGTCACCTTTTTACCATCTCCCCATGTTGGGGTTAATCCTCGTGGCCTTCGCCCTGGAGACTTATGGCAAATGGATGTGACACATATTTCTGAATTTGGAAAGTTAAAGTATGTTCATGTGTCCGTGGACACTTGTTCTGGCATTGTTCACGCCACTCCCCTGACGGGAGAAAAGGTGCTTCACGTAAAGACCCATTGCTTGGAAGCTTGGGCTGCCTGGGGAAGGCCAGGTCGCCTAAAGACAGATAATGGTCCAGCGTATTCCTCTTCAGGTTTCCGTACTTTTTGTGCCTTAATGCAAGTAGCCCATGCCACTGGCCTTCCGTACAATCCACAGGGCCAAGGTATAGTAGAAAGGGCTAATAAAACCTTGCAGGCCATTTTGATAAAGCAAAGAAAAGGTATTGCAGAGAATGCAACCCCCAAGGAGCGAGTTTCCCTCGCCCTTTTTACAATAAATTTCCTAATATTAGACCCTCATGGCCAGTCTGCTGCTGACAGACATAGTCAAAGGGATGTTTCTAAGTCCCGCGAAATGGTCATGTGGAAGGATGTTATATCCAATAAATGGATGGGACCGGATCTGGTTATTAACAGATCCAGGGGAGCTGTTTGTGTTTTTCCTCAGAGTGAAGAATCGCCTCATTGGGTCCCCAGTCGCTTGGTGAAGACCATCCAACCCGCGCTGGACGATGCCTCTGCACAGGGCAAGACGGAGCCTGCCAATGTTGCTGATCCTCCTCCAACTCTGGACATCGAGTGAAGGAGAACAACGCTGGGGATTTCTGTCTGTCTTCCCAATACCTGTTCCAGTTCGCCATGATTCGTCGGTCTTTCCTCGCTTCTTCACAACTGAAAAGGACTTAGGTTTGCCATTGCTTCCGGAGGACACTCTTATTGCATTCCTACAGAGTTCTCGGAGTTTTATTGAGACTGGTGCCTTGTGTTTTACTCTTGATACTCCCCGCAATTCTTGCATCCCATTGAGGCAGCAGAGTTTTGCATGGTTTAAGGACAAAAACAGCAAAACTTATGTTGGTATACCTCAGGTTACAGATGTAGAAAATAACACAAAGCGGGTTCATAATATGACCTTCATCGACACAGCTGTCTGGTTCAATGGAACCTTGCCAGATGTTACACACTGGCACTCTAAGGAGACACTTCACCAGCCTCGTCTCGCTCCACATTGTTCAGGCACATATGAACAGGACCTTTGGCCTTGGTCTGAGTGTCAGTCCACTTCTGTCAATTGGGCAGATGCAGGCAGGTTTTTCACTTTTTCACCAGACATGCGTGGCCAAAGGCCGTTTCAAAATACATGGACAATGGGACCTTTTCTACAAGATGCCAGATATTATCCTTTTACCAAGTGGTTGTTGTGTGGGGTTAATGGAAGTTGTACTGATATGACGCCCTTTGTTCTCTTACAAGGAGGGTCCGTAGCCTATAGCAGTATCACATTTACTAGCTTGATATGGGCAGACAAGTCAAAACCACCTACCCCAAATGAAGGAGCGTCATATACAGTCTTTAATACAACAGGAGGAGCGGTTGTAATCAATCGCCATTTAGACCCAACAAAAAATAAGACTTATTCCATAACTCCAGTTTGTGTATATCCACCCTTTCTATTTGTGCTTAGCAATTACACCTTTAATAATTGTACTAAGAATACATGTGCTCTTGCACAATGTTGGAAGGCTAATCAATGGAAAAGTGCTCTAGTACTTAGAGTACCCCGCTGGGTTCCAGTCCCTGTAGAAGTCCCTGGTACCCTAACCCTTTTCCGCTCTAAAAGGGACTTTGGAATTACGGCTGCAGTAATTACAGCTATAGTTGCAGCTACCGCTGCCGCTACTGCAGCAGGAATAGCCCTAAGTCAGAATGTCCAAACTGCAGAGACACTTAATAACATGGCCTCAGAGACTGCACAGGCCTTAGACTCTCAACGATTCTTAGATTCTAGAGTAAAAGGAGGGATTATGATATTGAATCAAAGAATAGATTTGGTACAAGAACAACTTGACATGTTGTGGCAAGTAGCCCAATTGGGATGTGAGTGGAAATTTCAAGCATTATGTGTTACAAGTGTTCTGTATGATAATACTTCTATAGCAGCAGATTTGTCTAAACAATTGTCAAATTATTTAGTGGGTAATTGGAGTGACGCTTTTGATAAGGATTTGGAAAAACTTCGGAGAGCTGTTATTACCATTAATTCCACCCGTGTAGACCCCAGCCTGACAAATGGGTTTGTTTCTTGGTTTTCCTCTGTATTTTCGCATTTTAAAGAATGGGTGGGAGTAGGCATGTTTGCGGTCTGCAGCATTGGAGGATGCATACTATGTCTATGGTTAATTTGTAGGATGAGAGCCCAAGCGAAAAGGGACAAAGTTATTATTTCTCAGGCATTGGCCGCCTTGGAATGTGGAGTATCCCCTCAGGTATGGCTGGCAGCCCTAAAGAAATAAAAAATTGGCTCTGCCCTGGCCCTTGCACCCTCTGGGATCAGTATGACCCATTGCACGAGGATGGGCAGTGGCAGAGATATTTTTGGCCCAGACTTTGCCTTAGCACGCCCCGGGAGTGTTTGCCCATTGCACGGGCTCAGGAAAGACTGTTTGGCCTTTGTTTCCCTTGATCGGTCGGCACATCATGAGGTGAAGACCAGATCGGGAACGTTGTATTTCCTAGAGCTCTGCTAGCATATAAGAAAAAAGGGGGAGCTGCAGGGAGCCGGTCAGCGCCATTACAAAATGGCGCCGACTTCCTGGAGCCGCCTGTCAAACTGCTCCATTGAGGAAATGTTTTGGCGCGCAAGCCATCCCGAGGCTGCGCATGCGCGTCAATTCGCGCGTCAATTTAAACTCTCCCGAGCCAATCCCGTGGCTTTGCTTGTGGCGGGCTGTCAGCATCCAATCCCGAGCTGTCATACCGCCCTGCTTACTATAAAAGGCCGCTGAACAAGCCCGCTCTTTGCCCCTCGTCATCAACGCCCATCAGTCAACCGAGAGGCTCTCCAATAAAGTGCGATCCAAGAAGAATCTTCGTTGTGGTGGTTTTCTTCCTCTGCTGGTCGGAGGGTGTTCGCCGCAGTAAGTGAAAAAATTTACATTGGATGCAAAATTTAAGGGGGTAGAAATATCTTAGTAATCAAAATACATTATATTTTATTATATTCATCTGTGTGTGTGTGTGTGTGTGTGTCCCACAGAGTGTATGTACAAGTCAGAAGAGAACTTAGAGTAAGTTCTCTCCTTCCACAATGTGGGTCCTTGGATCAAACTCAGGTTGTCAGGCTTGGCAGCAAGTGTCTATTACCCACTGAGCCATCTCACAGGTCCATAATTTAAAAAAAAAAAAAAAATGCAGGCAAGGCTGGGCTTGGTGGCACACGTCTTTAATTTCAGCATTCTGGAGGCAGAGGCAGACGGATCTCTGTGAGTTCAAGGCCAGCCTAGTCTATATAGCGAGTTCCAGTCCAGCTGGGGCTACAGGGAGACCCTGTCTCAAAAAGACCAAAAAAAAAAAAAAAACACTACAGTCCATGTTTAGCTGCCTCTGTGTGTGTGTTTAGTTTTATTTATAATTGTGTGTGGGTGTGTGGGTGTGTCCCAGTTATGGTTGTTTATGTAAATAAAGTTTAATGGGAACTTTTAAGAAACAAGAAAAAGAGGGCTGGAGCTTCAACTATAGAATTCTACACCTTGGCTCTTATGCTGGAGCTTTTAACTAACAGCTAACTTACTGGTACTGGCTTTCTGTGCCATCAGGAGTGTCTGCATTCATCTTTACCAGGAGCTTTTCTAGGTAGAAGAAAAACGCCTGCTCAAAGAGTGATTTCTCCTAAGAGAAAAGAAAACACCTAGAAACGATTCTTAGAGGGGTTAAGGCTGTAGCTCAGGGAGTGGAGTAGTTTGAATGAGAAATATCCCCCATAGGGACATGTATGTGAACACTTGGTCTCCAGCTGGTGCAGAGGTTTAGGAGGTGCAACCCTGCCGGAAGAAGGATATCACCTCACCGCAGACTTTGAGAGTTTGTAGCCTGATCCCACTTCCAGTTTCTCTCTTTCTGTTTCCTGCACATGTTTAAAGATCTAAGCTCTCAGATCTCTGCATCAGCTACCTGATGCCTCCCCTACCATTCTGAACTCAACCTTCTGGAACCGTAAGCCCAAATAAACTCTACCATTTGTCTTGTCCATTGTGTCTTATTACAGCAATAGAAAGCAAACTAAAATAGTGTTTATACCAAGAATGCACAAACCCCTGGCTTCCAACCCCAGCACTACATAACACACCCATCATCCCATTCCTCGGGAGATTGAAGCAGGAGGATCAGAATTCAGAGTCATCTGTGGCTACATAGCAAGTTCAAGGCCAGCCTGGGATACAGCAACTATGTCTCAAAAAAGAGCCAGGGTGGGGGGACTTTCTTGAAACTAAAATGAGCTTGCTTACTTCGTCTAATCAAGGACCCAAGGTTTACAAAGCACCGGCTTTAAGCCACATATGTGGAAAGTCAATGAGATAAATGAATAAAATGTCCAAGTACCAGATAAATGAGTCATTTTTTTAGTAATAGGAGAATCATTGCCGTAACTTGAGGAGTGGAATCCCCAGTGGTACTGCAAAGGTACAAGTGATAGGCCCATTAATCAGCATGCCTTAGGACAGAGGCCAGAGCTAGATAAAGGCAGAAACTTTATCTGGGGCACAGACCCAGAAAATGGACTGAGCATTGCTTTTCCTTCCAAGCTTTAGGTATGTATCCTACCACCTACAAGATTACTGAATGTTCTAGCAATTGTTATAGACAGTACAAAGCTTCATAACTTGTGTTGCCAAAAATTCATACATTTCTTGAAACAGGTTTTGGATCAGCTCTGAGAAACTGTTCTTTTCCAAACAAAAGCCTTAACTGCACAATTAAAAGAAGTTTGCATGGAGGAGAATCATGAAAGAAAACAAGTTATCTTCAATGATAAAAATGTGAACCAAATTGGCAACAGCTTTAGAATGATTGCTTCTGAATTTGATTAATGAGACACATGATCAGCTGAAAAAAAACAAAGCCCTTCTCACTTTAGGACATTTTTAACCTTTTAATGAAAATCTGTGTTTAAAAAAGTTTCAACTTAGAAAACCAGGAAGAATGATTCTTAAATAAAACTCAAGCATTCCTGGAAAAGTGAGAATCTACCTTCTGATCACTTTCAGAAGTCTGGCATATATTTCCTCTGCATCCCTCATCCCTAATTCTGAGGATCATACCGAGCATGGATTTCGCATATGGCAGCAAGCGCTCTACCACCGAGCTATGTCTCCAGTTCTGTTGGAGTGTGGAGCATATGTAAATATCTTAACAGGCCTGGTTATGGTTTTTGCCTTGAAGTGGCCCTTATGTCTTGGTTCTAGCTTCAAGTCTTACATGCCTATAGCACTTTCTTCCTTGGCAACAATGATTGACACGTGACCGTAATCAAGCCAATCAAAATCTGTTCCTGGAGACAGATAAGACGGCTGGGATGGTAAAATACCTGCCGTGCTAGCTTGAGGACCTGAGTTCAGTCCCCAGAACTCATTTTTAAAAAAGCTACACATAGTGGGGTGTGTACATCCAAGCACTGGGCAAGCAGAGGCAAGGAGGGCACTAGGGCTCACTGCCTAGCCATTAGGAGAGCTCCGGGCATTGAGAGGCCCCATCTCACAGCGTGGATGACTTCTAAGGAACGACACTCAAGGTCGACCTGACTCTTCTCTGTCCCTCTTTCACACACACACTCCTTTCCTGGGATTTTTCAGTTACTGAACTCCATATTTCACTAAAGAGACTGTACGCAGAGCTGATGGCACCGTGGCTCCACTCTTGTGGAAAAGCTACCAGCTGTGAGAAGCAGACTGGAGGCGGACACTGTGCTTTGGCGCTGAGGAACATGCAGATCCTTGATCCCATCGCTGAGGAACTTGAAATTCCCATCATTCTCAGCGCTCTTTTGTGTAGTCGTCCTTTGTTTCTTGGAGCCGCTCCAGTGTCCCTCTCATAGCTGGGCCAGCTGGGCAATGCTGCTTCTCACCCCAGTGATCCACTGTCTGCCGCTTGCCAACAGGAGAGCTCTAACAGCTCCACTCCTCTGTGATTTGAGTTCCCTCAGTTCAAGCTGCATACTTCATGGGAAATTCCCACATCAATGTGGTTCTTCCTCTTCCTCTTCCATGGTTGAATAATAGTCCACTGTCTCGGTGAACATTTATGACCTTTTTTCCTAGAGTCAGGAACACCAGAAGGTTTTAAAAGCGATAAACAGAAAAATTCAGTTTGAAGAGCTGTGGCCACACCAGGATGAATGATTGGTATGCAAATGAGAAGCCAGGATTGATGAAGTTCAAGTAGCACTTAGTCCTCAACCACCCACACGATATTCATTACACCTGTCCTACGCATTTATTATCTCTGTCACCTGCACCAAGGACTAAATACGGTGCCTACAAACTCTAGTTTGTTCAGGACACTCAGGGTAGTGACCTTGAATTCATGTGCTCATTTCAAAGGGTCTCTAAACCAGTTTGCTAACAGAACATTGAATGCAATTGAGTGGAGGTTGTATTTGTACTGGTTGTTGCGACCTAAAACCATAAGTACAATTAGTACCAAGTTTAGACTTGTCTAAAGAGCTAATAGCCAATATTCCAACCATGCAATTTCCAAGGCAAGGAGCAACTGTAACAGGTTAGACTAGAGTTTCCTAGCGAAGTATCAGTTACTCCATTTACAAGCTGTGTGAGCTCAGGCCATTTAGCCCCTCTAAGCCTCCTTAACTTGAGGAAAGAGATGCAGAGGGGTACTAGGACGTCATGATGTACATCTCTGTAATCCCAGCACCCATGGGACTGAGGCAGGAGGATGGTGAATTTGAGAACAGCCTGCACTACCCATCAAGACCTTATCTTTTAAAAGTAGAGGAGGGCCTGGAAAGATGGCTCAGTGGTTAAGAACACTGGCTGCTCTTGCAGAGGACCAGGGTTCAATTCCCAGCACCCACAGGGCAGCTAACAAGCATCCGTAACTCCAGTTCCAGGGGATCGGACACCCTCTTCTGACATCTGAGGGCATTGCCCAACACAGGTGCACTTACATACACTACAGGCAATACACTCATACACATAAAATAGAAATAATAAAAACAAAGCAAAATAGAGGAATAGTTAATAGTGCTTGCCTCATACATAATTTGAAGCAACTAAATAAGAGATCACACAAAGTCCCATGGCTGTGGTAGGTCCACAGTAAAGGCTCAGTAAATGGAGGTTTGCAGCATCCTAATACACAGCAAACTCAGCTGTCAGGACTGTATTCTGTTTTAGCTCTCCAAGTTCCTCAACTGCCAATGTGACTTTCAGAAACCGTTCTTTCTAAAGTTTCAGGAACACACATAAAAAGCTGGGTGCTAGCCAGGAGACATTTGGAAGCAAAACAGTCCTAAAAATAAGGAAAGGAGACATGCCTTTTTAAATGTTGAGTTTCTCTTTAAGGGCAAAATTATACTGTGAGTAAAGATCAAAATTCATTCTTTCTATGACCTTGTTCCAAAGTGAAGTTTATTGGAGCATGATGCATGTCAGATGCTGTTCAGAGTGGCATATGCCCTTCTCAGGGCATGTGGAACATACGCCGACGTATGGGGGCGGTGTGGGGGGAGCAGTGGTATGTGTTTCAGGGCTGAAGAAAAGAGGTCCTACCTTGACTGCATTCACAACTCTCCAGATTGCCCTGGGGTATGAACTACAAACAGGTACAAAAAGAACAATGTCCTAAGTCCTTAAGAATTCTTTGTGAAACAGAATTCAAGCACTTTTCCCCTGCTGGTTTTGAGGCCTGAGGAATTTAGAATAATTATTCATAGAAAATCTGCAGGAGGAAACCTTACAGTTTAGATTGGACTCCAGTTCAGTATCTTCCAAGAACCAGGCTCCTTCTTACCATTTCCACTGCTCAGCTCCATCCCCACGATGCCCTGCCTAGTGGACATCTACTCAACCTCTACTCAGGTGGCAGGGCCTCCCGAAGTTCACTGAGCCCTTTTGTTAGGGGTCCACGCTGGCATCATCTCCCTGCCAGCTGAGTTTCTCCTTCATGGCCTTCATGAAGGGGCTGGAGAGATGGTTCAGGTGCCTCACAACTGCTTATAACACCACCTCCAAGGATCAGATATCCTCTTCCGGCCTCTGTGGACTCCTGTGTGCACACAGTACATACACACACACACACACTTTTAAATGTTTAAATAAATAAAACATTAACTACAACTACAGTGGAAGTCAGGTTTGGGGACACATGCCCATAATCCAACACCCATCAGGAAAATCTCAAGTTCAAGACCAACCTGAACATAGACTACCTTAAAAAAAAATAAAAGAGTAGACTGGAGTATCTGACTCTCAGATGCAGCACTATCTCCCCACATACCTAACTGTGCCAATTTCACCAAGAATAGGACCACTTTGATTATGTTGTTTCCCCCAATGCCAAAGCCTATTGTAGTGATATAATAAATATCTGCAGATGTTGAGGAAAGATCTGTTTATTCAATAATACTGGCTGTAACCTTTGGAAACTCAGCAAGCAACTATGCCAAAGGGCTTTGCTTGTAAAGGTCAAATACAGTCTTTATTTCATGTAACAAAAATAAATTGATGTCATATCATCTGCATTCTAGGAAATGACTTGGTTTTCAGGTTCTGAAAAGTGATCATTATAACAGTTAGTACTAACTGGATGTATAATTGGTCAGATCTATGCAGGAATAGAAAGAGACAAAGATAAGAAGGGAAGTGAAAGCTAAATCTTAGCCACCAGCATAGACACTTCTGAAAGCCAGAATGTGCTGCCCATCCTCTCAAAGCACCTGTAGCACTGGGTTCTTCGGTGTTCACTGAAGGTTTCCCTTCCCCAAGATGGCTAGTCTTAGCTGGGATCCTTGTAATACAGGACACACAATACAAGAAGCAGGTGACTGTCCATTCCAATACTGAATATTTAAAACGAGTTTGTGCTTTTATCCCCCAAAAATATCTGACTCTAATTCCACCCAACAAAACCATTCTGCTTCCTGGTGAATGCCCCAAGACTAATAGTCCTGGGGTAAGACGAACTCATAGTTGAATCATATTTGTTGGGAAATCATGGGCAAGTGGCTTCATTCTTCTAAGCCAGTTTCCTGTCCTAGTCCACAGTTTCCATTTAATCTGTGATTGTGGTTAAAGGGCATATGACTGGACATGGTAGCTTAATACCAGCTGAAGCAGGTGAACTGTCACAAGTTCAAGGCTGCCTAGTGAGTTCCAGGCCAGTCTAGGTTACAGTGTGAGAAAATGAAAAAAAGAGTAAAAGAGAAACATACCAATGATTTAGCTCAATGTTTCACCTATGACAAGATATTCCTCCTTCATACTGTAAGCATTCAACTATCAGAAAACAATGAATGAACCCATCCAGCCTTTTCTAGATTAAGGGCCCAGACTGTCCAGCCATTTCTTCTACAACGAAGAAGTGACATTCCCATATTATAGCTAGTTACTATCACAGTCAACCCCCAGACTGAGTCAAGCACTGCAGGTAATTCTAGTTGCAGTGGTAAAACAAAGTAACCCAGGCAAAGCACCTTAGTCTGTGCAGAGACATAATAAGCACTTCTTCCCATGTCTGTCCCCTAAAATTCCACACATGAAAATGAAGAACTTCAGCCCTATTGGCAGACCCATCATACGGGTGACTAAAACTCAACTGGAATATTTTAAAGGTCAGTTTTATTGTTCTTGTGATCTACTTATCAAAGTAGCACATTCCAAAAATTTGCAAAATCTTTAAAAGGAAAAAAAATCTGCATCTATTACCTAGAGATAAATCATTATTAGCATTCAATGTGTCTCCTTCCATTTTAAAATTATAGTTAAGTTGACCTCCAAAAACTTACATTTATATCTTATTTGTTTAATAATGTCACATCTATCCACAAAGGAGGCTAGAAATAAAATTTTTTTTAAAAAAATATGAATGCTGGGGATGGAGAGATGGTTCAACAGTTAAGAGCACTGGCTGTTCTTGTAGAAGACCTGGGTTTGAATTCCAGCTCCCACATGATGCCTAACAGCAACCATTCGTAACTCTGGTTCCAGGGGATCCGACGCCCTCTTCTGTCCTCCACAGGCATTGTACGACACGGGTGCACTTACATGCAGGCAATACACTCATACACATAAAATAAAAATAAATCAATCAAAAAAAGATTAACTTAGAAAACATGAATGCTTTGCTACCTTGAATGGAATTCAGTCTCTACTTGTATGGATCATGGAGGAATGAACGTTAGTTTGGCACAGACACTGTGTGCTGTGCCCCTCTTGCTGGGAACTTGGCTTGTTCGAAATTCTTCTGTTTCAAACAATGTTTTGATGTATGCATTGTAGGAAATCTTTGTACATATCCATGATAACTTTTTTAGGATATGTTCTTAAAAATGAAATTGCAGGGACTGGAGAGGTGGCTCAGTGGTTAAGAGCACTGGCTGCTCTTGCAGAAGACCCAAGTTCAATTCTCAGCACCCACAAGGCAGTCTATAACTCCAGTTCCAGAGGAATCTGACACCATCTTCTGTCTTCCTCTGGCACTGGACAACATGGCTGCACCTACCTACATGTAGGCAATGCACTCATATACATAAAATAAAATACATAAAGAAGTATTTTAAAAAGTGGAATTGTAGGACCTAAGGCCATGTATCTTCCAAAGACATTATTTTTATTTTGTAATTGGCCTTTTAAACACGAACAGAAGATGCATTAATAATTCTTCATTTCTACCCATTAGATTTTAATAGCCCAGTGACCTGCTAGTTCGATATGAATTCACTCTCATCCAGATTTCTCAGGCTTATTTTTCATAATTATTTGAAATAAAAAGCTTTGGAAAGGGGTTCTGTGACATGCCAAAGCAGACAGAGCTCCAGTCTAAAACTAATGTATAAAGTTTAAACAGTTGTATAAAGAACTATGAATTCATTTGACAAATATTATCTGAGTGCTTCTCATATACCAGGTACTGAGGTAGACAACACATGTAACCAAATGGCAAGGACCCTGTACTTGCCTCTCAAGTAGCCTGAAACTACCTCCATCTAAGACCATCAAATGCTTTTTCTCCAACAGGATACATTTTTGTCTACAGGATTCTTCTGAAATTTTGGTCTAAACAATCCAATCAAAGATGAAAATAAGGTCAAATTGTCTTCATTTGGCCAAACCATCCTACAGAGAAATGTAATGTCTTACTACTCTGCATACATACAATTATGTGTCGCAGTGCTGTGGTGATTAGTTTTGTCAACCTAATCAAATGTAGAATCACCTGGGAAACGTGCTTCAATGGGGGGTTGTCTAAATTGGGTTGGCCTGTGGGCATGTTCTGAAAGGGACTGTCTTGTTTATGTGAACTGAAATGGGAAGACAGCCCACTGTGGGTGGTGCCATTCCCTACGCAGGGGATCCTAAGCTGTATAAAGTGGAGAAAGCATGCTGAGCACGAGCATGCATGCATTCATCACTGTGTGATGCCATCAGCTCCTTCAAGTTCCTGACACCTTGGCTTCCGCACACTGATGGACTATAAGCCAAAACTGTGGGCCAAATAAGCCTTTTCTCCCATAAAGTGCTTCTGTCAAGATATTTTTTTATCATAGCAACAGGAATGAAAGTGAGACAATTACTGATTTGAAACCAATTAGACTGTTGATGCTAAAAACACAATAACCCTAATCCAAGTGTGCTAGCTCATGCCTATAATCCCAGTACACAAGAAGCTGAGGGAGGATCGCCAAAACTTTGAGGCCAACTTGAGTTATACAGATAGTTCAGGCCAGTCTGGGCTTCCAGATGAGACCCTGTCAAAGAAAAAAGAAGCAACTCAACACATAAATTAAGAACCTCATTTTTTTCTGTGTATGAATTGTGAGCAGACATTCGTGGGTGGATGGATGTGCAGGTATGTGTGTAAATACAACTGTGTTGCACCAGTTGGATTGAATGGCGGTACACTGGAAGTTTCCCCTGCCCCAAACTCTCATGTATTGAACACTTATTACCTGGCTTTAGAGTCTTCTAGAAATTCTAGAAAATAGGGCCTGACTAGGAAAACTGGATCACTAGGGATGTGTTCTTGGAGGCTGTAACATGTCCTAAAGTGTCAGTCGTGTCCTCCCCCTGACCCTCGCCCTTTCTGGCTGCCATGATATGAGCTATTCCACCATGACCTCCCTGCCAATGAATGAATGGAAATCTCCGAAATCATCAGACAAAGTACATTTTTCCTCCCTTAACTTGTATATGTGAAGCATTTTGTCACAGCCAAAGAAAAAAGTTGGAATAATATAGCTTATAAGATTCCAGAGGGCTGGTTATTTCACTCTAGTTATTTGTATAAGTCTATTTGTTAATTCTCAATAAAAGGTAAAATGTTGAGGCTGGAGAGATAGCTCAGTGACTGACAGCCCTTACTGCTCTGCAGAGGACCTGCGTTCTCTTTCCAGTACCCAGAAGGCAGCACCCGGAAGCCAGGCTGTAACTCCAGTTCCAGGAGAGCCAACACCCTCTTCTGAACTCCACAGGCTCCTGCACATATGTGGTACACAAAAACTCATACAGGCTCATATGCATACACATAAATAAAAATTTAATTAAAATTTTTTATTAAGAAGTAAAATGTCAGGCCCGCTAGATGACTCAGCAGGTAAAGGCCAAGCTGTGCACATCTGATGAGCTGAGTTCCATTACAGAACTCGTGTAACGCTGGAAGGAGAAAACAGACTTCAGAAAGTTTTCCTCTGACCTCCACATTTGTACCTTGGCACACGGACCTGCACACACATTAACACAATAATAGTACATAATTTCTGTAAGTCAATGTCTAAAGATGAATTTAACCATAGAATAAATCCATAGATCACTTTTAAGATAAGATAAAGATGGAAAACAATCTCATGTTTTGCCAAAACCCAAAACCTTTCTTCTTTGAGTAAGGAAATACTTGCAGCATAAGGAGTAATTCTCTAATTGCTTCTAGTGAGACTAAATGCCCAATCCATCCTGGGTGTTGGGAACGTGATTAACGCCTGCCTCACCTCACAGAGATGCATATGGAGAGCAGTTGAGGGCGTGAAGAGGGGGCACCTCCATGTCGCCTCCTCCTCTAACCTTACAGCTGAAATCAGGAACCTACCAGCGTCAGTGGGCCAAAAGGCTCTTCCCAGAGTATGTCAGGGAAGCTCAGTGAGTCATTCTGAAAACAGATTGGGAAGGAGACAGCTTAGTAGACCGAGAGACCCTTCAGTTCCACAGAGGCGACACCTCTAACATAGCCAAGTACCCCAATGTGTCGTACCCTGCTGCCCAGGAGGATGGGGATGACAAAACCTCACACGATCCTAAGGAGGACATTGTGGGCTAAGTCATAGAAAGCCCCAAACATGTGCCCAAACAAACTGACTATTCGAAAGTGTCAACTACAGATATCCCACTCCACAGACAGCAATAATCAAACAATGATGACCTGTATGTTCCAGAAGCCTCCTGCCAGACAAACTTAATGGGTAGCCAAAACTGAGCAACCCCAGTCCTCTTTTGAAAGAAATATCAACCAAGGCTAAAAGAGAGATACCTACTGTCCTTGATTGTCTCGGGAAAAGATAAATTTTACCTAAGGACTTGAGTAGCTGTTTGGGAGAAAGATGTTGAGAAGGAAAGGACCCAAGGCTACACTAGCCTTGGATTAAGACTGAGATAATGAGGCAGCTTAGACTGAGTCCCACAAAGAGGACTCCTCTAAAAGAAAAGTCCTGAGCCACTTCCATTGGGTAAGATCCCATGAGACCAGGACATAGAGGCAGAGGTGGTTTGCAGTCCAGGTGATAAGGGACAATTCCAACAGTTAAGGTTAAGACACTATCCATTCTGAATGTTCATATTTGCACCAAGCACATGGCACACATCCATAATAACAATGGTTGATATTCATTGAGTGCTCACTGCCTATCAGCAAATCCTTCTGTGAGTTATTTACAGCCTTAATCCCATTCAACCTTTGTCACAACCCTCTGAGGAGCCACTGATTGAGCCACATTGTGAGAGAAATGGGATACTCAGGTAGGTTAAGTGACTTGCCCAAGCACACACAGCTAGAAAGGTCAGGCTCCAGGCAGGTCATCTGTCTCACAGATCCAACCCACCACTAGACATCTGAGCCTCCCACTTTCTGACATGTTCCTGATGGCTCCAGAATGCCCACCCTAGCCTTCAAACCAGCAACTGCCTCTTCAGAAAGTGCTGCCTACACAGCCGCAGGATATAAATTTGTACCAACCTACTCAGAGTGGGCTGCGGTTGGGTGTTCCAATTTTAATCGTCAACAGCAGTGGCCAAGTACTTCTGGCCATTCAATCCACTTTTGTCAGAAAGAAGGCAGCTAGCAGTCTGTCAGAGCAAAAGCTGCAAACCCAGGCAGGCAGCGGGTAGGGAGCAGATGTGGCCCCTGCTGGTAACAAAGGTTAAAGATGAGATCATTTTCTAAAACGTAAAAAGACAAACTGACCTCAGAATCTGAGTGTGGAAACTTTCGCAGGTTATCAACAATTGCAACAAGTTAAGAGATTTTGAGTATCTCCATGCTTGGTCCCTTAATTTGAGAAAATGTATCATTAAAAGTAGCCATATCAGGGCTGGACATACAGCTCAGTGGTTCTTGCTTAAGACTGGGGTTCAGTTCCCAGAACCCATATGGCAGTTCACAACAAAGTAAGCTCTGTGATACAGAGACCAGCCTGGGCTGCATAGCGAGTTCCAGGCCAGCTGGAGCTACAGAGAAACCTCATCTCAAAAAAAAAAAAAAAAAAAAAAAAAGTAAAACTTTAAAAAATTAAAAGTAGTCCTATTTGTAGTATCTTCATTCCATCCGACTGAGGGCTTCGGTGACACAAGCAGGCCAGAGGGACAATGAGATTTCTGGTTGGCTTCTACCTTTAAGATTTGCCTTTTGACCTTACATAAGCAACTGTACTACTGAGAGTTCATTAGAGGAAGTGGAGAAGAGGACGTCTGACCCTCTCACACTGGGAGTCCACACGGAAAGAAGCGAGGCTTTACTCTGCCTCCGGGCTTCATTATGGTCTGGAACTGTTCCTTGCAGTGGAATGCATCCTTCTGTATGGCCTGCATGATGGAAGTGTACCTGTGTCAGGCAATGCCCAAGAAGGTTAGAAGAGGGCATCTGTTCCCCTGGAACTAGAGTTATGGACAGTTGTTAGCCACCATGTGGGTGCTGGGAATCAAACCTGGTCCTCTACAAGAGCAACCAGTGCTTTTAACCGCTGAGCCATCTCTCTAGCCCCTTGAATCTTTTTTTTTAAAAGTACCTTTTCTCAAGCTGGGCATGCTGGCACACATCTTTAATTCCAGAGACAGGCAGGTGAATCTCTGTGAGACTGAGGCCAGCCTGGTTTACATAATCAAGATCCAGGCCAGCTGGGGCTACAGGGAGACATTGTCTCAAAAGCAAACAAAAAGCATACATTTATATTGAGATTTCCCAAGTCAAAAAGAAAAATCAGACAAATGTTCTTAAGGGACATTTAAATTATTTTCTACCGATTGCTGCATACGGAATGGTAGAGTGGTTAAGCAGTTCACTGGCTTTGAAGCATGGAACTCTTTCACAGCCCCAGTTTGCGCATCGGTAAGTAAAATGGGGATAATCTTATGTATAAGCTCATTCTTGTTATATAATAGGCACACAATGGAAAAGCATATTAGCACATGCTAGTATCTATGATTAACAATAAAAAAGAAAGATGTGTTCATAAGCAAAATGCTTTGAATTCCTATTCTAAATTTTCAGTCTTTTCTGTGCTAATAACAATTTCCTACTGATGGGTAGTTTGTTGGTGGTTTTTCTTAGAAATTTAGATTTGTGACTTTTTTGCTGAAAAAGGTTCTGAAGTCGGTCCACAGTAATAGTCACTTCTCCATGCTAGACCAAAAGCCAGACAGAGCAGCAGGGTTTAAAGATGTAATTTATTAGCTTTCTTCCAATTGCTAAATCAACTTGGGGAATGCAGATGTGCCAGACAAGGACCAGACAGGAGATGCCAGCCTGGCTTCACTTCAAAAATTACACTGAGCAGACAGCAGATGGCATCCAAACATTCACAGGTAGGGAGTGGCTTTCCCGTTTAAGGAGAAGAACGGCTATAATGAACAGTTGAGAGGTAACTCCATTCTCAGGACCCCCAATTATAGGAAGAAACAGCAGCAGTTGGTTGGCTACCTATTGGGACTTGATGCTGATGGAAATATCTGGATCCTCAAGGCTTGCAAGAAGCCAAACAGAAAAATCACAGATGTGCATCAATGTCTTCTCAAATGGTCACTATCTGTAGCCATATATCTTTTATTTTATTTTAAAATATTTTATTTATTATTTAAATTTTATGTGTATGAATGTATTGCTTACGTGTATGTAAGTATACATGTGCCCTGCAATGCCCACAGAGGTCAGTAGAAGATGTCAGATCCCTTGGAACTGGAGTTATAGACAGTTGTTGGCTAGCACTCCGGGTGCTGGGACCCAAACCCGGGTCCTTGGCAAGAGCAGCCAGTGGTCTTAAGTGCTGAGCCATCTCTCCAGCCCCTGTAACCACGTATCATGTAAAAGTTTAAGATCCTGTGTTCACACTCATTATCTCCTTGACCTTGGTTTACTTGACTGTAAACGGGAGATAACAGAAAACAGAGGCACTGTTTAAAAATAACACAACTCTGAAAACATCACAGATCAGCTTCTTCCAATAAAATGAAAAGGTCACACAATGTGGTGATCCAGACCTAAAAGTTCTTTGAAGCCTGGGTTAGCTAGAAATTCTTTTTTGGTAAACAATCCTCTTGTAATTACTGTCTCGGTCTGTGCCCACGCTGCTTTCCATTCAGAACTACATTTTCCAAAGAGCCAAAATGCATTCCATGAAATGTTAATCCCACAAGAAAAGCTGCTCCTGGAAGAGAAACCGGACACCACAAAATTCTCTCGGAGGATCCCCAGGCACAGCAGCAAATTGAAACTTCTGAGCAAATGAAGCCCTGCACTGGGGAACCTGAGTTCTAATTCATCCCAGCCATTGGGCCCTTCAGCCCCTGCTCTTTACCGTTCATTTAGGTCCATCTGAGGAACGCGCTTGGGGACAATGGTTCCCAACTTGCACACTCATCAGAATATAAAAAGCTTGGTAAGACACAGTTCCTGGCCCTGCTCCCTGAGTTTCTGGTCCAGCAGGTCTTTTGGCAGACTCTCAAAGCTTGCATTCAAGGCCTATATCTCATTCCCATTGCCTTACCACTGGCCCTGAAAATTGTCATTGCTATAAGACCTTACAGCCTAGAATCACCTGTTACAGAGCAGTAGATAACTAATGTGCCAGCAGTCTGTACATTTTACTTAAGCTTTCAAAGCTTCCTAATCTATAAAATAGGGAAATACCATGTTTCAGACGGTTATTTCAAAGATTAAATGAAATATTTCAAAGTCCCTTAGCACTGTGACTGTCATATAAGGCTTTAATCCAGTGTACCCATCATCAATAGGCTCAGAAACATTAGAATCTAGTCTTACTTTCTTTCCTGTCACTGTGATAAAATTCTCCAAGAACAGCAACTTTAGAGAAAGGGAGTTTATCTTAGCTCACAGTTTAAGGCACAGTCATTTTAGAGAAGTCAAGGAGGAGCTTGAAACAGCTAGTCACACTGAATCCGCAACTAGGAAGCAGAGGAGGAGGGATGGATGTAGGCACCCTAGTGCTGAGCTTGTGCCCAGTCCAGGATACCCTGCCCAGGGAACTGGCCCATCCACAAATGGATGGGTCTCCCAGGCATCCAAAAGGTACACCAGGTAAGAGCACTCGCTGCTCAAGCCTTATGACCTGAATTTGATCTTCAGAACTCACAAAAAAGTGAAAAGAAATAACTGACTCCAAAGAGTTTTCTGATGCCAAGACACTCCCCATGGCATGTGTCCCCCATCACATGCACAATGATAATAAAGGAGATTAAAAATACAAGTTTTTAAAAGCAGGTATTCCCACATCAATTAATAAAATCAAGATAAGCCCCACAGTAATGCCCAGAGGCCCATCTCCCAGGTTATTCTAGAGTCTGTCAAGTTGACAATTAAGAGTAATCATCACAATCCTGATCTTAAGATTCCAGAGTAGGGGCAGGCAAGACAGCTCAGTGGGCAAACGAGCTTGCCACCAAACCCGAAAGCCTGTGTTTGAGCCTAAGGACCTATAAGGTAGAAGGAGAAAATCAATTGTCAAGACTTGTCCTTTGATGGCCAGGCGTGGGAGCTATAGGGAGACCCTGTCTTAAAAAGACCAAAAAACAAAACAAGAGTTGTCCTTTGACCTCCATGTGCGCATCATGGTACATATGTCCCTCCCCCCACGCACACACAAAGAATGAATTTGATTTTTTTCTAAGATTCCAGAGCAATGTTCTTATTCTTTTCAGTAAACTGGTTAGAAATTCTTGTTCTGTTGCTTAAATAAGTTTGCTAAGTTTTCTCGGTATTCCTTTTCTACATTTCTGCTTTTCGTTTTGAGACAAGATTTCCCTATAGCCCAGCTGGCCTGGAACTCTCTTTGTAGACCAGGCTGTCCTCGATCTCACAGAGATCCATCTGCCTCTGCCTCCTGAGAGCTGTGATCAAAGGTGTGCACCACCACAATTCAGGGAATGGTTTGGGCTACCTTTAGGTGGGTCTTTCCACCTCAAGTAACCTCATCAACATCATCCCTCACAGGTGTGCCTGGAGACCTGTCACCTAGGTGATTCCAGATCCCCATCATGTTGACAATCAACCCTGATCATGATGCCTCACTCCCCCCAAATTACTTCCATCTTGCAGAACAGAAAACTGAGGAAGGCATAGGGCCACTGTGCCAAGGGGCTCGGCTGCACAACACTGTTGTGTCAAGGGCTCCATAGCTGGGTACAACCTGCCACTGGAACTATTTCTCCCCAGTCCAGCTGTGCCCTTAATTGGGCAGATCCTCTTTTCATAGCCCACAGGAAAAAAAAAAATCACATCTGAGTGTGCTCACCCAAACACAGTGTGGTTTCTCATCCATTAGGACTGAGTCCTTACAAGGTTTCTCTATTAATAATATGAAATGAGGGACACTGAGTCAGCATGTTGAGTCTTACTGGTATTCCCGCTTCTGCATGAGTAACAGCCTGTGCTGAGTAAGAGCTTTGGAGTCGCTTTATTCCCTCCCTGTGGCTCTCTCCTCAAGAATTGGCTTATTCCACTGCTATGGGCTGATATGCCAGCACGAGGTAGCCTTCTTGAGTTGCAGGACTCTAATTTTTTTCAGTACCTTATGGTCTCTTTTGCCCTTGAGCTGCTACATCTTTGACTTTTCACTTTAATGCACGTTCTCTCAAAAAATTCAAGACCAAAGAAAACATTGCCCTAAGGCCTGGGGGATGGGGGTGGTTGGCAAGACTAGAGTAGGAAAAGGAAGAGGCTGTGTGAGAGCTGTGTTTGCCCTCAGGAGTCCACACTCCCTTGCACACATGGAGGGATTGTTGTGGGAAGAGCTTATGTGACCACAAATATTTGAAATTTTTATTTTTAAAAAAATCTGAGCTGGGCACGATGCTAGACACTGTTAATCCCAGCACTCAGGAGGCAAAGGTAAGTGAGTCTCTACAAGTTCTAGGCCAGCCAGGGCTAGATAGTGAGACCTTGTCTTAACCCATCAATCAATCTGATGTTTGCCAGGCACAGTGACACATACCTATAGTTCCAGCACTCAGGAGGCTGAAGCAGGAAGATGACAAGTTTGAGATCGGCCTGAACTGAACAGTAAAACCAGATCTCAAAAAAAAAAAAACAATCAAGTAACAAAAACAACACCTGACGTTTGCCAACCAGAAAGCTTAGTGTACATTTCTGTTCTTTATATTAATGAAATAAACCTGTGGAGAGAAGAGGCTGTCATCCTAATACAGGTCATTAAATATTCGTGTAAGTACATATGAGTCTATTGAGCACCCTTCATTTACTTGTGTTTCACTGTTTTTCAAAAATTAGGTCGCTTGAAATGAGCTGCTCTTCTAAAGGTATAAGTATCCTCATCCAAGAAAAAACCTTCGACCTTCTGTGCTTCAGAGATCTTGGAAAGTGCTGGCAGCTTGTGTGCTGCACTCCCCACGTCAAAGGGCAGGGGAAGGGTGATCTGTTATCAATTCCACACCATCAGTTCATTCCTCAGCGTGGGGAGGTTTGTCAAGGGCTCATTCTGAAAGTTCTCTGCCAGCTGTCTAATTCTCTGACAGATAATTCACAGACTCATATACGTGGTCAGGGTTTTTAAAAGCATCATGTGAAATACTTCCCCATGCCAGGCTTCTTCCTTGACAGTCTGACCAATGGATTCAGGTACCACCAGATCCTCAGTTCCTGTACCAAAGGTCCTTTTCCCTGGTCAGAATTTGCTGCTAGCCCATTGAGTCTCTGTAAAGTGGACTAAGTTGTGTCCACTCCTCCCCATTCATTTTTTATTATTTATTTATGTGTTTATTTATTCATCTATTTATTTATAGAAAGTGCTCATTATGTAGACCAGGCTGGCCAAGAACCCACATCTGCCTGCCTCTGCCTAGGATCAGAGATGTGCATCACTATACCCACAGTCCCATAAACAGGTTCAAAAACCCTAGCTTCCACTGTGACCAAGTTTGAAGATAAAGCTTTTTAAAAGGCAATTAAGGCCAAATAAGGTCATAAGAGTAAAATCAGAATCCAATCTGACTGGTTGTCTTAATAAGAAGAGGAAGAGTTGCCAACGCATGGTAACACACACCTGTAATCCCAGGACCCAGGAGACTGAGGTAGGAGAGTCTCAAGCTCAAGAGCAGCCTGGGCAAGACACAAAGACACAGAGAGACAGACAGAGACACAGAGAGAGCCCAGGATGTGTACACACCAAAGTGGTACAAGAAAGGAACTATTTGCAAGTCAAAGGTCTCAGAAGAAACCAGTCCCGACAATACTCTGTTCTTAGGATTCCAGACTTCAAAGCTATCAGAGAATTCACTCCTGTTGTCCAAACTATCCACTCCGGTACTTTCTTCAGGCAGCCCAAGCTATCGTGACACCTTCCTTTAAGTTTGTAAACCTTATCCTAAGCTGGCCTCATTAGTCATTAACGCCGTCCTGTTTTATTTTAGTTTCAAATTCATGATCCTTTTGTTTCTGCCACCCAAATACTAGGTTATAGGGATATGCCACCATGGCCTGCCCCAAATTTTAGTCTTTGTATTAGATTTAGTCTATTTTCTTATTTAATACACCTTCTTTACACATTGTTTCATTCATGTATCTTATTTCTCAAAGTTCATCCCTAACACATGTGCTATGGTTCAAATCTGGAGTCTTCCCTGAAGACCCAACCTAAGGCCTTGTCACTGGGCTGTCCCTCCTGGGGAGTGAAGGAAACTTTAAGTGGCGGGACCCAAAAGGGAAATTCACTACTGATGCTTACATAAATTGACACAGCATCAAACTGCCTTCTAAAGATTTATGTTTATACCCACACACAAAAGCTACTCTCAGTCTTAATCAGAGAAGACTCTGTGCAGTGAGCAGTGGTGAATGCCCAAGATGTTAAGAGTAAAAGGATGTGGGGGACTCAGCGCTGGACAAGACATTTATGCCATACTCTCTAAGGCTCGGGGAATGCTACGGAAGAGGAGGAGGAATGTCAGAGCCGGAAGACAGGGTGAAGGGCTGTGAAACGCCATCCGCTAGACTCAACCACTGCAATCATGAACTTACAACTTCGGTTACCTGCATAAGACTGGCCCTGGCAACTGTCAGTCGTGGAACGGGAAAGGGCTGTTGGGGCTACAGGTTCCCTGCTGAACTATTGGCAGTTGACAGATTCATTGTCTTCAGTTCTGTACCCAATGATGAACACCAGTTTCCACTAATAGTTCCAAACCCAGGGGCTGGAGAGATGGCTCAGCAGTTAAGAGCAGTTGCAGAGGACCCGGGTTCAGTTCTCAACACCCACATGGCAGATAACAACCATTCCTAACTCAGTTCCAGGGGATCCGACACCCTCCTCTGATCTCTGTGGGCATTGCATGACACAGGTAAACCTGCACACATTCAGGTATCACACTCATACACACAAAATAAAAATTTAAGTATCAAAAAAAATAGTTCCAAAACTCATGGTGGCACAGATGGCCTTGGTTAAACTCAGTGAGTCACAAAACAAACAGAATAGACGTGAATGTAAGAAAGATTTGTGGGGGCATCGGGGGTAGTAGGTGAGAGAGCCCGGGGTAAGAGTTGTCAGTATGCACTGCAGGTAAGTCTGAGATTGTCAAAGAACTGAATTAATTTGAAACCTCCTATAAGGAGTGCCTTTGGGGCACTGAGACACCCTTGTGGGAGATAGCAGGATCTTGGCACCTTCTTCTCGCTTCCTGTCCACAAGGTGAGAGGTGTTGCTTCATCTACCTTCCCATCCTGCTGTGCTGCCCTACTAAGGGCAAGAAATGAGCTGATTGTGATGTACAGTCTCCAAAATCCTTAGCCCAAAGTCTATCTTTTCCATTTATAAGTAGATTGTCTTGGGTATTTTGTTACAGTGACAGTAAGTAAACAATGATTTTAAAAAATCATGTTAGAGCCAGGTATGATGGTGCATGCCTTTAATTCCAGCACTCAGGAGGCAGAGGCAGACAGATCTCTGTGAGATCAAGGCCAGCTTGATCTACATACTGAGTTCCAGACCAGCTGCGGCTATAGAGAGACCCTGTCTCTAAAAACCAACAGTTAAAACACCTGCTTCTCTTTCATGAGGACCGGCGCATTTGGATCTCAGCATCCACACTGGGCGGTTCACAAACACCTATAAGTCCAACTCCAGAGAATCAGATGTCCTCCTCTGGCCCCCATGGGCATCTGCATTCACACGGCTGCCTACACTCATACAGACAACACAAATATTTAAATAAAAAATTACTCTTTTAAAAATCATTATGCAAACCTCTTTTATTCTAAAATGTCTGGAAGGAAGTTATATAACCTCTGGGCATCTAATAACCTGAATCATTTAAATAGCAATAACTGAACTACCTCACACTTGTCAGACTAGTTATGTAACCTTGGATCAATTTACTCTGCAATTCTCACACTTATAAACAGGAAATAAATTCTGCTTCCTAAACAAAATGTATCTAAGGAGACTGCAGTGAGGATTAAATAAGATAAAACACCTGGTAAAGATCTATTATTGTGGGCACAGTGACTCACACCTATAATCTCAGCATTCGGAAGGCAAAACAAGAGCATCACTGCATGTCTGAGGTCAGCCTGTGCTACATATTTAGGCCAGCCTGGGCTACAGAGTAAGCACGTGTTCTTTAAGGACTCCAGTATAAAAGAGAGCTACAGCTGGAAAATAATTATCCACCCAAAAGATACAAAATTACTACAGATTGGGTTCTCAGTATGCCAGGAACCCTAGCTTTTCAGTTTCTGTGGTTTTGAAATGAGCCGTGTAGAGAGCTGTTCTAGTTGGAAGAGATGAACGATGGTGCCCAGGCTTCTTCTAATGCCATTCCAGAAACTGGCTTTGCCTCAGTCATGCTTTTCGGTTCTGTTACCTGCATTTTGGCTTAACTAACAGTGTAGTGTATAAAAGCTCCAACTACAATCTGCTTTCCTTGATGAGCCTAGTAAAGGTTCAATATGGATTAGGAAATGCTAAAAGATGGATTTGTCAATTCCAGGACACAAAAACAAAGTTTGTTCTAACTTAAGAAAAAAACAACAATAAAAAACTTGTATCCCAACCATTATTCTGAATATACTGTACAGAAGGGCAAGCTAACCGTATCCACATCTTACTGGAAAGCTTCATGCTGTCCACGTGCAGCTGGGGGTATAATCTGTTATGAGATTGCAGTCTTGGTGGTGATTTTTTCCCCTCACCCTACTGACACGTGTCCGAGAAAATCATTGTGTGGTCACACGGTCTGCAACTCTGGTAGGTACCATGCCTCAGATCATGTCTGTAAGGATGATCTTGTAATCCTTGTAATACTTACCATTTAGTTTATACTTCACAAAGGATTCCTTTCATGGCAGTCCAGGAATCTTTTCAATGCTAAACAGATTTTTTGCTTCCCAAAACCTCACCACCTCTTCCAAAGTAAGAGTGTAATCAATACTTACTGAATTTTGCAAAAGGCAGTTTAAAGTGGACTGTTATGAGTTAGCATAGACACAAGCTTGTTTTCTCAGACCCTGAGATCCAGGACTCCAACATCCAGAGCCAAGCGTCCTTGAAAAGTGGTTTATCCACCTCTGTATATGCTGCATAACTCCTGCAGAGGATATGAGAACTGATCTATTCAGCTGCCAAAGAACTTTAGTGATTTGATCTTGGCTGAGAAATTCCTACATTAATATATGTCTCACACAAGAGAGAGACAAAGAGAAAGAGGGGAAGAGAGAAATCTTTGTATAAAATCATTTTTTGAGGGCCAAGGGGTAGGGGAATTAAATTTCCTAGTGACATTAAATATAGAACTGGAAAAGAATAAAAAATTTAAAGGGTACAGACAGAGGGAATAGCAATGTATCTATCTCAGTATTTTGGTCTACACTGTTCCTTTTTACCTTTTTTAAAAGATAAAATGGGGGACTGGAGAGATGACTAAGTGGTTAAGAGTACTGGCTGCTCTTACAGAGGACCCAGGTTTAATTCTCCATGGCAGCTAACAATCATCCGTTACTCCAGTTCCAGGGGAGCCCAACACCCTCTTCTGACTCTGAGCATTGCACTGCACAGGTGCACTTACATTCATGCAGGCAAATGCACTCATACACATTTAAAAACGAAAATGGTACCTGCTCACAGTATGCATGAATATTAATAAAAATGCATATATCAACTTTTAAAAATGTACATCAAAAACAATGAAAAGCCCCTCTCTTTTCCCATAGCATCTTTTTGAAATAAAACTTCTATTAATATTTCACTGTATAGTCTTCTGGACTCTCATGTATGTGTGTGTGTGTGTGTGTGTGTGTGTGTGTGTGTGTGTGTGTGTTTGCATGTGCAGGTGTATTGTATGCAAGTGTATTTATCTAAATAGATTATACTGTGTGTGCTATTACTCTGTTTTTCATTCCCGAAAATGTTATGACTATCTTTCCTTGTCTAGTTATATGAATCAATCATCTTAGTGATTATGTTAATTGATGAACCATAATTTAACCTATCTCTTACAAATAATATTTAGGTTGATTCCAGTATTTTACCATAACATTAATGGTATCATACTTTTGTGATTGAAACAGAAACATATTGCATACTTAAAACATGACATTGCTAGGTCCAAAAGAATATTCATCAATTTCTCAATAGATGCAGTAAACTTCCCTCTAAAATATTGCAACAATCTAAACTCTCAATAAAGGTATATAATCATACAAATCCAATCCATCATCAACTTTGAGACCACGGACAGTTTATTTTACAAATTTATTTTCACACTGGCATTTAAATTTCCTTATCAAACACTAAAAATAGGGCTCAGGAGACAGCATAGTTGGTGAGAGGTCTTGCTGTGCAGACATAAGGACATGAGTTCAAATCCCCAGAACCTACATAAAGAAGATGGGCAAGGATGAATGCTATAGAGAATGAGACAGGATTGCTGGGGGTTAGCTCCAGGCTCAGTGTGCTGGATAGCTTTAGTGTCAACTTGACACACCGGGGTTGAGGGAGCCTCAGGTGCGGAATTCCTCCATTGGACTGGCCTGTGGCCATGTCCGTGGGGTGCTGAGTGATGTGGGAGGCCCAGCTCACAGTGGGTGGTGCCACCTCTGGGCAGGTGGTTCTGTGTTGTGTAAGAAAGCAGGCTGAGCACGGACCAGGGGAGCAAGCCAGTAAGCAGCGTTCCTCAATGGCCTGTACTCCAATTCCTGCCTCCATGTTTTTGCCCAATTCCTACTTTAGACTCCCTGATGAACTGTGTGACCCGGGAGATGTAAGTGAAATAGACCCTTTCCTCCCCAAGTTGGTATTGGTCAGAGTGTTTTGTCAGAGCGATTGAAGACAGACTAGAAGACTCAATAGAGACAAGACAGAGTGATGAGCAGTGATATCTTTCTCCTTCCTCCAAATGTGAACACACACACTATAAAAAGAAAAAGAAAAAAAAAAAAACACTGAAAAGGAACGGCCTACCTATCGTTTAAATTCCTTTAGTTCAGTAAAATCTTTAAAACAAAAGCCATATCTTCTTTTCCTAAGCTGTATCCTCTCCCAAATGTCTGGGAACTATTTTGGAATTCCTGGTCTCTACAGCTGGCTGATGCTTGCACCTCGCGTTTCTGGAGTCACCATCTCCACAGGCTTCCTGATGGTGTCATTTCTTTCGAGGGAGAAGCCTGCGTGGAAATACTGTCGCTTGCTCACCTCTCCCTGATCGGAATGGAACAACAGAGGACTCAACAGTTCAATGCAACTCTATGCTCCAAATTAGCACCCAACACCAATGGATTTCCAGGCGCTGAGATTGCTGTGGGAACTCCAAGGGCTTTCTAGATGTTCCAGAGTCTCTGCAGAGATCTGCTCCCGCCCACACGCTTCAGCACCTGGACAGCTCCCTCCTGGGTGACTTTAGAGGAAGCGAGAGTCCGCAGCCTACTGGGCCCCCTAGCGGTAGCTCTACTAGTTGCACACTCGTTTTTAAATTGCTCAGGTAATACATGAATGGTTAGAAAGATAAAGGCGATTCACCTTAGAGAATCTCAGGCAAAACAAAACAAGAAGCACTGCTTACATGTGACGTTTCCTATACTCTGGAAAGCACTAACATGGAATAATTTAAGGTGATTTGATGTGTGTTACATTTGTAGAAGACTGTGGAAGAGATTTGGGAGCATGCGGATGACATGGTTTATGAGGACAGTGTGCTTAGGAGATCAGCTTCTAGAAGACTCTGAAGTCTTGCTCCTGTGACGAGTTTTCCAAAGGCTTCAGTCTCAACCAAGCAACTTGAACTTTGCATAATCTGCTCCTTTCGTTCCTCTTGACTAATGACCCTGGAAAGACCATTTGAGGCCAAGCTAGGATTCAGACTCTTCCCAGACCCAAACATCTCAGACTCAAGGGGATGACTGTGGGTCATGAAGCTAAAGATTAACATGGATAGAACTATGGCATCCCTGTTCCAGCTAGAAAATTTCATTTACAACCACCTTTGTCATGTAACATTGTTCTTCCCCACAAAGAAAGAGGCCTGAAGATCTTTTCTCATTTTCCTACCTCTGAGACTACTTTGACCTATGAATTGGAAGCAACAGTGTGTCCCAAGCCTAGGTCTCAAGAAAACTTGTCTGTGGCTCTCTGTGCATTTGCCATTGATACAGGATGAAATTCTACATTAGTCCGTCCTAAGAAGAAGAGACCCAAGGAACAAAGCTAAGTCACACCAGCTGAGCCTAGCATGGACTAGCCAGTCCATAGATATGTGTCAATACATGAATATAAGCCATTAGGTTGTCAACTGGACTCTTAGGCAGTGATTTTGTGGCAGTAACCAATGCACTCTTTGTTGGCTTCTGTTCATATGAGAAACATGCACATCCAACAAACACACTGCAAGAAACATGAACTGTTATAGTCTTTCAAACCCTGTAAAATTTGGTTTATGACTTGACATTCTAATTTTATGACCTGCCCCCCTATACACACACATATACACACAAATACACACACAACCTGAAAGACATATTTAACTTAGTTTTTAATTAAATTTCTAGAAGACTTTCCCAAAACCTCAGTATATGTATCTCTTCATACCTCTGTAAGATAGTATAGACTAGTGACCGATAGTATGTGCTATTGTTGAACTGGTTGTGGATTCAGATTCTGTCATTTCCTGATTATCTGACCTTAGTCAAATCACATAACCTCTGTGTGCCTTGGCCCACTTATCTGTGAATTGGGCATTGTAAAAGTATGCACATCATGAGGGAGAGTCGGCTTTCTTTACAGGTATAGTCCCTGGTAGGTTGACCATGTTTCAGTCCCACACCTAAGCATATACGGACAGCACTAATTGGAATCAGGGCTTAAAAAAAAAAAAAAAGAAAGGACATGAAGTGGAGAGGGATTTGGAGGGTGTGAGGGAGAACATGACGGAAATACATTGTTGCCATGAATTCTCAAAGAATAGACAGAAAATATTTTTAAAGTATATGCCTCAGACAAAAAGGATAAAACTTAGTAACTCTAACTCTTCCTACTCTTGTCGTTACTATGGTTTGTTACACATTAACTGAGAGCATTCTGCAGTGTTGTGAATTCTGTTCCCCTAGATTCTTTTTAAGATTTATTTTATGTGCATATACGCATGCCTGAGTGAGTATAAATATGTGCACCATGTGAATGCAGGTGCGCTCAGGAGCCAGAAAATGGTATTAGATCCCTTAGAACTGAAGTTACAGGCAGTTGTTAGCCACCATGTGGGTGCTGGGAACCAAACCCAGGTCCTCTGCAAGAGCAGCAAGCACTCTTCAACAACGAGTCTTCTTTCTAGCTTCTCCCTTAGATTCTTATGTTGAAACTCCTCAATTTGAGGATATTTTGGAGGTGGGGTTTGGAGAGGATATCAGGTCATGAGGATGGGAGCCCCTTAGTGCTCTTGAGTAAAGAAACCCCAGACTTCTCTGGTTCCCTTCTCCATGTGAGGGCACAGCAAGAAGAACCATAAATCAAGAAAAAGTTCCCACAGGCCACTAAATCTACTGGTACCTTCATCTTGGATTAGTCAGCCTCTATAACTGAGAAAAATATGTGTGGTTTCGGCCACGCAGTATGTGGCATTTTCATTATACCAGCCTGAACAGACTAAGACACATACTATGAACATATCATAGATCCTATTCTATCAGTTTCAATTCTACTTATTTTTATCAGCTGCAGAATATTGCATCATACAAGTACATTATTTGTGTTATTATTGTTGGGTTTTGTTATTATAGTTGGAGTACCAGAGATTAAACCTAAGATTTATACATGCTAGACAAGTGGTCTGCTGGTAAGCTATTCCCTCAGTCGTTTTCTTAAATAATTAATGTACTATTATTAATTACTTAGCTCCCAGAGAATGTCTTTGTGACTTTTCCTGTTGCTGTGATAAAAGCAACTTAAGGAAGAAAGGGTTTATATGAACCTATAGTTCCAAGATACAGTCTACGATGGCAGGGAATCATAGTGGCAGGAGCCTAAGGCAGCTGGTCACAGTGCACAGGCAGCAAGCAGAGTACACAGTCCAGAACCCAAGCACAGGGAATGGTGATGTATCCTTTGGGATACGTCTTCCCACCTCAAGTAACCTAATCAAGATGATCCTTCACAAACTAGGCCACAGCCTAACCTAATCTAAGTAATCCCTCACAGTGTGCCTGCAGTCTTTTCTCCTACATGATTTCCAGATGTTGTCGAGTTGAAACACTGGCCATGATGGGGAGTTTGTCATGTCACCATGAACTAGAGAAACAGCCCAGAGAAGGCCCCAGGGGGGTGCCTGTCTACCCTAAAGATTTCCTTTAGCCCTCAGAGTGTAAGAACTCTTTCATTCACATATTCCTGCCAAATCTCTAGTTTCTTTTCCCTCTAAACATCCCGGTGCCATGACATCTATCCATGTGTCCAGAGGGCTATGAAGTCAGCCGTCCTCACTGATTACGGGCCCATCCCACCTTTCAGTCACTTCAACATAACGGCAACCAACTGGCACTGTACATTATTTGAAAAATAATCAAAATAACATGTCTCACCCTTCTGAGAGTCACTGGATGGGGGTGGAAGGTTGAGACAGCAAGACCAAAGTTCTGCAGCATGGCAGAAGCCAAAAGAGATGCACCGCAGCACCTCCTCCTGCAGCCAGTGGTGCTGTGAGTCTCTGTGGTGGGAGTCCACTGGCAAAGACAGAGGATAGGGTTAACATGCAACTCCTGTGTGTATGTGTTATGTGCAGGTGCACATGCATGTGCATGCATCTAGAGGCCAGAAGACAACTCTCAAGTGCTGTTTCTCAGGCACTATCCACCTTTTCTTTTGGAGATAGGGTTTCTCATGATAGGGAGCTTGTCCAGTAGACTAGGCCAGCTGGTCAGCAAACCCCAGAGATCCATTTGTGTACACCTCCCTAGCTCTGAAATTACAAGTGCATGCAGCTACAGTGAGCTTTTTCATGTGTGTTCTGGGCATTGAGTTGAGGTCCTCATGATTGCAAGGCAGGGACTTTCCTGACTAAGCATCAATCTGTTTTTGACTCTGTTTAGAGAGTTAAGGCAAGTGTACATGGAGTAATGCCAAAGCTGTGAAATAGTTTATGCTCCCAGGTGCTAAACGGTGTATACAAAATGCATTCTAATTCTCTCATTCACCCTGCATACTATTGATGAGACAGAGCATGGAGGCGCCAACCCATTTGCCCATGTCACCCAGATCCTGTGGAAGAGTGTCAGCATCTTGCCTGCATTTGTCTGACTCATTCACTAAGTAGCCAGACTTCCCTGCTTCCAAACAAGGACACTGGGGTTAGAGAGATGACTCAGTGGCTAAGAGCACTGACTGCTTTCGCAGAAGACTTGGGTTCAGTTCCCAGCACCCACATCATACCTAACAACTGGCTGTAACTCCAGCTCCTGGGGATCTGACACCCTCTTCTGGCCTCTGTAGGCACTGTACAACATGGGTGCACTTCCATAGATGCTGGCCAAATACTCATGGCTGAGGACAAAAAAAAACAGGAACATAATCCTGGCCCTGAACGACTACTAGAAGTCAGAAGGGCAGACAAGACAAGGCAATATACCCTAACGTGCAGAAATGCAGGCACAGAAGCCTGAAGGTCAGAAAAGTCTAACAGAAGAAGGCCAAGAGAAGAACGGAGGGAAGTCTGACTGGCTGTTAGAAACACACAGCCATTGCAGTCATGAACTCACAGAGGCTGTGATTACGTCAAGGAGCTTGCACAAAACTAGCACTGTCAACAGTCATTTGGGGAGGGTCTCGTGAAGGCTTATCCTTCCCTGCTGAACCATTGCCTGCTGAAAGATTCTAGGAAAGGGGTAGCCACTGTTCTCAGCTGCGTACCCAAAGGACAGTTCCAAACCCATGGTCACATAGATGGCACTGGTTATACACGGTGGGTCCCAAAACAAAACAAAAAGTTATCAATGTGGGAAAAGAGATGTGGAGGGGGAGGGGAACATCATCAGAATATATTATATGCACACATAAAATTGCCAAAGAAAGAAAACCACTACATTTTGAATAATAATAAAAAAAAAACAATAATGTGCAAGCTCTCTATTGTAGCCCGGGGAAAGTCTTGAAGGTAGAGATACAATAGACAGTTTCTACCGTGCACAATCATTTGTGCATAAGGTAAGCATTGTGTGTAGTGTCTCCAGCAAGTTACATAAAACATTAATGTGAGTTGTGTTGGGAGGAAAGGGCTGGAGAGTTGGGCGGGGTCAGGGGACGATAGAAAGAGAACTTTCCACAGCTATTTCACATCTGTTTTTGTTGTCTTTGAACACTTTAAGTGTACTACCTCCTGAAATAATTTCTATGACTTGAATGAAAGCAGTACAAATTGTTGCCTCATAGACAAAGTGTACATGCTACTTCCATCGCACAGCTTCCTCTCCACCACGGAATGCATTGGCTTTAATGTTTATTGGCCACGAATCCTCATCTCCCTGTGAACCTCCTACTCAGACCTCTCCCACTTTGCTCTCAGGTTGTTTGATTTCCACTTGTTTTAGAGGAGCCCTTTATACCTTAATTTTGTTCTGCATAGTTTGTAGTTGTTGGGGTCGATTTTACACACCATAAAGTTCAACCATTGTATGTGAGCAGTTCAGTTATGCTTAGCAAATGTACAGAGTTGCGAAGACATCATAATCATTCCAGAGTTTCTTAACCTCTGAATGGACTACGTAATCCCTTGCAACATAGCTACAATAAATGTCTGCTACCTACCCCCACCTCACACACACACACACACACACACACACACACACACACACTGGTGTTTGTGTTTCACTACAGAGTGCAATGTGGGCATTTAAAACCTAGTCTTAAAGGCCTAGGGAATCCACAGGGAAATGTGATACCACCGAAACCCTCTGAGAAACGCACAGTGTGTACATTAGTGCGTCTGTATACACAGGGGCTGTTTGGCAAGGAACACCATGCCGGGCAGGAGACCTCCCTTTGTGTGGTAGGTGAGGGTGGTCCAAGAGACTCCCAGAGTAATACAGGCTATTGCCAGAGTTCTTGGTTATCTCCCAGAACTAGAAGATAAGACCCTACTGCTGAAGACGGAGCACACTTGGGATACAGGACTCGGAGCAGTGGAGCAGGAACTGACCTGAAGTTTAGCTCCCATAAGGCCAGATGATAACATGCAAACTGCTAAGGGAGAAAATCAATCAATGGTCCAACCCAACCCTAAATTCTAATAACTGTAACAACCGGCACAGCACACGACCTCTATTGGTGCAGGCACTGTCATCTGGGGATAATCAACAGCTGTCTAATTGGACTTAAACCCTCTCAGTGGGAGTGAGCTCATGGAGGGGGCATAGAGCCCAGAGAGAACCCTACCTCAGTCATATCTCTAGAGAAGTGAAACTTCTTATCATATGCTAAATATGGATTCTTATATCTACAGACATACAGTACACCACTCATCAAAGAAGCTTCTTTTTGCAAGAAAGAGAGGCTACAAAAGAATTCCACAATTGGTCAGACACAAAGAATATACAACTGAGGGATGCCAAGTCCCAGGTGACACATCAAGAGTTCCAGGAGCACCTAAGGCTCATGGAACACAGTGGAACAAGGAACAGAGAGAAAACTCAAGTATCCTCAACTCTCACCAGGGAAGCTTCCTCAAACAACGGCGCTAAGCGCACAGAAGGCCACAACTGGCCAAGTTTCAGAATAGTCTCTCTTATAGAATAAGAGACTGTAGAGTGTGTCCCTGGATAGAACTCCTATATTGAACCTCGCCCACCCACGATTCAGGGATCATTGTGGAAGATGGGGCAGAAAGACTGTAAGAGCCAGGGCTGGTTCATGAACGTAGAGAAGCAGAGTCTTTCAAGCTACTGGAAGCTTGCACATATGAAATTGTGGCAATGATGGAATTGAGCACAGGACCCACACCAACTCAGATTAGACAAGGGCCCAGAGTGGAATATATGAGGTCCAGTAAGGGTTGGAAGGAAGGTGAGTGGGGGTTGGAGTCTAAATTTGATTAAGAATTGTTGTATGAAATGTATAAAACTCAATTTTTTAAAAATAAAAGTTAATCTCACTGAGTGGTGAAAAAATTAATCTATTTACCTAAATTTGAAAATAATTTTTTCTTTATGATATGAGGGGTAAAACCCAAAGCCTTGAGTATAATAGCAAGTACTCTACCACTAAACTATACACAAAAAAACAGAAAATACAAAAAAAAAAAAAAAAAAAAAAAAACAAGAGGCAAATGCTATTCCCCTACTAAGTCTCAAGGAAGAAATAGGCTTCTCTGCAATCAGATCATGTTAAAAGTATTTAACTTTTAACATTAATTTCATTTATAAAAAAGAAATGTGAAGAGCCTGGTGTGGCAGTTCATGCTTGTAATCACAGGATTCAAGAAGTGGAAGCAATAGCTTCCTACTGCTAGAAGGTGCTGTGCATGCTACTGGAAGAGAAAAGTAATCATCAACCTCATCCAGCTATGAACTCTGTGAGTAGCAGCTAGCCTGGCAAGATATGCTTACTGGTACAATAACAAATGTTATGGGAGTAACCGACCACCTTCTGATTGGATCTAAGATCCGCTTCACAAGCTGAAGCCCAAGCCCGGCATTGTTATCGGGATCAAGAACCTGTGGCTAGACAGGTCACAGGCTATAAGAGAGAACCTATCATTGCTAGCTTGCCAAATGGGCAGAGAATTAAGCTGATGCCTAATGACTTATTGTCATACCCATTGACGAGTACATCTCTCAACTCTCACCAGAGAGGCTTCTTCCTACAGTAGATAGCGATTAACCCAGAGACCCACAATTACTCAACATGCAGAAAATAAGAAACTGAAAAGTGCCAGGCCCTCCACGAGGCACTGACATCACACCTTTCCTCCCAAGGCTCAGGGATCATTGCAGAAGAGGGGGCAGAAAGATTGTAAGAGCCAGTGGTGGATGAATACAAGAAAACTGTGTTGCCCAGACACAGCAGGGAAGTTGTACCTATGAATCCATAGTGCTTGCAACAGCATGCGCAAGACCAGTACAAGCCCAAGCCAGACAAAACCCCAGTTTGGATGAGAGAGGTGGGCAAGAAGCCCTAGCCCCTGACTATGGAGCCATCGGCAGTCAATAGCTGCTGGAAGATGGAGAGTCAGTTTTCTTTAAGAATGTGACACCTGGTAGACTGCAGGCTCCAAGGCATGGACCCACACTGAGAGCATTTGGGGAACACAAACTAGATTCCACAGGTCTTTAAAGAAAGAAAAATAACAGACATGAACTTGGGAGGTCAGTATGGTGTGAGTGGAGATGGGGAGAGGGATCTGAATGTGATCAAAATACACTGCATGAAATTCTCAACGAATCAATAAAAATATTATTTTATAAAAACCATGGGTGGCAGGAAGATCAGGAATTCAGGCGAATCTGGGATTCACAGTGAGTCTGAGACTAGCCTGGGCTACTTGAGACTTTGCCTCCAAAGATAAACAAAGAAAATAGTAAATAAATACAACTGTGGTTATCTGTGAGTCACACCAATATCAAAGCAATCTGTGTATTAAAATATAATACAGGCCAGGCATGGTGGCGCACACCTTTAAAACCAGCACTGGCACTCAGGAGGCAGAGGCAGGTGGATCTCTGTGAGTTCAAGGCCAGCCTGGTCTACATAGCGAGCTCCAGGCCAGCTGGGGCTATAGGCTGTCTCAAACACACACACACACACACACACACACACAAAAGCAATACACAAAGAAGCTACTTTTGAAAAGTTATAAAATGTATCACATATAATGACTAGAGGTTAATGTGTATAATTTAAGATTAATTAAGCAAGGAAGGCAGATGTCTGTGAGTTCCAGTCAGGGCTGCACAATGAGGCCTTGTCTCAAAAAATCAAAAACAGCCAGAGGTGATGGCATGCACCTTTAATCCCAGTATGTGAGAGGCAGAGGTAGGTGAACATCTGTGAGATCAAGGGCAGCCTGGTCTACACAGTGAGCTCCAGGCCAGCAGGGTCTACAAGGACAAGGGTCTCAAAAACAAAAACAAAACACTAATACTCACCAAAAGAAAAGAAAGCAACAACAACAAAAAACAAAATACAACTACCACATACTCCAGCTTTGCCACTTTTAAATAAATACCTAAAGAATACAGTCAGCACTCCTTAGAGAGTCTCACACATACCTGTTTACCTCTACATTATCTACAATAGTCAAAGATATGAAACCAGCCTAGTCAGGCTTGGTGGCAAGTACCTCTACCCACTGAGCCATCTCGCTGGCCCTCATTATTCTTAAAAATAAATGAAAGTAAACTGTATATAGCTAAAGCTTCACAGAGCTTAAATGTTTGCTGAACTCTTAAATGTGTATTATGGATTTAAAAGAAAAAGCCTTTTTCAGTATCGTTCCAGCTTCAGAAACAAACAAAACTGGCATGGTGGCACACACCTTTAATCCCAACACTCTGGAGGCAGATATAGGATCTCTGCGAGTTCAAGGTCAGCCTGGTTTACATAGTGAGTTCTAGACCAGGTGTAGCTGCATAGTCAGACCCTGTCTCAAAAAAAAAAAAAAAAAAAAACAGAGAACTTTTTATGGGATTAGAAGAATGACTCCACAGTTAAGAACACTCTTACAGATGACCAGTGTTCAGTCCCCAGCATTTACATGGCAGCTAACAACTGTCCGTAACTCTAGTTCCAGGGGATCCAATGCCCTCTTCTGTCCTCCATGGGCATTGGTGCAACATGGATACACTTACACACATGCAGGCATAACAGTCATGCACATAAAATAAAAAATTTTTAAATATTTTTAAAGAGTTAAACTTTGTAATCACAGAATTCTATGGCCTCTGAAGTCTGGAAATAATTTTTTTAAGAAGCTAGGCATGGTGGTATACACCTTTAATGCCAGTACTTGAGAGACAGAGCTAAGAGGATCAGGAGTTCAAAGCCAGCCTCAGCTACAGAGCTACACGATACCCTGCCTTAAACAGGAACCCAAAAATGGCAAACAAAAGGAGAAAAGAAAATGCTATTAATCTTTTAATTAATATAAAATGATCCATAAAACATATAAATACGTCATTTCTAGATAATCTTTCCTCCAAGTCCACGTACAGCATTCCTTCTAACAATCAGCAGTGTGAGTATTCTTTTTACTTTCTCCATAATGAGTATTGCCAGGCTGTCTTTTAGTCTTCCTCTGTCCAAATGGATTCTGGGTGTGTGTGCGGTGCATATGTATGTGTGCCCTTGTGCATATCAGTGTAGGTCGCTGTGTGTGTGTAGTCCTTCCCTACACTGAGGATTACAGATGCTAACAATGCCCAGTTTGTTTTTAAATGGGTGCTGGAGATCCGAACTCAGGCCTTCAAGCTTGCACAACAGACAGTTTACTGAATGAGTCATCTTTCTGGTCCCTCCAAATGGATTTTTAAAAATAGAAGAGCTTTTATCTCTTTTAACCCAGACAGAATTTTTTTTAATACTTAAAAATCATGGGCATAGGACACAAGCTGCTCCTGCTGCCTAGCTTTCTCTCCCATGCGGAGTCAGAGACGGCTATTTAGATTACTTTCCTAGGTCTAAGTAAATAAAATAAAGTCTCTTTGGAGACATACCATTTTGAGAAGAATCTTTTCCTCCATGAACTTCCATCTTTGAAATTTTAAAGGGACCAAGAAAATAGTTTCATGTAATCAACAATGTGTGCCTGGTTCTCCTTGCTAAGTTTCCTCTGGGAATAAGAATAAGTATAGATTAGATTTTTTTTTCAATTCATAAATTGGATTTAAAAAGTAACTTCCATAACCAGAAATGAGGATAAATACCTATAATATCAGCATTCACGAGTCTAAAGCAGAAGGATTGCCCTGAGTCCAAAGTCAGCCTGAGTCACACAGTGAGTACCAGACCAGACTCAGACCAGACAAGGCAATATAGCAAGATCATGTCTCAAAAAGGAAGAAGAGCCTGGAGAGACGGCTCAGTGGTTAGGAGAACTGGTTGCCCTTGCAGAGGTCCTAGGTTCAATTCACAGCATCCACATGGCAACTAACAACCATCTGTAACTCTAGTTCAGAGGATCCAGCACCTCTTCTGGCCTCTGAGGGCTTTGCACGCACATGGCACACTTGTATCCATGCTGGGAAAACACGCACTTAAATAAAAAACAATAATAAATAAATAAAAATTAAGGTAGAAGAAAGGAGAAGGAAGAAAAGAAAAGCTGGAGAGATGAGTCAGCAAAAGGCTCTTGCCACCAAACCTGATGACCCGAGTTCTATCCCTGGGTCCCACCTGGTGAAAAGAGAGAACCAACTCCTGCACTCTGTCATCTGACGTCCACACACATAATGAGATATGCACACACCCACACACAAGTCAATAGATAAATACGGATAATTTTATAAAACTTCCAATTAAAGAGACTTGTTCTAACACAAAATTACTGGAGCTATGTGGAAGCCTGCTGAAAAGCCACCTTCTTCATGAGCCCAAAGACTGTGTATTCTCGGTCTTAGACATTTGTTCTTCTGATACAATTTCTTGGTGTCTACTTGCCCTTCTACTTTGGCAACTAAAGAGTGGTGGAGGAGATTTGAACTTGGCAGTACAATGCCAATGGGCAACTTCTATGAGATTTGCAGGATAAAAGTGAGTCCATGCCTCAAGTACTTCTTCCATGGGATTTCCAGTAAAAACACATGCCAACATTGCTTTATTTATGAATTCAAAATATCAGTGATAGCTGACACTGATCATCTAGAACAAAAGCATATTTGAAGCATAAAGAACAGTTTAGAGGAAAATGTCCAAGGAAATTCAGCAATTTATACTTCTGTGGAAGAATGCCTATCATTTGAGTCGCTCGCTGGACAGGCCCTTCTGTATATACTTACTATCAACAAACAAGCAGGGATTGGTACCCATATTTTAGACATGAGGAAACAGTGTTGGGGGAAGAGCTGGGCTGAGTTGTCCAAAGGCCCACCACTTAAGACTTGTTGCTAAACCATGTCATTTGGCACCAGTTCCTGGGCTGTTTTACTCCACCAGGTTTTCTCTTTGTTCATTCTTGGGATCCAACCTCAGACTCCACACATGCTAGTCTAGAGCTCTCCTGCTGAGCTAGAGCCCCAGCTATACTGCCAGGCTTACTCCTTACTCCTCTTCTTTTTAGGTTCAGTCAATCAGCAATGACTTTGTGGCCCTCAGGACTGTCATCTTAGCAGGGAACCAGCTCCTCAACAATTTCATTGCAGGCCATTTGCCAGTCAAGCTAACAAAGGGACTCACCCTCAGGACTGAGCTGGGTTAAATTCTCTAGTGACCCCGCCCCTACTTAGGAGGATCTTAGCTGCCTTTAGTCTCTGCACACAGCAGAGGCACTTCTTATCTTACATTATAGCTTAGGGAGCAACAGTGGAAATTATGAAGGGTGTGTGCTCTCTGCCTTCCTCATCAGCCAAGAAAAGATAAATAATCTAATATTGCTTGTAAGTTCAGCCTTGGCCTCAAACTCCTCCACCTGCCATATCAGGCAACCCAATCAACTGAAACTGACGAATGAGCTGGACATGACTGTGCCCCCTGTAATCCCAGCACTTGGGGAGGGGAAACTAAGACAGAAGGGTCTCAAGTTCCAAATCAGCCTAGGCTACACAGCAAGAGTCTGGCTCAGAAAGACAAACAAATGGTAAGTGAGGTGAATGCATCCGCTATCACTGACACAGGAAAGCTGCCTTTTTGCTTTCTCAGTGGAGAAGCCTTTCTCAGTTAGTACAATGTCTGAAACACCGAAAAATTTCCTAAAATAAAACTTCCAAGTATACCCAGCTGGAATTTGAATAGTCTTATGTAAGTCAAAAATTAAGTCATAATCAAGAAGAATCTGTAATTAAATCAGAGTGCTGGCTAAACAGGTGCCATGTTTGCTCTGAATGTAACGATGGAAATGTCTAGAACTACTTCCCAGAAATGAAGTTATCTGAGAAATTAAATGTTGCCCGCTTTTAATAGAGTCTTGGGTCTTTATTATACCAAAGGCAATCTGGAATCAACTAATTAACCAGAGGAGCTATAAAAATCATTTGATTAGAGGCTGGAGAGATGGTTCAATGGTGAAGAACACCGACTGTGCTTGCAGAAGACCCAGGTTTGGGTCCCAGCATCCACATGATGGCTCATAACTGTCCGTAACTCCAGGGGATCCAACACCCTCTTCTGGCCTCTTTGGATATTGCACAACACAGGTACACTTGCATACATGCAAAGCACTCATACACATAGGACAAAGATAAATCAATCAAAAATGTAATTATTTCATTATAAATCTAAGGAGATTAATCTGTTCAAGGGAAATTTGTAACATGTAGCCCGGACTGGCCTTGAACTTGCTATGTAGCCAAGGATGACCTTGAACTTCTGATATCCCTGCCTTCACCTCCTGGGTGCTAATTAGAAGCATGTCCCTCCATGCTGAGTTTGTTTGGTACTGTGATGGAGCACAGGGCCTTGTGCATACTAAGCAAGCACTCTCCCAACTGAGCTGCACCCTTAGCCCCATTAGCATTTTAAACTATTATTCATTCATGGAACGGCAACTGGAGTTCCTCCTCTCTGCCAGCCACATTGTTCTATGCTGGAGATGGCAATGGTGACCATGGCAGAGAAGATCTGGCCTTACAGTAATCAGTCTATCAGTCTTTTCTCTTCTTTCTGCCCTGACCAAGAGCTGCTACTGGCAGTTCAGCCCAGGGTAAAGGAGATCTACAAATACCGTCTTGCTCATTGTAGATGCTGCTCCAAATTGCTCCAGAAGCTTCCTCAGATGACTTTTTGAACTGCATTGAACATTTAACAGCTGATCTGTTATAACTAAAGAGAAAAATCAACCCCAAGCACAAATATGATCTTTCAAGTACTGGCAAAGGCTGTCTCATGAATTCCACTGTCCTGAAAAGCAAGGTTTATTATAAACTGAGAGTATAGCAGACTGTATGGTTTAGCTATGAACTTTTCCCTCAAAGGCTAATGATTTGAAGGCTTAGCCCCCAACTGATAGATGTAATCATTGAGATATAATTGGATCCTGAGGATCTGATATAATCAATGAACTAACCCATTTGATGAATCATAGTTTGATGGCATTAATAGGACATGGTGGAAACTGTTAAAGGCGGGGCCCAGTTGGAGGAAATCACCAGAGGGCACGCCCCCTGACTGTACATTTTGTCCCTAAACCCATCCTCCAGCCATCTCTCAGCTTCCTAACTGCCATGAGGCACACATACTTGCCATCGTGGTCTGCCACACCACAGACCCATGGCAATGGAACCAGCTGAAACCTCTGAATCCATGAGCCAAAACAAGTCTTTCCTCCTCTTAGGATGCATCAATTATTTGGTCATAGCAGTGAAAGACTTACACAAAGACCCCAAATGTTTAAGAATTTTTCCTTCTCTTACTTTCTTTAGATCTTTTTTAAAAATGATGAGTGTGTGTGTGTGTGTGTGTGTATGTATGTGTGTGTGTGTGTATGTGTGTGTGTGTGTTGAGTACAGGTGCCCACAGAGTCCAGAACGGGGCATCAGATCCCCTGGAGCTGGAGGTATGCACAGTTGTGAGCTGCCCAACATGGGTACTGAGAACAGAACTCAGGTCCTCTATAAGAGCAACACCCACTCTTGACAGTTGAGTCATCCTTCCAGTCCTTCCTCCACTTATTGAAATAAAAAGATACACGTGTAGGGAAAGCAGCAGTATGCCTAGAGGTGGGAAAAGTTTAGAGAAGTATTGTATCGATTGCCAGGACCAAGCACAGCTCGTGGCACAAAGAGGCTCTTGATAAATATTTAGGCAATAAACAAATAAAGGAGTAACTGATTGGGAACTGTAGAATTCTAATTGCTAGATTCTGATTTCTATATTTATCGCTTCCATTTGCTTTTGCATCTGGTTCAGAACTGCATTGCTTCAGTGCTTCTCACAACAGTTTCAGCGTGCATAATAATTTCTCTGGGCATTCCTGCACTTAGGTGATTTTCTTTGTGACATTTTAGTCCTCTGATCTGGAGAAAAACTTGTATGCAGCTTTGAAGGACGCTATAACCCTGAAAATGCATTTTCACAATTTCATTTCAAATTTTAGGCCTTTTACGAGAAGTAAAAGATGGACTTTACACAATCCACTCCCACAATGGAACCATGTATTTTAGGCCAATCCTGAACTTGTGCCTCAGGGGCCCAGAGATTCCATGTACCTCTCTAGACACACTGTTCTTCAGACCAAAAAGCTGTTGAGTAAGCAACTGTCCCTACTCCTTGTCCTGATCTTCATTTGCACACACAGCCTCCTAGGAAGACAGGGAGTATTGCAGACTGGCTGTGTCTCCCAAGCTCATGCACTGAAATCCCAACCTCCTATGTGGTAGAATTTGGGTGTGGAGCTATGGGGAGGTAATTAGGTCATGAGAATAGGGCTCTAGTGAATGTGATCAGTACCATGATAAGAAGAGGTCAGAGAAATTTAGCTCTTGTTCAACTATATAGGGATGCACTGAGAAGTGGAAGTCTGCATTCCTCTAGAGGACTATCTCTGGAATCCACCATGCGGCCACCCCTGGCTTGGACTTGCAGGCTCCAGAACAGTGAAATAAATTTCTGTTGCCTCTCAGCTATCCAGTTCACCAGGCTTTGTTAGAGAGGCCCAAACCAACTAAGGCAGGAAACAAGTAGCCATGGGCATTCTTGATGTGCTAGGTGAAAGCACTCTAGTCTTCCTTTGAACCTACTAGAAGCAATCTTAGTACACTGTCAATCACAGACCATCTAGCCCAGAAGTGCTTATGTACAGGGAGCAAGAACAATCAGATATTCTCTTGTTAGAATCTGAATCATGACCATAGAACACATATTACAATGAAATCTTTCTAACAGTACACTCTGATGCTCTCAATACCAGAGTCCAGATTCTGGGATTTGCCTAGATTCTTCTCCTTTGAGCTACCTCCAATCTTTATATTAAATTCTACTTTTCTTTATGTGTTTGGCTTAGATTGACCAAAATCAGTTATATTTGTTACTTGCAACTAGACAATCCTATTCAGACTGAAACAAGGCCCTTCTGTTTCCAGATTCGAAGTTACTAAAATGTGTTTAGTAGCTTAAGGTTAAGATAGAAAATGAAAAAAAAAATTTTTTTTAAAAGATAGAGGATGGTTAGGCTTACTTTGGGCCCAACAGAGCAGTAAAAACAGAACAGAGGAGGGACATATGTACTGTCACTCAGCACAGTACAGGAAGTCCTGGGCACAGAAAGCTGGCAAGAGAAAGACTTCTATCCTAGAAAGGAGGAAGTCAAATGGCCATTGTTTCCAGACAACATGATCCTATAGGTAGGTTGCCCCAAAGATTCCATTAAACAAACCTAGGGCTGGCAACATGGCTCATCAGGTAAAGGCAGTTGCCACCAAGTGTGAGGACCTGAGTTCGATTCCCAGGACCACATGGTAGAAGGAGAGAAGCGACTCTCGAAACTTATCCTCTGATCTTCACAGTAGATGTGTAAGTGACACACACACACACACACACACACACAAAATAATTAGAAAAGACACATTAGAATAAGTGAATTTAACGAAGCTGTAAGCTACAAAATCAGCATGAAAACTTCAGTAGTGTTGTAATATTCCAATGCAAGTTGCCTGAAAAAGAAATCAGGAAAGCAATTCTATTAAAGCAGTTGCCAAAAAAAAAAAAAAACAAGTAAATAAAATGCTTGGGAATAAACCTAACTGAAGAAGTTAAAGATCACAAAGAAAACTATAAAACATTGATGAAAGATATTGAAGTGGGCCAAGAAATGAAAAAACCTCCCCTCTTCAGGGATTGGAAGAATCAATATTGTTAAAATATCCATTATGCCAAAAGCAGGTTTGATGCAATATCAAGGCTAGGGCCAGCCAGATGGCTCATCAGGTAAGACACTTGTCACTCAAGCCTGACACTCTGAATTTGATTCCCAGAACACTTGTAAAGATATAAGGAGAAAACCAACTCCACAAAAGTGTCCTCTGACCTCCCCACACATGCCATGGCATGTACATACCTCGACACACACACATCATACACACAGCAATAATAACAAATACAGTTTTAACCAAAAGGCATTCCTCACAGAACCAAAAAAGAAAAGGAAGTAAAAGCAGTAACATTTCTATGAGATCATGAAAAGCTTTAAACAGTAAAAGCAATGTTGGACAGAAAGAACAAAGCCAGAGGCATTGTACTGCCTCATCTTTTAACAGTTTTAACTTTTAAAGACTTTTCAATAACAGTGCTGGGATAATTGGGTATTTATAAGAAGAATGAATCCAGAACCTTATCACTCCTGGCATACAAAATCAAATCAAAATGACCAAAAGTCATACATGCCAGACCTGAAACAATGAAACTACTAGAAAAAACTCAAAGAAAGCCTGCAGGGGATTAGAATGAGCTAGTTATTATACGCTGAATAAGACCCCAAAAGCACAGGAAACAGCAAAAGCAGACACCAGATCCTATCAAAATGGAAGAAAATAATTGCAATCCACAATCTAATAAGAGGTTAAATAAACAGAATATAAAAGGAACTCAACTCAATAAAAAAAAAACACCTTAATTTTTTTAAAAAATTGGCAATAGATTTAAATAAACATTTCTCAAAAGAAAACCTACAAATAAAAAAAAATGCTGAACTTTGTGTGGTGCATACATTTGACCCTAACACACTCGGGAGGCAGAGACAGAGATCTCTGGGAGTTCAAAGCCAGATGGCTCTATACATTGAGTTCTGGGCCAATATAGCTACAAAGTGAGACCGTCTCAAAAAAAAAAAAAAATCATCATTAGCCATCAATATGGAATGCAAACTAAAATCACCTCATCCCACCAAGAATGGCTCTTTAGCAAAAAAAAGACTAAAGAAGTTCAACTGTAGATGTGTTCACTGTTGAATCTCTACACCTAAGGCTAATGGAACATAACAGAATGAGTGGTAGAGAGAGCATGAGTGCATCCCTCAACTCTCACCAGTGAAACTTCCATATACAACACAGTGCAATGCACACAGAAGGCCACAACTGGCCATGTTTTAAAGAATAAGAGACGGCAGAGTGTGTGTCCCTGGATAGGACTCCATATTAAACTTCACCCACTCATGGCTCAGGGCCCATGTGGAAAAAGAAAGAATGTAAAAGCCTAGGCTGGTTCAGGGACATAGGGAAGCAGGGGCTTTCAGGCCACTGGAAGCTTGCACACGTGGACTTGTGGCAGTGGTGGTACAGAGCACAGGACCCGTGCCCCCTCAGTCAGACCAGGGCCCAGAGTGGAGTGAGAGAAATGGGTGGTCGACCAGCCTTAGACTGGGAATTACTGAAGACTGATTACTACTGGGGAGCATTCCTTACTTATGATCTCTGGATAGGCTGACCAGTCTTCAGTGGATGAATTTGCACCAGGGGCATCTGGGTACAAACGCTTGACTGGATAGGACTTAACGTGTACTTCAGAATGCATGAGGTCTGGTGAGGAGACATGAATGGAGGGGGATCTGAATTTGATTACGAGCTGCTGTATGAAATGTACAAAAGATCAATTTAAAAAAAATGTAAGGAGCTAGGTGTCACATGCCTTTAATCCCAGAACTCCAGAGGCAAAGGCAGGTGGATCTCTTGTGAGTTCAAGGCCAGCCTGGTCTACACAGCCAGTTCCAGGCCAGCTGGAACTATAGGGAGACACTGTCTCAAAAAGGTCAATAATAATAATTTTTAAAAGATTAAAGTAAATAAGAAAATAATGAAATCATGTGGACTTTATCTGTAGGCATTTATTGAAATTATTTTTTAAACATCATCTGGGCATTTCTCTGCCTGAAGCCCCCTCGTTTGCTTATTCAAAGAACACTCACCACTCTGTGCACAGCACGTCTTGCAAAGGATGGTAAGGAGATACCACAGTAGATTTATATGGATTAACTTGTAATTCCAGCTTTTTCTTTCCTCATTCATGAATCATGTCATCTTATCTACTAAGCCAAACCTTATGAAAACCATGTATTCTTAAATATTATCCCTTTTCAGCAGTGTTGACAGTTATACTTGCAAATAACCACTTGCCAATTGACCAATTGAGCCAACTTACCTAAACACTTCAAATAAATTTTAAGGTTAAAAAAAAAAAAAGGGGACTAAAGATAGCAAGCACTGTTGAGAATTTTGGCAAAAAGCTATCCTAGTCAGATGTAGTGGAACATTCTGGTCTTTCTAGCACTTGGGAGGTGAGGCAGGAAAATTCCTGAGTTTGAGGTCAGTCAAATCTAAATAATGAGATATGTCTGAAAGAAAACAAGAAAGAAGGGAGGGAGAGAATAGCAGAAAGGAAAAAGAAAGAGGAGGAATCCATGTCCACCGAGATACTAAAATGCAGAAGAACCATGATGGAAAACAGAGCAGTGATTCCTCACAAAATTACCAATGAACCCACCATGTGCAAACCCACTACTAGGGATATACCGAAAGGAAATGAAACCAGTTGATCTAAGGCACAACTGCACTCCTATGTTTATTGGAGCACCATTCACAAAAAACAAGAAATAGAACCAACTGAAAAATCGATCAACTGGTGAATGACTAAGAAAATGTACCGACACAACACGGAACACCATTCAACCATAAAGAAAGAACAGAATCTGGTCATTTGCAGTAACATGAATCCAACTGAAGAGAATTATGTCAAGTGAGGGAAGCCAGGCTCAGAATAACAAGTACAATAACAAGAATAACGATCTTCCTCATAGGCAGAATCTAAACAATGATGCTCTCATAGAAGCGGACTAGAACTATGGGGCCAGGTAGAGTGTGTGTAGGGGAGTGAGGAAGTGCTGACCTACATGTGCTTACAGTAGGATAGCAGTAAGCAGCTCTGTCTGTTCCACACGGTGGGGAGACTGCAGGCAGCAATATCACGCAGTATGTTTCAAAAGACTAGACAAGGAATTTGACGATTCTTTTCACCATAAAGAAATGATGGGGCTGGAGAGCTGTCTGGCTGCTCTTGCAGAAGACCCAGGCTCGATTCCCAGCACCCACATGGTGGCTGACAACTCCCTAACTCCAGTTCCAGGGGATCCAATGCCCTCTTCTGACCTCCGTGGGCATTATACAACATGGGTGCACTTACATACATGCAGGCAAATCACTCATACACATAAAATAAAAATAATAATTTTTAAATGATAAGTATTTGAGGAAATAAATATGTTTAACCGGATCAGTTTTATATATAATATATATATATATATATATATATTATATATAAAATGCATGTGTTAAAATATTACCTTGTGGCCCACAAATACACAGAACTTTTGGCATCTGTTTAAAAAGAAACAGGGAATAACTGACATGGATGTTTTTCAGTGGTAAGAGTGGAGGCAACTTGGTCCCATTTTGACCCCAATAATGAATGTATCACTAGGGATTAGGAGTCTTTCCTCCCACATTTCTTGCTCCATACAAAATGCTAATATCTCCACTTTTAAGAACCATTTTCCTGGGTATTTACTTGGAAAGAAATATCATTGCTGAAGACTTGTAGTACTGTTTATGGAGGTTTAGGAGGTGTGGCCTTGCTGGAGGAGACACATCACTGGGTGTGAACTCAGAGTCATAGCCTTGCCCCACACAACTTTGGCTTCCTGCCAGTAGTTGAAGGTGTGAATACTCAGCTCTCTGCTCCTGCCTCCCCACCATAATGGACTCATCTCACTGGAACCATGTTCTACTTTGCTTTCTATTGCTGTGACAAAACACTCTGACCAAAACCAACTTGGGGAATAAAGGGTTTAGTCTGGCTTACAAGCACAGTCCATCAGAGGAAGCCAGGACAGGAACCTGGAGCACAGACCATGGAGAAACACTGCTTATGGGCTTGTTTCTCTGGCCTGTGCTCAGTCTGCTTTCTTTTACAACACAAGGCCACCTGCCCAGGGGGCACTGCCCACAGTGGGCTGGCCCCTCCCACATCACTCAAGAATCAAGACAATGCCCCAGAGACATGGCCATAGGCCAGTCCAAAGGAAGAAATTTCTCAGTTGAGATTCCCTCTACCCAGGTGTATCACATTGACAACTAAAGCTATCCAGCACAATTGACCCCTTGTCAACTTGACATACAAACACATTGCTTTAAACCACAACTCTTCCATTTTTTTATCCCTAAGATAATATCACCATATTGATACTAACATTACAACATGAAACAGCACAACTTTAAAAGTCTCATAGTCTTTAAAAAATTCAAACACTTTAAAAGTTCAAGTGTCTCTTAAAAGTCTCTTAACTGGGGCTGGAGAAATCGATCAGCAGTTAAAAGTACTGGCTGCTCTTGCAGAGGACCCAGGTTCAATTATCAGCACCTAGAGAGTAGCTAACAACCATCTGTAACTCCAGTCCCAGGGGAATCTGATGTCTTCGCTTCTCCATGGGCATCGCATGACGAGGATGCACTTACATACATGCAAACAATACATTCATACACATAAAATAAAAAAATATCTTTTTAAGTCTCTTAACTGTGGGCTCCTGTCACATCTTAAACAAGTTAAGTACTGTCTTAGTTCAAAAGTGAAGACTCAGGCACACTAAAGCACACAAAGTCTAGCAAAGTAGCTCAAGACTAGACATCTGGGATTCACTCACAGCCTTCTAGACTCCAAAGGGCTTGAGCAGCCCCAAATTTCTGGCTCTGCCAGCCACAGCACACACTGCTTGTCTTGTAGGCTCAGGCCAACTCCACATCTGCCACCACCCTTGGTAGCTGTCCCACCGTCCTAGAATCTCCAATATGCTGGTCTCTACTGAAACTGAGGCTGCACCTTCACCAGTGGGCTCCTCTGGCCTCTCAGGGTGCAAAGCCTCAGATTCTCTCCATGACCCCTTCAGTCCTGGGGGTCTTCACTGAAACTGAGGCTGCACTTTCACCAATGATCTTTGCTGGACTCTCAGGGTGCTAAACCTCAGCTGTTCTCTCTGACCCCTACATGCCTTCAAAACCAGTACCATGTAGGAGACTCTTACACATTTCTTAGTCCTGCTTCCAGCTTGGGATAGAGCCTCAGGCCCCCTCAGAACCTCAACTTCTGTGTACTGGCCCTGAGGAAATATTTCCCAGAAGTTTTTACCTCAATAATACTGGTCTCTTCTTAATCACAGCCCATGTTTCAGCCCCAGCTGACCAGCATCAATTGTCCTAGTAAAGATTTTACTTTCTCTTCTTAATCACAGCTGATTCTGCAGCCCCAGCTGACCAGAAACCACAGGTTCTCAATTTAAAACACCATACAAATAGCTCTGATAGTATTTGCTTCCCTTTGAAGTTTCACAAACCAGGCCTCCATTGTCTGTGCCTCTTTCAGGATTATCTTCCAAGTTCCTAGAGCTCACTGAGCTCCAAGCAATTTTCCAGTCCAAAGCTCCCAAACTTCCACAATCCTCCCAGACATATATGGTCAAGTCTGTCACAGCAACACCCCACAATCCTGATACCAATTTCTGTTCTAGTTTGCTTTCTGTTGCTGTGACAAAAAAACTCTGATCAAAACCAATTTGGGGAGGAAAGGGTTTATTTGACTTACAGCACCATCCATCAAGGGAAGCCAAGGCAGGAACCTGGCGAACAGACCGCAGAAGAACACTGCTTGCTGGCTTATTCCTCTGGCCTGTGCTCAGCCTGCTTTCTTATATATCACAGAATCACTGGCCCAGGGGTAGCACCGCCCACAGTGGGCTGGCCCCTCCCACATCATTCAACAATCAAGAAAATGCCCCAGAGACATGGCCACAGGCCAGTCCAATGGAGACAATTCCCCAATTGAGGTTTCCTCAACCCAGGTGTGCCAAGTTGACAACTAAAGCAATCCAGCCCAAACCATAAGGCCAAATAAACTCTTCTTTCTCTAAGCTGCCTTGGTCATGTTGTCTTGTTACAGCAACAGAAAAGTCACTAATACAGACACAGATATAGTTTAAGTCATGGAAATGGATGGTACATTGCAGAGAGAATGCACTGACAGATGAAAGCAAAGCTTACAGAGGGAAAGCTAGGCCAATCTAAATTTTAGGAATGAAGTATCATGTATCACGAAAAGACACAGAGAGAATAACCAAGGATTCAAGTTTCTCAACATTGGCACAATCACCTTTGGGTTCTAATAATTCTTTGTTTCAGGGAGCTGCTGTAGGCACTTTGCTGAGATCAATCTGTGCCCTGTTCTAAGTTACTCCATATTGTGTAAAACAGTGTTTTTCCAGACTATGCCTTGCCCTGAGAGACTGCATTTTACTAGCAGCTGCTGAGTTGCTTCTGAGGATGGAGGATAATTCTGAACCTGCATGCACACATAAAGGTGCCATCTGTCTGACATCACTCACACATCCCAGACTAGTGAGTGACTATTCCTTGGAACAGAAAGGGTGCCACATTATAAATTTACCAAGGAGAATTGAGATGCGGTGGGGGGGCTCGTCGTTAAAATCATAGAGGAAAGCCAGGCTAAAAATATCTTGGACGCACTGGACCAAGAAAAGAAAAGTGTATAACTCCGTCACCTGGGTGACATAAAGAGGTGAACCCCTAGCACTGTGACAGCGATGGCCCCCACTAATCTGTCATCTGATCACCCAGTATTTGCTTCAGGGATCAATCCACTGAGACATTTCAACTATCCCTGGGGATTCACCTCAGCTGAGTGGCTGCTGCTGCTGTGGCCTACCTGAAGGGCTGTCTGCCTTTCCTCCTCTCCTACTTTCCCTCCTGAATCTGCCAAACATACAGATCTACCCATTTCTTCATCTGGACCCAGTTCTGACCTTCCACCCCTGAAGCTTAACATCTTTGCTCTCAACCTTGTGGCTCGCAGTGGCTTGACTCACAGCCACCAGCCACCACAGTGTCTCCAGTTTCTTCTCCGTTCCCATTCTGGTCCTTACCTTGGAAGTAGAGATTCTCAGGTCCCTATCTGTTTCCTGACTTTAGCTTCTCAGGCCCCTTTGAAACTCCTTGCTTATTTCACTCTCTACAGCTAGTCTACAACTTAGGCATATATAGATATAACTATTGTGTAGCATGTAACATGTGACCTGAGAGTTAACACTGAGACAAGAGCTAAGCTGAGAGACAGTAAGCACAGATCCGTAGTGCATTAGACACATGACACACATGACCCCTCCCCTGAATGGATGAGCAAATTCTCTGGTTGGGCTGAGGGAGCTTACATAAGACCTATAGACTCCTTACTGACTTAGCACATGGTGCACTCAAAATAGCCCCATGCACAGGACAGAATGTCAGTATTGCTCTCCTGAAGCCCTTCCCACTCTTGGGAGTTCTTCCTCACTCTTCCTTAATAAATCCAAGTTCTCTCTGCTCACTCCTTGCCAACATTTTCTTGTTCTTCTTAGGTATGAGACGGCAAACATGGAAGCCACTGGTTCAGAGTGGTTTTGGTGAACTTGACCATCACCCTAGCTCCCCGAATTAAGCTCCCCGAGAGCCAAGAAAGGTTCTGCTGCTTTCAACAAAAACAAAACAAAAGCAAGCAAACAAAAACATTAATATTAGTAATTAAAACTGGAATAAAAACCTTGGCCAGGTTTACTAAAGAAAGTGTATCTAGAAATAACTGCCATTGAAATCACTGTACCTTGTGAATTTCCTGTCATTCAATAAGCTCTGGCATTGTGGAAAAACAAATGAACTCCTCTATGCTTCTGGTATAGTGTACTCACAAAACATTTGCTCTACTCATTAAAAGCAAACAGTGTCCTCCTTCCCATTGAGGCAACCAAAACTGTGTTTGGATATTCCTAAACGTCCCCTGTGGGGGGAAAACTTGTCCCCAGTAGAAAGCCACTGATGAAAGATATATGAAGAAAACAGGAAACAAATTATGTCACAGAAGTTAAGGACTTGAAAATTCCCTAAGAGACACTGAGTTCAGTGAGGACTGAAGGAGTCTGTAAAGGACATTCAAGAGTGTTGTTATGTGATCTTGTTTCATCTGGGCATAACATTTTCATCTTGTTGCCATTTTGGAGTAGAAAATGCTCTGACTAGGTAGTCATAGCCACTAATCAGCCAAACAGTAGAGGTAGCTAGGACTGTGGTAATGTAATGGCATTCCCTGGCAGAAGAAGACTGTCTCAGGATCCTCACCTCAGAGTCCAGCTATCACTCTTTTTGCATACCCCACCCTCCAGCCCCACCCCACCCCACCACAGCAGCAAATGATCTCTGGAGATGCTAGAACATACAGAAAATGAAAGGTTAATTGACAGTGGGACCCTGTGATGCAGCTTTCACGAGGCAGCTATTTGGGGGACACCCACACTCTTGTAAGTCACCCTTCATGCATGCTCTAAGCCCAATAAATTCAATGGTTCACTAACTCGGACTTTGGCAAAATCGTATTTTGGTCTGTCATTGGTGCCCTGTCTAGGGTGAATAGACGTTTGCGTTTCCCCAGGAAAAGTTAATATAACAGAGTTAGAAAAGGACAGGAAAGCTGCGCACAAAGGTCATACAGCACTCATGGGGCTAATGCCGGAGGATTCAGAGCTCAGGGCCAGGACAGGCTGCATAGCAATACCCTGTCTTTAACAAAAATGATGAGTGCTGCTGGGGAGATGGCTTAGTCAGCAAAGTGCTTGCCACAAGCAAGCATAGGACTTGAGTTCAGATGCCCAGCGCATCTGAAAAAGCCAGACACAGTAGTGCGGAGTTAGAGACAGGGAGATTCATGGAGTTTAAGGCTGGCCAGGCTAGTGGACTTGGAAAGTTCTGGATTCAGTGAGATACTCAGCCTCAAAAACCTGCAGCATTCCTACACCAGCATTATAATTATCTGAACAAAAAGCCAAACTCAAATTTAGTTTTTGATGTGGACCCAACCTCAGAGGACATCTATTCCCACAGATGTCTCTTGGAACTGTGCTCGTGGGCCAGGCCACACTCACATTTTTATTCAACATGGTTTCTCCAGCTTCACTGGCAAAGTACAAGTTTGGCTCCACCCTAATCTCAACAAACCATCCAGTCTTTTCATCCCTAGATCTAGACTATCCCATTCAGGCAAGGTCACTGTGTGCAGAGAGAGCTTTGATATGCCATCCACCTTTTTGGGTGGAGTACCAAACAGAGGTTAGTCACAAGACACAAGGTTCACTGAGTCTGCAAATTAAAAGATATCCAGATTATGTTAATTATGTAAAGGAGATTCCTACAAAAAATAAGTTAGAGAGCTACTGAGGACCTGCTGTTGACCTCTGGCCTATACACACACACACACACACACACACACACACACACACACACACGGTCGGGGGAGTGGGGTTGGAGCCTGCAGAGATGGCTCAGTGGAGTACTAACTGCTCTTGCAGAGGCCCGGGATTCAGTTCTCAGTACCCACATGGCAGCTAGAAGATCCATAACTCCAGTTCCAGGGGATCCAATGACCTCTTTTGGCCTCCATGGGCATTGCACGTCATGGGTGCACTAATATACATACAGGCAAACACATTCAAATACACAAAGTAAAAATAAATAAAGAAATTTTTTAAGTTGTTTGGTTGAGAATAAGGCAGTTCTTTTAAGAGTCCTCTCAACCTGCTGGGCAAGGTGGCACATAGCGGGAATCCCATGGGGGAGCAGGGGGATCAGGAGTTCAAAACCAACTTTCAAAACATAGCAAACTGGAGACCAGCCTGGACTACACGAGGCAGGAAAAAAACAGATTCCTTCCTGCCCTGAAATTGTATGATTCCAAGGAATATCTTTCTGCATCCATCCGCCCATCGAGCCTGATCTGCCTGTGGCTGCCCACTGTTTACGTGTAAAATCATGTGCCCTCGGCTAGCTCTGCTAAGGTCACGTGAACTAAAAATCCAAAGAACTACCAGTTGCCATGCCGTCTGCACCCAGCGTGTGATGGAAACTGAAATATGGTTTTCTTTATGTCATCACATAACAGCCAAGCAATAAAATGTACTAGACTTTAAAGGAAGTTGTGGTTTTTGAGAGGCGCTGAGTTAAGTGAATCTGAAGATGTCAGCCTTAGGGCTGAGAAGAGACGGGATGGGGCTGAAGTCACCAAGGCTTGCTGGAAGCGGGGGCACCCCATCCAAGGGTTCCAAGGGCTCCATACTTCACCTCCAGGTTGGTGGGATGAGGGGCTCCTATCCACGTAGTACTGTGGGAAGCCTGCATGATGAACAGCTCACATAATTGATGGAACTCTCCTATGGTCTTTGAAGAACAAACTAACTCCTATATGAGTGAAAAAGAAATTGAAAGCAATGATCAGATTTTCCAGCTGTTAGAACAAAAGTGTACCAGAGGCTTTTGTTTTGAAATACTGAATGGAGAAAGGACCGATAGTCCTTGGATTCTTTACTAATGGAGGGCATCACTTCCCTTCTGTGGATTCAGTTGAATAACAGGGGCTTTGAACTAGAAACCAAGATGCCTTTTGCTTTTCCAAAAGAGCAGGAGGCTTGTGTGGGCATTTCCACTGTGAGGTTCTACTCCTGCTTCATAGGATTGCTTGTCCAATCAGCCCTCCTGCCCACTAGACTGGCAGCTAGCTCGGGCACCTGGTCCCACTGAGTCCCCAGCATCTTGTTGTGGCTCTAGGGAAACCTGCTGAAGGGATTAATACTTCTACCTAGACTGCTCTAAGGAAGAGGCGATGGCCTAAATTTAAATACAATCACCCTCCCTTCTCTGTTTCTTTAGGCTTTTGTAAAACCCTGCTGTGGGATACACAGCAAGTGAGGCTCTGGAGGAATCAGGGTTCCCTTTTCTGGGTTCTTAGTATCATCGTTAAAAGAATTTAAAAATGGATTCAGAAAGGAGAGCAAGGAAAACAGGGCAGGCAAGCTGTAGAATCTCCGCAGCTGCGGGGCGGAGGGAAGTAACGACGAAGAAAAGAGATGGGCATACTTTTTGAGTTAGGCCCCAAGAAAGCAAACAGGTTCAGCAACGGAGGTCAGTACCATCTGTTTGGTGGGAGGGAGGTCTTCAAAAGAGTAAATCTCTGTGAAGTGCTACACACAAATAGAACATTCACAGCACATCCCTTACCCACAAGGCTCAGTGACCATCACTGAAAAAGGAGAAGAAAGACTGTAAGAGCCAGAGGTTGAAGAGGACCAGAGTGAAACAGTGTCTTCTCAACATGATAGGACTGCTGTACTCATGAACTCATAGCGACTGAGGTTGTCTGTACAAGACCTGCAAAGGATCGAGTCAGTATGGAAGGAGGAGCTCACGAACTTCCACTCGTAGCTGAGGAGCCACTGACAGTTGATGCCTTCTATGAGAGAGAGGGTCGGTTTTCTTTAAGCATATGGCCCCTGCTAGGTCACCCTCCAGTGGATGACCCCACAGTGGACCTTGAGTATAAGAGCTATGCAAATTGGACTCAGTGGGTAATTTTTTTAAAAGACCCAGGGCCTGGAGAGCTGTCTCAGTGGTTAAGAATACTAGCTGCTCTTGCACTGGACCAGGGTTCAGTTCCCAGCACCCACATAGCGGACAACAACCATCCATAACTCCAGTTCCAGGGGCTCCAACGCCCTCTTCTGATTTCCGAAGGCATTGCACAGCACAGGTGCACTTACATGCGTGCACGCAATATACTCATACACATAAAATTTTAAAATAATAAATAACAAATATTTTTTAAAGGACACAGCTGGAAGGTGGGTGGGGATGAGGTCTGGGAGGGAAACGGGAAGGAACAGTCAGTGGATATGATCGAAATACGTTGTATGAAGGCACAAAATTCTCTAAAAATTAATCAAATTATTACATTTAGAAAAAAAAAGAAAGTTAGGTACGGTGGTGTACACCTTTAATCCTAGCAAGCAGAGGCGGCCAGATTTCTTTAGGTTTGAAGCCAGCCTGATCTACATAGCAACTTTCAGACATGCAAGGGCTCTGTGGTGAGATCCTGTCTCAAAGAAGAAAAAAAGAAAGAAGGAAGGAGGAAAGGAAGGAAGGAAGGAGGGAGGGAGGGAGGGAGGGAGGGAGGGAGGGAGGAAAAGAGGGAGGGAGGGAGGGAGGGAGGTAGAGAGGGAGGGAGGGAGGGAGAGAAGGGAGTCAGTCTGGAGTGCCCAGGCAGGCATGCTTAGGATTTTGACTGGTATCCAAACAAGAGTTGGAAAGGGAGAAAAGGAAAAGTTATACTTTTTGAGTTAGAACTCAGAGCTCTGACAGGCTTAGAAGTGAAGATCTGCAAAACTACATGGAGTGAGGGCTTCTGGGAGGACACATATATCACTTCATTGAGGGAAAAATTATTTCTCGCATCTCCTTAGCTTGTCTTCTAGTGAATCGGCTTTCCTGAGGAATGGTCTCCTGGCCTGTACAGTTGACAGGCCTACTTGGATTAACCCTTAAGGGAGTGGACACTGTTTCCAGCAGTTTAGAATGCCATGTCTCCACCCAGGGCCAAACATAGAACTCAGATTCTATTCTTTAGACAGGCAAGAAGCAGCTTACCCTTCAAAGGCTTCAACAAAGCCCTGCTTGCACCTTTTCATATGGCATTTGCCTGGGAAACAGGAGGTGGAGTCCAATGTGATTACGAGGGAAGGGGTCCAGCCTCAATGGCGCCCAGGTCTGGTAAGCTAACTAACTATGGCAGTGTTCTAAAATACTCCTTACACCTCCTTCGTCGGTATCACTCTCATCCTGATTTATGACTTCCAAGTAAACCAGATGGAAACTGCCTCCCAAGCCAGTTATTTAGAAAGGAAAAGCAAGCAAACACTACCAATCCTGTGATGCTTCCCACATGCTGGGAGGAGGTTAACTGAGCTTGGACCACCACAATGTATCATTGAGAGAATGAGCAAGTGGACTATGCGTGATGTGAAGAACTAGAGAAAAGTATCTTGAGCTAAACTGTTCGTTTACGTTGTGCATAATGACACATTCCTGTAATCCCAGCACTCAGGAAGCTGAAGCAGGAAGATCACACATTCTAGGCCAGCCTGAACTACAAAGAAGGACATTGTCTATTTTTTTAGTATACATTTTTAATTTATACTTTTTCCCAAAGAATAAGTTGCTAGGGCTGTAATTCCAAGACACTGGAAACCTCCCCAGCTTCCAGAGTTACACTCTAGGATTGCCGTTCAGCCCTCTTTTAGAAGAAATTGCCCTAGTCTGATTATCTAGAATAATATCCTGAAGGTAAAGAAAGAAAAAGAAAAGAAAGAGGAGGAGGAGGAACAAGGAGGAGGAGGGAGGGAAGAAGGGGGAGGAGGAGGAAGGAGGAGAAAGAGGAGGAGGAGCAGGGAGAGGAGGAGGGAGGAGGAGGAAGAGAAGGAGGAGGAGGAGGAGGAAGAGGAAGAGAAGGAGGAGGAGGAGGAGGAAGAGGAAGAGAAGGAGGAGGAAGAGGAGGAGGAGGGAGAAGAGGAGGAGGAAGAGGAGAAGGAAGAGGAGGAGGAGGAGGAGGAGGAGGAGGAGGAGGAGGAGGAGGAGGAGGAAAGAGGAACAGTAGCAGTAGCAGAAAAAGGAAGAGGAGAGAGCAAAGATAAAAAAACAAGAGCCAAGCAAATGCCAGAGTTTATTGAAAAGCCACTGTAATTAAGCAAATGTGACACCCTGGGAGTCACTGCCATCTCCTGGAGGCCTAGTCCTGTGACTTTGAAAGCCAGATAGTAGAGATGGAACCAGCAAGCATTCACACAGGAGAAAAGCTACAGGAGAGGAATTAAGAAGGCGGAGGATGAAGAGCCACGCTGGGAGGAGCCAGAGCAACCAGAAGTGAAAGTGCAGCTTGTCTCTAGACTGACCACACTTCAAATCCTGCACTTGCCACACTGGCTCCAGCAAGTTCCTCAACTGCCATGAGCCTCAGGCTCCATAATGATAGAGTCCGGTCGGATTCATAATGGTTCACTTGCGGTAGAACTGTTATGTTACATACAGTCCCTCTAGTTCTCTCTCTCTCTCTCTCTCCCTCCCTCCCTCCCTCCCAGAAATCAAGCCACTCCCCTGGAAGTTCTTTCCCATGGACAGAGTTAATAAGAAGGCAGACTCTGAAATCAAGAGCAACAAATCCCAAGGAAGAAAATGTCTGATATCTAGAGTTACTATAATATTTCCAATGTCTGGTTTGTGGGCCCCCTCCATAACAAATTATGCAAAAACATAGGAGAATATGGTTCATTAAAAGGAAAAAAAATCACTGACAGAAACTATTCTTGGAGAAACCCTAAACAATAAACTTACAAAGACTTGATTTACTTAGGTAATTCTGCTTTGATCTTTATCAAGTTAGTTAGTTAGCTAGTTAGTTAGTTAACTGGTTTGGGTTTGTTTTGTTTTGTTTTTGAGGCATGTTCTATTTCTTGAACTCACTGTATAGCAGAGAATGATCTTGACCCGTTGATCCTCCTGCTTCCACTCCCCAAATGCTGGGATTAGAGGGGTGTGACCCCACGTCCCAGTGCAGAGAAGAGTAACTCAACAAAACCTAAGAGACCTATTCACAGAATACCCTATTGAACAACTGAATATGTACTTTCTTAAATACATATACAATATTCTCTAAAATAGACTATATGTTAGGTTACAAAAGAAGTCCCAAGAAATTTTAACAGATTACATTTATACAAAGGACCATCTCTGATCAAATAGGATAAAGCTAGAAACCAATGACAAAAGAAAATATGTAGAAATGAAAGAACACATCCTTAAAAAACCAATATGTCAAGGAAGAAATCAAAATGGAAATGAGAAACTACTTGAGACAAATTAAAATAAATATTTTATTTATGAGATGTGGACAAAGCAATAGTAGAGAGAAACTTGAAGCAGTAAACATCTACATTAGGAGAAAGGAAAGATCTCAAATCCATAGCCTAACTTAAGCTGTGAAACCATAGAACTCAGAAAAGGGGCTGGAGTGATGGCTCTGCAATCAAGAGTATTGGACACACACACACACACACACACACACACACACATACACAAAGAGAAAGAGACAGAGAGAGAAAAACACCCAGAAATAAAAAATAAAAATAAATCCTTACAAATCTTATAAAAATTTATTTACAGTTTTAAAAAATAAATCTTACAAAGAAAAAAAGAAACCTGTACAAAAGGCTAGGTGTGGTGACATACATCTGAAATCCCAGGACACTTGGAAATAGAGTTTGGAGGATCAGGAGTCCAAGTTGATCCTCTATCATATAGTTTGAGGTTAGACCGGTTGAGAGAGCAAGACTCTATCTCAAAACCAACCAACCCAAACAAAACATCATGAAATCCTTCTTGTGTACTAGAGCTAATAGACGAAGTCGGCCAAGTTATGGCATGTAAGATTAACATGCAAGAAGTGATCATGCTTTTTATACCTGCGGTGAGCACTGTGCAAAGAGCTGAGAGAACAATTACACGCAACAGAGTAAAATAGCTAGGAATGAATGCACCAGGAAGTGAGAATTTTGCTCATGGAAGGACAAAATGTTGCTGAAAGTAGCTAAAGAAGACCTAATTGAATGGGGACACACCTTACGTGCATGCACTGGGGGACCTCAGGACAAGGCAAAGTGATCTATAGAGTTAATTCAATGACTTCAAAACTGTCAGTGACGCTTTTCACAAAAACAAAAAATGCCATCCAAAAGTTCATGCAGAATTTCAAAGAATTTCAGATAATCAAAACAATCTTCAAATCAAGAGAAGCAAGTTAAAGTACTCACACATCCCCATTTTGTGACCTACTGTGAAACTACAGTAATCAAAATGCTATGGTACTGACATAAAGATAAACAAATGAAAAAAAGGAATAAAAACGAGAGTCCAGACAGGAACCTACGCAAGAATGGCCATTGTCATGCCAACTAGGGTAACTTTCGCTGATCATCATCGTCATCTCAAACAGAAATAGCAAGTGTTGTTTTTGGAGAACATAGAGAACCTGGAAATTGGGGAACTGTAATTGTGGGTAGGAATCTGACATGGTACAGCCATTGTAGAAAACAGTTTAGTGCTTCCTTGAAAAGATAAACACACAGTTGGTCTACAGGGGACATGTCCTATTTATTGAGGCCTCCTTCGCTTCTTCCTGCTGGAACTCCGGCATTTCCGATGCCCTGCTGTCCTGCCAGCTGTACCACCTCCTTCCAAAAGTTAAATCCTAAGTCCTGAAAAAACCACATGTGCCCAGCAGCTGGCCATCCAGTCATCACCAGCTCAATCTGGTCAGGATGCCATACTGACTCTCCAGGTGACCTTGAGCTCATTAAAATCTCATTGTAAGGATAAAAAGGTCACATGGACACATGGCTGCCACGAGGGACCCACGGATTCCACGTGGTGGCCCACATCTTTAATTCCAGCACTGAAGAAGCAAAGGCAGGCAGATCTCTATGAGTTCAAGGCCAGCCTGGTCTATAGAGTGAGTTGTAGGCCAGCCAGGACAACATAGAGACCCTGTCTGAAAAAAACAAAAGAAGCAGAAATGGACAGAAATTGTTACATGGTTGAAGGATTTTCCTTAGGAATGATATAAACGCTTTATAACTCGATTGAGATATTGCCTGCACAATATTGTGAATTTAATTAATGCCACTGAGCTGTTCACTTAATTTATGTTACATGAATTTCACCTCAATCAATTATTAAAAAATAAATATCAATGAGTACCTCAAGTAAATTTTCCTATGAATTTGCTCTGTCAAAGAACACTTTATTTAACCTTTATTTGAATACAAAATTGAATTCCAAATTAAATAATTTTTTTTCTGGAAAAGGGCCCAGAAAAGAATACAGAGCTGTTTATAACTTATTAACTTGCAAACACACTGAGTCTTTGCCAGGCCTCTATATAATGTAGTTCCATCGAGCATTTCCTAATGAGCAGTTCTTTGGAGCTACTGAGATGTTATTCACAGTGATTCTTTGAGTATTTATAGTTAAATGTCAATCTTTGTTTCTCCTTTCTGGGAAGACTCCTTTTTGAAAGCTCCAATTTGAGACTTAGGTAACTGAAAGATCCTTAGGATGTTTCTCATTGATGACTGACAATTCTTCTTCAGCCTACTAGTTTTCTAGGGCTGTCATAACAAAATCTCCTGAATCAGGTGGTTTAAACAGCAAAAATGTATCCTCTCACTTTCTGGGGACTAGAAACCCAAGGTCAAGGTGTTGGCAGCTTTGCTTCTCCTGAGGCCCCTCTCTTTGGCCTGCAGATGGCCTGTCCTCTCTGCTCAGCCCTGAGGCTCTTGTGTTTAAATTTCCTCTTCTAATAAGGACACCAGTCCACTGAACGAGCCCCTCCCACACAGGGAGAGAAAAAGGCTTTTGTTTACCAAAGAGTCAAGTTTTCTTTTCCTAAATGTCTTGGTTAATTTTCCTGCCGCTGTGATAAAATACCCTAGATGAGCAGCTGAAAGAAGGGTTTGCTCAGGCTACAGTTCCAGGTACAGTCCATCGTGGTGAAGAAGTGTTGGTAGCAGGAGCATGAGGTCACATCAAGAAGCAGAGAACAATGAATGCTTGTGTTCAATTAGATTGCTCCCCCCACTCCCACCCCAGGGTCTCACTGTACAGCCCTGGCTAGCCTGGAACTCAATATATAGACCAGAGGCTGGCCCTGATCCGCCTGCTTCTGCCTCCCCAGGGCCAGGATCAAAGGTATGTGCCTGGCTAGGGTCCTCCTGTTTATGCAGTCCAGGACCCAAGCTCAGGGAATGATACGTCCCTCCTTTTGGGTAGGTTTTCCCATCTTAGTCAACCTTATCAAGATAATCTTTCAGAGATGTGGCCACAGTTAACATATTAAAGTAACCCATGACAGGTGTGCCTGGAGGCTTGTCACCTAGATAATTCCAAATCCTGTCAAGTTGATAACACTAAACATCATACTAGACAAGGCCTTAATTATCAATGAATAATCCTATAATTGAGTTCTACAATCAGTGGAATCCTCTTCTAAGTAACCATATATTTTTAATTAGATGACTAATAATAAGACTTAGTTTTTCTCCCCCTTGGGAAAAGAATGACTCTTCTCAGATGAGTCCCATTTTCATATGATGTTGCTATATCTTGTCTATGTTACTGAAAAGACAGAAATGCTGGAAAGCTGCTTTAGAACTCTCCTTGACTTTGCCAGTTTAGTTTATTTCAAGAGTTACTTAATGAGCTCAGAAAGAGCAACGGGATGTGTACATGAGCCATTCAGCAAGCTGCGCTCGCCATTGGCGAAGAAAAGATCTGGAGGAGTGAGCTTAGAAAGGAAGAAGCTCACTCATACTCTAATTTGTTTTCCTTTTTAGGGGTATAGATGTGTAAAGCAAAGAGAATTTGGGCACTGGGCATGTGGCTATGGCAACACAGCCTTCTAAGGAGTGTCAGAGAGCATCAATCTGTGCTATGGATGTCTGCGTGGAGAGAGGAGGCAATCAGCTCCAGTTTGTGTTCTGTACAGAAGGATTCTCTTCTTTCAACGGAAGTTCGGAATCTTTCATTTTCGCCTTTCCTATCTGCACAAATGCATTTGGCTTAGAGCAGTGTTGCACAATCCGTGATTACTTCCTTTCTGTCTTGTTAGCTACATATTGTGAACACCGTAGGAAGGGCTAATTGTTAACACTAATTCTTTTCATCGTGATTTTTTATTCAGCTTTGGAAACTCAGCTGCTACGTGTCTCTGTCTCTATACCTTACTTCGGAGGTTATAGGTAAGATTAAAGAGACATGAATTAAAACTTTCAAAAAACAAGTGATTGCTATCTTACACATCTTCTCCTAGAGAATGTTTTAAAAGGAAAAATAAAGCTCAAATTATTTAAAAAATTACTGTAACATCAGTCCCAAAACAAGATTAAAAAATACAAGAAAATTCCAAACCAATTACTGCACACTGAAACAATCACCATACAAAACAAACAAGCCATGTGTTGGGGTGCATTGTTGAAATCACAGCACTCAGGACAGAGAGAGGAAGGAGGATTGCTGAGAGCTCAAGGCCAGCCTGGTCTACATAGTGAGTTCCAGACCAGGGCCACATAGTAAGACCCTATCTTAAAGAAAAAAAAAAAAGAATTAAGAATCATACACAAAATATTGACCAACTAAATTGTGCATATTTATCATGACCAATATAGATTTACATTAAAAATGTAAGATTGACTTAACATTAGAAAACTTTATTAGTGTATGATATTTATAGATGTAAAGATTATTTATAGATTAAAAGAAAAATAAATGATGAACTCAATAGATTAAGAAGAGATATTTGATAAAATTAACATAACAAAAATTCTCATCCGTGTCTGAAGGAAAACGAGCTTCCTTAGACTGCAAAAGGATAGACACAAAATATTCCCAGCAAATATCTTCCATGATGGTGTAAAGAATGGGGCAGCAGCATGGTCTACATAGTGAGTTCCAGGCCAGCTGGGGCTACAGGGAAAGCCTGTCTCGAAAAAAGTTGGGGGGGATATCTTCCCAGAGTCTACTCAGCCTGCATTGTAGCAGTGGTCCTGTCCAGACAGAAAGACTAAGACAGAGAGGAACTACTGGAAGGGTGATAGCGGAAGACAAAGGGAAGGTGCGTAGGGAGATATACTGGAGGCAGAAAGCTTTAAGCAGGGAGTGGGGTGAGGGCTGGGAAAGGAGGAGGCTGGGGAGGCGTTAACCAAGATGAAGTGTATACGGCAAAGCTATATGGAAACCTACAATCTTGTAACCCAAGTAAAATACGTAATAGGAAAGGACAGTAGAGCACATGTGATGTGAAAGCACATGGTGGGGAATCCAGGGGGTTACAGGTCTCATGGGGATGGGGATGGGGAAATGAGAGGTTAAAGGGAGGGCTAACCAAAACTAAGGATGGATGAAGAAGCTGTATGAAAACCCACTAGTTGTAAACTAACTAAAACTAATATAATTCTTTTAACGTGTAAGTGTATCTGTGTGTGTGTGTGTACACACGCGTGTAGATGCTCACAGAGGCTAGAGGCGGGCATTGGCTCCTCTGGTGCTACAGCTACAGGCAATTCTGAGCCACCTGCTGTGGGTGCTAGAAACCCAAGCCAGGTTCTCTGCAACAGCAGTATGCATGCACACTTCACTAGAGCCTTCTCTCCAGCTCAAAATATAATTTTTTAAAAGGAGTTTAAACAAAGATACCCTGCATGGATGAGCAATGCGGCTACCGGAAGACCTGAGTTATTAAATGAAACAGGGCCCATCATGGGTTACCTCCCCATTGGTATTGGTCAGGGAGGTTCCAGAGGCACCCAAAATGATACAAGTTATTTCCATTGTTCTTGGTTTCCCACCATATCTATGTGATAAGGCCTTGTATTAGTTACTTTTTTGTTGCTCTGCTAAAACAAGTCCCCTTGTGGCCAAGGGAACTTATAGGAAGAAGAATTTACTTGAGCTTATGGTTCCAGGTTCCAGAGGGATTACAATCCATCGTGGTCAGAAGGCATGGTGAAATGGCCAGAGCAGGAACAGAAAACTAAGCATTCACATCTTCAAGTAGGCACAAAGAGTGACTGGAAATCCAGCAGGGCTTAAGAACTCTTAAACCCTCCTTCAGTGACATACTTCTTCCGCCGGCATGGCCACACCTCCTAAGACCTCCCAAAGCATCGCCACCAACAGGGGACAAAATGTCCAGATACTTGGAGCCTATGGGGAACATTTTCATTCAAACCATCACAAGCCTTACTGCTGAAAACATCACATTCTTTAGTTGTAGTACATAGAGAAATCAATCTCAAAGTGAGCAGGAAACTCTCTCTGCTGGCTAAGGTGCTAAGCAGACTGCTGGAAAAGAGTGTAGTGGTTTGAATGAGAAATGTACTCCATAGGCTTCAAGTCTTTGAACACTTGGCCTCAGATGGTGGTGTTTGCAGAGGCTGAGGAGGTGTGGCCTTGCTAGAGTAAACTGGAGGCGGGCTCATAGCCTTCCCCACTTCCAGCTTGTTTTTGTTGTTTCTTGTGCCTGCCTGAAGATGAGAGTGTTCAGCCTTCTGCTCTGGTTACCTCCTGCCATATCTCCCTGACACAATGAGTCCACTCCTCTGGAACCATCAGCCTGATTACTCTTCCTTCTGTAAGTTGCCTTAGTCGTGGTGTTTTATCACAGCAACAGAACAGTAACTAATACAGGGAGAAAAGACATCAATGGTCTTACCCAGCACTAGACCTTGTGTGCTACAATACTGAGACCTGCCAGGCTAGATGTGCCCGCCAGTGAAATAGTGGCATGGATGTCATAGGGGTAACCAACAACTCCACTCTGATTCGGTTTGAGGCCTACTTCAGAGGAAGAAAACACCTGGTACTTGTTGGGGAGTTGGGGTTGGCTTCAGAGGTCATAGGTCCTAGAGGGAACCGACTGTCCTTATTTTGCTAAATGGCCACATTGTCAAATTGCCTTCTAGACATTTATTTTCATGCCCATGGATCCGTGCTCCTTTCAAGCTAGACCAGAGAAGGATCTTTTTTGCAATGGGTAGCAGTTAATGCCGAGACTCAGAACTGTTCCAGGTGCTGGAGTAAGTACCTTTGAGTGCTCAGCCATAGACGGACATGTACATCAACCTCCCTCCCCCACAAGCCTCAAGGAACATCACAGAAGAGGGGTAGAGAGAATGACAGAGTCAGAGGACAGGGAGGAGTGCTGTGAAATGTTGTCTTCTGACTTGATATGGTTATTGCATGCATGAGTTCACAGACGTTGTAGGTGCCAGCATAAGTCTGCACAAGACTGAGTCAGAATCTACTGATGAGTTAAAATTAGTAGGATTATAGGAGTTAACTTGTAAGATTAATCGGCAGACACCAGTAATAAACATCTAATCATGTTTTAAAGAAGAAAATATAGAAGCAGAGGCAACTAGAACTAGGAAAATAACATTTGGAAAGCCAAAAACTATTAGACACTTAAAAATAAATTTAGTCAATTTGTTCACCTTTATGAAGAAAATAGTTTAAATTTTTTTGAGACATTTGTAAAAAGATAGTCTCTAATCATGAATAGGAAGACTCTCTGCTGCAAGATTTCTATTTTTCAATACAATTCTGATGAAAGAATTTGACAAACTGGTATTAAAATACATATGGGAGGCGGTGGGCATGGTGCACACACCTTTAATTCTAGTACTGAGGAGGCTGAGGCAGGCAGATCTGTGCGTTCCAGGCCAGCCAGTTCTACATAGTGAGACTCTACCTTCAAAACACCTTTAAAGAAATCAAGAATAACTGAATCTATGACTCTAATGTGAAAAACCTACAAGATGAGACAGTATATACAAACAGTAAAAGAAATATTTTTGTATCTCACGTGCTAAAATTAAGAATCTGGGCTAAGAAATACATAAGAACATGAAAAGAAATCCAGATATGGTGGTTGATGCCCATAACTCTAGCACTTGCAAGAGAATCAAGAGCACAAGGTCAGGTACCTGAAACCCTGCCTCCAAAATTAGCAAGAAATTGCTGGCCATGGTGGCGCACACCTTTAATCCCAGCAGTCAGGAGGCTGAGGCAGGCGGATCTCTGTGAGTTCAGGGCCCAGTTTCAGGCCAACTGGGGCTACAGGGAGACCCTGTCTCAAAAAGACCAATAAATAAATAAATAAATGGAATGAAGGAAGGAAGAATGGAAGCAGGGAGGAAGGAAGAAAGATATGAAGTGTGTTAGCACATGCCTGCAATCTTAGCACTCAGGAAGCTGAGGCAGGAGGATTGCCTTGTAAGACTCAGTCTCAAGAAAACAAGGAGACCCTAGTATGTTAGAGATGCCAACCAAGATCAAGGAATATTTGTCAAGGAAAGCGACAGCCTAAACTAGGACGATCTAGAATCACTTTGCAGTCAATCTCTGGGCATGTCTGTGAGGAGGTTGCTAGACTGACTTAATTGAAGTGGGAAGACCCACCCTAAATGTGGACAGCGACTTTCCCTGGGGTCCTGAGCTGAATAAAGGTGAGAAAGTAAGCTAAGTGGCAGCATCTCCCACCCTGCCTCCCATGGTCCCGCAGCCTTGATGGACTGGAGCCTGGAACTGTGAGCCAAAGCAAACTCTTCCTCTTTGAGTTCCTTTTGTCAGGAATTTGGTCACAGCCTTGAGAAAAGTAACTGATGCACATGAATAATTCATCCAGACAACATTCACTGCAAGAAAAACTGGTGAATTATAGTAAAGCTTCCAAATTCCTAGTCATGTATTTGAAATTACCATATGACTCAGAGTTGGAGGCGTCGAGAAAGAGACTGAAAACCAGGAGGAGCACCGAGGTCCTGGGGTGCAGCAGAACAGGAAGCAGAGCAGGGGAGCAGAAACGAGAAGCGGTATTTAAAAAATATTTTTATGTGTTCAAGTGCTTTATTTGCCTATATAGTTACTGATTTGTGTGTAGTGCTCTCGAAGGCCAGAAGAGGGCAACAGAGCTGTCATGCTGGTGCTGCGAATTGAACCCAGGTACTCTGGAAGAACAGCAAATGCTCTTAACCCCTGAACCACCTCTGCAGCCCCGAGAAACAGTATCTTAACCCAAATTCTGTATCAGTCAACCCAGGCCAGGTTAAGTAACTTAGCATCTGTAAAGCAGTAGAGAAGCACCTTATATAGATGGCAGGACAGGGACAACTAAGTGGGGAGATGCCAAAAGGTTTAATAGAAATGCCTGAGAAAGTAAGCCAGCAAACAGAAAAGAAAACAACAGTTAAAGTCCCCAGAAGAGAGGGCTGGAGAGCTGGCTCAGCCATTAAGAGCACTGGCTGCCCTTACAGATGACCCAGGTTCAATTCCTAGCACCCACATAGCAGCTAACAACCTTCCATGACTTCAATTCCAGGCGACCCCACCCCCTCTCTTGGCCATCTCACAACACAGGTGCATTTACATACATACAGGCAGAATACTCATACACATAAAATATTTTTTAAACTCACCAGAAGAAAAGTTATAGACTCTGATGAAGATTATGATTACAAAAATAGAATATTCAGAGCCTTCACAGAGTAGTTTTCTTGTTTATTGTCTATATATTCCTTGCAAAAAATAAAGTTGCTATGTAAACTTATAGGGTATAGAAAGAAAATTCCTGAACATGTGTTCATTGTAAAAGTCTGTATCAGCTCATCTTCTAAAAATGTGTGTTTTTCCATAATTAGACAACAAATTCCAAAATTTACATTTGTTTCTCTTTTGAGACATCTATAAACACACATATTTGCATACACACATGCACACTAATTACATATAAATGACTAGATGGTAAAATAGGTACTCATGAATTGGAAATCTAATTACTCTCAAAACCACAATCTCAAAGGTGAATGGCAGGCTGCTGGAGATGGCTCAGGGGATAAAGTTGCCTGCCGTGAAGCCTGATGACCTGAACTCCATCCTACAGCCCCATGTGGCAGAAAACAAGAACTGACTTCCTCAAGGTGTCCTCTGTTCCCCACACACACCCCACAAAAATAAAATAAATAAAAACATTTAAAATAAAAGAGCATGGTGTCACATTCTTAAGCAAAAAATGTTTTTAAAAAGAGAGGGTATTGAGCCAGGCTTGGGGGTTTATGCCTATTATCCCAGCACTTCGGAGGCTGAGGCAGGAGGACTGCTGTGAGTCCAATGCCAGCTTGTTGTACATAACAAGTATCAAGCTAGCTAGGGCTATATAGCAAGATCCTATGTCAAAAAGAAGAGAAAACACACACACACACACACACACACGAGGCAGAGGGAGGGGAGAGGAAGAGAGAGAAAGGTGGGGGAGCTGCTGGAGTTATTAGAGAAAGCCTTAAGATTTCCGTGCTTTACAGGCTGAGGTATTTACACCCATAGAAAGAGACCATTCGGAAGAGTTCTCATTGCTAATGGAAAGACTATTCACGATTTGAAAACAAAGTATCTGGAAGAGTAGAAGAGGAATTTTGCTCTCTCTTTTGCACACTGACATGAGGAACTGTTCAAAAGTAGACAATGCTTTCAGTAGCCATTTCTACACAGCATGCCCTAGGGATTCCTTTTACTGAGCGTCTGCTTTGGACCAGGACTAAAGGTCAAGTCATCGCAGACATAGTTGGGTTGAACTGGTCAAGCCCTCCTCTATGGAGACAGACAGCATGCGTTGCCTGCCCCTGAAGTGGGAAGAGTGGCCTGGGCATCAGTTACTTCTCAGTGGAGTTTTTGAGATTGTTTTGATTATTCAAAAACAAACTTTTTCTTTTTATTAAGACAGGATCACACTATGTAGTCCTAGCTGGCCTGAAACTCATTCATTCCATAGACCAGCCTGGCTTTGATTCATGAGACTAAAGGCATGTACCACACCAAGCACCTCAACAACATTCTACTGTAGTCATATACACAATCACCCCACCCCAGGTTATGGTTGCTCCAAAAAGCAAAATCACATAAATTTTAAAGAAAACAAACTCTTTCTCCTTCCTTCCTTCCTTCCTTCCTTCCTTCCTTCCTTCCTTCCTTCCTTCCTTCCTTCCTTCCTTCCTTTTGGTGCAGGGGATCAAAACTGTAACCTTCTGCATACCAGGCAAATGTAGGAAACCCCAGAAGACAGGAAAAGCTTTGTAATAATTGGAGTGCTCTAAAACTGGGTGGTGGTGATGATTACGTTTCAAAGAGATTCTCCCCAAATCCTATAAACTTACAAATAAGGCCCAATGTGATATTTATTTTACTTGTTTAGAAGGTTTTGGGGTTTTTTGGTGGGGTTTTAATGTTATGTGTACAAGCGTTTTGCTTGCACATATGTCAGTGCACCCTGTGTGCACAAAGCCCAAGGAAGCCAGATGAAGACGTTGAATTCCCTGGAGTTAGAGTTATGAACAGTAGTTAGTCACCATGTGGGTGCTGGGAACTGAACCTTGGTCCTCCGGAAGGGCAATCAGTGCTCTTAACCACTGAGCCATCTCTCCAGCTCCAGATTTTTGGTCTTTTTGAGACAGGATCTTCCTGTAACTCCAGTTTGCCTGGAACTTGCTATGTAGACCAGGCTGGTCTCGATCTCACAGAGATCTGCCTTTCTCCGCCTTCCAAGTGCTACAGGTTAAAGACCTGTGCCACCATGCTTGGCTCAAGGTTTAATTTTAATTATGTGTATAAATGTGTGTCTGTGTGTAGGTATGGGTGCCCATGGAGGCCAGAAGGGGGCATCAGATCTCCTGGAGCTGGAGTTACAGGCAGTTATGACCCACCTGATGTGAGTGCTGGGAGCCAAACTTGGGTCCTCAGCAAGAGGAATATATGTTCTTAACAAATGAGCCATCTCTTCAGCCCCCACCACAATGTGATAAACTTTGCACTAATATTACAATTGCTTATAAGTAAAACTGACATTTATGCATGATTTCTTTCTTCTGTTTAATTATATTACATTTATTTTGTATGTGAGTGTGTGTATGTATTTGGGAGCACATGCCACACATGGTGAGTGGAGGTCAGAGGGCAACTTGAGGGAGGTGGTTCTCTTCCTCCACTCTGTGGGTCCCTGGAAGCAAACTCAGGTTATCATGTTTGGTGGAGAGCACTTTACCCACTAAGCCATCTCACCAGTCCCCCTTCCTTTCTCTTTTGGAGATAAGGTATCAGTAAGTAGTCCAGGTTGGCCTCAAAACAAGCAGCAATCCTCCTGCCTAGCCTCTAGTACCAGCCTCTAGTTACAGGTGTGGCTTAGCACAGCCATCTGAGAAATGCTTCTAAAGAACCCTCACCACTGTGTATAACACGGAACCAGAGCAGGAGGCTATTTGGGAGAAGGAAGCTAATCATCCTAGAAAGACTGAAAACATGTAGAGAGAGAGACATATCTGCTGCTTGCTTCACCGATCAGACAGTTGAAACCATGGACCCCAAGAAACGGGGATTTCTCAGGAATCTCAAACTCAGAGAAGGAAAAGGCTCAGGGGAACTGGCTAGATTGATAGTTAGGGCCCAGGCTGTGACCCTATAACTCTCATACTAGAAGAGTATTAGAGCACGTGGAGGATAAGGGATGGTAACAGGGAGGGATAAACATGAACAAAGTACAACAACATACGATGTGAAGACGTTATAATGGAACTCACTTTGTACATTGATAAAAATAATTAATTTTTTAAAAGGCCACTGCCAGGGTAACCCAACAGTCAATTGTGGATGGGATGCTGCATTTCAGGAGAATAATTGCCTTTAGCCTCTACTCCGCCTGAGTCCAATTACAAGCACTATCTCCCCCCAAATTAAAATTTTTGGTTTATATTTTCACAACTATTTTAGGTACAGTTAATACTATATTGTTAGATTTATTACAGCTCAAGTGAAATTATTATGTGTATGATAAATATTTAATTCTACTTTGCAGACAATTTTTAAGGTGTTGTGTTTAATTAATGACTACACACAGAGATCTGAAAACACCTACCTTGGCTCTTACAGTTTATGCAAATTGCGTGTAATTATTCTCCACAGAGAATTGTCCATTTAAAATGAAATTCTTAAACTTGCTTTGAATTATTGTTTTCTTTCTATGAGTCATGGTTCGTAGTAGTGTGGATTGAATTTCCCAGGAAAAAAAAAAAAAAAAAAAAAAGCTGCACCTATGTTAAACATTCTACAAGGCTGTTTTACTAATTGTGGAAAGCTGAAATGTTACAGGATGGGAACCAAATTTATCTGGGGATATCTCTAGATCCCTAAATAGCCATTTAACACCCACATCTGTGCATGACCTAACATCCTGTGACTATTAGGTAAATCATTTTAGAATGTACAGACGCTCAGCTTCCACAAACCCAGAGGCTAAATCTATTATCAGATAGTGTGTGTGGTCTGTAACAGAGATTTCTCCCACTTTGCGGTACCCCACTTAGCCGATATTTCCTCCAATGTATGTTTGAAAGTGTCTTGTTTTGTGACTTTCTTTCTTCTGTTACTATAAAAACTTCACAGCACTGAACATGGAATTTAGGCTGACCTGAATCTGTTTTTTTTGGTTTTTATGGTCACTTAGAATAAACTATCTTTTACTCCCTCTGAGAGGAGAGCTTTTTTTTTATTTGTTTGTTTTTACATAAATAGTACTTTCCAACAGAAATATACAGCTTGATAAAATTAGACTTTTACCATAGAATTGATAGTCACTCCATTGGTGTCTATCAGTTGAACCATAAAAAGCTATAAAGATTTGTCCTTGGAAAAGCAGTTGATCTTATTAATGTACATTAGATGGAGAGTCAGAAAAAGGTAAAGTCACCTATAACTCCTCACTTAGGGCAGTTTGGATATTGTGATACAGAATAACAACTCTGGTAACACTGTATTTATAGTATATTTATAGTATTATATCCCTTTCGACAGGTTAGAATACCATCTTTACCCATGACCAGAGGTGCCCATCAATCCTTTTTTTTTGAGACAAGGTCTTACTTTGTAACTCCAACTGGCCTGAGACTCGCTGTGTAGATCTGAGAGGGTTTCTGCTCCTAAGTGCTGGGATAAAGGCATGCTCCTGGCTTCAATGTTATTTTGAGCCAACACTCATATAACATGGTAGATTAGAAAGTTAGGACTGGGAGGCAGCTCAATCAGAAACTGTCTTATGTTCCAGTTTGCTTTCTGTTGGCCAAAAGCAACTTGAGAGAAAAAATGGGTGCATTTTGGTTTACTCCTCCAGAAGGCTAGAGCCCCTTCCGGTGGGAAAGGCAGGTCAATAGGTGAGGGTCGGCCTGGTGGCAGGAAGCAGAAGCTGGCTGGTCACATTTTCATCCACGTACAGGAGGCAGTGAGACTAAACCCTCAAAAACCACCTCCCATGAGATACTTCCTCCAGCAAGACTCTACCTCCTAAGGATTCCATGACCTCTCCAAACAGCACACCAATTGGGGACAAAATTCTCAAACACATGAGCTTATGGGGACATTTCTCACGTAAACAACATTCTGCCCAGACCCCACAGGCTCACGGCCATCTCATGAGGCAAAAGCACTTAGTCTAACTTCAGAAGTCCCCACAATCATCAACAGAGTCAAAGCAATCTCTTAACTGTGGCATGGAATATACATTGGCTTTCCAAAACAGAGTGATGGGATGGGAGGTGAGGGAGTGGGGGCAGACCAAAGCAAGACCGAAACCCAGCAGAGCAAATGCCAAATCCTGCAGCTCCAGGTCTCTGTGGCTTCCATTTCAAAGGGCTTAGATGACACTGCCCTTCCAGTTTTGCTGCCTACAGCTTACCTGTCTCTCTTGGACTGGTTCCAATCCTGCTATGCAGCTCTCCTTGGCAGACATCTCACAGCTCTGGCATTTCCAGCATTTTGGGGTCTCTACTGCAACCGGGTTTCGTCTTCACAGCTTCACTCAATGGCTTCTCGGGGCCTTCTTGCAGAGACTCTGACCCTGTCAAAAATGGCCTAGCCTCAGTAGGTTTCCTCTAAAACCACAGAGGAAGAATTCATGACCCCCTCAACCTTGCATCTTTCTTTTCTCCAAATCCAGTAGCGGGTGGACTACACTGCCAAGTTTGTCGCCAGCTTGAGATGGAACCTGGCCTCCTTGGACTGCCGTTGCAGCAGCTTTTATGCACTGAAGCCAGTGAGAAAGTTCCCTACATACTTGCTTTCTAGGAGCAGAACCCCTTTAGGGTCTCTCCTTTCACAAACTGGAGCTTCAGCTGGGCAGAGTCTTGCCTTCAGAATGCCTTTCCTACTATTCCAGTGCAGAGCCAAAGGCTTTTCTTAAGAGTTACAGCCTCTTTTTCTGCATATGACTTGTCTGAAATCTCTCCTCCTCCATTTTTAAAAAGACAGAGTCTCCCTGTGAAGGTTTGGCTGACCTGGAACTCTCTGTGTGGACCAGGCTAGGAGTGCTTTTATTAAAGGCAGGTACCACCATGCCCAGCATTGACTGCAATCTTAAAATCTCAAGCTGCCTAGTACTCTTTTCCTCACCAGACCACACATTTTAAAGTTTCCTTTCTGCCTCACGTGTTACTCTTTTTCCTTGTAGGCCTGCGTAAGTGATCAGCAATCACCATGCCACAGATTCAATGCCACGCTGTCTTGAGATGTCCTCTACCTAAGAACTTACTTCATCACTTTTGAATTCAGCCTCACGCTCAGGACAAAGGCAGAATGTAGCTGAATTGTTAGCCAAAATAGCACACAAATGGCCTTTATCCAAATTTCTAATAGAGTCCTACTTTCTCCCAGAAATCACATAAGACAAGGCTCCACTGCTCACATTTCTCTCAGATGACTGTCTTCCAAGCTTCCAATAGAACAGCCTGTTAAGCCCTGCTTATAGCATTGAAAGGCTTTTCCAGCCCCAAATTACAAACTGTTCCACAAAATAATCCAAAGGCATAAAAGCCACATAGTCAGGTTTATCACATTAACATCCCACTCAAGGTAACAGTTTCAGCATTCATTTCTTTTCTGTGGCCGTGATAAAATACCCTGACAAATAGCCATCTAGGAAAGACAGGGTTTATTTTGGCTTACTCCATCATGGTGAAGTTATGGCAACAGGAGCAGGAAGCAGAGAGACAGATTTCATTGACACAGGAAGGATAAAAAGAGAAGAGGAAGTGGGGTGAGGCTATATACCCTCAGACCCTGGCCCTGTGATATACTTTCTCCAACAAGGCTCCACCTCCTAATGAATCCACACCATCCCCCAACAGCACCATCAACTGGGGACCAAGTATTCAAATACATGAGCCTGTGGGGGTCATTTCTCATTCAAAGCACCACATCTTAGAAGCATGAAGATCTGAGTTCAGTCCTCAGACATCACGTAAAAAATGTAAGCTTAACATTAGGGAGGTAGAGGTAGGAGGACTCCTGGAGTCAGCCAGCCTAACCTACTTGGTGAGTTCCAGGCCAGTGAGACACTGTACTTAGAACAAAATAAAAAGCAATGTCTGAGGAACATACCCAAGGTTGTCATCTGGCCTACACACACAGAAATTTTTTTTAATTAAAAATCTATAACACAGCTATGCTGGACCAGGAGGAAACCACCTCACCTGGGTGGGCATTAGCAAAGCCCTGATCCTTCCACTTTCTCCCTTTCACGTGGTATTTTGAATCTTAAGGAAGAACAGTTGTGATGTTTTTCCTTTCTCAAAATTGGTGTGTTACGAGGGAAATGGGAGGTGGAGTCCAATGCCAGTCATGAGGGAAGAGTCCATCTTCAGAGCCTCCGAGCTTACTGGTATCTGACTAGCTGCCTCACTACCCAGCAGTTAAGGGTTCTTGCCATCCTGTCTTTACACCCTGCTTCTTCTACTGGAAATGTTCTTGCTCCTTGTCCACCTTTTTAAACTCAGTCTTTTGAAAAATGTTCTCATCTATACTTTCTCTGGGCTTCCATCCTTATCAAGTGGAAGAGTTCTTCCTGCCTTGTACCCTGCTATGAGTCAGACCTGGGCAAGTCCCTCTTACAGCATTTCACACTGCCTATGTCCATTTGCTTTTGTATCTCTTGTCACTAACATGTAGTATAGTCCATCCAGGTAAAGATGTGCTTTCTGTCAGTGGCAGGAGACACAGTGCCACACTGTCACCCACAGCAGCCTGATGTGATCCATTGATATTTTAGGGTTAGGGTTAGGGTTAGGGTTATGCTCAGCTACCTTTCTTACACAGCCCAGGATCACCTGCCTAGGGATAGCACCGCCCACAGTGGGCTGTGCTCTCTTACAGCAATTAGCAATCAAGAAAATGCCCACAGACATGGCTACAGGCCCATCTGATTGAGGAAATTCTTCAATTGAGGTTCTTTCTGACAAGGTAAGTCCAGGCTGTGTCAAGTTGACAATAGAAACTAACCAGGACAGCTTTGATGTCTTTTGTAAGGACAAAGCAGTAAAAGGTAGACTGAGTGCTTATTAAAAAGAAATATTTAGCAGATTTGAAAATAGAGGTTAACAGAAAAAGTGGTGCTCAGGGAGAAAGACACACCCAAGAGTGTGGTTGTGGGCTTCTCTAAGAGAGAACACACTTCAGTATCTTTACAGAAGCCATGTATAGGAGTTTGGGTGGGTTTTGAAGTTACTATCTTCAAAGAGTTGCCAAAAAAACCTAAATGAGATGACAGGGTTTTTCCTGCTGGGCATCGGAACAGATTAACTCATGGTGGGGTGGGGGTGCAGGAAGCTAGGGCACTCATTGTAAACAGTCTTGTTGGTGAGATTCCCAGAAAATGTCTGGAAAAGAAAGGAGGCCATACTTAAAGGTTATACAGGCTTCGGCCTTGAGCATGATTTGTTGCTATTTTAATATATCACTGTGTAAGAGGAATATTATGTCCATGTCAGCCATCTTTGCAGCCAGGGTTCATTGTGCTGGAATTCTTGCTTCTTCGCTGGTAAGAAACTTCAACCAGACTCTGGAGTGAGGGGCTCCTTTCCCTTACATTTCCACAGAATCTCCTGTCCGTCTATCTGTTGGGTCTTTAGATTGGGGTCCAAGAGGGACACTGAGACTGATTACTGGTAAATAAGGGGTTTATTAGAAGAATGATTAAGATCATAGACAGACAGAGAGGTAACAGCATGGCGGTGTCCCTGAGAGAGGAATCAGAGCCCATGTGACAGAAATGGGGGTGTATTCTTTACACCTTTTGGAGGATGGGGGAGTTTTCACAGCTTGAGCCTACAGGCAGGCTCTCAGATTCCCAGGCAGGTGGCAGGGAAGTGGGCATGGACCAGGATGTGGCATCAGCACTCCCTCTGATGTTAACTCACTTCCTAAGTGAGAAATCCTGGCCCTGGGATGCCAGTTAGCTAGGGCTTCAGAGACGATGTCTCAGCGGGGTGCCTGTCTGTATCGTGAAAGGACTGCTGCGGGAACTGGAGCTTGAGCAGAACCTTGTTTCAAACATGACATTTTTACATTCCCCTGCCTCTCTTTCTTTAATCTTTGTATATCTAGTGCTACACTCATCTGACCAATAAATATTTTCGGAGTACTTCACTGAGCCAGACACTGTATTGGGTGCTATGAGGTTTATAAGGTGATGAAAGAAACAGTTAAGAAGCCTAGAAACATCATGTTTACTCAACAGCTGTCATGCAGAAGGAAGAGATGACAGCTTGGAACAGGGTTGAGGAGGAGGAAAAATGGCAAGACTGGAGCCACTTGAGACAGCCTGTAGGTAAAGCCAGCGGGGTTTGAACATGGACTTCTTGACAGTGAGAAAGGAAGGGGAGGAAAAGAAGAGATTAAGTGTTCATTTTAATACTCTAGTGCCTCAAAAACTCTTGTGTGATCACTGAAAACTAGTTTTCAAAGTACCAACCTGGAATCCAGATGTAGTACCACAGACCAAAATCCTAACACTTGGGAAGTAGAAACAGGAGGATCAGTGGTTCAAGGTTACATAGTGAGTTCAAATCCAACCTGGGCTCCATGAGAACCTGTTTAAAAAAATTAAATTAATTTTTTTTAAAAAGAAAGCAAGCTAGGACCTATAATCCCAGCACTCAAAGAGAAAGAGATGAGCTTGTATGATTTATTTTATTTATTTATTTACTTTGTGTTTTGTATTTTTTTTTAAACAGAGAGTCTTGCTATGTAGCCCAGACTGGCATGAAATTTACAGCAGTCCTCCTGCCTTACTTTCCCAAGTACTGGGATTACCAGTATGCACCACCACACGGGGTAAATCTGTGGATTTGAGTTCTGACAGGATCATTTCCCTGTACTGACTGGATTCTATAGGGTATGCCTGTGGGTTTAGACCTCAAAGGTAGGCTAATCTAGCTCTATGCTTACTCCCTGTTTAACTGAAATGAAGCTACTTAACTTTTCTAAATCTTAGTTTTATCATCTGTAGAACGGATACGGTACTAGGATTTAAAGTTGGCTTTTAATTTTTTTCTCAACAATTTCAGAGTATCATTTTCTTTGTAGAATCTTACAAATAGAATATTTACAATTCACATTAATTGGCTTGTTTTCTACTTTTTCTTGTAACATCTCTTGCAGAGGAGCCAGGTTCAATTCCCAGTACCCACATCTCAGCTAACAACCATCTGTAATTCCAGTCCCAGGAGATTCAATGCCCTCTTCTGACTTCATGGGCATTGCATGACACAGGTGCACTTAAATACATGCAGGCAGTACACTCATACACATTGATAAGTTATAGCAAATGGGAAGAAGAGTAGAATCAGGAAATAGACCAGTGCCAGACCTTCAACAGAATAAGACTCCACTTATTCAGTTCAGCAAGTGACAGCAGCCTTCCCTTAGGATGGAGGTGACACCATGTGGAGAGGGAGAGTTAGAGATACTCTGGGGGCTGGGGAATGAGGAACTGGATATGGCTGCAGGGCTTTATGTACAAACAGCAGTGCTCTTGAGAATCTTATGGCCCCCTTTTTCCTTGACCCGTTTTACCCAAGTGACACAGGCTGTCTTAGGAAACAGGTTATCTTAGTAAGGAGTTCTCCTGAGGTCTCCCAGCATGACTGATCCATCCAGTTGTGGCTGATCGATAACTTCAGCAGCTGTCTCAGAGACAGTCAGGGCATTCCATCACAAATGAAAATAAGAAATAAAATCTTTTTTAAAAAGAATATCATGAGCTGGGCATGGTGGCGCATGCCTTTAATCCCAGCACTTGGGAGGCAGAGGCAGATGGATCTCTGTGAATTCAAGGCCAGCCTAGTCTACATAGTGAGTTCCAAGTCAACTGAAGCTATAGGGAAACCCTCTCTCAAAAAGACCCCCCCCCAAAAGGAATATCATGATCACAAATTTTTGTTTAGATCCAGTGATCCTCCACATAAATACACTTATTTAATTCTTGACTTGATACATGTTGTTGTTTGGAAACATCAATGAAGCACTGAAGAACAGGTATATTGTCTTCAAAGAGTACAAAATAAGTCCAAAGTTAAACTGTCACAGTCTCTCTGGAAGACTGAAAATGTGCACATTAATGCCTTCAAGTATCATCCTAAAGTGGCCTGTTTTCGAATATTTCTGGCTGGGGAAAAGCCATCTGGTGCCTCTTCTTGCTGAAGCATGGAGTTCTCAGTTCTCCGAGCCTTTCCCAGGGAACGTTAGGAAAGGTGGGCGGCCAAGGACTGTGTCCTCAGCGGGAAGTAGTAAGCAAGATCTGTCACCAGTCTCTTTGGAAACTGGAAGTCAGTACAGATGAACATCAGTGAGCAAAGTGAGAGAACACAGAGCTTAGGAAGGGATGGGAAAAGAAAAAGAAAGGGAAATCAGGCCCGGACTGGGCAATGGATTAGACACTGATGACAAAGCCTGGGAGAGACCAGTCAGGGGAACATATGTTAGCACATTCTCCTGAAGAGCAAAGGAAGAGAGAAATAACACAGAGGAGAGGATAACCATGAGCCTGGCAACCATTAAAACAGGTGCCTGTAATAATACTGTGGAATATATTTTCACCTTTGGCCCTTCAAAAATCTTAAACATATCCCCCAGCACCAGACCTGTGGCTTTCCCTCCCTGTGTGGGACTCTCCAATGATTGGCTCCACACACAGGGCATGGCTCTAGTGCTCATAGTGAGGAGGTGGCAGCAACTCAAGCCCAATGGTAGCAGTGGGAGGTGGGAAATAGCCCCTGGCAGCCTCTCTCAGAGCAGGACCCCGATATTGGCATACCCAGGCAACTGTGAGAGCTCCTGACGATGCCTTGGCTTGGTGCAACTGGCTTGCCCAGGGATGGACCTGCAGGTAGGTGGCTGCCACATTGCACACCTATAGGCAGCCAGTCCTTCATCACCCAGGTGACCAATCCCAAGGAGGACCAATCACCAGGTGCAGGAGAGAAAGGACTTGGCAAGTAAGAAACTAGAAAACCAACATGGCAGGGCCTGGATGCTGGAGGTCAAGGGTTAACTCTCAGCAAAACGTGACTCCATTCAGATGTCTCATCACTGACTCCCCCTGGCCATTGAGGAAGAGGTGAAAACAGCAGATACCAAAAAACGCAAGTTTGAGTCAGGGTGGTAGCCCAGGTCTTTAATCCCAGCACTCCAGAGGCAGAGGCAGGCAGATCTCTGTGATATTGAGGCCAGCCTGGTGTACTCAGTGAGTTCCAGGCCAGCTAGGGCCACAGGGACACCCTGTCTTAAAAAAGACGAAAAACAGAAGCCAACTGGATCCTTGACCATGAAGAGGAAGACACTCAATTCATCTGTCTCCTTGAGCAAGGAGGAAAACTGTTTTGTTTTGTTTTGTTTTCCAACATGCTCTTTCTTAAACACAAGTAAAATCAGAGACAGGAAAATAGTAGGAACCTGTGTAACTGAAATTATCACTCCTCCCGTGAGCCTGAAACTGTCATTGCTGCCCATGAACCTGAGGCTATGGTCCCCTCCTGAGAGCCTGAAGCTGTGGTCCATCCCATGAGCTGGAATTATGGTTTCCTGGAGCTGTGGTCAGCTCGTGTGAGCTAGAGTTGTGGTTCCTTCCCATGAGCTGGATCTGTGGTCTCCTCCCATGAGCTGGAGTTATGGTTCCCTCCCAAAAACCTGGCACTTTGGTCCCTAACGATGAGCCATACACATGCATGGTTCCACATTCCTCTGTTGGTGGATTGATGGTGGAGCAGATCAGGATGGAGGACTTCTCAATGTTGGGCAGCAGTTCTGGCCTCCTCTGAGTGGCTGCATTCCCCTGATCCTCCTCCCCCAAGGCCCCAGGTTGTGCATAGCAGTGGTTTTGTCTTTGCAGTTGGGCTTATTGAAATGGCGAAACTAACTCCATTTTGTTCTAGCTGACTTTGCTTCACCCTGTGTTTTTTCCCATCCATTCCCACTGCAGCCAGCCAGGCAGAACGTCTCGTGCAGGCAGTTTCAGGGAGTACATTGCTTCTACACTACTGGGAAACTTACAAGTAGCCAGGTAGCACATCCATGTAGCACATCCTTCTACCCAGCCTAACCAAAACTTGTTAACTGGAAACTTGTTTGTTAACTGACCTGCCCCTGGTCTGGTATACCTATGGTGATCTGATGTAACTATGATTACTAGTTTTACCCCTGGCATGATGTAATTGTGGTTTTAAGCTTTATAAACCCTATCCTGATTCTCCTTGGGGTCGTGAGTTACTTTGGGCATTAGCCCTATCTCTGACTGTTGGCTGGCTATTAATAAAGGACTCCTGATTCAACCATCACTACATGGTGTTCCTGTGCATCTCACTCGGGATTACATTATCCTGGGGACAGGGGAGGTTTCTGTAATTTTCAGATTCTAGTCTTGGGAGGACTGATTCTCTAGAATGGGCTTCCTACCTCCTTTGATGACCAGCTGTGGTCTTGACTCCACAAGTGGTCCTGAGCATTCAGGCCTTGATGTTGAACTGTTCCCATTCTCAGCCACCAAGAGGTTTTCCATCATTTTTCTATTATTCTTCTACAGCCCCAGTGTCCTGACTGTGCCCTACAGAAAATGTAAGTCTCTTAATTGAAATTCTAGAGATTAAAAAAATCACAGTCTGGGATGTTTAAAAAATTTTAGATACTTTAATAACTAAATTGATATAACTCTCAACCTCATTGTAATTTAGAATATAAATTCATAATCCTGTATGGCTACTATAATTTTTGAGTATTATTTATTGACAAAACTGTACTACCAAATTTCAACAATATTGAGAAATTTCTCACTGAGAGTTTGGCATTCACAGGTCTTCCAAATTCTCCAATCTATACAAAGTTCTTCGATGTAATCATGTTATTTTTTAAAAGTAATTCCAATAAAAAATAAAAATACAAATAAAAATACTCATCCATTAAAAAAAATCCAAAACATCAAGTTCTATTATTCTTCCCCATTTTTGTAGGGAAAGAAACTGAAACTCAGGCCAATTAACTTTTACCTGGATCACACAGCAGGGTTAGCAGCTAAGCAGGAATCGGAGTTCAGGTCTATCTGACGAGAGCTCACACTCTGTCTTCCAAGTCTTAGCAATGCAGGGAAAACAGCAGACAAGAGTTAACTTGGGAAATGGAGGTGAGGTGCGAAGAAAGTATCCTGACAAAAATCTAGTGTCCGCAGTTTTTAGATAGGCATCTACATAAATTTAACTCTGTATGAGCACGAGAAACAGTCCAGTGTCAATAGCTATAGTAATCACAGTGGCTTGTCCTTGACAAGTGTTTGGCAGAGTGTACAGTGCTATCTCTGCTATACAGAAGGTGAGTTACTGACCCTTTCTCTCCAGTGACTGGAGTAAGGGAGTATGATAGAGACTGGAAGCTTACCCATCAGAAGGTAGTTAATTCATCCTTGAACACTAGGCCCTCATTTCTTTTTGCTGGGTGTGTATATAAATACTGGCCAGGCATAGTGGCACATATCTTTAATCCCAGCACTCCATGAGGCAGAAGCACAGGCAGAGGCAGGTGGATCTCTATAAGATCAGCCTGGTGAACATAGCAAGTTCCAGCCTCGCGGGGGCTACAGCGACACTCTGTCTCAAAAAACCAAAAATACTGTTGATGCTAGAAAGCCATTGAGGTCCTTGATTCCAGGCTAGTATGGACTCTTGTCTTTGGTCCAGCCATTGCCAAGAATTGCGTGGATAATAGTAGATGTTCATATCCCCGTGGAGTTCCCCAGTTCTTTCTTTGGTATCTCAAAACAGTGGTCTGAGACTTTTGAAGTCATGGGTTTGTAACGATATTGTAACGTTATTAACGATAATTTTTCAAAAAAGTCTTGTCAAAAAAAATCTGTTACCCTGCATAACAAATTATGGGGATGAGGATAATTAAGTAATTTTATATGAGGAGATTTATTTACCAAAGTCAAACTTCAAATACTAGTTCACATGCTCAAATATTGTGGGAATGAGGACCTGCTTAAGGGTTGATGTGTGGTCCTGATGCTGTGGCATATACACAGCCTCCTTGTGTAAATGACTTTTAGTAATGGGCATAATCTGTACTGATGACTTTTAATTAACCCCAGCAAAACCGTGAGCTCTTGGGTCTGATGATGAGGCTTCTGGTTGGTAACCAAGTTCAGTATTCCACCCCAGAAGATAATGAATAAATATGGGTATGCTTGAGACTTAACTTACCAAAGCACTGAAAGGCAGTGGCCCATCTCCAGGGAAGACAGTGGAGGTTGGGAAGGACAGGTGACTTTGGATGAATGTAAACTAAGGATGAAAGGACTGGAGAAACAGAGTTCCAGAGACAGGTCCATTAGCACAGATTGAGGACACAGATAGCTCCATCTGTGAGAGATCCTTACGCATAGTTCTGGGAGACAGATGGTTCTAAAAGATAGCTAGGGGAACTAGTGTCTGAGTCTGGGCCCACTCTTGAAAACTTAATTGAAGGGTTAGTGCATTTGTTCAGGTGATGATGATGTTGGTGCAATAACAAAGGCTGCATCTCCCACTGTAAATAAAGAAATGCATTAAAAAGAACCAATTTGTTCTAGATAGTGGTCACAGGCATGAATAAGAATAAAATATAGTTCCTTGTATAGCCTCCTTCCTCTCCCATTTAAATACCCCCAGTTTAGGTGTTTCTCCCTCAGTAACATCTGTCTCCTGTTGTTGTTCTCTCTCAGGCTCCTTCTTTCCCTCTTCGTCCCTGGAACACAGGAGCTCAAGAGAGGTGGGGCCATAGGAGACCGGTATTATCAAGGGAGAGATGGGAAAACAGGAATACGTTCATGGGGAAGGCATGGAAGAAGTGTTAGACGGAGAGAGAGAGGTAGGTAGGTAGGTAGAGGGAGAAAGAGAGAAAGAGAGAGAACACTCTGCAAGTTCCTAAGGGAAAACATCAATAGATGGCCCAACACCAGCTTCCTGACCAAATAACCACAGCATACAACACTGGTACAGTAGTGGAGCTTTTATCTTGGGGGCCAATCAATGGCAACCTAATTGGACTTAAGCCCATTCAATGGGAGGAAACTCATGTGTGGTACTGTAATCATAGTCAAATACACATGGCTAAAGAGGTCATAGATCTTATAGAAATCTCCAAGGCTGTCATAGTCCTAGACTAATGTAACTTCAAAGTGCAAAATATGTATCCTTATATTTACAGTCAAGTATCCCAGTCACCACTCATCAAAGAAGCTTCTTTTGCACCACACAGAGACTACTACAGAGTACCACAACTGGTCACACACAGACAATATCCACAAATTGCCCACACCTAAGCAACACATCTGCAATGAAACCTCTACACCTAAGGCTCATACAACATAGAACAGGGGGTAAAGAGGACACTAATGCATCTTTCAACTCTCATTAATGAAGCTCCCTCATGCAATAGAGGGCCAAGAACACAAAAGGTCAGAAATGGCCAAAGTGTGAAGATTAGGAGTCTGCAGAGTGTGAGTCCCTGGACTCTTATATTAAGTTTCACTCACCCAAGGACCTATGGGGACTAGTTCTATCATAAAAGGTATTGAGCAAAGCCAAGTAACCCCGGATACCCTGAAGGATCGGTAGGAGTCTGGCGTGCTCTGCCTGATGTGATAACCTGGCCCCAGGAAGCCACTGTAGATACGAATCTTCTTTTCCCCCACAAAGATCACCCCAGACCAGAACCAGGTTTTTCGGTTTTATTTCCTCGTTCCTAATTTCCACGTCATCCCTACAACCGTCCCACCTTTATCTAAAGACCCCACCTTTAACTTTCCCACCTTCTGTAACAGTCAGAAAGGCCTCCCTATATAAACCCCTGCCTTGGTTTTTATAACTGAACTGCGCACCGATGCAGTAGCCCGGGAACTCCTCCCATCACAATCTGAGCTGTCTGAGGCCCTGTTTGATCATCCTGCATTCTCTGGGATGGCTCAGCTAACAGCCGTGCTGGAGATGGAGACCCACCCAGAGGGACCATTGTGGAAGAAGGGGTGGAAAGATGATAAGAACTAGGGAGGAGGTGCATGACCATAGGGAGTCCTACACGCTCCTGGGACCCTGCTCATAGGAACCTACAGCAGCGCTCAAGCATGCTCAAGACTCATGCAAACTCAAGCAGACTAAAACCCAGCATGGAGCTGGGGAAAGAGGCAGCATTTTATAAATGGAATCTTAGCTGAAGAAATATTGGTGGCTGATTGCTGTTGGGTGAGGAAGAGCTAATCTTAAAGCGAGGGTCTTGGATAGACTGAGTAGAACTCAGTGGATGAATTTGCACTGAGGGTTGTCTAGGAACACTAACGTGACATAACAGGTCTTAACACAAATGACATGTATGAGTTCTGAGTGAGGGGAAGGCACTGGGAGGGTGCCAATGACGAAGGGGGTATCAAAGTAATTAAGACTGGTTGAGATGTTCTGTAGGGTAGGAAATACACAAAGATTCAATTAAAAATATTCAATAAAAATATAATAACACATATGTATGAAAATGCTATAATTAAACTCATTACTTTGTATGTCTTTAAAGATAATTTTTAAAAGAGGCAAAAATAGTTTGTGCTTTATTAACGAAGTACTTTTTCTTAAATTTTATTTTATGTGTATGAATGTTTACCACTTCTTACATGCTGGTGTCTGAGGAGGCCAGAAGCGGGTGTCGGATCCCCTGGAACTGGAGTTGTGACACTTGTGAACGGCCATGTGGTTTCTGGGAACTGAACCCCAGTCCTCTGTGAGAACAGCAAGTGCTCTGAACTGCTGAGTCGTCTTTCTAGCCCTGAAATACTTTTTAAAATGAGCTTAATACAGTTATAAAACAATCTTTCTAGGAAGAGAGTCATGATTTTCTATCATTTTTTAAAACTTTTCTATGTTAACCATGTACAACCACAACTTTTCAACTAAAATAACTTTCATCTGTGAAAGTGCTTGTCTATTTCCTTCTAGGAAACTGGACCTACACTGCCATCTGCTGTGTCAAGATCCAGTTCAAAATCACCCACATCCAGGGGATGAGGGAAGAAAATTCTCCATGGGAACAGCGTGAATTGCTTTGCTCTGTGGGAAACGAATGCAGGGGAGATGCACACAGCCATGTGGTTTAGCTTGTGCTAGGACTTCGGAGAAAGTGTGGGTGCTGTTGTAAAACACAACACTTCCAAAAAATAGACGATAACAGAGCACAACTTAGGCTGTCACTATCTTTACAGACGAGCACTGTAGCTGGCATCTCACCATTCCCCACCCATGGTTACCATCCCTCTATTTGTGTATATAACTTGAGTCTCATTTGGACCCACAAGGTTAACGGAAAACAAGTTGAAAGCCTAGACCTCTGCCTTCATTTTGTGTCTATCTCATTGTTTTGTGTGTTTGCTTATTTTTACTTATGCATATGCGAGTCTGAGTGTGTATAGGTGCTGATGGAAGCCAAAAGACAGCATCAGATCTCCTGGAGCTGGAGTTGCAGGCAGTTGTGAGCTGTTCCATGTGGGTGCTGGCACCCAAACTCAAGGCCTCTGGAAAAGCAGTAAATGCTCTTAACCACTGACAATCTCTCTATCCCCAATTTTTATATTTTATTATTATTATTATTTGTGTGATCCTAGAAACCAAATTCAGGGCCTTTCACATGCTAGTCAAGAGATCTACCACTAAACTACAGCATCAGTCCCATATATTTTGTTTGGTTTTTTTTTTTTTTTTTTTTTTTTTGAGAACTTACTATCTGGCCCAGGCTGGTCTTGATCTCACAACCATCCTTTTGTCTCAACCTCCCAAGTGCTGAGATCACAGGCAGAAGCCACTGTGACACCTGGGTTTGTCTCCTTGACTCTGGGTTGGAGTCTGCTTAAATCTGCAAAGACATGATAATCACTCACATATCTCAGGCTAGCCCTCAGTTAGCTAGGTAGCTGAGGCTGGCCTTAAACTCCTGATCCTTCTGCCTCTACCTCCTGAGTCCTGGGATTATAGGCCTATAACACCACACCTGGCTTCTCCATATAAACTGTTATTTGTTTGTTTGTTTATTATTTATCTATTATCCAATGGGAGTAGGGTGTGCTGCAGTACACACATGCAGGTAAGAGGTCAATTTGTAGTAGTCAGTTCTTTCCTTCTGGGGATTGAACTCAGTTTGTCAGGCTTGGTGGTGTCTTTAATCACCCAGCCATCTCACTGGCTCACCATATAAATGTTGGAATCAAGTTATGGATAACCATAAACAAATTTGGACAGCATGGAGTATACAAATTGAGGTGAAAACTGATGTCTCGACCAATGCTGTTCCTGTCTGTCACACTTGTTTGTTAACATGAGGAAAGCTATCGAAAGCTATGGACATTAGAGCATTACATTAACCCTGCATCCAAGAGATTTTGTTTTTGAATCAGGTCTTGTAGAGTTTCTCCACGGACAGTTATGCCATCTGCAAACAAGATTCTATTTCCTCCTCTCCAGACTGTACGCCTTTTATTTCCTTTTCTTGTCTTCTTATGGACTAAGACTTGGTCCTAGGCTTTGCTCAGAATTCTACTGCAAACCTGAAAAGCAATAGCAAGAATAGGAGTCTGCCTCGTTCTTGATCTTTGTGGAAAAGCTTAGAGAGTTTCACTTTTAAGTCTGATAATAACTATAGGTTTGTTTTTGTTTGTTTTGTGTGCGTGTGTTGTCTATCAAATTGAGGAAATTTCCCTTGATCACGAGATATTAAGTAGCAGTATTACCTTAGATTCATATTTTGAAAATCGGTTCTGGCCCTGGGTGGAGTGCAGTTAGGAGACTGTAGAGACACTTTGGAAGGAGATGGGGGTGGTCCTGACTAGGGTGGAGACTGTGGGTATGAAGACAAGTTGAGGTAATTCAAACCACCCACTTCCGTACTGATAGAGACCTCAGAGTACACCTCTAATCTCTTTTTTAAGGAGAAACTGAGGTCAGAGGTTAACTGACTTACTCCGGGAGTGATTTTCCTTCCCTTCATCCTTTGCTTATTTCCTAAGACATTTCTGAGTTTCCCAATTAAGACCTGCATCCTGTTACACCTGATCAGTTTATGTAATTGGACTTCGCCTTTGTATAATGTTTATGGCATTTGGTTCATATTGCCTGGTCTTGGAGACAAAGAAGAACACTAATTAACTTGTTCTGTGGCTCACAAATGAGTCCCAGACACTGCTGGCCATCGGTGACACGCAAGAGAAATCCGCATATGCAGGCTGTGGGAAGTCCTTCCAGGGCATAGAGTTCAGGGAGAGTTTTTTGCTTGTTTGGTTGATTGGTTGTTGGACTTTTACGTTGGTTTTTTTTTTTTTTTTTTCATTTTTCTAAAGATTTATTGACTTTTTTCTGTGTATGAGTGGTTTGCCTGCATGTAGGTATGTTCACCCATTCCCGTGTCCCATAGAGGCCAGAGCTGGACATCAAACCCCTGGAATTGCAATTACAGATGTTGTTAGCCGCCATGTGGTTACTGGGAACTAAACCCAGGTCTTCTGCATGAGCAATGCGTGTTCTTAACCTCCAGCCCCCTGTTTTTGTTTTTAAGACAGGATTTCCCCTCTGTTTAGCCTAGTATAAACAAAAGGTCTCAAAAAGCCCACACCTTAGAATGAAACTTCTACACAGGTTGCTTAGTTGATTAGAAGGTCGATGTTGGGAAGAGGTGGGAATTACAGCCAGTATGTTTAGTATCTATTCCTCACCTCTGTTCTCTCCCCGAACATCCTTGTAACCATCAGGTGAAACCTTCTGAAGTGAAGTGTATTAACTTAGCAGACCACTGGCTCTCACAAACCCAAAAACTAAAAATGTCAGAGCTGGGGAATGACTCAGCATTTAAGAGCACGGGCTGCTCTTGCAGAGGACCCGGGTTCAGTTCCCAGCAACCACATGGTAGCTAACACCAGTCCCAGGGGATCCAATGTGCTTCTTCTGGCTTCTGTGAGCATTCCACACATAGTGCACTTACCTACATGCAGGCAAAATGCTTATACACATAAAATTTTTTAGTTCAAAAAAAGCTAGGAATGTCATCAGATAGCATCTGAGGCATATGGCAGAGATTTCGGCCATGTAGCTGAACCCTGCCTACTCTACCAATGTACCTGAAAAGTTTTAACTTATGATTTTCTTCCTTCTCTTATTATAAAAACACCATGAAACTTTTACCAGGTTGGAACATGGAAGTGGGTTGACCTAAATCTGTGTTCCTGGATCATGGGTACTCGTATTTGGCTCCAGATTGAACTAGCTCTTATCTTTTTTGATATGAAAGTTCTGTATTTTTAAAAATATTTCCTTTATTATTTTTATTTTATGTCTATGAGTGTATTGCCTACATGGATGTCAGTGTACTTATGTCCTACAATGCCCATGGAGGTCAATAAAAGTGTTGTTTCTCATGTACCTGGAGTTAGGGATGCTTGTTAGCCACTATTGTGGGCACTGGGATCAAAGCCCAGGTCCTCTGGAAGAGCAGCCAGTGCTCATAAATGCTAAGCCACCTCTCCAGCCCCAGAAAGCTGTGTTTGTGTGATCACCAAACTGGCATTAAACTTAGAGCCATCTTCCTGCCTCAGCCTCCTGAACCATGATTTCACAGGTGCTCACCACTGTCCCCAGCTTGGGAAAGGTTTTCAACAGTTTCAAGCAAAGCTGTTGAAATGACCAAACTACAGGCCCAGTGGTATAAGAGGAATACTGGGGTCTGGTGAGCATGCCAGGCCTTCCTGGAGCTCATGTCACAGAACGAGAAATTGAGCAAAGACACATGGACAGTGGGAGACAGAAACAGTTTATTAAGAAAAAGTGCACTTCCAAGGAAGGAAAAGGAGAAAGGGATAGAGCTGGGGAAAAGGTTAGAAGCTAAATGGAACCCAAAGCCTAGCCCACTGGGACCTTTACTGGTCGTTTGCATAACGGATGCTTTTCTCCTCACCCACAGGGAACTTGCAGCTTGTGTACCTCAAAGGCTCCTAGGGGCATTGGAGGCACTTGGCATGAGCCAAGGACATCCAAGAACAGTTCAAGGTGAGATGACAGTCCATGTGACCGTCCACATTGGTAGACCAAAAGAAATGATACTGCGAATGAATGGTGTGCTTTCAGAACCTCTGACCCTCACATACTCTTGAATAACCAAAATTTAGAGTATTTTTCTAAACTCTTCGGAAAATAAGAACAGAACAGAAAGAAGCATAGGCTATTGAAAAATGATACAGCTGGGAACACGACTTTTGACTCTTGCTTACAGTAAGCTTAAAGGGTAAAGAGGATTTTTTCTGTTTTGTTTTTCTGGGGGTTTTCTGGGGCTGTATATCAAATCCAGGGCCTTGCATGTCCTAGACGGACTACTTTATTACTTTTCTCCATGCTTGGAGAAAATACCCAACCAAAGCAGCTTAAGGATGAAAGTGTTTATTTTTCTTTTTTTCTTTTTTCTTTTTTTTTTTTTTTGAGATAGGGTCTTACTATGTAGTCCTGACTGGCCTGGAACTCACTATATAGACCAGGCTGGCCTTGAACTCACAGAGATCTACCTGCCTCTGCTTCCTGAGTGACTGGGATTAAAGGTGTGTGCCACCACGCCTGGCCTGAGAGTGTTTATTCTGGCTCATGGGTTGAGTGAGGGTGCGATCTATCATGGTGGGGGGGTAATGGGAACAAGAGGACGAGGCGACTGTTCCCATTACACCACAGTCAGCAAGCACAGAGAGGTGGAATACTCAGGCTAAACTTGCTTTCTCCTCTTAATTCAGTCCAGGACCTAGCTCAGGGGATGCACTGCCCATGTTTAGGGGTTATTGGTAAATAGGTACAGTTTTTAGCTGGGAGGGTGAAGTTTTAGATGATGGTTGCACAACACAGTCATCCATTGAATGACAATGTGAAAATGTTATAATGAAAATTTTTACTATACAATATAAGAAAGAAAGATTTAAAACTTAAAGGTTTGTCAAACATTTAATAATAAATGTGTTTTCTTTTTCTGGAAGGAAAAGAGGAAGGAGAGGTAGTTGGGGAGAAAAGACAAAAGGGTGCATAATTCCTTTACATTTCAATTAACTAAATAATTCTAGGTATATGAGTGCTTTGCCTGTGTGTGTGTGTAACTACACCCATGTGTGCAATGCCTGTGGCAGAGGTCAGAGAGGGCACTGGATCCCCTGGTATTAGAGTTACAGATGGTTGTTAGTTGCCATATGGGTGTTGGGAATTGAACCCAGGTCCTCTGCAAGAGCGGTCAGTGCTCTTAACCACATTGTCACCTCTCCATTTCCTATAATGTATAACTATCGACTGGCACTTGCTTTCAAAATAAAAAGCCATAGAAGATATTTTTAGGGAGCTGGAGAGATGGCTCAGTAGCTAATGTGCTTACTGCTTAAGCATGGGGACTGGAGTTTGCACTACCAGCACCCCCTAAAGTCTGGGTGGCCATAGTGGCCCACCTGCAATCCCAGTGCTCTGGAGGGCACTAGCCACTCTATAGCTAGACTAGTCGAACTGGTAAGTGTTCTAGTTACTTTCTATTGCTGTGACCAACTTGGGGAGGGTTTATTTTACCTTCTTTCTCCCATACATCCCTGCAGGAAGTCAGGGCAGGAACCTGGAAGCAGGAGCTGAAGCACAGACCATGGAGGAACGCTGCTTACTGACTTGCTCCCCTAGCCTGCCTGTGCCTAGTCTGATGTCTTACGCAACCTAGAACCACCTGCTCAGGGATCACCCACAGACGGCTGGGTCCTCCCACATCACTCAATCAAGAAAATGCTCCACAGACATGGCCACAGGTCAGTCCAATTGAGGATCCCTCCACCCAGGTGTATCAAGTTGACAACTGACGCTTTCCAGAACCACAAGTTTTGGATTCAAGAAACCCTGCTTTGATATACAACATGGAGCATCATCAAGGGAGACACCTGACATCAACTTCTGAGTCTCACACATGTGAACAGACATATATACATGAACACAAGGCAGACATATATATGCACACAAAAAAGTAACACTCAAATTCACAAGACTCTGTCTTCCAGAAATACTACTATTAATATGCTGGTTTAAGTACTTTTAACCTTTTTTTTCCATGCATAAGGAAAAAAGTATCCTTTATTTAATTTTTAAAAGACAGCTTCTCACTATACAACCTGGCCTTGGAACTTGCTCTGTAGACCAGGCTGGCCTTGAACCCCAGAGTGCTGGTATTACAATCTTGAAGTATCTCTTTAAGCACCATCAAATGTATTCTCACTTCATCCTTCCTTCTCTTTCTCCCTCTATTTTTGCTTTTTTGAGACAGGGTCTTATGTAGGAGAGGCTGGTCTTGAACTCTTGTCTTCTCCCTCAGCCTCTGGAGTGCTGGGATCACCTGTGAGCATCACTACTCAGCTTGATTTCTGTTTATTAAGTCTTCTTGGTCACGCCTATGCCTATTTATCTATATCTTACAAAGGCAGAGTACAAACGACTAAAAAGATCTGAGTTTTCTATGAATGTACCGTGAGACTTTAATGTGCATTTTTAATTATTTGCAGTTTTACAAAATCATATGAGCAGATACATAAACTCGTGAGTTAGAACAGCCACCTTATAATCTAGGGATATCCTCATAGAGTCACTACGGCACCTTGCCAGATTTAATGAAAGTGTTGTTTGCACTGATTTTACCAACCATTAATTTAGTAAGTACTATCTACACTTCAGGCTGTAGAGATGGCTCAGTCGTTAAGAGCACTGGCTGCTCTTGCAGAGGACCTGGGTTCGATTCCCAGCATCCAGCATCCCCACGGCAGCAAACAACTTGTCCATAATTCCAATTCTAGGGGATCCAGCACTCTCCTCTGACCTCCACAGGCATTACACGGCATGGGTGCACTTACACACACGCGGGCAATACACTTATACACATGAAATAAAAATAATAAATTTTTTTAAGTGTACAAGAGCCCCGCGGGTGCGGTGGATGTTGTACACAATCATCGTGGCAGGACGGGAGAGCTCCGGATGGCACGGAGGGGCCTGGCATGGACATGGAGGCCGAAGTTGCGAGGGTGGGTGGTACCTCCTGAAACCTGAAAGACAACCCGCAGCCTGACCGGCCCAGTCCCCTGGGAAACGCGCGACCCAGGCCTCCTTCAGCAATGGCGAGGACTCGGTAAGGAGCTGGATCTGAAGATCATCTGGTACACGACCAAGCACAACATTAAGCTTCTCCTGGACAGCACAGGCTCCGAGCTAAAGTAGGGGATTTTGCAGAAGGTCACGTTGAGGGGCTTATCCCTGGAGATAAGATGTTGAGAGAAATAAAAGTGCACAGTGGAGTCAAGATCATGGTGGTTGGCCGTACTATACAAGACGTTGTAGCAGTAAATACCCCCAAAGATGCTGCCCGCAGGATGCACAAGAAGGAGCCCCTCTGCAAGCAGAAGTAGCATACAAAAGTGTTGTGGGAAGGAAACCCCGCAGATGTGATGCCATCTGTTAAGGAGCGCTTACCAATGGTACCCTTGTCTGGCATGAATTAGAAATCTGGAGGAAAAGTGAGACTCAGCTTTAACCTAGAGCAAGAACAGCTGTGGATGGGCACCGACGATCAAGAACAGCTGTGGATGGGCACCGACGAGCGAACAGAGAACCTGCCCCTGGGCTTCATTAAGGACGCGGTCAGTGAGCCTATTGAAGGACATGAAGACTACCACACGATGGGGTTCAATTGGGTCCCACAGAAGCCTCTTACTATTGGGTGTGCTGGGTTACAACTCAATATATAGATGCAATCACAGACATTGTGCCGGGCAACAGCAGTATTTTTGAAAGCACTCTCGCCTCTGGTCTAGGAAACGGACCCAAAGTGAAGGATATTGCTGGGAGAGCCCTGCAGCATCCCTGGATTTCAGAGTTCCGGAACTTTGTTCACACACGCACAAATCTCTGTTCAGTCTGAGGTGATGTGGTGACGTTCTTTCACCATTAGCTTAATTTTAATTAAAAAAAAAAATCACTGGTTCCCTTTCTTACAGTCAGCTTCATACTATCTTTAAAGTCAGTATGGTGAAAATCGATAAATCTGAATTCTCAACAACGTGTACAAGAGAGCAAATATCTGTTCCTCTGAAGCCCACTTTGGTACAGAATCTCATATGCATTGCGTGACGTGATGGAAAGATTGTTAATCTACCCAGTGAGGGATCCCAGGGGGAATGACTTCTAAATTGAGACCTGAAGCACGAATGGGCCATATTCACACGTATAAACACGGGACCGGGCTACCGGCTGTGGTGTTAAATGGTCAGGCAGCTCCTGGTCGCGGTCACTTAATCTCTCAGTGGCTTAGCAGGTGGGTTAGCCGGCTTTGGGGCGCGCGGGTGACTGCGGCTACTGAAAGAGCGTAACTGCGTCCGGCTGGTTGCCAGGGTCACGGCAAGCGTAGGCCACGCCCACTCCGAGCCTGGCGTCCTGGGTCCCTCAGCTTGGAACTAAATGAACTTAAAACGTAAATAAAACAGTAGAGCTCTCTGTTTCTTCCTCTTTGGAGACCTCCAGTGGCGCCCAGACAACGCCCGGAAGGCTCAGGGAGAGCCTAGGAAACAGCGGAGCGATCCAGGGATGGGCTCCCCCGAGGCTGGCGCACCGGCCAGCATGCGCCACTCTAATTGGGCCGTTTTCCCAGCTCGCCGGCCCCGGTATCCAATCGGCGTGGCGCTTGCTGAGCCGCGGCGACACCCTGGAATACAGTGGCCCCGGAGACCTGCGGAGAGGGGGCGGCGAGGCCATGAACCTGGGGTAAGCCTTGGGAGGCGCGGAGCGGGCGGCGGGGCGCAGGGAGCGGAGAGGCCGAGCCCGGGGCTCCCCGAGCGGTGGCCTGGACGAGCTCGCAGGATGGGCGCGGCTTCGGCCTGGAGCAAAGCGGAGGCGCCTGGGAGGCCCGGGCCCGCTTGCCGGACCCCGCCGGCTGTGGCGCGGGGAGGGTGGACCGGCCCGGCGGGGCCCCGAGATCACGGCGACTGCCACTACGGTGGGACCCGAGCTGGTGCTGCACTCCCAAACCCAGACCTAGCTGCCTGTCCCGCGGAGGACTATGTTCTAATCTGGGAACAGAGGAAACACAACCTGCCCCTTGGGTTTACAGCCGAACTGGTACTTGGCCCTTTCGGTTCCATTCAAGACGTTTCCCACCTCCCCCTCCTCTTTCTCCCTGGTTTTATTTTGTGGTTTCACTGACATAAACATGAGTTGTTGATAATCTGCAACAGGGAAACCTTTAACCTGTTTCTTGTAGGTGTTCCCTTTAGCTAGTTGAAGCATCTTGATTTCTTCGACCAAAACAACACTAAATTTGGCGTTTAGTCAGGCCTTTTTCACCCCCCCTGCCCCTTAACTGCTTGGTTTGATTTTATCTCTTGAACTTCACTCCTGTCTCCGGTTACTGTGCATGGACATACTGCCTCTCCCCCCCCCGCTCCCCCGCCCCAACCTCCCCGAGAAACCAAGAAAGACCGTATGGAATGCTACTTTTTCTTTTCAGTGGCGTTTGTATTGAGGACCTAACAGGTAACAGTTTTTGGTGATAGTGTTCACTGTTTCTTTATGCCTGTGCTTTTGATATGCGCATGTAAAGTATCTTACTAGTCAAAGTTTATTGTACAAGTAATGTGATAGTAACAAAAAAAGTCACTAAATGTGATTATTACTTGAAGTATTCCAAATAGAGTGGAATTCTATGGTCAAGTGGTTGATAACCTTGGTGACATTATTAGAATCATTTTCTAGTGCACCAGACCTCTTTACAGTATGGTAGTTATGAGACCACTACAGAACTAATAAATGGTAGTTACTATGTCTTGCACTTTTACCTTAGCTGAGTAATTTTAGTAACTGCATGACACTTTCAGTATAGAGCTAAGAGTTCGAGTGGCATAATAACAAACCACATTCATTTATTGCTTACCAATAACAAAAATCAAGTTTCTGCTTTAAAATGGCAAATGACTATATTACTGAAAAATTTTCTCCCTGTAATTTTTTTCTCTTGGATTGGAAAATATTTTGAATTCAAAGACTACTTTGAGGGAGATTCAGGCTGAAGGAGTGGTAATTCAAGGTTAGCCTGGGCTACATGAGCTGTGTCTTTAAACAGACAAACAAACAAAACCTGCTTTAATTTGCACATAATTTCTATATACAAAGGAATAGGTTTCTTTGTATAGGTTTACTTTCAAGATTCACATGAACATTTCTGATTATGTAAAATGTTGCTGTTTAATTAAAATGACAGACAATTTTCTTTTATATTGCAGAGATGGTTTAAAGCTTGAAACTGAATTACTGGATGGAAAAACTAAACTAATACTGTCTCCATATGGTATGCTGTATTGTTGGAAATCTAGAATGTGAACTTTTAAATTTGTATGTAAAATGGGTAGTTATTTAACAGACTTTCTACTTGTAATAGAAATATTTAAATGATACTTCAGAAAAAGCTTTTCTCTTTAACTTCTTCAAATTTACTTTCAGCCAAGTAAAGTCAGTCAGATTGTGGCATCACTTATTTCTTACAGTATTTGAGTTCATGAAATATTTTCTGTGTGTGGCATTGGTGTTTATATATGGCTAATACCTTATTGCCTAAAGAATGATACAGGTAAAGTTTAGGTTATTTTGTTCTTTGCATGTAAATAAACTATTATGTGAGAAAGTTACATTTATAGTATAACAACAGTTGCTAAAGTCTTAAGTGTGGTAGTCTTCATCAAGATATTTGTCTGCTTCTTACCACTGTCTGTTTGTAAATGTACCTTGGAAACATAACTAAAATAAAAATGAAATGTAAATTAATACTTGAACTACCACATTGTAAAAATTGAAATGCTCTAGCTGGTTTTAAGATTAGCATTTTCAGGGATAATATTTCTATCCTAGCATTATAAACAATACTTAAAATTTTATTTTGTGACTGCCTTACTGTGTTTTTGATTTATAGTGTAGTAATTTTATTTTCTTTTGTAGAGCATAAATCAAAGTTTTCTGTGAAGGTAAGCCACATAATTTTGACCCTACTTGTTTTCACCTGTAAAATAGCATTTTTATTGTTTTTATATATTGAGACATGGTCTCTCACTTGGACCTAGAGCTCACCAGTATAGCTAGCCTCTAGTAGGCAGCTTGTTCCCAAGAACCCGTCTCTACTTTCTAAGCTCTAGACTTATTAGTGGGCCCCTCACCCACCCAGCATTTATGTGTGTTTTGGGATCCAAATTCAGTTGCCTTGGTTGCAGAGCAGGCACTTTAACTACTGAGCCATTTCCCTTGTCTGAACATTGTCTTTATAATGTAACATAGATTACTGGAATTAGAGTTAGGTAAAGGAACAGAATAGTATAAAATGTTTTATGACAAAGGCTTCATTTGATCAGTTAGAATTAATCTCACCTAATAAATACTTGGAAAGTGGTTTGTTGAGGTTGCTTTTCTTGTTCGATACCTGAACATACCTGAATCATTATTAGGAAGGTGGTAATTTTTTGCAGTCTCTCTTCATTGTTCCTCCCCAGCAGTAACATATAAATAGTGTTTAGAACTGAATTAATTGTACATTGATCACAACATGCCAAACCGTTGGGTTTTTCTCTTTTCTTAAAATTATTTATTTAGTTTATGTGTGTGTTTTGCCTGCATATATGTAAGTGCATTCCTGTGTGCAGTGCCCACAGAGGCCAGAAGAGAGCTTTGGATTCCTTGGCACTGAATTTATGCATGGTTGCTAGCTGCTGAGAACTGAACCTGGGTCCTCTGGAAGAGCAACCACCGTGCTCTTAACCACTGAGCCATCTCTCCAACCCCAGGGTTTTTCTTTTTAAATCAATATTTTTAGAAGACTTTTTCTGTATATTTCTGGGGTAACTAAAATGAAGCAAAATAATCATAGTCAAATTGGAACTCCATGTAGTAGATTTTCTGTAGTTATAAAATTCCAGTCCATGATATCGGGCTCTATTTTGACTTTATTTGTTCTCTTACTGGGAGGGAAACAGCAACTCAGTCCTTGTTTTCCACAGGTGAGCACATCTGGTAGGTAGATAAGTATAACAACAAGAATGAGAGGAATGATAGAGGAGATTTATATCCAGATAGGAGGAAACACTGGAAAGAGGAACACCAGGGAAGGGGTCACACATGAGACGGCATTTCAACTAGAACCTGAAAAATGAGGGAGGTGTTATCCTTAAAGAAACTGGGAATTACATTCCGAAGCTTACAGAAAACAGCAAAATCCCAGGTTAGGAAATGTAAGCTTATTGTAGAGAATGTTGTGTATGTATTGGATATGTATTGAAGAATCTTGAACTGATGTGGCTTACATGTAGAGAGCCATTAAAGACTTTAAAAAATATTTATTATTTTTATTTTATGTGCATGAGTATACTGCCTGTATTTGTGTAAGTGCACCTGTGTCGTGCAATGCCTGCAGTCAGAAGAAGGTGCTGAATTCCCCTGGAACGAGAGTTATAGACGATTGTAAGCTAGCTGCTATGTCGGTACTGGGAATTGAACCTGTGTCCTGTGCTGAACCACCTCTCCAGCCCCCTCCACAAGACTATTTTTTTTTTTAAAGACACAGTTTCACTGGCTTAGAACTCACTATCTTCCTGCCTCAGCCTCCCAGTGCCAGAGCCAGAACTATAGTTGTACACCACCAAGCTCAGCTCATTAAAGGATTTTTGACAAGGGAAGTAGCATTTTTTAAAATTTATTTTTATTTTATGTGTATGAGTGTTATGCCTGCATGTGTGTAAGAACATTGTTGTGCAGTGCCCTCAGAGGCCAGAAGAGAGCATTGGATCCCCTGGAACTGGAGTACGGATGGTTGTTAGCTGGCACATAGGTGCTGGGATTTGAACCTGGGTCTTCTGCAAGAGCAACTAGTGCTCTTAACCACTGAACCATCTCTCCAGCCCCAGGAAGTAGCATTTTTTAAAAAAGGCAGTGGGGCTGGGCACCATGATACACACCTTTAATCCTAGCACTCAGGAAGCAGAAGCAGGCTGATCTCTTATGAGTTCCAAGCCTGCCTGAGCTACAGGGATACCCTGATGAAAGAAAAGAAAAGGCAATAGGTAGCTCTGAAAGACAGATTATCATAATGGGAAAACCTGTTAATTGCCAGTTACAGCATCTAGGGAGAGCCTGGCAAAGCACTGAACTTGTCCATAGTTAGAGTGATGAGGAGACAGAAATGAGAGGTGTTGAGCATCTGTGAAGGGAGTGCATCAGACTTGCAGTTTGAGTGAGATAATGTGTTTAGAGAATAAAATTCTCAACTGTTACACAGAAAAGGCTCGTATGACCAAAAGAAGAGATAAGCGTGAGACGTTACTAGTAGTTGTAGATGCACTGAGGAGTAGGGTTCAGTTGCTTGAGCCATATGCAATACGTTGATAATTTGCTTGATTCACAAGTGGCTTTTTAAAAACTAGAATGTCTTGCCAATGTCCTAAAATTAAAATTTATTGTAATGACTGGCATTCTTGATTCTCTTGAAATAGTAAGTGGTCTTGCAGTGAGGGTGTGTTCTGTACAATGGTATCTGAATGATGGTAGATGGGAAAAGTGCCCTTCAGGTCATCCCAGTTCCCATTTTGTCTAATTCATAGTAAGTTTGAATTTGTCACTCCTCACTTAGACAGTTAGTAAAATAGCTACAGGATGCCAAGGCAAAAAGGTGTTTGAGATCCTGGTGTTTTTTAAAAAAAAAACCTAAAGCCAGGGCTGGACAGATGGATTGTTGGTTAAGAGGACATATTGTTCTTTGAGAGAACCCAAGTTTGATCCCTAGCACCCATATGGAGCAGCTCACACCTGCCTATAACTCCAGCTCCAGGGCCTACAGCTCCCTCTTCTAGCCTCTGTAGGCACTGCATCTATGTGCACAAACCCACATTCAGACTCATAAAATAAAAATCTTAAACAAAAAAACCAAAGTCAGGAATAAACAGGGTGAGGTGACAAGGTTAATAAAGTGATCTCATAGCTGAAGCCATAAGGTTTGTTTTGGAAAATAGAATAAAAAGATAGTGACTGTTCAGTGTAGTTGTGTATATCTTGGAGTTTCTTGAAAGAGAAGGAAAATTTGGTATGATAAGACAGATGAAAGCTCTTAGGGCATCTAATGTACTGTTTGACAGCAAGGCTCTTTTCCTAATCATTTTTATATGCCCAATACTTCTACAGTGTTAAGCAGGTAAAAAGCACACAATGTTGTTTAAATGACTGTTGGATTATTTTAGTTGGATTAGTAGATGAAATGGAGATTAGATGAGACAGGCCAGATGTCATTTGGTAGTGAAAACCTGAGGTTGGACTTGTCACCATGTGAATAAGGTAAAGATAGTTCAAAACAAGAAACAATCACCATCTGCTAATTAGCTAAGGGGACCCTAAAGGAAGGGTCGAAGCTGACTCCATAGTCACTGGTCTGAGATTATAGCCATGGTGCCCCAGAAATGGACTGTGTTTGAAGGGAGGCTACTTTGAGGCTAAGAATAAAGAATTCAGTGGTATAAGCTGTTCAGCCAAACTTAGTGGATGTCTGCCGCACCACTCATGCGGGCACAGGGGAGAGACCGGTTAGCAAAGTGGAAGAGGCTTTCCTGTGGAGTCTACATTGGGACGGTGGGAGATGGACAGAGCTGTGAAAAGTAAATAAATACCACAGAACAGCTGCCTGGAAGGAGGAAGGAGGGCTAAAGAGGTGGGAGGTGGGCAGGGAAAGCCTCACCGAGGGGTGACACTGAGCAAGGGCTGGAGGCGGTGAGGGAGCGAGCTGTGGAGAGTCCGGTCAGAGTATTCTAGGAGTAGGGACTGACTGGTGCTAAGACAGAGATAGAAAGCAAGGTCAGGGAGTGGTAGGTGGCTCAGCAGGTAAAGGTGCTTGCCACCGAGTCTGATGAACCAAGTTTGGTGCGCTAGAACCATATGGTAGGAGAGAACCAACTGCCTCAAGTTTTCCTCCCCAACCCAAATAAGTATTTTTTAAGAAAGAAAATGAGATGAGATACAAGAGCTGATGGAGGTCAGAGAGGCGAGAGTAGATGACTACAAGAAGCTCAGCCCTTCGCCTCCCAGGTGCAGGAAGAGATCATGGAAGAGCTTTGAAAATAATACTGTGATTTTACTGAGATGTGTAAGTCACTGTGGTTTCTGTGTGGAAAATTATTGGGAAGCAAGGATAGCAGTTAGAAGGCGGTAGTGATTCAGATAAAAGTTAATTCCCTGGGACAAAGGAGAAGGAATGATGCTTAGGGTTGTCAGGTTTGGAATATGTTTTGAAGATACATGCGAAACAGTGCTTGATGTGACAGATTAAACGTGATACATGCAAAGGGAGTCAGTCAGAACTACAAAAAATTTGGCATAAGTAACTGAGATGGGGAGGAAGTTACTGAGGACAGAAGGGAGAGGAGCTCACCTTGGACATGCTAGCTTTGATGTTTCTATTAGAAATCTGTTGGGGGTCTGGAGAGATAGCTTAGTCAATAAAGTGTGTGCTGAATTCAGCCACCAGAGCACCTGTATGAAAGCTGGGTACAGGGGCTGGAGAGATGACTCAGCAGGGAAGAGCACTAGCTGCTCTTGCAGAGGACCCAGGTTCGATTCCCAGCACCCATAGGGCAGCTAACAACTGTCCGTAACTCCAGTTCCAGGAGAATCTGGTGCCCTCTTCTGACCTCCACCAGCACTGCATGACACAGGTGCACTTCCATACATGTAGGCAATACACTCATACATGTAAAATTAATAATAAAATTTAAAAGATAAATATGACCGTAGAAAAGTCCTCTCTTGTAATCAAAACTGACTGGTAAAGAGAATGAAACTTGGGGAGACTAATTATCAAGAAGAAATGGAAAAGCAAAGACATGGCACTGGCAAAGATGTCGGCCAGACAGGGTTATGGGTGAGTGTAACCTTCCAGGGATTAAATAGTCTTATCTTGTGAGTGTTGTTAGGAAGGGAGAAGAGAGTAGAATGATTGTGTATCCCTGATGTCAAAACAAGAAAAATTAACACAAAAGAAAACTGTACACTATATCATTTATATGTTATATCCTAAAACTATATTGTAATTTATATATTATATGGAATATTATATCATATATGTTAATATCCTAAATACATGTTAGCAACAGAGTTCATATGTTATATTAAGAGGATATATATTTAGTAATGGTTTATTCCAAAAAGGTAGAAATGGTGCCATATTAGGAAGTCTAATGTAATGTATGTCATTAATAAAATAATTAGAAGTCACTATTAAAAACATTGAAAATAAATGAAAATGGGATGCAGTGGTCTATGCCTGTGATCTCAGTTTGCGGAAATGGAGACAGGCTTGCTGACTAGCCAACCCTACTTGGCAAACTCTAGGCCAGTGAGAGATCCTGTTTCAAAAATCAAGGTGGATGGCTTCTGCACAGCAACACCTGAAGTTGTCCTCTGGTTTCCACATGGACCCCCACAGTGAGCATGTCCCTGTAGGCATTTCAAGAGCTAATCTGAGGACAGGGGAGAGTGAAGGGGGGGTGAATAAGAATAAAGTATAACGGTATATAAATTTGAAAATATCACAGTGAAAACCAGTTCTTTGTATGCTAAACAAAACAACTCACCTTGAAAAAAAAATTAGTCTTATTGAAATGAGAAACTGTGTAAACTAGGTCATAGAAGCTGGGTGTGGTGGTGTGTGCCTTTAATCCCAACACTGGGGAGCCACAGGTGCATCTCTGTGAGTTCAAGACTAGCTTAGTCCGCATAGCAAACTCCAGGCAAGCTTTATAGTGAAACTCTGTCTCAAAATAATAAAAAATAAAAGTAGGTGGAGAAGAAGCAACATTATGGAATCATGGAGTGAAGTGGAGATGGTGTTTCAAGACAGAAAGGTCATCAGGTGTGGCTCAAGTCAAGTAAAATGAGGACTTGGGACCCAGTTACTAGATTTAGCACTGTAGACATTAGTGACCCTGAGCTCTTTTGATGGGGGTACAGGTAGAAGCTTGATTGAACAGGATTATAAGAGAGGAAAAGATAAAATGGAATCTAGATGATGATTGCAGTAGTGATCATGTCTTGGTACTGTGGCCCAGTTCACAATAGCCAAGTTCTACTACTGAGTTCCTCTTTTACTTTTTGAGACAGTCTCAGTTAAGTTGCCCAGACTGGCCTCAAACTTGTGATCCTCCTGCCTCAACCTCTGCCATAGATAAGATTACAGGCCTGCATCACCAGGCCTCGCTTGAGATCAGGAGTTTTCCAAGATTTAAAAATAATGTGTTTGTATTCAGATGCTGGTGATCCAACTGAAGAGGAGAAAACGCTTATGTGTTTCAGGAGAAAACAAAGAATTGCTAAGAAGAGAGAGCCTCTCTCTAGAAAGACCTAGAGTATGTGTAAGGAGGAAAGCAGGTTGAGTACAAATGCCAGTACAGACAGAATCTTGAAGTTGTCTTCTGAGTACTTCTCTATAAGATTGCCAGTGAAATACTCAGATCTTCAAGTAAGAATAGAGTGGAAAAAGAAGATAGTAAAGATAGTAGGGGTTTTGTGAGAGAAGGCTGAATGATGAGAGAGAGAGAGAGAGAGAGAGAGAGAGATTGAGAGAGATTGGGGTTTCACTGCTAGGTAGTATAGAGAGCCCATTTGGTATTCTTGAAACCAGTTAGCTTGGTTTCTTCATGATGCAGTTATAGGCTAGGGAAGAGCTGGATTTTGCTCAAGTTGGGACTGTTCAGTATGTATGACAGAGAACAAGAGGAAGAATGAAAAAGAGATGATGCTGGTTGATGGTGGAATTTAAGATTGTTACGAAGGGAAGTGAGAGCAAGGGGGAATAATAAGACAGGTTCTAGGTGAAGTGGGTGGATTCCAGCAGAGGTGATCAGGTTTGGAATTGGGGTATGGGAGAGAGTGAGTTGGAAAACAAGAGATGGTGGCCATTGTTTGAAACATGGAGAGGTTGCAATGTGGGGACTTACAAGGTCAGTATAAGGTCACTGAGGGACTGGGTGAATTCACACGGAGAACCATACAGGAGCAGCGTTTGTGGGAATGAAAGACCAGGAGGCGGGGAAGAACAGCCTATGTGAATGTAAACACAGCAATAAATAACACAGGACTTGAGTTAAAGAGAGGGTGACAAAAATCCAAGACAGGGTAAGGGCTGGTAGCTACGGGGTCCCAGATGGATCTAGGAAGAGAGAGTGAGTGGCATAATCTGTTCTTATGAAATTAAAAATAAAGTAGAATTCAGGCGATCTGTAACAGAACTGTGTTTGTATTCTTCCTTGCCTGGAATTAAAATAATGCTTCTCAGTGAAGCTGTCAGATGAAGGTCTGCAAAAGTAAACAGTATCTTATGACGGTAGTGTCGAATAGCAAAATGAAACGCTTTGAGGCCTAGTTTATCACATTATTTAAATGAAGATGATTGTTAGCTGAGTATAGTGGTTCACACTGTAATCTCAGAACTCTGGAAGCAGAGACAAAAGGATCACAACTTCAACACCAGCATGACCTACATAGCAAGACCCTGTCTCAAAACAAACAAGATAATGTCGGTGTTTTTCATGGGCTATTACAAAGAATAAACTTCTGCTGTTTTAACAGATGGGACATAAGATCAAGATTGCAAAATGTCCTTTAAGAACAAAACAGACTGGACACATTCTGAAATCAACTCAAAATACTTATATTGGGAGTGAAACCCTTTTGCAAAAGAAGATAATTGGTTCCGAAAGTTTACCAGCAAAATGTGAAAAAAGTTCATTGACATTTTCACCCACTAAGGATTTATGTAAGCGGTATGCAGATAAAGACTGTCTTCATGTCCAAAAAGAGATTTCACCTGCATCCTCGAATATAAAGAAGACTAGAGACACCACAAATCTGTGTCTAGGGGCTAAACAGAAGTCTTGTGAAAAATACATCACAGCTGAAAACATGAATAGCAGTTTAGTCTGTCTCACACAAGACCAGCTACATCAGATTTTGATGACTGTGAGCCAAGGTGATGGATCTAGTTCCCTAGTTGAGAACAGAAAAGAGGAAACAAGTAAGATTTTTCTTAAATTTTGTTGAATTTTAATTTTCTTAATATGTGCTTTAGAATTTCAGATTCATTGGCTTTTTTTGTAAATGCCTTTTAAGTTCTAATTTAAGTAATTCTTTTTGAAGACTTTAATATATAAAATTGCTTTTAAGTTATGTCATTTAAATTTTACTGTTTTGTGTTTGTGAGTGTTTACCGCATGTATATAAGTGGACCACATGTGCATAATGCCCGAGGAGCCCAGAAGAGGGTATTGGATCCCCTGGAACTAGAGTTATGAGTTATAGGCAGTGTTAGCCACAGTGTGGGTGCTGGGAAGTGAACCGAGGTCCTCTGAAGGAGCAGCCAGTGCTCTTAACTGCTGAGTTATCTCTTCAGCCCCATTTATGTCATATTTTAAGATTAATATTCAGAATAATCTTAAGATAACTGATTTCTGGACTGGAAAGATGGCTCAGCAGGTAAAATATTTATATAAGCCAGATGTGGTGTGCACCTGTAATCTCTACACCTAAGAACTGAAACAGGAAGATTGTTACCAGTTGAAGGCAAGCTTGGGCTACATGTTGGAATTCTGTCTCAAAAAAAATAGGAAATAATAATAATTAACATGAAATTGTTGAAAAAGATAAGCCTTTGGTTTTTCAAATGGAAGTTAAGCAAACCGTACTCTGAGGACTTGAGTTACTGAAAACATTCTTCTATTGCTTCATCATGTGAAGATTGACTGTGCTGTGTTGACTTTAACCTGTGTAATTCAGAGTTAGTCATAGGAGTAGTAGAGTATTGCCGTTTTTCTGTTTCACTGGTCAGTGTTTTAAAAACCTTCTAATTTAAAGCTGTGAGCTAAGGAATTGTGAATATGAAAGTAATGTTAACCCCGGGGTGAGCCTGTGGCGAGGCAGCGTTCTGTCAGCTCACCTCTACTCCCAGCCCAGCCCCTGTTCTTTTGTTTTTTGCTTGTTTTGTTGTATGGCTGTGGCAATGAGCAAGTCATTTAATCTTGGGACCTCAACTTCTCTCTTCTCTTCTCTCCTTTTCTCCCCTCCTTCCTTCTTTAAAAACAAGATTTCAGCCCAAGATGGCCTCTGTCTCATGGCTGAGGATGGTCTTGAACTCCTGATCATCCCCCTTTACCTTCCAGGTACTGAGATTATAGGTGTGCGCTGTCATTCTGGTTTCTGTGGAGCTGTGAATCAAACCTAGGACTTTGTGCATTCTAGACAGGCATTTTGTCTCAAATGAGCTACATCTCCAGTCTGATTTTTTTTTCTTTTGTTTTGAGACAGGGTGTCACATAGCCCAGGCTGGACTCGAACTCTGTATGTCATCAAGGCTGGCCTTGAACCCCTGATCCTCCTGCCTCTACTTGCTGAATCTTAGGATTACAGGTGTGTACTAGTATGCATGCAGTTTGTCTTTGTTTGGCAGGCACTCACCTCAAGGATTGTTTTAAGAATTAAATTAGATAACATATAATTTGTTTCTTTCGATCTTGTTTTTTGAGATAAGGTCTTACTCTACATCCTGTACGCAAACTCACAGCAATTCTTCGTGCCCCTGCCTTCTGAGTGCTGAGTGCATTATAGGTAGGGGCCACCATAGCTGCTAAGATTGTTATCTTTAAACTCTATGGACTATGTCAGGTTAAAGTATTATAATAGATGTGATTCAGTGTTGATTTTAAGACATGCATTTTATTTCCTAGGTCAAGATAATTTACATTTTAGCAATGTTCCTAATCAGCCAAAAGATGAAAGCGTTATAGAATTACTTCAGAAAACTGAAACTGTTTCACCTGCTCCAGATGAAAATAAACATGTCTTCAATAAAAATCAAGAGGCATCTGTGCAGTGTGAGCAGAAAATCACCATGTATGTGATTCATACTCATTTTTCTGTGATTTGTGGGGAGTGTGCTTTGCTTTTCCTTTGCTTTTGTGTGAAATAACTCTGAAGACTTGGTTATTTAAAAGTTTATTATTTAATATTTATTCAGCCAGTCACATAGAAACATAATGCTAAGGTTTCTGGTTTTGTGTGTGTGTGTTTTGCCTTAGGGAGAGTGAATGGAAACCCGCTGACATGTTCAGTACTCTGGGGGAAAGGGAGCGTGATAGAAGCTTGCTGGAAGCAAAAAGAGCCCAGTGGAAAAAAGAGCTAGGTAATTTTATACATTTTATTACAGTTTTGTTGACTTATGGGGATAAGTTAGCTTTTAGTGTATTATCTAGCCTTGTTTGATAACACTTGACCTCTGTAGCTCTCTGCAAAAACCCTCTCTTAACTTCTGAGGGTATCTCATGACATCGGTGTATTCACATACATGAAAGCAAAACACTCATACATATAAAATAAAGATAAATAAATCAAAAAAAGAAAAAGTAATGAACAGCAGAAATAAGGAATAAATCGATGTTGGGTGCTAAAACAACAAAAAAAGAATAAATTTGTAATAACAGTATTGGAAGGTTTAGAGGAATGATTTATATCAGAATTTCAGTTTTAAATAGTTCATTTATGGGCTAGAGAGATGGCTCAGCAGTTAAGAGTACTGGCTGTTCTTGGAGAGGACCCAGGTTTGGGTCCCAGCACCCACATGGTGGCTAACAACCATCCAGGGGATCCAGCACCCTTTTCTGCCCTCTGTGGGCATTGTGTGACACAGGTGCACATACGTACACGCAAGCGTGACACCCGTACCCATAGAATATGTAAATATTTTAAAAAATATTTCCTTTAGAACAGTTAACCTAACAAATACAATACCATCCTTCTGAAATAAGATGCTTCTTCTAAGAAATAAATGACAAGCATTTTCTGCTTTATATTGTTGTAAACAATTTATGTATTTTTACTTGATGCCATTAGCAAAAGACTTCTTTAAGTCCTCTGCTTAATATTTTTCTTGGAATTTGAATTTATACATCTCTGGGTCAGTAAGGTAACTTAGTGCATAGAAACACTTGCCTCACGAGCTTGACGGCCTGAGTTTGATCTCCAGAATTGCAATGGAAGGAGAAAATGGACTCTTGAATGTTGTCCTCTGATCTCCACATGTAGACCACGACAGATGCACAGCCCTTTCTCTCTCTCTCTCTCTCTCTCTCTCTCTCTCTCTCTCTCTCTCTCACATACACAAATGATGAATAAAATTTGAAAAAGATGTATATACCTCTGAAATTCGTATTTAAGCCAGGACTGTTGGTGATTTAAGCGTTCATTTAAACTACTAGAGCTTTATTATTTTTACCTTATGAGAAATAGCTCACATACTTTATGCTAGCTCTACATTGAATTGGGCAATACTGTTATCCCCATTTTACAGAGGAAACCAAGGTTTAGAGAGGTAAGTAGCAGTTTGGTTCATCACAAAGTTAGGAGGTAAGTCCTTGAGCTCGAAGTTGGCCCTAAAATTTAGTTAGCTTTTAATTCTGTTAGTGATAATGACAAAAGTTTCATCTGATAATAAATTATTCTGAAAAGTTGTTCCACATTACTGATAATTGCAGTAAACAAGTATTTTGTATCTGTTTGTGCTATACTTAACTTTGGTTCTGTTTAAATGCTTTCTTTTGTACCATATCCCTAGAAGTTCTTCTCTCCCTTGCTAGTTAATACCCTGAAAACCATTTTGATTAAATCTGTGCTATAGCCTGTACTCTTTAAGAAGGTCATGATTTGTTTGCATGATTCTTTCTTTTACAGTTTTTGTACATTTTTTTTAAAAAGGACATTATTTATAGATGAACAGGTTGCTTTAAAGAAGAAAGAAAAGGAAGCTTCTCAAAAATGGAATAACCCTTGGAAAAAATCGGAAGGTGATATAAAATTATGGGATAAACTTCAAATCCTCGACCAAAATAGGGTAAGAATATCAAAGTCAGGCTTTTTGCTTATGTCTTAACACATCTTAGCATAAAACTTCTTAATTTTAAAACATGAAGTAATGTGTTCATATTATTAGACTTATTACTTTGTTTTGGTTTTTTGAGGCAGGGTCTTGCCGTGTAGCCCTCACTGGACTCAAACTTGTAGCAGCCCTTCGTGCCTCACCCTTCTATAAACACTAGGATTGCAGGTGTGTGCCATTATGCCCAGCACTATCAAACCTTACTTTCAGTACTCATTATTTAAAGAATGAAAAACCTAGGTCTGGAGAGATGGCTCAGTGGTTAAGAGTATTGACTGCTTTTGCATAGGGCCTAGTTTTGATTCCCAGCACCCACATGTTGGCTAACAACTGTTTATAATTACAATCCCAGGGGATCTGACATTCTCTTCTGACTTCCCCTGGCATCACATGATACAGTGGGTACACTCATACACATGCAAGCAATACATTCATACACATAACATAAAAATAATAAATATTTTAAAAACTGAAAAACCTTTTCCTATGTTTGAAAGCATTTGAATTTAATTATGGTTATAACTGGTTATCTAGTTTTCTGATAACATTCTGTAAGGGGCCTTGTTATATTACTAGGTAAGTGTTGTGAGTCCTCAGGTACCACCTTTAGGCTCCTATACAAGAATGCTAATTTTCTTCGTATATGTATATTTATTATTTATTTGTGTGTAATGTTTATACATGGTGGCATGCATGCCACCAATACAAGTGCATGTTAAACCACCTCAGCAGTCACTACCGTCCTTCCACCATTTGGGTCAAGCTCACATATTACATGACATTAATCCTCAGGAGAACAAACATCCACTTACTCCAGATAGGAAGCCAGTGACAGACCAACCTAAGGGTACCTGCTGAAGTCCAGCCTGGTGAACCAGTGAGTTTTATTGGGGTTATTTTTAAAGAGTATAGTTGAGGGGTTACTTACAGGAGCAGAAATGATTCAAAAACAGCTGCATCACCAAAAGCCTGCCCCAGCATGGGTGACAGCATGAAAGCTGGAAGCCTGGGGTGCACTGCACAACCTGTAGGCAGCCTGGCAGGTTGGGAGTGTTTCTCAGTTGTTCCCACTGCCCATATATGCCTGGGGAGGGAGGGGCCTAATGGATCTAGTCAGCCTTAGGGACTTACCAGATCTACTGAATTGTTTACTTCCTGAGTTTAGCAAGTGTCCTTGAAGGATGGAATGTCTCACCTCTCTTTTGAACACCCTGTGTCTCAAGGATGGAAGTTTTTATCTTGGAGGAAATCCCCACAGAACACTCCACTCCTCCCCCTAACTCTTATATTCTTTCTGCTTCCCTGTTCTTCAGTGGTCCCTGAGCCCTGGGGGAGGTAACAAAGAACTGTGACCTTGGTTTTCCCAGTTCTGATAGGGCACAGAACCTTTGTGGCTCTTCATCTATCTCTGTTTCCAGGTTATGGTTGGTGGTGACTCTAGTTGGTACATTGTAGACAAGTGACTAAAGGTAGAAAATGAGAAATCAAAATATCCAAATGAACACTGACAGCAATCATCACCTGTGGTCATAAACACTAATCTTGGGAAGCACCTTAGTCAAAGCCATAGTGGTTGTTTTCCCACTGGGGCCCATGGCTTCCCTGGGTTCCCTCTAAGGTCTTTGTACCAGATGTGAAGTCCTTTCTGTGGAATAGGCCCCAAGATAACAGAAAGTTGGTTCTATCCACAATGACCTGGGCTGTTATTCTCCCAGCTGACACAGCTTACCTGGCACCCCATCACGAAGCATGTAGGATCCATGTTGAGCAGGATCTCAGGCCCCAGTTTTTTCCAGCAACCCCAGGACCACCTTCAGGCCGGGCGCCACAAGAGCAGGACCACAGGGAGGGGCTGAGGGGAGCCCAGTCCCGTCACAGTCTCGCTCTCCAAGTTCGCTACCAAAGCACATGGTCTTATAGCAACACAACCCTACCATTCAGCTCTGGAGTGCAATAAGCAGCTTTGGCAGTAGCTTTTATTGTTTAGGGATCTCTGGTAACTCGCCCTTATCACTGAGGTTTTTTTTAACACTCTTATGGCTTTTGAGAGCATCTTGTGCTGATTTTACACAATACCCCTGGTTACAAATTTTTTTTTTAATCTTTACTCCTTTAGGTGTACTCTGATCTCAAATGGGTCTCTTAAGTCTGTGAAACACTTAATGGTTGGAACATTCTGTGGTCTATATACAGTGAAATCTTTTTACAGAGGATAGGCAGTATGACTATAGTCCTGAACTATATACCATAACAAATAGTGGGATTATGAAGATAACCTTGGTGAAACATTGTTGTCATCCATTCTCTGTGTCAGGTCACCAAAGTCCATAATTAAGAAGATATTAAAATAAACCATTAGCACGTTATAATACAGCATGAAAAGATTGTACCCACTTGTATCAGTTGTCTGGTTGTCTCATCTTGAGGCATTTTTATAAATTCTCTGCCCTTTTTTTTCACTCCTGATGGCCTCAGTGGGGCTGGTTCTTAGCTGCTTAATCTTTGGTCTAAGACCCAGTGGGGGAAGAGTCACCTGCCTCCTTGGCTGAACCATCTCCATGCCCAGGAGAGAAACATATATGGTTTACTGAGGGTAGACAGCTGCCCACCCCTTCATCAAGCTTAATCTCATTAACTTATATTGTTTTATATGTATATGTTTATCAACTGATAATATTTCTAGGGGCCACTGGAACTAACGTGCACCTCTTTCCAGCATCCACATAAACCCAAATATGTTTAACATTGATAAAAGACCAATAAATCCACTTGGACATGGACTTTCAGTCATTCTGTGTGGTCCTCATCTCCAGGTGCCTCTGCCTACTCTTTCAGAGAACTGGCTTGGGAGGTTTCCATCCATGGAGCCTTCTTTCCTCCACAGCAGGGGATGCAATAGGAATCACCTGCACCTTTATGTTTTTTTGTATTTTTACTCCTGTGGTAAACCTGTGGTCAGGCCGTAAGGCTTCCAAAGGTTCACCAGCAACACATTTTGGTTTGCTATCAGGTTGTCTCAGGGACTTCAGCTCAGTGTAAATCACCCATACTTGGTTTGAGTCACACAGAGCGGTCTCATTATTTGGCCTTTTAAAAAAAAAAAAATCTGTTTTTACTTGTTTTAGCACCTTATGGACCTAGTTTACATGTTGGTCAGGTCTGCTAAAGCCTCTTTACAGAGATCACGTCCCTTCCAGGTACTAACCAAAACCACCAAAGCTCCATCCCAGTCCCAAGGTCCCTGATAAATCGACATCTTTTAGCTTGTAGATGAACAGAGTCTCATCTGGCCCAGGGAACTGAACATCAAGTAACACTGATTATCTTTAGCTTTTAAATTGTCAATTTCATCTTTTTTTTTTTTTAGGCTTTTTGCTATCTGACTCTTTTCATGGGTTCCAAGTTTTTGGGTTCTAGGTAGGGTCCCTTAGCATACATTTAACTTAGGCTTTTTTTCTTGTATCTTATCACTTGTAAGAAACAGCAAGAATTCCTGCTGAGTGACCATCTCTGCATGGTGACTGTGCCATCTCTTTGGCAGTCTGTGGATACTCTTGCCCTTTGTTTCTCTCACAAACTTCAAAATTCCTTCTAAACTTTCAGCCATTTTTAGGGCTTCTTTTTGTCACACACCTGACCCCACTTATCAAATAGTCATGCTGTTCCATACCACCTAGAGGAAGGCGGCTCATTGGGATTTCCCCCTCTGCCTCCTCATCCAGACTTTCCTTCTGGGTTGAGGACTCAACCTTGGTTGCATTTCTCAGCACCCATTGTAGGGGCCGTGCACTGTCTGATGCCCATACCATATAAGGAAAGGTAGCCATATTGGGATTCATCTCAGTGACTGCTCTACCCTCAGGCTGTGTACTCTCAGTTGCATGTCTTGCTACCTGTAGATCATGCAGTTACTTCTCCCCAACTCATCTTTGATTCTGTTGGTCCCTGTTCAGGCACCAATTATGAGGAAATTGCCATACAACACCATGTCTTCTTCAGGCTTGGCAACAGGTGTCTTTACCTGTTGAGCTATCTCTTCAGCCCTGTTTTTACTGGATTTAGAGTCACACCTTATGCTTCTGCAAACCACATTCAGCTACCTATCTTCAGTAACCCAGTCGAATGAGCCAAATTAAGGGGCTGGAGAGATGGGTCAGTGATTAACAGCACTGGCTGCTCTTGCAGAGGACCCCGCATCTACATGGGCAGCTTACAACCACAGCTCCAGTTCCAGGGGATCTGACACCTTCCTGAGGGCATTGCATGCACATGGTGTGCTTACATGCAGGCAAAACACATAAAAGTGAATAATATTGGTGCTTAGCTTTAGATAAAAATGTACTTTGTCTTTCCTCCCCTCTCCTTCTTTTGGTTCTTAAAACATGCTGTCACAAGTTCCTTTTCAGTTATGGCTTCCAGGCTGATGGATGGTCACAACTTAGAGCTAGTCAGATTTTAGAAGTTGAGTCCTAAGTAGCAGGACTTTGGATGTTTAAACCCCTTAAGTACTTGATTTCTATATAATCTATTTACCTTGAAGAAATGATTCTGGGTCTGTTTAATTACCAGTTAATTTTTTTTTTCAAAACTTGTGGTGGGGGATATGCACGCGTGTCTGTGGTTTCTTGTAATTGCCTGTCTGTATGCACATGTGTTGCGTGTACATGTGGAGGCCAGAGATTGACTCCAGGTGTCTTTCTCAGGTGTTCTCCACCTTATGTATTGAGGCAGGGTTCTTTCTTGTATTGGGATTACAAGTGTGTGCCACCATGTCCAACTCCAAATAATTTTTACTGAACATGTTATATTTCTCCTTATATTTAAAAGTTGCGTGCCATATCTTTTTAATCTGCTTAATCCTTTCTTGTATTTACACTTCAGTACATGTATTATAAAAGTAATGCAGTAACCTAAAGAGTGATTCTGATGATGAAAATCGTCAGCTCTCTGACCTCTTGCAGCCACCATTCTACTTTTTGTCTGTATGGAGTTTGGACTATTCTCAGCATCTCATGTAGTTAGACCTATACAGTATTTGTCCTATAATTTCATTCAGTATAACATCTTCGGGGTTACCCGTATTGTAGCATGTGTTAGAATTGCAGGTAAAGGCTGTGTTTCACTGTGTGTATGTGTGTGTGTGTGTGTGCGCACGCGCGCATGTGTGTATAGGTTAAGGAGTCCTTACCTGAAATTCTTAAAACCAGAAGTGTTTCAAATTTTAGAGACTTTGGGATTTAGGAATATTTTCATGGATTTTACTGGTAGAAAATTTTAGAGACTTTGGGATTTAGGAATATTGTCATAGATTTTACTGGTAGAAAAAAATGTTTGAAATGTGAGCCATTTGAGCATAGACTTAACACTCAGAAGTTTCATTTATTATTTTATTATCTTTGTTTTATGTGTGTGAGTGCATTGCCCGAATGGGTGTAAGTGCACCTGTCCTGTACAGTTCCCGCGGAGGCCAGAAGAGGGCGTCGGATCCCCTGGAACTGGAGTTATGGACAATTGTTAGCTGCTGTGTGGGTGCTGGGAACCAAACCTGGGTCCTGTTGCAAGAGCAGCCCGTGCTCTTAACTGCTGAGCCCTCTCTCCCGCCCCCAAAATGTGTTTGATCTTGTAGCACTTCAATTTTATATTTGGGAATTAGGGATGTTCCCAGTTTGTACCATGTTTTATCTGTTCATCCACCAATGGGCATTTGAGGCATTTCCATCCTTTGACTCTTTGAATAATGCTGTGATCATTGGTTTGTAAATAATTTGAGATCCTTCCTCATTCTTTCGGGTATATACTCAGGATTGTTGGATTGTTTGATAATTCAGTTTGTTGTGTTAAGTTTCTATCAGTTTTATTTTGGTTATTTTATAGTTATCGTATTCTTACTGTGGCTGTACTGTTGGGTAGTCTCCTTTCTGTAAACCCGGGTTCCAGTCCCACCCCCCCCATATCCTGCCAGCACTTGTTTTCTAATTCATTGACAGTAACCATCCTAATGGTTGTGAAGTGTTATCCCATTGTGATTCTGATTTTTCTAAGGATTGGATGATGCTGAGCTTTTTGTCACAGGCTTATTAGGCATTTGCCTGCCTTTCTTTGAAGAAATATGCTTAAGCTTGGCTAAGTCAGTGTTTTTTTTGTTGAGTCATAAGAGCTCTCCTTCCTTCTCTTGCTCCGTCTCCCCTTTGTTTTCTGTCCTCCGCTCTCTTCTCTCACTGATGAGTGACACACCATATAACATCTGAACAAATGACTTTCACTTAACTTTGCAATCAAAATCTTACTGTAGCTTCTTTATAATTTAGACAGATTCATTGAGCTTTGAGCTCCTGTTGTAACCTAAGGCATATGGCTTTAATTCCTCATGCTCCTTCCTTGCCCTGGACCCAAAACAGTGTTTGAGTGTGTGTGTTTATGTGTGTACGTTTTAAGAAAGTGTTGCAAAAAGCACAGATATTCATTAGATTGTCCCATTTGTGTTGCAAACAATAGATGGGATTAAATTGGTGACATCTGTCTGTGGTTGTGTGCCTGCTGGTCAAAATCAGTAGGTATCAGAAAGGGTAAAATTCTTCTCTGGTAAGGGTCCAGCTTTTACTTCCCCATTTCATGATGGATATACTCTTTCAGTCAAAGAGTGAGTGAGCTCTTGTTCAAGATCTCAGTTCTGAGAGTATTCTGAAAGAACAGGGTCTTAGCCTTTTGGGTCTGCTCTTGGCCTTAAATGGATGCTAAGAGTCAGGCTGCTTTTATTCAGGCATACTATAATGTGATGTCACATACTAGCTGACACTCCCCCTTCCCACAGTGTTTCATGTAACCTAGATTGGTCTCAGACTCTGTAGCCAAAAATGACCATGAATTGCCTCTGCCTCTTGAGTGCTGGGGATTACAGCTGTATGTCACTTCACACAGCCCTTGATGTTTCTACATGTTCTGGATATTATTTTTCTTTTTTGTGTTTTGAGACAAGGTCATCATGTAGCTGCAGCTGGCCTAGAACTCACTGTATATACCAGACTGCTCTTGATCTCATAGAGAGCCCCCTGCCTCTCCCTCCACCTAAGTGCTGGTATTAAAGGCATGTGCTGCCACCTACCTTTATCTTTCTTTCTTTCTTTCTTTTTCTTTCTTTCTTTCTTTCTTTTCTCTCTCTCTCTCTCTCTGTGTGTGTGTGTGTATGGGGGGGGAGAGAGATATACCACTCTATAGAGAGTTCTTAATCACTGAGCCATGTCTCCAGCCCCCTTGCCCAGATTTTAATGTTTTCCCTTTATTAGCAACTACTTAAACAGCTCCTTATTTTAAAATATTTTCATTAAAATGACTAGAATGGTTTCTCCTCTGGATTGAAAAAAGAATCCACATGTAAAATATACCATTTTAATACAATGAAAAAGAAAAACTTATTTGATACAGAAAAAATATTTGATAAGAATTCCATAGTAGTTCGTTAAAGGAATAAGCCTTAGGAAATTACAGGTCAGCCAAGTGTAGTGGTCCACACCTGCAATCTCAGTACTTAGGAGGCTGAGGGAGTAGGATCAGGAATGTGAGGACAGTCTGGGCTACTGCATGGTGAGACCTTGTCTCAAATCCAAACTAACAAGGAAGGAAAGGAAATATGGAAGGAAATTCAAATGAAAGGAACTCCCAAGCCCAGCTGTATGTATAATTGAAAGAGAAAGATTTTCAGTTTGTTGTTCAGATGGAGAACCTGATAACCAAGACTGACAAAACATTTTTGGTTCTAAAACTTGATAAGAAATATTAGAAAAATAATAAAGAATTGAAAGTAAGTTTCAAGCAATTTTAGTTTTTTGGCTGTTTTTCTTCTTGAAAGAGCCATGCAGTCACAAGAATGTTCTTTCCAAGTCATTTTTCTAGTAGACTGCTTTCAATTAAAGGAAGATTTTCTTTCCTTAGACTCAGGTGTCTTCCACCTCTCTTCTAGGTTATGCTTTCAGACTTGATTCTGAGGGTCCAGATAAATCTCCTTCATAGAATCAGATTCTTTGTGTGACAGTATTGCTTCTCCTCAGGGTAAATGTCTGGGTTAAATCTGTAGGAATGGCTTTGGCAGGATGTAAACTCGAGACTTGACTTGTAGCTGTTATAATGGCTGTGTAGGAAGCAGTGCTCCCAGAGCACCCGTGCGGCCCCGGAAAGCAAGGAGAACAGAGAACGCGGATCGCAGAGCTGAGTGAACAAGCAGAAGATGACCTGCAAAAGAGAACGGAGGGAAAAGCAGTGTATCCAAAGGTAACTTAGAAGGGTTATGGCTTTAAGGGATAAAAATTTTGAAGTCTTTACTCACATAATTTTACAAGTATTCTGAAACTATTTGGTAAGACCAAAGAACTCAAATTCCACATTTGCTTTTATGAACCTGTTCATTGAATGCATTGAATATAGTTTTACACAGATTTTTAAAGCTTTTTAAGAATTGCATAAATTTTTGCATTTCTGATCTAGTCATCTAAGTAAATAACGAATAAAAAAATACAATGTTGTTAGTTTTTATGTTGCATTTTCTGCTCAGTGATGACTTTTAGAAATTATGTTTGTCATTTAAGATTTGCTATGAGAATAATTGGACAAAGTCTTAGCACTTTTCATTTGTCACTGTTAGGGTGAGGAACACGACAGGTGGGCTGTGCATTTTGAGTCATTAAGGAGTCATCCTGGTTTTCAGTCTCAGTTAACACACCAGCACCCGGAATATGTCTGTGTCTCTCCCAACACTCAAGACCTGGTGGATATCAGCAATATGTACACACCTCCACCAGGAAACCAGGTGGAGTCTTCAGAAGAAGAGCAGAGGGCAAAGCCTGTTACAGATGTGGCTGTGGCGCACAGTCAGAAAACAAAGTAAGCTCATTTCTTACCATTTATCCATTTTTAAGAAAGAGTTTTAAGAATGCTGAAAAGTCCAGGTAGTTCCAGTGTGGCATTCTTCTTGAAATAGAAATGAGCAGTAGGTGGATCTTAAGCAAAATGATTTAACTTGTTGAACTTCCCTTTTTTGGAATTTGGAATAGTCACATATATATCTTTCCAGCTTTCTCCGTTCTATGATTGCTCTCTTGGACCCAGCACAGATTGAGGAACGGGAAAGACGGCGGCAAAAACAGATAGAACATCAGGTATTACACTGTAAAACATTGTTTCTTGTCTTAATAAATAATGATCATAGTCAATAAATAAACAGAAATTTAAAGTCTTTATTTTAGATAGTGTCTAGTGTAGTGCAGGCTTGCCTCAAGTTTGGTATATAGCCAAGGCTGGCCTTGGTTCCTGATCTTCTTGCCTTCACCTCCTAAATCCTGGGATAATAGTCATTCACCACCACAACCAGCTGGAAATTCTAATGTAAATTTGCAGAATGGGTCTAGTTCTGTCCTATTTATTATAAAGCCAATCCCTACCACAACTGGCATTATGATGTTAGAATTTTACTTAGGCTGAGAACCAGAGTATCAGTATTATACCTACCCACTTTCCAGTAGAGTCTTTACATCTATGTTGTATATATCAGTCTGTACAGTCATTAAACTAGTATTGGCTATTTTTTCTATTTATTTCCACAGAGTTCTGTTCAGCTCTTTGAAAGGGAACACATAAAGAATTGAAATAGAATTCTGATTTAAGAAATCTAGAAGGTGGAGCTGGAGAGATAGGTCAGTGGTTGAAAGCACTTCTGCTCTTGCAGAGGACCTGCGTTTGGTTCCCAGGACCCACATCAGACAGCTCACAACTGCCCATTTATTACTCTAGTTCTGGGGGATTCAGTGCCCTCTTCTGGCCTCCACAGGCATTGCATGGCACTTAACATGTAGGCAAAACACTCAGCCATGTAAAATAAAAATTTCTTTAAATCTACTAGGTAATATAAAAGGCTAAGATTAAAACCTCTCAGTTTAGTGTAATATTATAGGAACGTAAATGTGTGGGGGTTTGGGTGGTCTCATTTTTTCTGAAATCAAAACCGTGTGTGTGTGTCTAAATGAGGTCTTGCTGTGTTATCTCAGGTGCCTAGGCTCAAACCATTTTCTTGCCTCAATCTTCTAAGTAAGCTGGCCTACAGATAGCACTCAACAAGCAGCACTGTGCCCAGCTGAATAACTCTTTTAAAAAAAAACACTTTTGAGGTATGAGTAATTTGGCCAAGTTCATGCTACTCTTTCTTCCGTTTGGTGAAAAATGTGGAGCGCCTCCTGTTTATCAGGGAGACGGAGGTCATTTCTTTGGTTGGTTTTCTTCTTGTGTTCTTCCTAGGTGAGCATTCTGTCACTGAGCTGTCATCTTAGCCCTCTCATTTTTCTGTCATTTCCTCTCTGTACATTGACTGAATGAATGGAAGATGGGAGAAACACAGTAGACATCTGACATCTTAATATTACTCATATACAGAATGCTTTTTATATACAGTACCGATAAGAATTTATTCTTACCATCAAAACAAATGCTTCAAGGATGATATTTGTGACAGTGACTCAGTGATTATTTATGACTAGAAAGCCATCACTGCTCAGGTAGAAGAGAAGCGCAGGAGGAAGCAGTTGGAAGAAGAACAGAGGAGGAAGGAAGAGGAGGAGGAGGAACAGCGCTTAGCCCGGGAACGAGGGGAGATGCAGAAACAGTACGAAGAAGATATTCTTAAGCAAAAGCAAAAAGAAGTAGGTGTTTATATTTTAACTGTCAATATTTAAGGATAACAATGTATTCTTCAAAGAAAACTAAACTGATCTGGGCATAGTGGCACACACCTTTAAGCCCAGCACTTCGGAGGCAGTGGGAGTCAGATCTCTGTGATTTGGAGGTCAGCCTGACCCACATAGTGAGTCCAGACTAGCCAGGGCTGCATAGTGAAACCCTTTCTCAAGTTCTTTTTATTTTCTTGAGCTGAGTATTTGCACATATTTTGAGATTGTGAAGCTGTATCTGGAGACTTTGAAGATTTGAATAAACGTGAAAATAAGGGAGAAGCTTGAAAAGGTCTTCTCACATGATAAAGTTTCACATGCTGCACTACTTTGACCTTTCTGTTATTAGAAGAGGTCAGGGTAAATTAGAGCACAGAGCTAACATGATCCATATGCTTGATGGTGATATCTTAGATACTAGGTATATAGAACTTAGTAATTCTAGGTACTGGTCTGGCTGGATGGCTCAGCAGGTAAAGACATTTGTGGCCAAATCTGACAACCCAAGTTCAGTCCTTGGAACCCATATGGTGGAAGAAGAGAACCAACTCTGAAAGTCGTTCTCTGAACCCCCCTGCCACACACAAAAATAAATCCAAAATATTTCTAGGTATTAGAAAATATTGGCCTTTCTGTCCATATCTACCTGTAAATGAAGCATATTCTTAGTCAGTAATTGGGAATGCTGATGGAATTTGTGGCTGTTACAGGTTTCCTTTGTGCACTATATAGCCTTTGTAGTTGATGTCTGGTTGACTAGCAGAATGCTGCTGTTACTAAGTGATTCAGAGACAAGGTAGGTGACACAGTTTCAGGTGCCATGTTTGAGCTGACCTGACAAAGACCAGGTCATAATACAAAGATACTTAGTTGCCAGATTTAAAAGGTTAAAGAGCAGAATACAAAGTCTGCGTTCATGTGGCTTCTGTCACTTACTACCGTTCAAAAACTGGGCTGCTGGAAAAAGGAACATAGGGTCTAGGTTACAGTTTCATTGAGTTAAATAGGATGAGGCAGCTGGGCATAGTGGTATACTCCTGTAATCCCAACACTTGGGAGGCAGGCAGATCGCTGAGTTCAAGGCTAGCCTGGTCTACATATCAAGTTCTAGGCCAGCCAGGGCTACATAGTGAGATCCTGTCTCAAGACACAAAAACAAAAGAATGTTAGAATCCTGGTCCCTAACATGCCAAGAACTTTGCCCTGTTGACTGTTGTACAGCTAACACTAGACCAGTGTCTGACATAAGGAAAAGCTTAGGAAGTTTTTACTGAGTGAGAAGAGTCAAAGTTTTAACTGGAGTTTGGTAATTGTTTTTAATAACTCTGATACGTTAATCTTGGTAGGAAATCATGACTCTCAAGACAAATGAGCTATTCCACACAATGCAGAGAGCACAGGAACTGGCACAGAGACTGAAACAAGAGCAGAGAATCCGAGAATTGACTCAGAAGGGTCATGATGCCTCGAGGCTGATTAAAAATCTTGGTGGTAAGTGATTAAACAGGTTTTCGAAGATAATTTTAAATACTTGGCCTGTTTTAAATTCCTTAAATATACACATTAACTAAGCCTTTCAACTAATCCATTAAAATTTTAAAATTTCTTTTTGTCTTAGGAGTATGAATGTTTTGCCTACTTATACGTAAGCGCACCCATGTCATTGCAGTACCTTTGGAGGTCAGAAGAGGGCGTTGGATTCTCTGGAACTAGAGATATAGATGGTTGTTAGCTGCCATGTAGGTGCTGGGAACAAAACCTGGGCCCTCTGCAAGAGCATTCAGTACTTTTAACTGCTGAGCCAACTAACCCATTTTTATATTTGAAAAGTTGCCTAAAAAAGTTACACTTTGCAGTATCTTTTTTAACATAAATTTTCACAGTAATCCTGCCATTAGTAAAATGTGTTCTTCCGTAGCTGGAGAGATGGCTCAGCAGCTAAGAGCACTGGCTGTTCTTGAAGAAGACTCAGGTTTGAATCCCAGCACCCACACAGTGGCTAACAACCATCTGAAACTTTGCCCTGTTGACTGAAACTGCTGTTCCAGGGGATCCAAAGCTCTCTCTGTCCTTCACGGGCATTGTACAACACAGGTCACTTACATACATGCAAGCATACACACATAAATTTTTAAAAGTAAAAATTTTTTTAAATGTGTACTTTCATACCCATTTTCAGATTTTTCCTAAATTCAGTCAGGGATAAAAATATAGGTGATTTTTCATAATAAATTTAGGCTACCCTTTCAACAGTACTTACATACAAACATTTTACTCTGGAGCTCATTGTGATTAAGCTAAGAAGTCTTGTATTTAGTTACTACTTACTGGACCTACTTCTGTCTCTCAGTGCTAGGGATAAAGCAAGGTAAACACTGCCGGAGCTGTGTCCTGAGTCCCCATTACTAATTTCTGTTTATATTCCTTAAGTGCGATTTCAATATAATTTATTTCTCACTCCCAGTTGATACAGTACAAGTGGATTATAAGGCATCTACTTCCATTTCAAATTCACGACTTGACTCTGAAGAAGCTGCTGGGAAAACAGATGCGTGTACCAATTCTATAGCCTCCCCAAAGAAGGACGCTGGTGTGCAAACAGGTATTCATGAGAGATTTTATTTAAACCTTAGTCAAACATCAGTATTAAATTCCATTTCAAGTAGTGCATGTGAGTTCTGATCTCTATTACCCCCGTGACTGATGCTAAGTATGTTTTCATGTTTTAAAATTCAAATAAGGCACCATCTATGTTGAGTTTCATTACCCTAGGTCTTGATGCTTACATATCCCTTAGCCCTCCACCAGGTTGATTTTACTTTATTATTTACTGGTTTTAAGAGACAGGGTCTTGCTTGTAGCCCCAACTGACCTGGAACTTGCCATGTTGACCAGGCTGGCCTCGATCTCACAGATCTGCTTGTCTCTGCCTCCCAAGAGCTGGGATTAGGTTAAAGGTGTGTGCTGCCACATCCAGCATTTGATTTATGAATCATGTATGTCTGTGGGTGGATTTATACATGTCAGTGCAGTGCTGGCAGAGGCCTGAAGAGGGGGTCAGATCACCTAGGAATTAATGTGGATATGTGCTGCTTAATGAGGGTGCTGGAAGATACAGGTGCTGGAAACTTAACTTGGGGCCTCCTCAGGAGTCCCACCACTCCTAACCTCTGAACCAACTCTCTAGTGCCTAGTTTTGAAGTCTTTGAGATAATGCTTTCAAGGGACATCTTCCCCTTAAGACAGGATCTCACTGTGTATCCCTGGCTAGCCTAGAACTTTCTGTAAACTAGGCTGGCTTCAAGCTTGCAACAATTCTTCTGCCTCCCAAGTGCTAGAATTAGTGTGTCCTTGGGGGATCCTCTAGTACCTTGGCTAGACATGTTAGGAGATGATACTATCTAATTCCAGAGATCACAATGCCCAAGCCACTGTGGAATCGGTGAAGCAAAAACTTAAGAGTATCTGCCTGTCACTACTACATTCTGCCAGTTATGAGATTTTAGTTCAGTACACCAGAGTAGCCACATCTCACGAGAAACCCTGGTGACAGTGATTACAGGGTGCTTGGCCATGTGGTCGGCACCACTGAAGTGTGTTTTTTTTTGGTAATTTTTGTGTATCTCATATACATCTTAATCGTCTTTGTACTCCCTTCCCCATCGGCACCTCCCATATAACCCTCACACTGCATTTCATGCATTCCCTCATTTATGTTATATGCCTATCAAGTCAGTATCATCCTTTGATGTCCTTCAGTGCACATTCATCCAGTGGCATCTAGTCAGCCTATCTAAAGTCTCTCCCTTAAAGACCAGCTTTTCCTCACCCGGCAGTGATCAGCTGCCCTTTTCCACAGATCTGTGCTGGGTTTGTGTCTGCTTGAGTTTGCATGAATCTTGTGCATGCTGACACACCATTGCTGTAGGTTCGTATGAGCAAGTTATCCGTGTGGTCATCTAAGACCTCCTCCTGTAGCTCTCAGAATCGTTCTGTCTCCCCCTCCAAAATGGGGCCCGATCCCTGAGTGGGTGAAGTTTAACACGGAGGCATTCTGCACTCACTCCCTGTGCTTTGGCCGTTTGTGGCCTTTTGTGTTCATTGTCCTCTGTGGGATGAGAGAGCTGTGTTAATGAGAAGAGGAAGCTGTATTCTCTCCACCCCTTGTTCCACTAGCTTCCATAGCCACAGGGGTAGAGATGTAGATGTTTGGAAGTGCATTCTTAAAAATGTTCAAAGTGAAGATTTTGGAAAAATTTTAGAATCCTTGGTACTCTTAGATGATAAGAATTTGCACCTACTATAGAGGATTCCTGTTTTGGATTTATACTGAAAAGAATTTTTAAAAACAGATTTTCCTGAACTTACTTACATCAACAGCATCATTACTTAGGTTGAACATGTCTATGCAGGGGAACAAAATGAGGCATATATTATACATTGGAATTAGCACTGGGAAATTCCACATGTGCCACAAGGTGGTTAATATTTGAGAACTTTATGCTGGAGTTCTCAAAATGAAAAAAAGGACTTTTAATTTTGAGATGGTATCCTGGCTGGCCTCTGGAACTCCCTTTGTAGACCACACTAGTACTGAATTTAAAGCAATTCTTTTGCCTCTGCTTCCCAGCTGCTGGAATTACAGGTATATGGCACAATATTCCATTTATATGGTACATCTGGAATAGTCAGTTTATGGAAACATCAGAGTAGAATGGGGTTGCCATTTGTTGGAGATAGGAATGTTTGAATTAAAAAAAAAAAAATTATGTGTATGAGTGTGTTGCCTACACATGTTTAAGTGCACCTGTATCTTGCAATGCCTTGGAGATTGGTGTCAGATCCCCTGGAACTGGAGTCATAGTTATTAGCTGTCATGTATATGCTGAGAATCAAACCTGGGTACCCTGCAAGAGCAGCCAGTGCTCTTTAACCACTAAGCCATCTCTCCAGCCCAAATAGGAGTATGTTATCAGTTGTGTAATGGGAAAAGTTTCAGTTTTGAAAATTAAATTCTTAGGGCTACCAAGCCTGAACACCCTGAGTTTGATAATCCACATGGTGGAAAGAACCAACTCCCACAAGTGCCCCATGGCATGTCTCATGTCCCACAATAAATAAATGTAACTAAGAAAATGTATTTTACCATGTTTTTAAAAGTAACCATCTGAAACTTTTTATTTAGATGACTTAAATTTAGGAATAGTCACAGGTGCAGTGTCACACTGTGGATCAGTATCAGAGAGGGGCTTTATAAGCTTTTCTTCTCCGGAGATTTCTGCAGAATTTAATGGACAATTTAGCACTAAGACAGACAAGCAAGAATTAAGTATGGATAAAGGGGTGAACTTCGAAAAAGAAAACAGCTGGAATAATGGCCAGTGTAGTCAATTTGTAAGAACAGAGAAACAAACAAGACTCATGAAGAAGAAATGTTCTAAAAAGCCTGCTTGGAATATAAATAAGCCCCAGAAAAGATATGTTCCTGCATCAGAAAAGTACCCTAAACAGCTTCAGAAGCAGAGAGAAGAAAAAAAGGTGAGGCGGCAGATGGAACTGCTTCACTTGGCAGAGAGAAACAACCCTGAAAAGCTCTCCCAGTACAGAGGCACTTCACCAGCAGAAGCTCGTGCTTCGTCTCTCCAAGAAACTGAGCCAGAGATCAAGTGGCATCATCTAGTCAAAAAGGTAAGAAGGCCTTCTGTCTTGTCCACTGTGTATTGTCTAAACCCAGTTCCCTACATGCATGTTTTCAGAAGGCCCTGATTCATCTAACCAAGTTGTAGAAACTTATGCTAGGGGTCAGTGGAACACAGCCATGCTAGTTTTGAGCTGTCTGACTGGCATAGTGCTATACAGTACCTGAGTTGACTAGCTGTCCCCTAAAGCTGAAAAATGTTTACTTTGATATTTACAGAAAAACTTCATCTGGATCAATGCTTTCTTTATTCAAATATGAAAATGTGGTACACATACAAAATGGAGTACTTTCAGCTGTTAAGACAAATGAAATCAGATTCTCAGGAAATAGATGGGACTTGGAAGGTATAGTATTAAGTGAGGTGACCCTAATTCAGAAAAATAAAAACCTCCTTCCTGAATGTTCTCCCTAATCTGTGGGTCCTACATGTGTATCAGTAGACAGGTATTAAAAGTGTAATTAGTATTAAATTTTGCAAGAAGACCAAGAAAGAATAATAGGTGATGAAGAGGGATGGCATGCAGACAGAAAGACATCTGAGTCATGAAAGAGTGTCAAGTCCTTTTTGTGTGGTGGATAAGTGAATAAAAATATGATAGTGAAAGCATAAAACTCTAAGCAGAGCTCTACTGCTTCAGAAGGGGACTCCTAACTGTGTAAAAGTTCACTAAGATGTATGAGTTAAGAGAGGTCTCCTTCAACAGGTTGTAGGAGTTTTATTTGTTCATTAGGATTAAATGACTTCAACAACCACCCTTGTAACAATATTGTCCATATAGTACCTATTATTTAGACAGCCTTAGATTATTCCAGTAAGTGACCACTAAATGTATCTGAGGGGCTGTCGAGATGGTAGAGGTACCTGCCTTCAAGCCTGATGACCTGAGTTTGATCCCCAGAACCCATATGATGGGAGAGAACTAAGTTCTGTAAACTGTCCTCTTACCTGTACTCACATTGGGCACGTTCATGTTTGCCATGCACACATGCATACGTATTTAAGATTGAGTGTTTTGCTCGCATATATACAAACACCTGCTCACATGTCTGGTACCTGTGGAGGCCAACAGGGCGCTAGAGTCCCTGGAACTGGAGTTAAGGACTGGCATTAGCCAACATGTGGATGCTAGGAACTGAAACTGGTCCTTTGGAAAAGCAGTAAGTGCTCTTAAACCACTGAGCCATTCCTCTACCTTCTCAGTTTTGTTTTGTTTTGAAGTATGTAAGAAAGGGTCATATGAAAATGCTGTGTGCTTCCTTCTACATTTATGTATCTGTCTTTTAGGTAGAAGAACCTCTCAAAGCACTTTCACTTAGTAAAGAAAGGTATGTATTCAACAGAAAACACCTGCATGTGTGTATATGAAGACAGTAACAGAAAAGGGGTATGGCTTCCAGATTTGATTTAAAAGGATAGCTCTTAAGTAGACTTGGTGCAGGCAGGTTTGATTCCACCCCCTTCCCCCGAGGGGCTACTACAACCTCGGTAGATACCTGGCTTGAATAAAGGGGATAGGAAAAAAAGATTGGTAAAGACAAAATTTTTTGTGCATGGCCAGCTGATTTTGAATTGTCTAAGAATAAAGCTCTAGTTCTGAGATTCGTTTGGACAGCAGACTGTATGGTAATAAACTGTAACCCATCCAATGCATACTTTTAAGGTCTAGCAGTTTTACTGGAGTAGATATATCCTTAACTAGTATTCTAGTATTGGTAAAGATTGCATGAGTCCCATTTTATTGTCCTGCTTTATGAAAAGTATAGTTCTTGGACTGCTATATTTTGTATGTTCAAAGGTGTTGCCAGGTTGATTGAAGAGTCTGTGTGTTTAAAATAGGCATTTATTACTAAAGCTTGTTACTGTGTTCTTAAAAAAAAAAAAAATAGGTATCAGTCATCACCAGTTCCAGCATTGAAAAACAAAACTCAACAAACTCAGACTAATTCATCACCCTTACCACCAAAAAGCAGTAACTATGAAAGAGAAAATCCGATTTTAGGAGATGGTCAAACAGAGTCATCAGTTGAGATGGCCGAGATGGCCCATTTCATCCCCTATGTTCGGACAAATGAAATATACTACCTTGATCCAGACGCACCCTTGTCTAGGCCTTCAACCCAGGATCACCAATACCAAATTTCTCAGGGTAAGTCAAGTGTTTTTACTGTGAAAATTGAAGATGAGGAGTTAGAATGATGGCTCAGTGGTTAAGAGCTCATAACTGATCTTGAAGAGTTTAGTTCCCAGCACTCAGGCCCAGTCATTGCAATTACCTGTAATTGTAGCACCAGGAGGATCTGATGCTTTTGGCCTCTGTGGGCCCCTGTACTAACATGCAACTAAATTTACTTCAAAGGTGGGCCAGCCTATGCTTGGCACAGCAAATTATTGTAAGTGTACTTGACTGTTGTAAATTTTATCTGGCCTTCAGATTGTGACCGAGAACAAGAGCTATTTGACTCTGACCCCATCAGAGACCCACTTCTTAACCCTAAATTGGTGAAAAACAGGGATCGACAGCAAGCAATCCTTAAGGGGCTTTCAGAACTGAGACAGGTATGAAAGACACATAAATATGACTGTTCTGTGTAAGGTGGGCTTCATTAACTATTGAACAGAAATAGGGAACTTATCTTGAATTTGTTTTTATATTACGAGGAGCACCTCAAGCTTAGGCCAATTTCTAGTAGCAAGACTCCTGCATGAAGATACCCCTCCCCCCAACGAACAGTAACAGCAAAGCCAGGATGAAGTCATGAGACAATTCTGATGTTAAGACAAGTTTTATTGAAAAAATATGTACATTGATCCCAAAACACAAGGTACTAAAAAAATGAAAAATGTACAATTATGCTTTAAATTTTAACCAATATGGCCCACTCTTAAAAAAAAAAAAACAACAACAATAAAACACATACTGGCGGTTTAACTTTACTCACCAGACTTTCCCCCAATTACCGTAACTTGGCATAATCTTACTACCCTGTTAAACAGGTAGAAATCAAATCTGGCATTTGCTCCAAAAACCTAGTTGATTTATTGTGTTCTTTGTATTTGGGGAAATTTAGGAGGGAGAAGTTGTTTACCAATGCCTCCTGAACTAAAACACTGGTTCCCTTCCAGAAGCTAGAAAATGACGCTCTGCTCATATCCATTTACTTAAGTCCTTTACATGTTCTCTCTGCTGCTGGACAGCTCGAGCTACTACACCTTGGCAACTCACACGAAGGAGCAAGAAAAAGTGTGACATACATGTGCAACCAACCACCAACATGGTCCTTCTACTCTGTTTCAGCAGAGCCAAGATAAACATGGGGACATTAAGATTCCTCCACTGTGTCGTATCTCCATTTTTAAGGGCACTTAGGAATATAGATTTCATTTAGCCCCATAGTTGTAGTAAATTTCAAGGAAGTCATCCCTATTGGTTTTATGGAAAAAAATTTATCTTAGAAAACATACTAGATATGTGACACTCAAAGCAGAGGTCTACTGGTAAGAGTTACTTAAAAAAAAAAAAAAAGATACAGTTCTATCCTGAGCTTAAAACACAATTTCCTCAGATTTAATTATGGATTAAAGAGAATTTGTAAAGCACGCTATATACCTTTACTAAAATATCAATGTGATTTCAGGGTCTTCTGCAGAAGCAAAAGGAGTTGGAAACCAATCTCATACCCTTAACTGCAAACCAAGAAGAGAATTTTAGTTCATTTTAAATGTGCCCATCACTCAACTGCATCTGTCAAGCAGCCTAGCTTTTTGAAGCACCCACTGAAAAGCTGCACTTAAGTGAAATGCTGTATTTTTAAATATAATAAAACACTTTTTTAATAGTTTGTAGTAAAAAAATTTTCTCCTCAGATTACTTACCGTAATAGTCTGGAGCTTCCTGGCCTATTAACATGTTCTTCTATACTTACTATGTAGCTCTTTTGTTGTGTACAAACTTTTTAAGGTGTGAGAACTATTAAAACGTCTAGATTGACTTTTCCTGCAATAACCCAAAGGTGGTTTACAATTCTGCTTTCACAGTGTTTCGACACTACGGGTTGCAAAATATCAAAGTTAGCATTAGTAACAGCAGGCAAGAGATGTAGGTTATAGAAGAGCTTGAAATCTATCTCAACTACCTAGTTTAATGTAGTTTAAAGATTTAGTATGGCAGTAAAGACGACCTCAAAAATATGCTTCCAGTATTCTAATGCATATATCAGTTTAGAAACTGTTCCAAATTACCCAATGCCTTTGATAACCAAATCAAAAAACTTTAAAAGGGCTTTTAACTGAAGGATCACATAAAATAATATTTATCAAGTACCTCCAAAAGCTGGCCAAAATTTAAGTGAGGCCAATTTATATACAGCTAAATCTAAAGACTAAGAAATGCTACTTGGTATTAAGTCTTATGTACATAGGTTTATTACCCAAATGTAACTGTGGTAAATACTGACATCGCTGGCTTATACCTACGTAAAAACACTATACAAAAGCTTTATACAAAAGCTTTAATCAAAATAAATAGTTGACATTTCATTTCAGCAAAAGTAGTTATTTGACATTAAAGAAAGTTATTGGTATTTACCATCCTTTTATAAACATCTAATTTTACATATAAAACAGACTTCAATTTGAAGCCCAAGTACAGATAACAAATGTAAAACTTAAAGGTGCCAACATGAGATAATTCAAGTACAATATATGTTAAAAAATATATTTATTTCAATTTCCAGGTGCTTCAAATGTTACAGGTCATCATGATTTAAATAAGGGGAAAACATTTCAGAAAGGGTAAGAAACTTGTTTAGAGAATGAAATATAAATTGTCCACACCCTATTTTTTTTTTAGGTTACTATAATTCTCTTTTGAACACATCCTTAACTTAATGGAGATTTCTCTGCATCCAAGCTTTTGTAAGCAGATAGAAAGTAATTTTCGTTTTTTTGAGACTGAGTTGATGAAAGGGTATATGGTGTTTCCAAAAATGTCTGATGAGTGAGAACATTAAAATGACTAAACTGCTGGGTCATACTTAATTGATTTTGAGAAGCCCGAAAGTTGCTATATGAATCTTGTTCTGCTGAACTGCTGTTCTCTCCTTCAGAGCATACTCTACCAATAGGAGCTCTCTCTTCACAATCAATTTGGTAAGTCTTATCTTCTAAACTGTTTTGCACGTCAAAAGACGACTGCAATTCAGTTTGAATATTCTTTTTTTGATCTGCTCCACTTGATCCTTTGGTCTCTCTCGCCAATATTTCTGAATGAAAATTGCTGAATACTTCTATATGTGAGATTTCATCCCCTGAATCCAGAGACATATCCTCTTCATCCTTTTCATCGTTTTCTAAAAGAGCTACATTTAAAAAACAAAAAGCCCTCCTCTATTGAAATATACAATTTGTTTAATTTTTAAAATTATACACTACTCACACAATATAACGCGTCAGGATCTGCAAAGTCCACAATCCCTTAAAGCTTGGTCTTCTGCCACAAGTTCACTTAGTCACAACACTCACACTAGATGTGAATGTCCAGATAATCCGATGCTAAAAGCTTCTGCGAAATGTGTTCACGTTTAATGTTGGGAAATCCCAACTCCCAGCTCCAAAGGGGTTAATGTCAAAACAGCATCTAAAGTTATACGGTAATTCAGTATTTCATAAGAACACATATAGAATAAAATTTCTGACATGTAGCTTCACTGGATTACTAAACTGGTTAGCTCTATCAGTCACCTCTGCTTTTCACCAAAAACATGGGTAAGAACTGCTTTTATCTTAATTCTGGAACCAAGGCAGAGGGCCATCTCACAGAAGACTGGAAGTGTAACATCCTCGCTATCTTGCAATCAAACTAGTGCAAACATCTGAAGAGCTGTGGAGCCTAATGATCTCTGCATCTGACTTCCTAATTTCTTTTGTTTATTTCTTCTGGTTTTTGGTGGCGGGGGACAGGTTCTCACACTATGTAGCCCTGGCCTGCCTGGAACTTGCTATGTAGACCATGCTAGCCTCCAACTCACAGAGATCCACTTACCTCTGCCTCCCCAGTGCTGGGATTAGCGGCGTGCGCCACTACACCTGGTGCCCTTAGGTTCTTCTTAATAAAGTTTATTTATATCCTCAGAGGGAAAAAGCATCCTCCAAGTATATGTGGACTGCTCTAGACTAACTCCTATTAACTACTCTAGGAACTGAGCAAGTCTTATATAAGCTAAATCCTACAATGATATCTACTGTTTACACTGAGGTGAATAGTTTCAAAATAAATACTTTGCTATTGGATAAATAAAACCATTCTCTCCATTCTACCTGGCTTAAAGAAAACAAAAACTACTAGAAAGTTACCTGACTGTGACTCAAGATTCTCATTAGCACCAAGCAGCGGAAGATTTTCTTCTGTGACTGAGTTGTGATAGCCCACAAGATTTTTAAAGTTTTGCATAAAATCTTCAGTAGATGCAACTACAATCCCATTATCTGTATAGTTGGAAAGCATCTTGATATTCTTCTCTAATAAAAAAAACAGAATGTACAGGGACCAAATGATGCCTGTTTTCAATAAAATCCTTTTGGCCACACATTCACAGTTCTACTTAACAAATAACCTGCTCCAGTTCCTTGAAATTCTCTCATTCACATTACTATATCGACAGTATGTTCTTACCTGTTAAAAAGACTACATGTCGTTGCTGTATGTTCTGAGCCTGAAGCCTAATAAGGCAGTCCAATTCTGGAGCATTTCGAGTTTGTGAATCACAGTTGTGATAGGACAAAATGTCGACCAGATGTTTCTTTTGATATACATTCAGAAGAGTCAGCAGACTTAGCGCTTTAGTGTTCAATCTGTGAAATTAAACAGAGTTCGGTATCTGGATCTGCACTTTTAAATTAAGCATGGAATTTCTGCTTCAGTTAATTAAAATCCTAATTTCTCAACAGAGGAAACTAGTTGACAACTGCAGGTGCTTAGCTCGCTGTTTGATGCTCCCTTCAAAGGGAGGAATTATGAGTCCCACAAGCAAGTTTGGGGGAAGGAGGATCTTGTCATAAGCTAAAATCTCAACCAGTCATCCCATTTACTAGATTTTTTTAAACTTTAGTGAAGGACAAATCAACAAAAAAGCTGCACCCAGCAGCATATGCCTGTAATCTCAGCACTTGGGAAGGTACTCCAATAAAGTAATTTCCAGGCATAATAGAAATCTCACACATACATATATAAATGTTCTAATTAAACCTTGTCAGGCTCAGATCAGTCCTTATCCAAATGTACAGTTATTTGATCAGTTACCTAAAGTATTTGATTAGAAAATGCCTGATTTAGATAGCATATACTGCTCAGTTAAGAAAGGTTTAGGTGTGGTGGAACGTTGTGTCCCTCTAATCCTAGCATTCGGAGGCAGACGCAGTCAGATCTCTATAAGATGGAGGTCAACTTAGTCTCCTCCAAGTCTCCTGGCCCAGCTGGGGTTAAAAACAAACAAACAAGGTGTGTACACCTTTAGTGCACTTGAGAGGCAGCAGCACATGGATCTCTGGGTTTGAGGCCAAGCCTCAAGCCACATATCAAGTTCCAGGCCAGCCAATACATAGTGAGACCCTGTATCAAAAACATGAGGGGGAAGGGAAGTTTTTAAATGAGGCATCTACATTATGTTCCTCCCCTTAAAACTCAGAGAACTTTGCAGAAGAGGGGGCAAAAAGATTCTACCAGATTCTGGGAAGGACTAACATGACAGAACCGTTGCACTCACGAACACAGCAGCTGCATTTGCCTATCCAAGAGTTGTCTGAAGAATAAGCCAGTCAAAATTCTAGCATGGGTGGGGAAGGTATTCAACACATCATCTAGCTAACGAGCTATTATTGACATTTGATGGCTACTTGGGGGAGCGTCAGTTTTCTAGAGGGGTATGGTCCCTAGTCATGTGCCTGTGCTCCAGTGGATGGCCTTAAATGAGTATATGTGCAGAACTAATAAATTGGTCCAAAGAAAACATGAAGTTGGGAGTGGAACATGATATGGGGAAAGGTCTAAAAAATGGATGTGATGAGGTACATATAATCAAAATATACTGTATATGTGCAAGAAATTCTCAAAGAATAAAAGTATATTTGAAAAGGGGGGCTTGAGATGTAGCACAGAACACTTGATTCAAACATAGCACCACAAAAAAAACCAATAGGAAAACATTTGACCCTTGATGATCCTCATCTACAAGCAGATTAAACTAACTCCTTAACTATACATACAGTGAAGCCTATCTCAACAATATCTCTTCTTAAAAGAATGGAATAGCCCTCTATGCCGCCATCTCAGCTCTCAGGTCTGCTCCATGCAAGCCGAAGACTTGTGAGTTTTTAATCCCCAACAGCTCTATGCACCCACCATACCTGCAAGTTCAACACCTCCCGGTTCTTTAAAGCTGTTGGGTTCCCCAATCCTATCTTCCCTGTCTACCTTCTCAGTGCCCATGATACACAGCTTCCTCTACTCCCTAAACCTGTGAGAATCCCAGCCTCAATGTTCTTCCTGCATCCCTAACCCAAGTTGGCCCACCTTGTTTAATTCATTTCACCTGCCCCTGTAGCCACCTATCTGTATACTCCCAGACAGCTGAGATGTGCAGTCAGCATGACAGACCCAGTCAAGAGTTACGTTTTCAAGGTTACCACCAAAGTGGAATCCCCACTCCCCTCATGTCAAAATTCAGCAGAGACCTGTCTGCCAACCTGCTCACCTAGCAGTCACCCAGCTGACCCTGCTGCTCCAAGATCACATGGAGTATGTCCTGGAATCTTAAAGACTGAAAAGTCATACCTATGTCTAACTGAACTGAGACCACTTCTTACACCCCATTCATACATCAACACAAAGTGGCCACAAGACTGAACATGAACACCAATGACTACTAAGCTCAGCCATACCTGAACAAGTTGGGGAAACAGCAAACAAAGATTAAAAACATCCACTCAACAAAGCTGAGAAGACCTACCCTACAAGAAACCCTACCATTGACATAAGTTCATCAAAAAGACTTAAGATGGGGAAAACACAGTTGAACAAAATAACTAAAACAATTCAAGACATGAAATCAAAATCCAATAAAGCAACAGAATCTGAAAGAAAAGCCAAACTAATATGGAACTTAAAATTAAAAATTCCAACTCAAAATACCACAAAAGAATCAAAATGAGACTGGATGACATGGAACAGAAACTATCAGATCTGGAAGACAAAACTGAAGAAATGGCTCACTGGACCAAAGAAAATGTCAAATCTAAAATAATCAGAGAATGGAATGGAATAGCAGAACCTGGTGAGACACTATAAAAAGACCAAGCACATGAATGACAGGACTAGAAGAAGAAACCCAGGTCAAAGGCACAAAAACTAGTTAAACTCATAGAAGAAAACTTCCAACTATGAGGAAAAAATAACTATCAGGGTACAAGAAGCATACAGAACACCAAGTAGACAGAGTGAGAAAAAACCCCATATAATACAGAAGTTGAAAAACTAAATGTACGGAATTAAAAAAAAAAAAATTGCAAGAAAGATCAAGTCACATATAAAGCTTAATGGCTGACTTTTCAATGGAGACAATGAAAACCAGAAGGGCTTAGACCCATGTCCTACAATTCATGAAAAAACAAAGATGCCAGCCCATTTATGTCTACAAAGACAGCTCTGCAGTTAACACTTGGAATATTTCAGTCTGAATACGACTAAACGCTGTCAAGAGGACATAAAGAAAAAAAAAAAAAAATCAATTCCAGAAGAGTTAACCAAAAGAGATCTAAAAAAATAAACACTACATCACCAAGACAATGGAAATAAACACAAACACAGGTCATGAGAGTGCACACCTTTAATCTCAACACTCATGAGGGATAGGCAGATGGATCTTTGTGCCTTGAAGGCCAGCCTGGTCTTCATGGCAAGTTCCAGGTCACCTGAGGCTACAGCAGGGTGACCTGGTCTGTAACATAAAAAACAAAACAACAAAAACTCAGTATTAATGGTCTCATTTCCCCAATAAAAAGACACAGACTGTGTTTAAGAATAGGATCCACTTGCTGCCACTCAAGAAACACCCTCACCAAAAATGAATGGTTGATACCACACATGGGGTTGGTTAAAGGATGGAAAACAGTAATGGAAAGAGAATAAAGCAAATGGAACAAGTAGGTGTAGCAATTCTAGTATCTGACAAACTAGACTTGAAAATCAGAAGAGATGGGAAAGGTCTCATTTCATACTCATTAAGAAGACCCCCCAACCCCCCGCTTCTAAGAGGATACCACAATCCTAAATATATATGAATCAAACACAGGGGCACCGAAACCCTGTAGTTAAATGACATCACAAATCAAATTACTCTAAAGACATTTAAAGAATATTTCATTCAAACACCCAAAAATACACTTTCTTCTCAGCAGCCCATGAAGCTTTCTCCTAAATTTTCTATGAAGCCAGTATTAGTGATACCAAAACCCAAAAGAAAATTATAAGCCAATCATTCTGATGGGCAGATGCAAAAATTCCAACAAAATACTCTCAAATTGAATCCAAAAATACATCAAAGGCATTAGCCACCATGATTGAGTTAAGTGATCCCAGAGACGAAGGGAAGGTTCAACTTATATAAATCCATAAATGTAATCTACCACATAAACAAGGACAGAAACCAAATGATCATCTCAGATGACAGAGAAGGTCTTTGAAATATCCAACACGGATCCTAAAAGTCGTAGAGAAAGAACCTAGGGATACAGGGGACATAACTCAACAATAAAGACAACATGCAATAAGCCCACAGACAACAACATATTGCATAGAAAAAACTATAAGCATCCTCATTAGGATCAAGAATAAGACAAAGATACTCTCTCCATTCCTGTTCAATAGAGTGCTTGACATCTTAGCTAGAGCAATATAACAAATAAAGGAGATAAAGAGAATAAAAATTGGAAAATAAGTTCAAGTATCCTTATTTGCAGATGATATGGTGCTATACCAAAAAGACCCTAAAGACTCAACCACAAGACTAGCACATTCAAAGTAGCAGTATATAAGATTAATGCACAAAAATCAGTAGTTCTCCTTTATAGCATCAGCAACAAACATACTAAGAAAATCAGGGAAATGATCCCATCCACATTAGCCTCAAAAAAAAAACCCGTAAAATATCTTGGAATAAATCTAAGCAAGGAAGTGAGAAGTGAAGGACTTGTATAAACTTTAAGACAATGACAAAAGAAACTGAAGATGATGGAAAGACCTCCCATGCTCATGAATCGGTAGGATTAATAATGTGGAAATAGCCATCCTGCCAATGCCATATACAGATTCAACAAAATCGCCAGTAAAATTCCAACACATTTCTTCACAGAAATTCAAAAAGTAATTTCAAGTTTCTTATGAAAACATGAAAAAAACCCATGATGGCCAAAACAATCCTGAATAATAAATGATGGAGTCATTTCCATCCCTAACTTCAAATTATACTCCAGAGCTATAAAAATTTTTTAAAAAGCACTGTACTGGTATAAAAAGAGATACATTGGTCTGTAGAATAGAATTGGGACCTGGATTTAAGTCCCTGCACTTAACAGTCAACTGATTTCTGACAAAGGAGCCAAAACCCCAACAAAAGACAGCATGTTCAACCAATGGTACTGGCCAAACTAGCCCCATGTCTCCATCTCTCACCCCGCATAAACCTCAACTCCAAGTGGAGTTAACGTAAGTCCTGATACACAGTATGTGAGAAGAAAAAGTAAGGAATACACTGGAACAGAAAAGGACTTTGTAAACAAGACCCCAATAGCTCAGGCATTGAGACCAACTATTGACAAATGGGACCCCATGAAACAAGCTTCTACATAGCAAAGGACATGATCAATATAATAAAGAACAATGTCCATAATGGGAAAGAAAATATGTACTAGTTATGTATCTGACAGAGGGCTACTATCTAATTACAGAAAGAACTGAAAAAATGCAAGTTAAAACTCCTTTGAGATTTCATCATACCACATTCAGAACAATCACAACAATCATAGAACAAACAAGAGCTCAAACTGGTACTGACCTTGAAGCTATAATCTCTGCCGGCTATGTTTCATCAACCTCACCCAGCTGTGAATTCTGAGCTACAGTAACAACTAGTTTGGCAAAATATGCCCAATGGTGCAACAGTGGCACAAGTATTATGAGATGAATCACCCCTAATTGGATCTAAGTAAGGCCTGCTTCACAAGATGGAGTCTATACCTAAAACAGTTATCAGGGCCAAGAACCTATGACCACACTGGTTATAGACCATAAGGGAGAACTTAGTGCTATCATTCTACTATATAGACATAAAATTAAACTGACAGGTTATGACTTATTGCCATACTCAGAGATTAGTAACACTATGTCTCTCAAACTCTCACCTGAGAAGATTCTTCTCACAGAAGATGGCAATTAATGTAGAGACTCACAACTAGTCACCATACAAAGAACAAGAAACTTTAGTGCTCAGGCATTAATGGGACTTCTATACTGTACCCTTTCCTCCCAAAGTTCAGGGACCATTAGAGAAGAAGGAGTAAAAAAATTAAGGGCCAAAGATGGTAGATAAATAAGCAAATTGCACTATCTGGACACCACAAGGTAGCTGCCCACACTAACCCACAGCACTTATGACAACATGCACAAGACCTTTTGTAACCCAATCCAGATGGACCCAACATGAATGGCGGAGATGGGCAGGAAGCTCCAGCCCTAGCAATTAATAGATTCTGGGAAAGGAAGAGTCAGTTTTCCTTACTGATATGATGCCTGCTGGGTTGACATCAGATAGACCCATACCAAAGAGCACTGAGAAAACAGATTAGATAGACCTTAAAAAAAAAAAACAATAATGATAATAATAATAATAAAGGAAAAGGGGTGTAGGGGTAAATTTACAGTTTCTGTCTCCGAGGGACATGCCTCCAAGAATGTGATTGACAGATATGAAGCCAACACAGTCAACTACTTTCCAACCAACCAGCAACTTGAGAGGGAGGGTCCAGCGGGAAAGCAGTGAAAGCTGGGTAGGGGATGCGCTAGCGGGCGGCTGGTCTCCAGCTTGGGAGTGCGTGCCAGAGGCCCACCAGACTTCTGATCAAAATGCTGGCTCCCCCATACGAAATTTCTGTCTCTCTCCCCGGGGATGAATCCTCTGTAAGTAATCCTCAATAAACTGGTTTCTCTAATTGGAAAGCATTCTCCATTCGTTCAATCAGGTCAAACCTAGGGGGGCAGGGCTGAACTGAATGCCGGGCCTCACTGCAAGAGGATAATTCTTAAGACAAGGAGTGAAGTAAGACAGAGGTGGAGAGGGCACAGAAGGTTTGACTATGATCTAAATACACTGTATGAGATTATCAAATCAGTAAGAAAAATTTTTAAGTGGGACATCTACACTTAAAACTGTCTAATGAAATCTGTGACAACAGTCCATAATCCACAAATATGGAAAAAAGCAAAACACAGTATCCTGAGCAAAATGTTAAAAACCAACCACACAATAATTTTCAAAGTCTTACCTGCCAAGTTCTTTTAGTTTCTTCTGAAATTTACAGTGAATTTTCCATTGCCATTTTCCTTCTGGGGTACTAAGTTCTTCAAGGAATGTCAAAAAAATTTTAAGGCTCTCTGTTTGAGGACAATGAAATTCATTTTAAATTCAGTATTAAATAGTCCCCATCATACTTGAATACTGAAAATGCTTGTTCACACCTACTTTTCCTGTGAATTGCATTCTCATTGTTTCTCTTCCTCTATAACCCTAAAACTAATACAAGATCTACAGACAAAAAACAAAACAAAACAAAAAAAAAACACCACCCACCACCGGAGGAATCCAAGTGCCATAGTAGGTAGTTTACACCAGACTTACAAAAAAAGTATAAAGAAAGAGTAGGGAAGAAATCTGAGGTTTTAAAAGCTCAGAAAAGATAAAATGTACCAATTACCTGTAGATAACACAATAAACAGACAATATACTTGAGTCCCCCCCCCCTTGAAAAGCTTAAGGGGGAGGGGGAGGGATTCCTATCAAACCAGACATACTGAAAGGAATGCATTACTTACCAATTGTGACAACCTCTGGATTTAGAATTGATTCATCAGACACAATAAAGCCACCAGACACAAATAATTCATTGTATGTATGATTTTTAACATCATCCAGGCTATCAACACCAGCGAAACTAACACATGGGAGCTTCTTTAAAGTCACCAAGCCAGGCACCTGTTAAATACCAAACAGAAACAGAAATGTGATGGTTCAAGAAATGAACCAATATACTAAGAATAAAGTCTAACAAAATGCAGTACTGTTCACTGCTGCTTCAGGAAAAAGTCTCACACTTAACATTCTAAGTATTACTTCCCAAAAGCATAAATCAACATTTATGTACTAAGAGTCTCCCATGAACAGAGCACAAAGAGAAAGGACTTTGTACAGCAGACCTGAAAACACAAAGTAGACAAAAAGCTAATGTATCTTTAACCTGTGAATTGTCAGAATTCGAAATCAGGAGCCAGGGGTGGTGGAACATATCTGTAATCCTACCATTTGAGATGTGGGGGAAGGAGGATCAGAAGCTTAAGGTCAATCTTGGCTACAAAGTTAAAGCCAGCTGAGGATACATAAAATCATAAGATACTATCTCAACAAAAACAAAAACAGCAAAAATCTCTGGTGCTAGAGAGCTCACAAAAGGCCAAGACTTGAGGTAGATGCCTAAAATTTGGACAGCAATCTCCAAATCCAAGGAAAATGGGGATTCATGTGGCAAAAGGGCTTATCTGGATATCATAGGGATAACAATAGAGCTAACAGGACCTTCCGACCACAACAAGAATTAAGCACATTTATTAGTCTTTTATCAAAAAATTACCATTTTTACTTTATGTGTACGAGCATATTGCCTGCATGTATTTAAGTGTACCCATGTTGTATAATGCCCTAGGAGATCAGAAGAGGGTATCTGATCCACTAGATCAGCCACCATATGGTTGCTGGGAACTGAACCAGGCTCCTGTGCATCAGCAACCAAGTGCTCTTAACTGCTCAGCCATCTCTCCAGCCCCACATTTATTACTCTTAACTAATTTGAATGACCAGAAAATCTACAATGTAAAGTCACTTAAAGTTCTAAAAAGATACAAGCGGGCTCATGGACAGGCACTCAGGCTTATCTTTTTTAAAAGATTATTTTTAAAACAGAAGCTTTGTGTTCAGAATAACATTTATAAACAAGGTTAAGAACTAAATTGGACTTTTAGTCTACCTTATGAATGAAACCTGCAATGTCTTCATTTTGAATAATAATCAATAGTTTATCTAAGTTTGATCTTCTTTCCAAAAAGTGATCTGGATGACATTCTGTATTGCCTAATTTGGTAAGATATTCCTGTTAAAGAAAAACAACTAAGTCAACATTAACAAGCTCTTTTACAAACATAAACAATACTAAAAAAATGCAACAAGTTGATAAGCTTTACCTAGGACATTCAAATGTGAACTTTCACTCTAGGAAACCTCAAAGCTCATCACATCCACTCTTACACAAGAGGAATCAAAAGGTCAGAGTTTCACAAGACATTTTCACAACATTAGAATACAGTTAAATTTAACTGTTAGAACAACAGATTATTCCAGATTCTTGGACTATCTGCCTGGTTAGTTATTATTGGAAATCCAAAGCCCAATCACTAACTTCTCCCTTGCTCCCCTTCTCCTTCCTTTAAGATGGCTTTCTTAGTCAATTCTGAAGGATTCCTGGAGCACCTCCCTTCAGAGCACATGTATGACCACTGAAGCTCATTTAAACCAAGCAACTAAGAAAGCATTCGTATCACACTTTAGTATGTGCAATGATATTCACATACTAAATTAGTCATTTCTGCCAGGTTTGCAACTTCAAGCATAGCAGCCTCTCCCATCTAACAGCTCCCTTCATGCTGGCAACATGGTACTACCTTTGACAGGACACAGGAAATAAGGCCTCCAAGAGTTCCCTTGACATTGCTTGCTGGTGGACTCCTGAGCCCTGAAACAAACTGCATGATCCTGGAGGTAACATTCCTCATTCCACAGACACAGAGGATTAATTTTCTCAACATCAGCAGAGCTGGTCACATAGTCATAATCAAAGCCCAGCTTGCTTGACATCAGTCTGACGCTCTTTCAAGAGCTGCCTAAAGTGTCACACCCAAAGAAGACATTTTTGTTTAACTCCTAAACTAAAGCAGGGTTTTCTACATTGATTTTGCTCTAATCTCTGAAGCTTCTAAGGAAATCTCAGATTACCTTGGTTTGTTAATGAAATATAAAAATAAATCTGACAAGACTACTGGCGATTGTGGACTTTTTAAAAACTTTTAAGAAACCCAATTCAAGGATTTTGGATAAGGCTGCTTAATTACCAGGATAACCAAAGTTTGATTATAGAAATATTTAGGGAGTTTGTTATCCAGAGTTTTAAAAGTCTTATTCTGCAAGATTTGCAAAATAGCCTTAGTCTATACAAATGATGACAGAAAAGGCTTTTATGCTACAATCAATTCAAAGTATAGTTCTTAAGGAAATGCATTTCTAATGTCTTCAATCTCAAGGTCACATGGGTGTTTAACAATCAATCCATTTTTAAAAAGACGGTTAGAGCCAAGAGTGGTGGGACACACCTTAGTCCCAGAACTCACGAGGGCAGAGGCAGGTGGACCTCTGAGTTCAAGGCCCACCTGGTCTATATGGCAAGTTCCAGGTCAGCTGGGGATACAGGGAGACCCTGTCTCAAAATCTCAAAGACACCCCCTCTCCCCCCCAAAATTAGCTGAACACATTAGAAACTATGCCCAACTTATTCTCTTGCTCAGCCCTACATTAACATGTATCTACATCCAGAGTTCTGTGTTAGGAACATGTTTCTAAGATATGGAAAAAAGTTAAGCAGCTCTATGTTCAATCATACAGGATAAAACTGCAACCAAAAGTCTGTTTTTATTCTCTCAAGAAAACATAAGGGTTCATAAGGAATGCACAACTGAGTCCTCTGAAGATTTTTCATTTAAATTTAGCTCTTCATGTCTTCTTCGGACCACACAAAACTACCAATATGAGATATCCTATACAGACACTTGCCATCAGCACTGAGCTTCTGAATCATTCTGTGCTGTAAGTTTATAGTCCCAGTGCTAACAAGCAGAAACTCGAATCATAGTAAATAAATTCCATACATGAGAACAAGTACTCATTTCAAAATGCAAAAAATCAAATACCTCAAGTTTTTCTCTATAGGATTAGAACTGTTTCAGAATCATCAAGGTTTTTTTGATCATTAAGAGCTGTGATGCTCAGAATATCAAATGACAAATGAATGGATCACCATTCCTGGAAAGTTTTGTTTTTCTATTTGATTGATAAAACCCTATATGAGATAAACACCAGAAACTTACAGTAGCTCAATCTATTGCTTAATATTTCTCATTATTTAAAATCTCTAAATCACAGGTCAGTAGGTAAAAGTACTCGGAGCTAAGCCTTACTACTTAAGTTTGGTCCCTAAGGGACCCACATTGTGAAAGGAAAGAACAGATTCCAATTAAGTCGTTCTATGACTTCTGATGGCAAACATCCCTTTCCCCCAATAAAATAAAAATTTTTAATTAAAAAAAAATCTTGGAATCAGGAATTTAAAAGAAATCTGCAGGGTTGGAGAGATGGTTCAGCAGTTAAGAACACTGGCTGTTCTTGCAGAAGACTTTGTTCGAATCCCAGCACGAAAATGGCAGCTTGCAACTGTCCCTAGCTCCAGTTCCAGAGGATCCGATGTCCTCTTTCTGTCCTTTGTGGGCACTGTACAACATGGGTGTACTTACACACATGTAGGCATAACACTTATACATATAAAATAAAAATAAATAAAAAAGTTAAACAAAAATTTGTAAAGAAAAAGAAATCTATCTCCCTTATGATCAGTAGTTTTCCCCCCAAAATTCATGATGCTGGAGGTCAAACCCAGGGCTTAGTACCTGCTAGGCAAGTATCCTACCCAGGCCCTTGCAGTTCTGTATATACATTCTTTAAAACTCTACAGGGAGGAGAGGGGGAATTCTAATGTTCACAATATTTAGATCATAGTTTCAATGTTTAGTTCAATTTACTCATCTTTCATTCAGTTATGAATTGCTTAACTCAGAAAACATATGGTCAACTTTAAATTTTAATTTTAGCCAGGCTTCGTGGCTTTTAATCTTAACACTTGAGAGGCAGAGACAGGTGGATCTCTGTTAGTTCAAGGTCAGCCTGGTCTACATACTGAGTTCCAGGCCAACTGGGGCTTCAGGGATCCCCTGTCTCAAAAAGACCAAATAAATAAATAAATAAGCCCATAAAATTTAATCTTAAGAGTTCAGACCATCAAGACTCGTTTATATAGCATTACTATTACCTTCTAATTTAGTTACCTTTATTTCTTTACAAAGCACACTCTCTTCTTCTTCATGAATGTAAAATTTCACAGTATTTTTCTGGACATCTTTCATGATTTTAACCAAACTATTAAATACTTCAGGTTCTAACTGGCTGATAAAATTGGAAAGAGCTGGTTGTGCAGAAATGTTTACATCACTGGGTGATTTTATTTCTTTTTCTATTGGTTCCATGGCAATATTACCAGGTACAGTGTGATCAGAAATCACCATTAACTCTGTGCCATGGTGTGGCTGTATCATTTCTACTTCCGTTGAAGAGGAATGCTGTTCGTTAGACACGGTACAAAATGGATCGAAAACGTCTTTATTATTGAAGTCACTTGAAGAAATTGATAGGGCATGTCTTCCCAAAAGATTCAATGTTATCTTAGTATCAGAATCACTACAGCAGACTGGTGGTAAATCCCCACCCTTGCATGATGCTTTAATAATAATAGAGTTTAGTTTCTCATGCAAACCATCTACAAATTCCTGTATACCAGCTTTGGAAGTCTTAGAATGTATGAATTCAGAAAGACGTTTCATCTTCTCTTGTGTTGAAAAGATAGGCGTGGAAATTGTACTAATGTACGAAACATTCTTTTGCTTCAGAATTTCTTCTATCTTCCTAGAAAAGAGATGGAACTCTTCTAACACTGTATTCTCTGTAGTTTCGCTCACTACGGGAGGCTCTGCTGCTGGCACACACTGTTCCTCCACTGTCACCACCTGACCTGTCAACAGGTCCTCCTCAGTGGTGCCTTTTACTGTGTCTGTAAATGGAGAGGATGGAAACTGGAAATCAGAACTTCGTTCTCTATTTATTACCCGGGGATCATTAGGAAAGGCCTCCTGTGGTTGTAGACACACCAAGTGTTCTTCTGGTGATTTCATACCTATATAGAAACCAGAGTTTATTATTATAAGAGCAATCCACAAAGAACTGAATACATTTCATAGCTGTACAAGTACCTTTGATCATGCTTTCATAAGTATTTTTTATGTTATTTGTAAATAATTCTAAGAGAAATCAGGAGAGCTCCTATCCATTTTGGATTAAGAGATCTTTCAGTAATCCAATGCTAATGGGATTATACAGTCTTTGACACATCTTAACTAGCTCAGTCCATAAAAGCAAACTGTTTTTACCCTAAATCTGTTTTTAATGACAAGAGGAAAAAATATCTAACTTTAATTTTCAGTAATATATTTTAGAAAAATGCAAATCAAGATCTTTGCCTAAAAGACCATATCATATACTTAAAAATTAATTTTCCATTCAAGTCTTAACCAACACATTCCATAACAAATCACTGCTGTATTATGGGAAGCTGCTCCTCGAAATCCAAGAGTCCAGTTACAGGTTTGAAAACCTATAGTACTTTAAAGATAAGACTTTATGCCCAGGTGTTAATAGCACACCCATCTATACAAAATTCAGTTTTTCTCATTCCCCCCCTCCACCACCACCACCACTTTTCTTCAATGTTTAACCAGCTTCAATAGCGATTAGCTTACAACATTCTCTCCACAATCCTGGTTGCTATCATGACCACTGCATTCAACTACTACAAAAACAGGGTGAGATTACAACAGAACCACAAGCCAAAGTAAGAAAGGGAGGCAAAACATCTAATTTGCCAAGAATTAAAACTGCATGAAATGTAAATTATAAAGTCCAATTTCTGTAAGACTCAAGAATACTGGATGTTCTATCCTTACATCCACAACATTAAAATATGGTTAAAATACACATAAAATGTGTGGCTCACCAGTTAAGAACACTGGCTGCTCTTGCAGAAGAATTGAATTTGGTTCCCAACACCCACATGGCAACTATAAACAGTCCATAACTCCAGTTCCAAGGGATCTGAAGCCCTCTTCTGACCTCCTTGGACATTGTATAACACAGGTGTACTCATATACACACAGGCAATACATGCAGTGCACTCATATATTTGCAGGCAAAAATATATATAAAACTTTTAAATTGAAGAACATACACACAGTTTGTATGCATGGTTATAAGGGACAGATGCATGTGACTATGCAGGTACGTAGACTCACTCGAGTGCATGTGAAGGCGAGATAAGGGAGTTTCTTCTTCTGTTATTGTCTGCCTTACTCCTTTGAGACAGGGTCTCTCACTCTCCTGGAAGGTTGCCCTTTCTTTTGCTATGCTGAGTGGCCATCAAGCTCCTAGGATCTACCTGCCTCCATCCACCAGTGTTACAGGCATATTCAGATACACTTGGCTTTTTATGTTTCCTGGGGATTTGAGCTCAGGTCCTCAGACTTGCACAGCAAGTGCTTTTACCCACCAACCATCTCCTCAGCCCCTGGAATTTTTTAATACAGAAAAAACTGCCCGTGTGAATTTAAATAATTTGATTTAAAATGTTTTTTAAAAGGCTATGTAAAAATCCATAATCTGATGTTTATTCCCAGTGGTGTAGTTCACACCTAGCTCTTTTTGAATTATATATGAACCATGTCAAACCTGATTTGTTAAATACAACTATAAATGATTGCAGGCTACCTATACTTTTAAAACTTTTGAATTATTGTAAGTCAAATAGCTCCTCTCAAAATTTAAGCCCAATACATCTGCCTTCAAACTGTGAACAAACACCACTTAATTTCACTATGTACAAATTTCCCCGTATGATTTGATGATCAATAATTGTTTTAAAAAGCACATCATCAATAAATGACTTAGACAGATGTCAATGCCCCAAATACATATAGTATACTGATTTTCATTAAGTACTACAGTGATTTGTCTTTGAAGCAATAAGAGAATAATGAATTCTCTAGAGGTGACATCTTTTGAACTTAACTTTCACTTACAGTGTCTCAAGGAAGAGAAAAGTATGTTTACGGATATTATGAAGCTCAAACAAGATAACTGCTGCTCCTATGAAGAAAGAATTGCTAATAGATACACAACAAGGATGAAACCCTGACATAATGCCAAGTAAAAGAGGCAAACCCAAGAGGCACACTGATCTTTAGTTCAAGAAGAGACAAAACTAAATATATGGTAAAAATGAGTAAGGTTAATGGCCACCTGTTGTAAACAGAGATCAATGGCCTAGGAAGATGTAGAAGAAAAGTTGGGGTGCCGGAAATGTCCTACGTCTTGACTTACATGGTGATCACATAATTATACGTATGTGTAACTTCACTGAGCTGTTCCCAAAAACTGTGTGTTCTTTCTTATGTTATTAAAAAAAAAAAAAAATCATCCTTCCTAGGAGATAAAGATTTTCTTGAAGAAAACTATGAAAAGTGCTTTTAAAATTCCTACTAAAGATCTACTAAGAAAGCTATTTAACTTTCCTTCTAAATTAAAAAAAAAAAAAAAACTTCAGATTTCTCAAAGAATACTAAAAAAGTCATCTAGCTTTCCTTCTGAATTAACAAAACAAGATTTCTTAAAGTATAACAAATGGAAACATCAGAAAAGATCACCACTAGACTCAGGCAAAAAAAAAAAAATGCCTACAATCATTTGCAGAGAAGTAGAATTTGACTGAGCTCAGACAAGGGAGAGTATCTTCTATACACCCACTGCAACAAGCTAATCAGTCATATCTATGTTTCTGGAATAAGAAATTTTTTAAATATGTATTTAAACTAACTGAATGAGTAAGCTTTATATTTAGAAAGGAAAATAGGTTAAAAAGAAATTTTAAGATTACGAAAAGAGTATGAAAAGGTTTAACCTTCTGGTATTTTTTTTCATTTAAAAGAAACTTTTAAGATTGCTCCTTACAAGATATCCAATGAAATATAATGCGAAAACATTCTAGTATTCCTAAATCGTTATCAGATACAATCTATTGTAAATAAAGAAAACAATCTATGAATACTCAATGACTTCCCCAACAGACTATTTGCTATAAGAATCTGACACAACTAAATTAATAATTTAAAAATGGCACTGTCTAAACTTCTCTGTAAGAAGCACTATGTGAATCAGTGCCCTAATGATAGAGAACCAGAAATGCAAGTGGCAATTCTGAAGAAGGGCACATTGGAAAGAAAAGCAAAGTGAGCCTTCTCACCTGGTGTTTGTTTCTCACCATGTTTCTCATGCTGGTCTTCTGGGCTTCTTGCATTTCCTCCTGAGGAAAGCGTCCATTAGATTTGTAGATTCTTTTTAGATACCAATGACACCTATTAAGCACCTCTCAGACAACCACAAATGCTAACAAAGTATTCTTTCTTTTGCCTAAAATATTTCTAAAAGGTCATTTGAAAATGGAAGTTGTTTCCCTTTCCATTCAGGTAACAGAATATTATAAACACCTAGATGTAGTTCTTTAAAATGACTCAACAGAAATTATGACAGTGTTTTAAAGAAGGTTATGATAATCATCACCTATCAATTAACTATTTGTCTATTTTATTTCAAAATCGGATGGAAGCCATGTCTCCAGATCATAAAAAGAATTATCGGTGCCCTCTTTATCATCAGGTCTAGGTCTCTTCCCTTTCTAGTAAGGTATGAAATAGAAAACAGTGCTAAAGGCCATGGAAACTCATCAAGTTTAGAAATTCTCAGAATTTCTAGAGGTCTCATAGATGCTAGGTCATAAGCCAGCCTATTTTTGAGCAAAAGTCTTTTTTGTTTTCTCTTCAAAAGTCAAAGATCTAGGAATGGAAAAGATGTGCCCTGAAAACATTTCCAAACCTATTTAGCTAACGAAGATAAGTAAGAACTTGGAAAATTAAGAGTATGCAGTATGTACATGGAGAAGTAAGGATACTATAAATGATAATCTTTAACAACTGCCAAATGGCAAAGGTTCAATAAGCTTTCACGAGACATTTGCATTTGTCATTTCAGGTCATTCTCTATGATGATCCATTAAGAAATCAAAATTCCTTCACAGGGATGAACCTAAACATGACCACTTCTTAGTGGATGACAGACAACTCATTATAGTGAGGTTTAGGCTAAAAAAATTGAAAAGAACTAGCTGCCCAAAGGGCATCACTGCATTGCAATACCTACTTCTTCTAAAGAACTTTAATTTCTGTCAACAATTTTTTTTCAATATGCATGCTAAATTCCACAGAAAGAATAATTCTTATATTAATAAGCCCTTGTGCAGATACTTACTGATGCTGATCAGGAACAGTAACACTTAAGTGACAATAAAACATTACTCAAAATGACACTAAAGATACCAACGCCAAGAAAGCAAAGTACCTTGTAACCCCAGCTGGAAATCTAGAAAATCTAGAAATCCTCCAGGAAACTGGTTCCTACATAAAAGGAAGCAAACCTACTACCTAGTATACATGTTCTTACCTGTAATTGGAATCAACTTCCAATGTATTTCAGTCTCTTCATCATCATTTGACTTAGAAGACTGTCTATGGAATCCATGTTCAATGGGAACAGTGGGACACAGACTGCACTCTTCAAAATTATTGACATTAATAAAATTCGGATCCTAAAAATTAAAGTACACATATTCACTAGCTTTCCTTCTAATTTTAATGTCAAGAATAAACAACAAATAAGCAGATTCACAAATTTGACTCTAAATATTGCAAATGAGTAGTACCAACATGGTAAAACTACAATATTCTAGTTCAACTTAAAATATTTGCCAAGGCCAGAAATGGTAGTACTTGCCTATATTCCCAGCATTCAGGAAGCAGAGGCAAGTTTGAGGCCAACCAGGTCCACATAGCAAGTTCAGTTCTAGGCCAATCAGAGGCACATAGTTGAGAAATGTCTCAAATAAACAAACACCAACAAAAAACAAAAGAAAATAAATTAACATCTCTCAATCTTGGCATTTTTCTTAGTGATATAGCTACTTTTTATTTTTATTTATTTATGTACATATAGTATGTATTTTTTTGGTCTTTTTGAAACAGGGTCTCCCGCTAGCCACAGCTAGCCTGGAACGCACTATGGAGACCAGGCTGGACTCAATCTCAGAGATCTGCCTGCCGCTGCCTCCAAAATGCTTGACAAAATGCAGCCAGTGACAGCTACTTTTTAAAAACGGTAAGGACCTTTTTTAAGTCCTTTGTAAAGACTTACAACCATTGTAAGTCAATAGTTGAAGTACATACCACAAATAAACTAGATTCCTTAATAAGCAAAGCTGAGACTCAACACACCATTACTATTTGCATGAGAACACAAAACACCTAATTTATCCATGACACTGGGGCAATAGGTTCAGTTGCTGTATCTGCCCCACTTTGCTTCTGTTATTGAAGAAAGTAGCCAATGTTTTCAGTACTCAATTTTACTGGGAAAAGTAGAATTAACTCCTGCTAGTCAATCTGACAAACTGTTCAGTCCTAGTTTGACCTTAGCAAGTAAACCTTAGATTCTATATAAGCCATACAAGCAGAATGGAAAATTACATCAGTGCTTGTACCTTTGCAACAAAGAAAGTTTAGAACTATAACGGACACTTATTCTCAGAAGTATCTCTTAGTTTTTGAAGTGTGCATATATCCCCTCTTGGACATACACAGTGACAAAAGCTCACAGAGATAACCAGAAAGACATGTTTACTTCCTTCAAATGTAGCTTACAGTCAATACCTACCTCGGTGGTAGAAAGAGCAGGCGGATACTTCAAAGATGTGACATCAACTTCTAGCAATGGGCTCTGAACACTCTTAAAATGTACATTTTCAATTTTTGTACAAGCAGGCTGCTCACAGTCTTTTGTATCTAAAGTAGAGTTCAGATCAAAATCATGCTTTTGCCTTATGTCTTCATAGGTATCGTCAGTATTCAATCCTAAGGCTTTGTTGATGGTATCTGTCAGGGATGAATCAGAGTGTCCTGCATTTGCTATTGTCTCTGACAGCCAATTATAAAGTTTATTCATGTCAGCAATGCCAGAGGAGTTACATGTATCCTGCGGTTGCAGTCTCAAGTTCGGATCATGTCCTAGCAAGCCAATAGACTGCGGAGATTCTGAGAAAAAAGGAAGAAAAGCCACCTCTTAAAGCTTAAAAAGCTAGGATGCTCAGCTACATGACAAGTTCAAGGATAGCCCATACTACATGAAACTCTGGGTACAAATACACAGAAAACAAGAAGTCAAATATAAATATTTTGAAAATCTGAACACAGGCAAAAACTCATATTATATGAAAGTCATTACCTGTCACTATTTAAGCCTTAAGATCAGGAACTAAGTTATTTATGAGTAATATTAATGACTGTAACTGCAGTTACCATAAATTCTATCATCAAAATCCCAAACAGGTGTTAAAACAAAAGATGCTCTATTTCACACACAGACACACATAAGGATCTTGAGAAAAACATATCAGGACAAGGCTCCAAGTAGGTATAAATCTGGATAATATATACAACCAACATATTTTAAAAACTGGAAATGGAGCAGACATACAGAAAATCATGTGCTTTAGTATTGGGATGGGATAGAGTAAAGCCTAAGAAGATATTAGGATTTCCAATTTAAAAATGATATACTATATCACAACAAAGTGGTCAGCAAGGATGGCACAGGCAAGTGAAAGCACTTGCCACCACACATGATGACCTGAGTTCAAGCCCCAAAGCCTACATGATGGAAAAAGGAGAAATGACTCGTCAGTTTGTCCTGACCTCCACACCTGTGCCATGGCATACAACAGACACATACACAAGTAAATAGGTGTAATAAAAAAATTAAACTCAAACTATCTTATGGGTATGTTATAAATCATACTCTCCACCCAAAGAAATGACGCTAATGCTAGTTCAGTAGAAATGCACTTGGCCTGGCATTGTGTGAAACCCCAGGTTTCATTTCTAGCAGCAATAAAAATAAAAATACTAACGCAAAACTTAGAAGGTGGGCTTAACACCAAAACAAAAAGCAGTGTTTTAAAAGATGACTTTGTCACTTGATTTATTATAACATGAATTTCCTATCATTTAAATTACTGATGAAGCCAAATTTTAACCCACACTTTTTTCAAATACACACCACAGAGAACTCTACTCAATTACCAGCTAAACAAATACCAAAAAATAAGTTATCTTGTTTATAAAGTGCCTACTATGTGCTAAATATGATAAAATGCATGAGGCTTTACAACAATGCTTTGGATTGGTCAGAAATGAACTTAACTCGTCCATTATCTATTTAGCTTTAGGTAACAGTAGTTAACTCACCTGAGATTTTTTTCACCTGCAAATTAAAATAATGCCTACAACTGAAGGAGTCCACAACATAAAGCACCTAACCCACAGTAAGCATTTAAACTCTCAACACACAGGTGAATGGTGTAAGACAATATATACTGATGTCAACAGGTTCATTCCTAATCACAAGCCCAGCATAAGAAAAAGAACATGGAGATCAATGAGACCAGAAAAGCTGAGAAAGGAATGTGTCAAGACATAAAACAAGAGAGACGTTTTATACAAAAAAAGAAAAGTAAAAGGAATATTCCAGGACAAGGTAGGTCTTACCCAAACAGCATGTCAAAGAGTGAATAAACAGCATGGCCAGAGTTGACTTAGTCTGAAACAAAACCTGGAGAAAAGCCAAATACTGACGACAAAATTGGCCCTAGGTTAATAAAGCAATACTTGAGAGAAAATGATACTGAAATAAATCAAGGAAATTAAAAAACCAAGGACACCCATGAGATGAGAGCATAGAAAAGGACAATAAAATCAAGAAACACCCAAGCCAAGAAAAAGCCCTGAAAGGCACATCAGACAACTACATCGTCAGAACTTTCTGCTATGACTGAAATCTTCTCTATCTGTATGATCTAATATAGGTGTATGATCAGTGAAATGTATTTTTGTTAATTAATTTGAACTTAAAAAACGCATGTGGAGTGACTACCACAAGGAAAAGTCAAGTACAAAGGATGAAAAGACTCCAGGCCCTGTGGCACAGGCCTACAATAATCCCAGATACTCAGGAGGCCAAGGCAAGAAATTCACAAATTTAAAAGACCAATCTGGGATCCTTAGTTCAGTAAGTTAAAGTCCAGTCTAGGCAACCCGGGTGAGACTTTCTCTCTAACAGTAAAGAATTGGAAGATGTAGCTCAGTGGGTGAGTGCATAACATGGATAAGGCTCATGGTACAATTAATTCCCAATACTGTTAAAGAGAGCAAATAAATGTAAAGTTAGAGCATCAAGAACACTAAAAGTATATTATATAGTAAGTACACTAGTCTATTCAACCTAGTTATAGACAAATGCACTTAAAGATAAGCAAAACTGTTAAGAAATGATAGAATATTAAGACCTGTCATTATCAATAAGAACAGCAGCATAAAATGTGAATTACAGGGAATGAAGTGATGGCACAGCAGTTAAGATCACTGGCTGTTCCTGCAGACGATCAGAGTTTGGTTCCCACCAACCACATGGTGGCTAAGAACCATCTATAGCTCCAGTTCCAAGGGATTTGACACATAAAATAAAATTTTTTTAATATAAATTGGCTGGGAGCAGTAGCACATGCCTGTAATCCCAGCAGAGACAGGTAGATCTGTGAAATTCAGGGCAATCTGGTCTACACAGCAAGTTTAAGCCAGCTGGGGCCACAAAAAGAACCAGTCTCCAAACATAAGAAACAACAAAAAAATCAAAAAGGGAATTGCTATACCAAAGATTTCTGAGTGAAAAAAAAAATGCGTAACACACATCTCTTGCTTCTGAATCAGCAGTTATAAAAGTATTAAAAAACTGAGTATTCACCTTACATATAATACTTAAACATAATCACACAAGAGGCTCCCATTTCTTTCCACTGGAACAAGACACAAGAAAGCAACAAATACAAATTGTATGTGTGCATCTAAAAAATTTCATTTGAAACCTCAAAAGGTTCCTTTCCTAAAACAAACCAATAATTTAATAAATTTCTCCAATTGTGAAAATATAATACAAAAGGAAAGGAGTTGATTTCAAGCTGATAGAAGTTTAACAGTTAAAGAGTCCATTTTTTAATTTAGCCTACACATCTCAGAAATACAGCATAACAGGGCAAATATTTTCTATGTAGGATCAGACAGTAAATACTTTTAAGATTCATAGGCCACACATATACTTTCTTACAACTCTCCTGTTAATAGTGTGAAAGAAGCTATATAAACATAAATGAATAGGCATGGTTGTATTCTGTTATAATTTTCTTTTCAAAACAGGAAACAACTTTCCTTAGCTGCTTCAAGTTGCGGCTATCATGGATCATACAGGAACTATGTGAACCAAGAAATTCATGACCAACCAACTACTTCAGCAAAAACAGTGATCAATGATGTCCTTTGCCCTGGGAAGGTAATAAAACAGTAAGGACCTAAGACGGAAATTTGAGAAACACCACATTATACACCACATTATACAAGAATATACCAGATGTTGTCTCCGGATTTGGATTCAGAACCCACTGGGTGGTAGTAACCATGATTCATGATGCTCTGGATTGTACAAAGTGAGCCCTAACATAGACTTTGGAGACGTGGCTTATAGAAAAGCCCACAAGCAAAACAGTGACAAAACACAAGAAGGGAATGAAGAAAGTCAGAAGGACTGCAAAGGTCAATGTTGGCACCAGCAGAAAGTGAGCAGAAGAGTAGTTAATATCAGAAGATATACCAACTCCACAGTAACTTCTCTGCTGTGATGGTACAACATTTCTCAGACAATTATAAACACTTCCAACCAACCCTAGCAAGCAAGGCAGGTTTGCTCACACCTGTAATCCCACACTCTGGGAAGCTGAGGCAGAAGGACTGTTCAGTCCAGTAGCCCAGCTCCAGGTCAGGCAGAGCTCCACTAAGATCTGGTCTCAAGGGTGGGGATACATGCAAGAGGAGCAACATGACACTGAAACAAACCAACACAAAACAGGAGACACTTTATTTTGGGCTCTAGGGCTTTATAATTGGTCGATCCCTGTACCATGGGGAAGAACACAACCAATGTTCTCTATTTTGACTATTATCCTAAGATTAATGTGCTACTGTACCTTCATACAGACGGTAATTTTCAGATAAATTACTGGTTTTGGCAAACTTTCTCATATTTTCAGGTAGATCCTCAAGTTTCCTCTTCAAGACATTTTTGCCTCTTGTATCTTCTGTGTCTGGGTCCCCACCCACATTTTTTTTTTTACACTGAATTAAATTTATCAATTCTTTGACTCTATCCTTATCATAATCCAAAGAATGAGATGACTTCTGCTTTCCGGGTTTAATTGTTTCACCCCTTGAGTTACTTCGTTTTCCAAACTTCATTTTTGAACTATTCATTTCCTCTTCTTGGCCTTCATAATCTGAAAGTGGACTAAATTGTTGACGTTTTCTATTTTCTTCAAATAACTCTTTTAATTTAAAAATAGGTAACTGATACATTTCAGGCCGAAAAATATAGGTATGCAAGCAATCATCAATATGGGATTTATTTCTTGGTGCCGAGTATAAGAATTTTTTATCATCTAATCGGGAATCATATGAAAACATGAAAAACTCTCGTTTACCTGAACCAAAACCTCGTTTAAAAAATTCACTTACATACTTTTCAACAACAGAATGAAAATTTACAGTGTTTATATTTTTGAACTCCTTCCGACACTGAATTAAAGCAAACTGTAAAAACTGAGTAATTTTTAATATATCTGACATGTTCTCATGCCTCTCCTGTGGTGCTGAATGAGTTGAACCTTTTTGTGCTGCAAACAAAAGAATAAACCATATTAGCAATAAAGAAACCAATCAAATAAATACAAATCTGCATACTGTCAAATATATCAATGTTGAGCCAAATTAGTATCTACTTCTGAAACACAGATTTGTAATGCAGAAAATAGATGAGCAGCCTGAAACAGGAGGCCAATAAATCAAAACAAATGAAAAGCTGTATCAAGTTTTTAAAGAAAAAATTCCCCACTCAGATAAGATCTGTACTTCCTATTGCCCCCAGTCAATACAAATGGTAGCAAGTTCATCACAGGAAGTAGAAGACCTGAGATTCCAAGCAAAACTAGTCCTGCAAATTATAGGAATGTTATCTGTTTTTCTCAGAAAGTAGCAAATTTAAATTAATAAGCCACTCATTCTCTCATATACAAATATACATACACTGAGTAGGCATAGGTGAGGAACTTAGAGCCAAAGTGAAGTAAGCCCATTAGGAGAACTTTCACCTGAATTTCACATCAGTATTCAAGTCTGTTGTTAGAAAAGTTAAGTAGCAAATGTTCTCCAACGTTAAGTATCTCAAATTCTTATTAACCTGGAATAATGCAATGCCCCCTTCCTCATTTGTCTTCCTGTAGCCCTGGCTGGCCTCAATCTTAGAGATCTGCCTGCCTCTGCCTTATGAGTGCTGAGATTAAAGGGGTGAGCAATCACACCTGGCAGAATGGCCCAATATTTAATATGATACTTTAAAAGTCACTAAATCTGAACTAAGTTAAGAAAATATAAATCATATAAAACTTTCAAAAACTGAGCTCTAGTACTGAATCAATTAGAGTGAAACTTCTTTAATCAAAGCACTGCAATTGTTTTTTTCAGAGTTAAGAAAAAAATCCAAAGCCTGGAGTGATGGCATATGTATATAATCTCAGCACTTCAGAGACAGAGGCAGGGGGTTTACCCATGAGTTCAAGGCTAGTCGGGGGTTACATACTGAGACGCTCCCTTAAGAAGACCAAGAAGGGGTCAGGACACGTCATCAAGTCATATGCATTTCTAATACCACTAAATAATTCCAAGTACTTCCCAAAATATGATGTAGGAAAGACAAAATATAAGCTATAATTTTCCAACACAACAGTATTAATTAGCAATCATATTTCAACATCCAAGAAACTTACAAATAATTATGCATCTAGGTTCTTGAAACAGAAAGAGAGCATGTAGGATTCGGGACTTGACAGTCTGATGTTCTAAAAAAACAGAAGTCAAATTCATTAACAAGGTATTTTATTTTATTTTTGGTCTTTTTGAGACAGGATCTCCCTATAGCCCCAGCTATCCTGGAACTGGCTGCATAGATCAGGCTGGCCTTGAACTCACATAGATCTGCCTGCCTCAGCCTCTGAAGTGCTGGCATTAAAGGTGTATGCCACATCAGCTTGGCGTTTTTTAAAAAATATTTATTATTTTTATTTTATGTGTATAAGTGTACTGCCTGCATGTATATAAGTGAACCCGTGTTATACACTGCCCACAGAGGTCAGAAGAGGGCGTTGGATTACCCTGGAACTGGAGTTACAGATGGGTATTGTACGTGCGTGCTGGGAATCAAACCGGAGTCCTCTGCAAGAACAGTCAGTGCTCTTAACTGTTGGGCTCTCTCACCAGTCTCCTAGCAAGGTATTTTAACTGATTATATTTACTATAAAAATTAAAGACAGACTACCTACCATACGGAGAAATCATCTGATAAGGAGAGAGAAGAAAAAGGTATCCTCGGTCTCCCAAAGGTTTAACAAGGACCTGCATTGTGGGGAGAGGGAAAAAGTCGTATTCACCTTATTATTACTCATACCATAAGGTAGACACATAGCACTTTCTACTAAGTATTAATTATAATCATCTTTTCAGTAAAATAATGCTATGAAATAGGTTAAAAACTTTTCACTATGGCAAAACAAACAAGAAGGCCACCATACTAACTCTGTTGATTAATATTAATCAAGTGAAAACATATATACAGAACAATCCCAAAATAATTCCCTAATTAACTGTGAAAAAGTTAGTTTTCCCCTTGATGTTAAAGTATGAAAACTTCTAATGTTTTCCTAATCGGTTCAAGACATTAATTGCCAAGCAGCATGCTAAATATTGAGTAGAAAATATGCTACTGAAATACTACCTCTGAAATATTCAAAGTAATATTGAAAGAAATGTTGTTAGAATCTAATTCCATACATATTTCATTTTACACAATCTGATCTGTGAGAGAGATAACCTGAAAGGCAAGCTGCACAAAGTCCTCAATCACAAGAAAATAACACTAGTTACACAAGAGAAGAAAGTTCCCCCACAAGAATGACAAAGTAATAGAAATGGAAATGTAACCCTGACTAAATAATTAATAAAAAAGCAATTTGTTTATGATAATAAGAGAGTAAAAAAAGGCTTACAGAGTATAGCGAAGGTAGACTTTGAAGGATGGGCATATTGACAAGACCCTAAGATTGCAGAAGAGGAAGGGCAAGTTATAATGGACAGTTTGCAAGCCCTAGACACTTGAAACTGGCAAAAGGATAAGGACAGAGTAGGAGAAATGTTTTAAATAAAAAGTTTAGAAGTGAAGATCTGGAGTCAAACTGTAAAAACTCAAGATTTTCAATTTAGCCAGGAATACCTTTGAGAGTACATTATCTTTTAAACTATTTTTAAACTATTTCCTCCAAATAATAACAATAAACTAAAGATATGAGGGCACTGTTTCAGAGGGAAAGAAAACAATCCAAGGCAAAGCACCTATTTCTGGAGCTACTAAAATATCTCCTATCAGGCCCTTAAATCCCAGCCCTTGGGAGGCAGAGGCAGGCAGATCTCTGAGATCAAGGCCAGTCTGGTCCACATAGTAAGTTCCAAGTAGGCTGGGACTAGGAAAATATTGTCAAAAATAATAATAATAAAAATACTAATAATATCTTCTGGACTTAAAGGACAAGGTCAACACAAAAGGGTATTTACACTCTGAAAATTATGTTACCTGTACTGTTATTAACAATACAAAGAATAAAGTCAGCATATGAACTTGTTAAAGTTTAAAAAGTGACTGTGCTAATAAGAACACTGAGCACTCAAAAGTGGTGCCACATTTGAGGGCTTCAGGGTACTTCCTTAGGGGTGACTTCCCCCTTTCAATTCAATCTATCCAAAGGTAACTTGCTGTCTTGAAGCTCTAGCAATGTTCTTCCAAGACTGATAGACAGAATAGGCTGGTGGCAAGAGCCAAATATGGTCAGGGGCTGGGGGTAGGCTAGGAGTGTCAGAGGTTCAATGAACCAGAAAGAACTCAATCTGCACATCATTTTTCAGCCTTAGGAACCCACATGATGGACAGAAACAACTCAGACAAGTTCTTTGACCTTCAGACACATGCCATGGAACATATTCCCACCCCCACAAAATGTGAAAAATAAAAATTATCCTTTTAAAAAGATTTTATTTATGTGTCTTTATGTGAGTAGAACTTCTGAGCCACTCGACACAGGTGCTAATAACTGAATTCAGGTCCTTTGGAAGAGCAGCAAGCACTCTTAACCACTGATCTATCTTTCCAGTCCCGTAAATTATCTTAAGAAAAAAAATCTCTAGGTGAAACTGAAAGAATAAATAAAAAAGTAATGTTGCTAAAACCTTTTTTTTTTTTTTCAAAGACTAGGGGAAAAAATATCTCTCAGATAATAAAGAAATCACAAGAATATAAGGAAGTAAATCTTTCATACTGACATGACAAAGTCAACATATAAATGGCAATTATATCTCCAAATATACAACAAGCAGAAAATATACTGAAATATGGCTACAGACATGCTCAGAGGCAACCATTTGCTTAGAATATACAAGACCCACGATTCAACAACCAGCAAAACACACACACAAAAACATACCTAAGTATTGAAATACAATACCAAAAAACATGACTGGGGGAAGATCGATTAAACAAACAAACAAAAAAACTGAAAGAGCCAGGGCTGGTGGAAGGAAACTGAGATAAGGAGGATCCCAAGTTTAAGATTGGCCTAAACTACAGAGATCCAGATAGATTACTATTTATGGCCACAGATAGTGTTACTGTCAGGTTTGGTTGGAGAAGTTTCTTTTTGTAGTGGTCATCAGTAACTGCAGACTCATAACTGGTTAAAGTGCTAAGAACAAATGACTGCTAAATATCCAGTCATAAACAGGGCATCTATATCACCACCTTCCAGGCTCAAGGAACATGGCAGAAGGGACAGAAATGACTTAAGAGCTGGAAGAAGCAGGAGGAACAGTGAGGAAAGGGGACTTCTGAGAATGGGAGGGCTTTTGCTTTCTTGAACTCATAGCAGCTGTGATTACCTGTACCTAATTACATTCATCAAAATGGTCATGAAAGGGAAGAGACTGATGGGGTTCCATCCCTCCCTGAAGATTTATATAGTTAATAATTGATGTGAACAAGAGAAGGTGCCTGTGCATGTGTAAACAAACCTTCATCCATACACCTATAAGCTAATATAATAGGAGGAAAAAATCATTAAAGTAGAAGCAGGGGATGAGGAAGGGAACAGGGGTTCAGAGAGGGTAATGAGGGTGAATATGATCAAGTATATTATGTATATACATGAAAATGTCATAATGAAATCAAATTAATATATGCTGATCAAAAACATTTAGAAGCAAAGAGAACAGAAAAAAAGAAAAATGAACAAAATTACCAAGACACCAGACATCAATCTCTAGTTTTTTAAAAAATGTGTGCACAAGAACATGTGTGCGCAAACACCTGTCAAAACAAGCACAAACACATGCACAAGTCTGATGGGAGGCAGCATTTGACAAGCTAATTTCATTTTTTTCTTTTTTTTTTTAAATCTAAAATTAAGTCCCTGGGCTAGTGAGATGGCCCAGAGAATAATGATGCTTGCTGCCAAGCCAGACCTAAGTTTGAGTCTCAGGATCTGCAAGGGTAGAAGGAAAGAACTTCTGAAACATGTTCTCTGATCTACAGACACACACACACACACACACACACACACACACACACACACACACACAGAGAGAGAGAGAGAGAGAGAGAGAGAGAGAGAGAAAGAGAGAGAGAAATAAAAATCTAGGGTCCTAATAGCCAAACAGTCCAGAAAACTCAGGCATGATGGTGTAACTCGGGAGGCAGGAGCAGGCAGATCTCAGAGAAAACAAGACCAGCTGGTCTCCACAGCAAGTTCCAGGTCAGCTGTGACTACAGGGAGACCCTGTCTCATAACAACAAAATAAAACAAAAGTCTGAAAAAAAGAGGACGGGGAAGGGGAAGTTACTTCACCTGGTTATCAAGACTTATTAATAGAAAAAAGGTGGGCTATTCAATAAATGATTCAGGCATTTGTTATTCACAGGGAAGAAAAAATAAAAGTTCTGTCCCTACATTATATAATGCAAAACTAAAAAGAAGAAAGCACAAGCCTCAGGAAACAGGTAGACCGATTTATAAATTTATTTTTTCTTATCAAAGAAACACAAGCAGTTGAGCATGGTGGTACATGCCTTTAATCTCAAGCAAATCTCTGTGAGACTGAGGACAGTCTGGTCTACATAGCAAATTCCAGACCAGCTGGGGATATGGGGAGTCCCTGCCTTTAAAAAAAAAAAAAAAAAAAAAAAAAAAAGGCAGCTAAACTAACATTAAATCCTATTTTATACAATTAGAAGATTATGAAGTGGTACAAACATTTAATTTGTCTTATAAAGCCAGTCATGTACAAACATTATAACTCAACAATTCTACTTCTAGATATACACCCTCAGAGAAAATCTTATACATGTAAATTAGAAAATTACTCAAGAGTGTTCACAGCAGAGACCACATTCAGATTTAACAACTCCTCCTCTGTCAAATTCAGCTTTAAAACTTTACTCATCACTAAGCAAGTTTACTTCAGTTATAAACCTCCTAGCAGGGAAATAAAATACAATAGGATTCCTCAACGTTTCTGCCTAAAGCCCTTACCTTCCAATACTGAGGCACATTTATGATAAACATCTACTTTCCCCACAAATATTTACTCTTCATAAGCCTTAAGAATACCATCCATGGTCATTTGCTCTCATCTAAAAGGTTAATAAATTATTTACCTAGATTGCCAAGTAGATGTGCTAAATAGCTTCAGGGGTCAACCTGACACACCTGGGTGGAGAGCGCCTCCTCCAAGGAACTTCTTCCACTTGACTAGACTGTGGCCATGTCTATGGGACATTTTCTTGAATGTTGAGTGATGTGAGAGGGCTCAATCCACTGTGGACTATGCCAACCCTGGGCATGTGGTCTTATGTTGTATAAAAAAGTAGGCTTAACATGGACCAGAGGAGCAAGTCAGTAAGCAGCATTCCTCCATGGTCTATACTCAGTTCCTGCCCATAGCTCTTGTTCTGGTTTCACTCCATGATGAACTGTGAGCTGAAGGTGAACCTTTTCCTTCCCAAGTTGATTTTAGTCAGTGTTTTTAATCACAGCAATAGAAAGTAACTAGAACCACTCAGAAAGCCAATAGTTACAGCAAGATAGGTTCCTAGGTTAGGTCATGGGTCATCTCGTCTACACAGAAAATTCCACAACAGACAAGAGTACTTAACAAGAGGGATCTCAAAGAAAAAAAGTACTACTCACAGTAAAATACTATCTAAATGAGAGTACCAAACAAAGACCTTGTAGAACTTCCAGAGAAAAAAAATAAACTGAAATATTAATTACTTATTAATATGCTATTTTCAAGGAATAGGAATATTTAAAACTTTTCACTCACAAGTTTTTCTTTCTCCAGTTTTTGCAGTAAACACTCCATGTTACTTCCAATTCTTGTCTTTTCTACAACTTCATAAAGGCTACAATACATACCATTCTTCAAAACTGACATAAGAAAAAAATACACAGTAAAATATCCAATCAAATTGGTTTCCTATATATTTTAATAAAAGAAAATTACTTTACCTTCACTTGGACCCAAGTATGTTTCTTTATAAAACAAAGATGGAGGAATTTTCTGCTTCAAATAATCAATACTCATAACTGTTTCAACATCTAACTTCTCAGGACTGAAAGAAAATAAAAAAAGTGTTTGGTATACAAGCATTTTTAATTCTAACAACGTTATTAGATACATTAAAATATATTTAATAGAAGGGGTTAAGGATGCAGTTCAGCTGATATAGTGTTTGCCTAGAATTCAGAAAGCCCTGGATTCAATCTCTAGCACAATATAAACTGAGCATGGTAGCATATACCTGTAATAACAGTATTTGATAGGTAGGAGGATCAGGAGTTCAAGGTCATCCTCAGGTACATAGTAAGTTTAAGACCAGCCCACTCTCCATTAGACCCTGCCTCTAAATAAAACTGCCTCTAAATAAAATACATTTGGTAGAAAATAGAAAGATATACCCATTAATAGGTCACCTTATTCTAAAGAAGACTGATACAGGAAGTTCAGTTACCTATCTATACATAAATAGACAACCGGAAATATTGGCAACTTGATATCCTTAACTTAGAAACTAATCTGACAAGCCATTTTTACTAACAAAAAGAATAAATGTCATTTACAATTCACACATGAACTGACTTGCTTTCTGTTTTGGTTTTGTTTGAAACAATGTGGATCAAATCCAAGGGCTTATGCATGTTAGGCAAACACTCTTAACACTGACCTACATCCTCAGACCTCAAGTACAAAATAAATCCTCAAACTTTTACAATATTCACTACAATCATTTTTGAGTGTTTAATACTATTACATGTTGCACAGAACTGAAAACTGTATATTTTATTAACTGATCGAATGTTTATAAAATTGGTTATCTCTCTTTCTTCCCCCATTTTGAGACTGGCCTTAAACTCAGGATTCTTCTTGCCTTGGTTTCCCGAACACTGGATTATAGGTATGTACCACTGTATCTGGCTAAAATTGGTCAACTTATTAGCAATCTGCTATGGGAAAACTCCAATTATGATTCTTTTTTTTTTTTTTAGGAGATAAGAGTTTCACTATGTAGCTCTGACTGGCCTGAAACTCATTATGAGAACCAGGCTCACCTCCAACTCACAGAGATCTGCCTGCCTTTGCCTCACGAGTGCTGGAATTCAAGGCATGTACCTTTAATTTAGGTAGTATACAAACTACTAGGTTTCATCATGGAATCTTTATTTATGTTATGTCTTATGTTATACTCTGCTTTCATTCATATTCCTTCCCATATTATCATCCCCACCCCCTCACTATTTTCTTCTAATGTTATATACTTACAGCTTGATAGGCAAAAAAGCACGAGTAGGTGACCTCAAAGAAATGTAACACAGAAGCTTTCCTTTATTTAAAAGTTGTCCTTTCCACAGAGTATAATTAAATTTGTCTAAATAAAAGAATAATATTACTTGATAGCTCAGAAAGGTTAAATATACACTAGAAAAGTATCTAGAAACAAGATTTAAGTACAAAATAAACAGAAATGACATGCCCTTTAGGGAAAGGTTTAAAATGTTAAGATTTTAGTTTCAGGCTATATTTTACCCGGGGGGGCGGGATCATTACAATTTTAATGAACAAACCTGTCTAAATGTCCTTATGAGAAAGTTAAAAAAAAAGATCATATACTTATAGCCCAAAAGAAGACTATCAAACTTGGTTAATTAATGTCCCCTATTTTTTCCTTGCTTGCTTTTTGTGAAGAAACTTAAAAGATAATGTTCTTTTAAATTTTCATTACCTAAATCCAAAACCTCTGGTGAATTCAATGTTTTTTAAAGAGCAGTGAAATCTGATTTATCATTTACTTTTTCAATTAAAGTACTAAAAATGCTGGTCTGTCTCAGCAAGCAACAGTTATCTTCTAAAAGGAGACCTCATGTATGTTTGAGAGATTAAGTATGGACACTACACTGTAACACGGTCTCCTCATCTGCTTTTTCAGATACTGCAGATTTTTGTTCATCATGAAAAGAACACAAAGCACTAAAACTTATTTAAATCTTTTACTATATATACTTTTTGTTTCAATTTACAGAAAAAAATAAGAATCTTACCTATGTTTCTATCTGCATTAAAGCTGTTAGATCTACAAATAATTTTTCAAAAAGAAAAGAAAAATATTACTGATTGGCAACAACATAAAAACTAACATTTAGGACCTTGATTTATGTTCTTTTTTTATCCCATGCTGAGGATTGAATCACATTCCATTCACACATGCAAGACAAAGAGTCTATATTGAGCTACAATACCAACCGATAAGTGTTATTTTAATATTTTTTTTTAATTTTGTTTATTGCCTCCATGTATGTAAGTGAACAAAGATCAGGAGAGGGCACCAGATCCCCTGGAACTAGAGTTAAAAAGAGCTGTTAGTCACAATGTGGGTGCTGGGAATCGAACCCAGATCGTTTGCAAGAACAGCCAGCTCTCTAGCCCCCTTAAGAGCTATTTTAAATACAATACTACAGAAAAAAAAAAAAAAAAAAAGTCTCCCAAGGAGCAACAAAGTACTTATTACAAATTAAAAACTATTTTTTATTTAATTATCTATACATGTATGAAGTGCACCACAGGCATGCGATGCCTCCAGAGGTCATTGTATCCCCTGATCTGGTGTCATGGATGGTTGTTGCTAATGGTTGTTAGGAGTCATGGGGTGCTGCCAACTGATCCAAAAGCAGCCAATGGTCTTAACTGCTGAGCTATCATCTCTCCATCCTCCTCATTAGTAAATCTAATTTACTTAAGAGAAAAAGTATCTACTTTACTATTTGCACAAATTTATAGGAGCTGATTTTTATTCCAAAAAAGTTATCAACTAACAGAGACAAGTTGATTAATATCTCTGTCAACTACTTTATCTTGGAAATAGAAAAAGGTCCCTATATACATGTATTATCTATCCTTCAATATTTAAGGCCTTATTATTTACCAGGCACAATTCTAGGTAACAGGATTCTATGGCTAAACTGAACACAATCCCTTATTTCAATCAATCAAAACCTAGTAAGGAAGATGGGCAATATCCAACAAGTACAGTTCCCCAAGTGGTTACCACGTAATGATGGTTTTAAGTGCTATGTAGAAAAAGACCTAAGACACAAGATGTAAAAAATAAAAATATCGGGGAACTCTGATAGGGTCACTTTTAAAGAAAACCTAGAAGTGTGAGAAACAGCTATGAAGCAACTGGGAAATGAAGCAACTGGGAAAAGTGTCAGTAAATGCAGAGTCCAGAAGCAGTAGTGCTCATGGCACACTGAAAGTAGAGGGATATTTTGCCAGTTTGCATGAAAGAATACTGAAGTCAAAGGAATCAGAAGAGAAAAAATAAATTAACAGTCACTATTTCCAGGTATATGACCCTCTTAATTCTTTGTGCTATGTCTTTTCAAGATAGAAAAGTTGTTATTGTTAAGTTATATACCACACAGACATAGAGGAAAAGTGACTTACATACATCAAGGCAATATACTCATACACATAAAATTTTTTAAAAATTTTAAACTAAAAACGTCTAAGTACGACACAAGATATTTGTAGGGCTGGAAGACCTTTTATAAAAGTTCTCAGTTTTTATTTTATGATTTTATTTTATGATTTAGTATTTTATGTGTATGAGTATATTGCCTGCACATATGTAAGTGCATCCATGTCCTACAATACCCATGGTGGTCAGAAGAGGATGACAATTCCCTCAAACTGAAGTTACGGATGGTTGTTAGCCACTATGTGGGTAATGGGAATCAAACCCAGGACTTGAGTCCTCTTCAAGAGCAGTCAGTGCTCTTAACCACTGAGTGGCCTCTCCAATCCCAAAAATTCTTAATTTTTAAAAAAAAATTTATTTTTCATTTATTTATTTTTATTTTATTTTATGTGTATAAGTGTATTGTCTGCATGTATACAAGTGCATTGGTGTTGTGCAATGCCCACGGAGGACAGAAGAGGACATTAGATCCCCTGGAATTGGAGTTCAGTATGGTTGTTAGCCTCCGTGTGAGTGCTGGAAATTGAACCCAGGTCCTCTGCAAGAGCAGCTCTTAACTGCTGAGCCATCTCTCCAGTTCCTGAAATGTACAAATTTTCTTTTTGGGTACAAACAGGTCTCAGCATAGCCATGATGCTTTCAAATGTGCCACAAAGCCATGTCAGGCCTCAACTTTCCAAGCACTGAGAATGAATAAAGGCATATACTACAACACTCATTTAAAATTTTACTTAAAAATTCCATTTATAACCAGGCCTGCGGTGCATGCCTTTAATTCCAGCACCCGGAAGGCAGAGGCAGGTGGATCTCTGTGAGTTCAAGGCCAGCCTGTTCTACATAGCCAGCTCCAGGCCACCTGGGGCTACAGGGAGACCCTGTCTCAAAAAGACCAAACCAAACAAACAAACTGAACTTATTGGGGCTAGAGAGATGACTCAGTAGTTAAAAGCTCTGGTTGCTCTTGCAAAAGACCCAGATTAAATTCCCAGCATGCACGTAATGACTAACAATTATCTGTGATGCCAATTTCAAGATATCTGATGCCCTCTTCTGAACTCCATGGACACTGTAAGCACATGGTGCACTTACATACATGCAAGCAAAACACTGCATATATTAAATTATTCACACCTTCAATATCAAGAAACATAGGTGAATTTAAGGAAAATTTTAGTTCCTACTTCTAGTTATGGTCTGTCTTTCACAATGACCTATTATCATGAACACTAAAACATCTAGTTAATGTAAAAAAAATGTTGAAGAGGGCAGTGGTAGTCTCTGTGACATTATTTTGAATAGTGTGTAAAACTTCCCTTACCTGAGTGAAGATACAAACTTTGAAGTCTGAATATCATCTTTATAAGTAAAAGACACAACTGCATACGGACAAACATGTCTTGGTCGTCGCCTTAGTTCATCAAAGCCATACTCATAAAAATAATACTGAAAGTAAGAAAACGCAAAATTGGTTTTTAAATAGACAAGTGGTAGAGAGTAGACTATATTTAGTACAAATAACACTATTTCCCATGTAACCAAAACAAAAACCTGTGCTTTAGAGGAAACAAATATTAAATATTCTACATATATACACTTGTTAAATTATTCATACCTTCAATCTCAAGAAACATAGCTAGGTGAATTTAAGCAAAATTTTAGTTCCTATTTCTAGTTATGGTCTGTCTTTCACAATGACCTATTATTATCATGAACACTAAAACATCTAGCTAATGTAAAAAAATGTTGAAGAGGGCAGTGGTAGTCTCTGTGTCATTATTTTGAATAGTGTGTAAAACTTCACTTACCTGAGTGAAGATATCTACTTGTATATACTTAATCCCAGGGTTGGGTTCATCAAAAGTTTGCTTCTGAAGAGCTGACAACAGGGAATGTGCAACTAACTTCTAATGAAAATGTTGTAAATGGAACCTAACCAAGCTAATAAGCCCTTGATACAAAACTAAGGATAAACCGCAACCCATCCAAACTACCTTTTTCTGTATTATTGCAGAAGAAAAAAAACAAATGAGGAAACCTAAGAAGAATGAAGCAAAGGAGGTATAGAAAAGATGACAAATTTAAGTAACGATGGGAAGTGCGCTTTCTTTTACTCACCAGCCTCTTCAACTATTCTTCACAGTCATCATGTTGGGGATATGGGATAGTAGAATCATGATTTTATTTTAAAAGAATGCCTGAGTCTATGGGCAAGTACTTTTCCCTGGGACTTTACTAATTTCAATACAATATTTCTCTCAAAATTCTTCCAAAACGTTTTTCTGGAACATAAAACCTTGGTTTATAAGTTCTCCTAGAAAAACCCAGTAATGAGATCTCACATCTACCAATAGTACTCCTATTGGAAAGTAATGAACTGAATAAGCTCCTAATGCCGCTGGTGAATATAATTTTTACAAAAATCTCCCAATTAGTCTTCTCCATTGAGATGCTCCAAAAATGAGTGAATAGCAAAAAAAAAAAAGCAAAAGTTTTAAAAGAATTATTTCTAAAGGGGTCAACATCACTTTTAGATCTCTCACATTTGTTAAAAATAACATTTTAGTTAAACCTAGCATAAAAATGTAACAGTGAAGCACAAAACTCAGCTGGGCATGGTGATACATGCCTTTATTTCCAGCACTCGGGAGGCAGAGGCAAGCGGATTTCTCTCAGTTCAGGGCCAGCCTGGTCTACATAGTGAGTTCCAGGCCAGTTGGGGGTACAGGGAGAGCCTGCCTCAAAAAGACAAAAAAAAAAAAAAAAAACAAAAAAAAACACAACAATTTGTATATTATACTTTTATATACATGTACTTCATCTGTAGATAAAAATGTATATATGCACAATGAAGTAAAAATAAAGAAAAAAATAAAATCCGGTCATTTCTAGATGCAAATGAAGATGTTAGGTTAAGTAAACTAAGTCAGACATAAAAAAGGACAAATGCTGGTCAGTTGTGATGGCACATGCCTTTAATTCCAGCACTTCAGAGGCAGAGGCAGGCAGATCTCCGTGAGTTCAAGGCTAGCCAGGGCTACATATTAAAACCCTATCTCAAACAACAACAAAAACCCCAAATAGTATATGTCCTCATTTCCACTTGGAAATGAAAAAGCAAACCTCCCATAAGTAAGGAGGAGAATTATAGGATAGGGGAAGGGGAAATAGAAAGGATGGTCAATCAGTACAGGGGGACCATGAAATAGAAAGAACATTTTTTTTCTTTGAAGAAAGAATTAAAGATTAAGCCCTGGGCTTCACACACACTAAGAATGTGCTCCACCATTCCCTAGCCAGGAAGATTAACTTTAGAACAGAAGTTTTAACTATAGATGATTAACAACTAACTGCAGGTTTTAATGTTCTTAACATAAGAAATGGTTGATGTTTAGGGTAGGGCAGTAACTACCCTGGGGTAGTTACTATGTAAATTCATGGATTAAAAACATCACACTGTACCCCATAAATATGTACAACTATTAAGTGTCAACTAAAAATAAAAAATCACTAAATTTAGTGGCACATGTGTGTAATTCCAATACTCAGGAGCCTAAGACAGAAGGATCATCTGGGCTGCCCTGAGCTACATACATAGCAAGAAGTGGCATCAAATAAAACAGATAAAGATAAGCCAAAGGAAAAAGATCAAGAGTTCAAGGTGAGCATCAATATATAACAAGTTTGAAGCCAGATTAGACTTACATGAAACCCTTTCTCAAAAATAACAAAAAACAAAACAAAAAGTCAGGCATGATGGTGCATTCTTTTAGTACCAGAACTTGGGAGGCAGAGGCAAGTGGATCTCTGTGAGTTTTAAGTCAGCTTAGTCGACATATCAAGTTCCAGTCCAGCCAGAGCTACACATTGAGACTGTCTCAAAAACAAAACACAACACAAAATGAGGGGCTGGAGAGATGGCTCAGCAGTTAAGAGCACTAGCTAGTCTTACAGAGGATAGGGTTCAGGTTCCTATGCCTTCTTCTGGCCTTACAGGCATTGCACATACATGGTGCACTTACATATATATGTAGGTAAAACACTCATAAACATAAAAAACTAACTTTTTTAAAAATAGGAAAAAATTTTAAACTATATTGTTTATTTCACATGTATATCCCCTGCATATATGTAAGTGCATCTGTGTCATGCAATGCCAAGGAGGAGATCCCCTGGAACTGGAGTTACAAACCACTGTTAGCCAGTATGTGGGTGCTGGGAATCAAATCCAGGTCCTCTGCAAGAATAGCTAATGCACTTAGCCATTGAGCCACCTCTCTGGACCCCCAAAACTGTATTTTTAAAAGAAGGGGGGGGACATGTATGTAGTTTTCGATACATCTTATAAGACTTAAAGATTAACTTTGCATTTTTTAAAATCAATAATACAAAGTGTTAAGAATTAAGATACTCAAGGAGTCTGAACTTTACTTTCAAAAATGAATGGTATTTTATTAATCAAAATGATTCTTTTAAGGTCTCAAAAGGGACAGCAGTTAAAAGTGCTTACTGATCAATCCATCATGAGGACCAGAGTTTGGATCCTATCACCCACATAACAAGCCAGACAGGCATCCCCCAAAAGCCTGTAACTTCAGCACTGAGATATTTTATGCTCTTTTTTGGCCTCCATTTGTGCACAGGCACACACACACCTACAGACATAATAAAATAAATCTTTAATATAAAAATGAACCAAGTACATACCTGAGTAAGCTCATAGGCTCTGTAAGCCAAAAGGGATGTAATTCTACTGGCATTCTTTGACACATGACATTCATGCTTCGGTGTTGGATCCAAAGTGTTTTTATTTATCATAGGTTCCAAGCTTTTTACACTCACAGGGTCATATATACTCTTGATTTTACCCTAAAATAAAACATCTTAAGTGTCCATTTAAACCCAATTTTTTTTACTACATGACATTATAACAAGTAAACAGAAATTCTATTCACAACACTCTTACTTATATTAGCAGTATCTTACTCTCTTCACTCTTTTCTTTGGAAAACAGTTTGTATGATTAGCTAATATCAAAGATGGTAAATACGGGCCAGAAAGATGGTTCAGCAAGAAAGGGCGCTTGCCACCAAGCCCAATGATCAGAGTTCAATCCCTAGGATCCACATGGAGGAATGAGAGAAGAAACTTCTGAAAATTGTTCTCTGACCTCCACAAACATACAGTGGCACATGAACCCACAGTAAATAAATGTAATTTGTTTTTTAAAGATAGTAAACCAATTACTTTCCAAATATAACGTATGTTCTTTATATATTACTAATTGTAGACTTTTAATCAAATTCCTAAAGACTTGTAGTTAAAATGAAAATCCAAATTCAATGTCTTTGGTATGTGCACATAAAAGTTGAAATTACCTTCATTATTTTAAAAATAACAACATCGCCCACTGCCCCAGCCTCCAAAGGATTAGCCTGTAACAAATCTGCATACCTAGAAAGATAGATACCTAATAGAGAAAGAAAAATAATGTCAATTTGAACAAGTAGGTTTGAATTTGAAAAAAAATCAAATATTTAACCATTAACAAGAGATAGGAAATATGACAATTTTAAAGAGCAGTAAGATAGTATAGAGATAGCAGATACCTAACCAAAGTAAAACAGGAAATTAGTACATTTTCAAAATCATTTGGACAAGAATAAAACATATATCTTTTGATCAATTAGAAGTATGCAAAAAAAAAAATTTGTTGCATTCCAGACATAAGACCAAACTCCTTTTCCAAAGCCTAACAACTGAATTACAATGACCACAGCAAAACTCTGTAAGATATTTTTAAATGGCAACTGATGGTAAATAAGTATAAATGAAAAGCAAAAAAACATTACCCATGGAAGGACTGCCAAGAACTGTTATTTTGGACTGGCCCACCTGCAATCCTTTTTCACATATGCTTTGAACCTAAGTAAACAAAACACTTCAATTTGAAATCATAGTAACAAGAAAAAAAAAAAAAATCAATCTGCAAATTTATTTTAAATAAAATGTAATCTTCTAAGCTATATATATATATATGTACCGTATCATTGAAGTTTCAGTTAATGACTAAGGATCACTGTGAAATTGCTGACTTAAACTTCCAAGGAAACCTTATCAGAGATTCATCTTTATTTATTTATACTACTTGGAGCAGACACTTTCAAATGCTGCCTCTCATAAACATGGTCAATCAGTTACAGAGCAAATTAAGACCAGCAAATGTTTAAAGAGAAAGTTAACAACACAATTTTTAATTAAGAGGGAAAATGGCTAGGAAAACACGTAAAACAAACTGTATAAGACAATACAGTTTTCATAAACAGAGATGCTTAGCCTATTTCTAAGGGAAGAAAACAGAACTTGATAGAGAAACAATCTGAAAAAGAAATTATAACAAAACTTTGCCCCTTTGAATCATTTCTTCTATTTATTGTTTAGAAAAAAAAAAAAAAAAGGGAAGCAGAGACTGGAGAGACAGCTCAACAGTTAAGAACACTGGCTACTTTTGCAGAGGACCTGGATTTGGTTCCCGGGACCCACACGGTGGTTAAGAACCATCCATAAATCCAGTACCAGGGGATCAAACACCCTCTTCTGACTTCTGTGTGCCTGCATGACATGGGTACACTTATATACATGCAACACACTCATACACATAACATAATAAAAAATTATGTTCTGGTGAATGCATGTTATCTCTGATGGTTCGCAGGAAGATGCCCTCAAGTTCAAGGTCAACATAGTCTACATAGCAAAATCTTGTCTCAAATAAACAAACAAGGGCTAGGTATGATAGCATACACCTTTAATCCTAGCACTCAGGAAACAGAAGCAGGTGGTTGGTTTTCTGTGTGAAGCAAGTCTGGTCTACATTAGTGATTTCCAGGCCAACCAGGGCTTTAAAGTCAGACTCTACTTTTAAAAATTTTTTTAAATTTTTTAAAATAAAAATAAAAGGAAGGGCTACCTGCCACCAAACATGACAACCTGAGTTCAATCATCAGAACCCACAAGGTAGAGAGAAATGACTCCTGAAATTTGTCCTCTGAAATCAAGAGCACACACACTCACACACGTAAATTAATAAAAGGAGAAAGTTACCTTATCTGTATCAAATGTATTATTAGATAATTGTGAAATTAATGACTGATAAAGGAAACAACTCACCTGGTATCGATCAACCATGAGAAATGCATAGGATTCTGAAAGTTCCTTATCTAGACGACCATCAAACTTCAGCTCTCTTCTCTTTTCTGTAAACTAAATGAAATCAAATCTATAATGTATTATTGCTTCACTCAACTTATGAGTTAAAATTTGTTTTCCAAGAAATTCCAAACCTACAAAAAATCTCCTTCCCTTAGGCCTTTTGCGGCTCATTTTTCTGTTTTTCTCCCATGTTAACTCCCCATACACAGTAGTCAATTTTAGCAGAATTTCTATTTAAAATCTATCATTTCCCCAACTCCCTAAAATATTATAAATTCATGATATTGCTATCTTTGTATCTCTCACTTAACATGGTGCACTGTATATGGTAAGTGATTAATAAGTCTATTTAAGTCAGACATGGCAGCACACACTTGTAATGACAACACTTCAGAGCCTTAGGCAGGAAAATCTGCTAAGTTACAGGGCAGCCTATGTGTGCTACAGAATGAGATCTGACCTCAAAACAAAAAAAATCTGTTCAGTGACTAACTATGAACTCAGAACAGGGTGAAATATTCCATTCTGTTCAAGAAATCTAAACTTCTGGGTTTACTCTAAGAATACCTAACATTTTATATAAGTAATCTAAACATCTGGGCTTACTTTTAGAGTCAAGCAAATATTCATTCAAAGGGTAGAATACTTAACATGTTACATTAGTATTCAGGCCAGTTCTTCAATCATGTAATACAATTTCAAGATGAAAATTTTCATGAGATTAACAAGGAATCCCTGTCATACCATGAAACCTATCAAACAACCAAAGATTTATTTTCTCTAGGAACTGGTAACATCAATGACTCTTAACTAATTTAAAGTTATTAACAGTTCACATCCAGTAGAAATAAATACATGTCAAATATTTCTAAAATCCCATTTGTGCTATGTCAGAATTACATACATGCTATCTTTTCCTATATTACCTTCAAAGAATATCGAACATTAACTTAATCCAGTCAAGTAATTTTGAAAAAAACTGATCACATCCTAACAAATAACACATGCTTGATTTCATGATCTTCCAATTCAGACACGTATAAAACACTGAAAGAAAAACCTTTACTGAGAATTTACAATTAAGCATTCTACAGTAAGCTACCCCATGCTTATAACTTAATTTCAGAATTTAGTAAGAACTTAAAACACAAATAAACATAGTACTATAACAGTAAAATTTAGGAGAGAGATACATTTAGCAGTGGGGTAGTGTGCTTATTTAGTAGCATGTATGAGACTCTGGGTTTAATCCCCAGCCTGCCAAAGAAAAGATACCACTTAAAATATCTTCACTCTCATCAGTTGGCTTTCCTAAAAACTAGGATTTTTCCCTCCATGCTGTTAATTTGTTCTGAAAAGAATATTGCAAAAAAATACAACTTAAATCATACCTCTTTTTCCAAAAGTTCATTATGTATCAAGCAAGCTCGTTTGTAGTTAAAATTTGCTACTGAGGATGGTTCAAGGTAAGATGAATGAAGAATATTTAAAACATCTTCAAATTCTCGAGAGCCTGGAGTCAATGGCTGGAAAAGTGCTAAAATTAAAAAAAAACAAAACAAACAAACAAAAAAAAAACGTTAATGATAAGATCATTCTATCATAAATGTTTTCCTGTATTTGTGATTTTTTTTTTTAATCTCACTTAAAAATGAACAAAAGGCAACAGTTTCTTTGGGACATGCAAAAGATACCTATTAAAACTCACTGAAGTCAGGCCTAGGAGCACATGCCTTTAATTCCAAGACTCAAGAGAAAGAGGCAGGTGAATCTCTGTGAGATCAAGGCCAGCCTGGTCTACATAGTTCCAGCCAGCTAGAACTACAGGCAGACCTTGTCTCAAAATACCAAAAACCAAACAACAACAACAAAAGCAGCTCTACACAAGTACTTGTCTCAATTCCTATTTTGTTGTACTGAAAATGTATGTCAAAGACTTTGGTAGCTCAGCAAACTAAACAATTACACCATAAACTAAAGTCTAATAAATATTTTAGAAATTCAGAATGGTGGCTCATACTTGTAATCTCGATACTTGGAAGGCAGAGGCAGAAGGACTGCTTCAAGTTTAAGGCCAGCCTGGTCTACAAAGCAAAAGTCTAGGCCAGCCACAACTACAGAGCAAGAGCCCCAAAACGGGCAAAAAGGGTGGCTACTAGCTTTAAAATCTTATATATGCATGTATCAACTTGAAAATCCAGAGGTCAAGAAACATACATGCTCATCGGGGTGGGGACTTCCTAGAAGGCTGGTAGAATAGTGACAAAGAGGAAAAGAGGAACATTAGCATAAGGGTTAATCGTATGGAGAATCAAAGGGCAGGGCAGAGAAGTATGGGGAAGGATATGTAGGAAGGAAACCTACAATAGAATCTTTGGGGATGGGAATGGAACACGGACAGGATGGGACACCTTCAATGCCAGGAACAGACTCCCTCACCAGAGGTTGCTGACCAGGGGTCCCATGGACCCTCAAACAATACTGGCCATTGCCCCTGCTCTTGATTACCCACCAGAGCTTGATGGTAAGATCTGACTGCTGACAAGACTACATACTTAAGCTATAAAATAAATAAGGAGAAATCAAGCTGGTGATGACTTTAGAGCCTCATCTCTACTACTGTTCCTGATGTTGGAAGGTACTACGCAAACTACCCAAAGAAAAAATAGTGATCAACTTTATCCAGTTTTGAATCCTGTGAATTATAACAACTGGCCTGGCAAGATACGCCCCCTGGTGCAACAGTGGCACAAATATTATGGGAGTAACCAGTCTCTCTCTAATTGGATTTAAGGTCTGTTTCTTAAGATGGAGCCCACATCTGACACTGCTGTCAGGTTTAGGAAACTGAGGCTAGACAGGTCACAGGACGTACAGGAAAGCCTAATACTAGTGTTCTACTAAATAGTTATTCCATTAACCTGACTCCTAATGACCTGTTATACCCATAGATTAATGCATCTCTCAACTCTCATCAGCAAAGTTCCCTTATGCAGCAGATGGTGATTAAGAGAGAAACCCACAACTGGTCAATGTACAGAGAACAAGAGGTTGCAGAGTGCTTATCCCTGAATACGACACCTGTATCAACCTTCTGCTTCTCAAGGCTCAGGATCATTGTGGAATAGGGGGTAGAAAGATTGTAACGTAGAGTAATTCAACATTTTTATGTCAAATATCTCTTACTAAATTAAGTCTACAGAGAAACTGTTTCCCTTGGTTAAACTGCCAACACTATTTCCACCAACCTAATCATGAGCAAAAAGTCAATCAAATGTAAATTTACATATATTAACAAATTTTCCTCAAAAAAGTACCTCAAAACAGTCAGATCAAGTATATCCAAGATGATGCCAATAGGTAAAGAAAATCTTGCAAATGGAACCTCAATAATTATATTATTTTGGGAACTCATGCACATACTTTAAAATCCACCCTCCCAAAAAACCCCCACTAAATCAACTATCTGGTTTGGTCTAATAAATAACCTCAACAATTCTTATAAATATTCTACACCAACATCAAGATAGCTTAGGACAGTAATGGGACCACCCAGCCCACTTGTTCTAGAGACCCTGTTGATGGGGTGTGATGTCGGGGTTTGAACAAAGAAGAGATTTACTATATAGTATAGACTCAGGTGCCCACAGTAAGAAATTTACTTCCTAATTAGAATAACCTAACAGTAAAATAACATAACAGTAAAATTCAGCTACAAAGTAGACACTGCATCACAAGTAAATTAGGAAGACTGCAGACTCTCAGAAACAATGCTGGTTGTGCTCTTCTGTATCCAGTTAGGCTTCTGTTCTCACAGTAGCCACAAGACAATTTTATATGGAATACAAGTACAGTCTTCGACAACCAAAATGATTATTCTCTTAAATTAAAATTCAGTGCTGGGAACTGTCATTTTAAATTATGATTTAGTGGTAAAGTACTCCCCTAGTTTGTTCAAAGCTCTGCGTTTGGGTACAATAAGTACCTGTCTTGGATTGACTAGTTTCCTCGTTATCTGACAATCACTTCTAAAAAAATAAAATAAAAAATATACTCTATTGTTATAGATTTTAAATCCATGTGCTGGTAAAGGCAACTGAGAAATGTATTAAGTTTATCCTCTGAATGTATATTCTGTTTGTTTTTGGTCTTTTTGAGCCAGAGTCTCCCTGTAGCCTCAACTGGCCTAGACCTCAGTATGTAGATCAGGCTGGCCTTAAACTCACAGACATCCGCCTGCCTCTGCCTCCTAAGTGTAGGGATTAAAAGGATGCCACACCACACCTGGCTAATAAGAGATCTTTTAACATTGCAAATACCCTAATCAACTTGTAAAATAATTCATACTCTCCCTAAGCAGGAAGAACATGTCACTCTGGACTATCTATTTCACTTACTAAAGTTACTATCCAATATACTATTTCCTGGATTCTAAGAGCTACTGAGTTTTACTATTATTAGGTCACTAGCACTTTCAGATACTAAAAGCTTTACATTCAGTTATCAGAAACATGTTAGGAAGTTCAATTATATCTCTTTCTCAAAATTAGTCAACAGCTGAAATGACCCCAAAGTTATGAATCTAATGACTTGGGGGGGGGGGGGGACGCACTCAAATTCAAGCTCTCTGGCTCTATCTAAGTAAAAAAAGATTTGTGTGGATACCAGGGCTAGAATCTCCAAGCAGATCAAGAGTTAGGAAAATAGATTTCAGCTGGGTGTAGTAGCTCACACCTTTAATCCCAGCACACTAGAAACAATCTGGTCTATACTGTGAGTTCCAGGCCAGCTGGGGCTACAGGGAGATCCTGTCTCCAAAAACAAAGTTAATAAAATCAATGTAAGTGAAAACACATTAAGAAAAATAATTTTGCTTATTCCATTAAAAGTGTCTGAGAAAGATGGCTGAGTTGATTTAACATATAAAGCTTCCCTACTGACAAAGTGATTACAGATGTGTTTTATGAGAGCAAAGAACACACATCTAATCTAAAAGTATATTTGGAAATAATTCAGATGTAAGAACCATATTACAAAACCAGAACTAGATCCAGGTGCAGTGGAGTCTAACTGTAACTCCAGCACTCAAAGAGGCCTAAGGTAGGATGGGAGCAAGTTAAGGTTAATCTGAGGCACAGCGAGGTCAATTGAGGTCAATCTGGTCTTTAGTGAGACTGTCTACAAAAGAAAAACAAAATCAGAACTAGTATTCAATTCTCTTGATTCACCATTATACAATCACAAGCCCTCTTCACCCCCTCAAAAAAGTTTAGGTCAGGCCATGCGGCACACACCTGTCATCATAGCAGAAGGCAGGCTAAGGCAGGAGGACTTAAGTTTATGGCCAATCTAGGCCACACAGTGAGACCTTGAATCAAAGTCAAAACCCTACTAGTGATAAACATTCAAGAATTATGTGTATTAGCTGGTAGGACAGGCTGTAAATGGTGATTCAGAAGGCTGAAGTAGGATGATCCTAAATTCCAGGCCAGCCTGGGCTACAGAGTGTTTCAGTACCAGCTTGGACCACTTGGTTAGACTTTCTCAAAACAAACAAACAAACAAAAAAAAAAACATCAAAACAGGGCGATAGAAGTTGGTGGCTGAGTGCTTGACAAACATGTACAAGGCCTTGAGTTCAATCTTTAGTATCACACACAAAGAAAAAAATATGTTTTAGTAGTTAGCAGACATAAAATACAGGTCATAAAACAGTAGCTTTGTTCCTGAATCAAAAGGACATTACTTTTGCCAGGGCTGGTGGCACACATCTTTGATCCTAGCAATGAGGAGGCAGAAGCAGATGGATCACTGTGAGACTGATATCAGGCTGCTCTACATTTCTGGGTTGGCCGGCACTACGGGGAGATCCTGTCTCAAAAATAGAAAAATTGTAAAGACTCTTTCATCCATTAGCTTTACCAATTTATGTTGTGCTAGTGTAGATCTTCTTCTGGTATGCACATATATATTTGCAAAACCTTAATAGACGGACTACTGTTATCAAAACACATAAACGGACAGTTAATTGTAGTTTTCAGATTTAAACTCGCTCATGGATGGGGCTATGCTATACCTCAGTAATAGAGCATTTACCCAACATGTATGAAACGATGGATTCCAGTCCTGGCCCCAGAGAACACAAGAAAGAGAACACAAGCAGAATGAGGTGACATACACCTAGCGGCAGAAGCAGCTAAAGTTCAAGGCCAGTCGACAGAATGACGTTGCCATCAGCTTTGGTCAAAGCAGCTTTGTGACTACAGAAACTGATAACTGGTAAAAGTACTTTGCATAAATGACTGTTGAATGCTCAGTCTAACCAGACCTTCTATTATCATTCTCTCTATGGTTCAGCAACACTAGTGAGGAAGAGGCAGAAAGAATGTAAGAATTGGTTGAAAGGGGAGAGAGGGGCGTGGAATGCTGACTTCTGGACATGGCATGGTTGCTGTACTCTTCAACTCACATAACAAGATTGGGAGGGTCAATATCCTATCATTGACAGAGGAATTTACTTGATGGCATACTAGATGTGGAATAAAAGATGGTAACGCATTTACCAGCCAATGCAATTCTCTTAATTTTTAAGTGAAAGAATAGTGCCTCTTCATTCTACTGAAAATAGCCCAACCAATAAATTATTACAACACATACCAAAACAAGTAAAATGAGTATCCCTTTCTTGGAACTCCTCCCACTTATGGGAGTTCTCACTTTTCCTTAATAAACATACATTCAGTGCTTTAAAAAACAGTAAAATATATAATCTAGTCAACAGAAAATACAATCTCCTAGTTTGATTATGGACTAGCCTGGGCTACATAATAGGGAGATTCTGCCTCAAAAAACAAAAGCTTTCTTTCTCCTGCTTCCTGACTGCAGATGTAATGTACTCAGCTGCCAAGCTTGTTCTGCTATGACTCTGCTGCCATGATGGACTGACTGTACCCTCAAACTGTGAGCTAAAGTAAAACCCTCCTCTCTAAATAAAAATAAATTTTATAGACTATAAAAGGAATGCTCTTGCGACTTAGCTGAGTTTGTTTCAAGCAGGCTATATGTCTGTTCAAATTCTATCTCCACCACATTCGATTGAGTGACAAGTTACTTCTCAGTACTTCAGTTTTCTCATTTGTAAAATGCCAACAGTGTCTTCCAGAGGCTTCATGAGATTTAAAGTGTTTAGAACAATGCCTACAATCTCAACCTACTAAGTGCTATATTGTTCATACCAGTATTATTATGCAGTTGAAATGGCAGTATTTTGATGCTATGCTATTATCACCAAAAGAAAGAAATTTTTGTAGAGCTGGGCAAGGTAGCACAGGCCTGTAACCTCAGCACTTAGATGAGACTTGAGGCAAGACTGCTACATATTCAAGGTCAGCATGGGCTACACCATGAGACCCTGTCTCAAAAAAAACACACACAACTTTCTAAATCAACAAATTATACCATACAGTATTTACCTCTAAATTAACACAAATTACCATCCTAATTTCACCGGAAAAGCAGTCTAGTAAAGATCTGTATCAGAATATAATGCAACCAAACTTCTGATCCTGAAAAATTCAAGACCTACCTACAAAAAAAAAATCTCATTCACAAGACTCAGATGACCAAGTCAAATCCTAAACACAAACTGATGCACCTTTCAAGTCTTTTAAGTGACAATGTTGGAAGTTAGAAACTAGCAACGCCTGCACTGTTTCTGAGGGTTTTTCCAGCCACTTGATTGCTATAAGCTCATAAACCTCATGTGATATGAAAAGAATGAGAAAGTCAATTATGAGTTCTAAACTCATCAAGTTTTGGGGTGTTCTTTTTTTTTGTAATCCAAACTTGAAATTAAATTAAAATCTAACTTGTCTCAATTTAGGATAAAATCCATGGTGGTAGGCTGGGCAAAGAGGCATATGCCTTTAATCCTAGCACTTGGCTGACAGGCAAGGAAAGTTGATTGCTGTTCAAGGCCAGCCAGGTCTACACAGCAAATTCCAAGCCAGTTGGAGACCCTCTCTCAAAAAAAAAAAAAAAAAAAAAAAAAAAAAATTCATGGTGGTAATAGTTGATTATTTAATATTTAAAAGTTCTATATCATGGGCAGGCATGGCATGGTGGGATCTGTATTTCCAGCTACTAGAGAGGCTGAGGCAGGAGCATTTCAAATTCAAGGCCAGGGAGACTTCAAAGTCCTTCTCCAAGTATAATTTGGTTTTTAGCCCTAGCTAACTCACAGTTCTACTAGCTGAACTGCAGCTCAGCATACATTTTAGACAGTAAGAATCTTTCACTGTCAGTAAACTACAACTTCCTTTACAGATTAGTAATTTTATCTCTAGGCAAAAATGGAAAATATAAGCATTCCCCAAGGCGTGTATCAGAACCCAGGGGGAAAGAAGAAGAAAAAAAGAGGGTTTGTATTTCCTAATTCCCCATTACACTTTTCGTTCTTTCAAATGAAGTCATTTTCCAGCAACTTCTGAATTTGGCTTCTGCAATGTAAAAATACACATGATGCCTTGCCATATTTCAAACCAAATTCGAAGGGTCTAAGCCAATTTCCTGGACCTAACAAAATGCTGTCAAGCAAATAAAAAGGGTGGTTGGTCCACAGACTTAGTCATTTCAAGTCTAAAATGAGACTTGAAAATGCTTGCTTCAAGTTGCAAATAAATGGTTCCAGCCCTACTCACTCATGATCAGGCCTTCCAAACGATGCTCTACCAACCGGAACCCTGAGGATGGGTACCCAACTTTTGTCTCAGCCACAGCCATACCTCTTAACTACACCAAAACAACTGTCTCGTCCTTCCTCCTAAGACTACATTAACTCGTTTAAAAGATATTCCTGGAACCGTTCCTCGAGGTAGTGGACAAAGGTCACCTTCCTCTCTGTCAACATGGTTTCTTAACATCATCCAAACAGAACTGAGCTTTCTTTGCACTTCCTAATCTCGGGTGTGCGAAGAGCTGGTTAGCCAAATGCACAATGCTTCAATCAAGATTTTAAATCTTCACGAAGGGTCAAATGACAAAAAAAAAAAAAGGCTTCTGAAGCCATAAAAGTACTAAAACACGCAGCAGGCCAATGGGGGATTTCAACCAAATCTAGAACATTCAAATGCACTGGCTTGTCAAAAACTAACAAAAAAACGGTGGTACGTCCACCCAGGTGGTTCTAAGTTCAAAAAGTAAGCAACTAAGCTGCCTCCAGTTTTCCAAACCTAAGGCGTCTTGAAGACCTGAAGTTCAAGACCAAGTTTCTTGGGCGCAAGCGAACTTCTCATCTCTGTTCCACAGGGAAATCACCGTAACAAGAACCTACCTTCCCATTCTCTTAAAGGACAACAAATGCCGTACTAATAAGCTTGGAGCTCAACAGAGACCTAGTTAATGCTTCAAAGCCTCTACATGGAAATGAGGTGTGATGGAAGGTGTGCATGGACCACATCTACTAATGGAGATCGTCTCCAATCAGAGAAGACGCTGACATGGAACCAATGTCAGGGGGACACACAGCTGAAGACTTTTCACAGGGAGACCATGTGTGCCCAGAATCCACGGGCTATCACTTCCAGTGACTTCTCAGAAGCATCCTTAGGAGGCCATAGCAGCTTCTCGGCCTTCAGGGGCTGGGAAGGAGCGGCGCCCAGCACCCTCTTTCCTCTCTGGGAGCCGCAGCCTTAGGCACACGCTTCCTGCCCGAGCTCCGTCCAGCTTCCACGGGGAGAGGGGGAGCGCAGCGAGGTTCCACCCTTTCCTCTCGCACCCAGGGCAGCTGGGCGGCCGTGGCGGTGAGGGGAGGCGGCTGCGCGTGCGTGCGTGTTTACGTGTCTCGGGTGGGTGTGGGGAGAAAGAGAGTCCTAATGAAAGATGAAGGGGGAGAGAGAAGGGTAGGAGGGGGAGGCACCACCTTTCTTTTCTCTGCTCTTCCTGGGGATCTGAAAGTTCCGCCTAACAGGCCTTTCCGGCTCTTCGGCGCCTTTGGGCCCAATGGGCCCGGCCGCGTCCGTGGCATCCTGAGGCGGCTCGTGGCTGAGGCTCGGGGCGGCCACGGGCTCCTCAGCGCCGCCGCTGCCGCCTCCGGGCTCCGCGCCGCTGAAGCCGCCGCCATTTTGTGGGGAGGACTCAAGCTCCGGAAGCGCTGGCTTCATCTCTTCGTCGCCGCCGCCGCTGCTCTCCCAGCTGCCGTCCGTCGAAGAGCCCGGGGTCTCCGCGGCAGTCGCCATCGCGCGCGGGCGTGAGGAGCTCTGGAAGGCTTCTGCCCACGGGGCCGACGGACGTGGGGGGAAGGGGCGGCGGGCCGGACTCGCCCCGAGATCCTCGCCGCCCACCCACCCCCTTCCCCCCCGGGGTCGCGGGCCGCACTCCCGCCGCAGAGACGCCTCGGGCACGTCCGAGCAACTGCTAGCGCGCCGCTCGCCCCGAGAGCCGCTCCCAACTGGGGCAGCTCCGGCACCGACCCCGCCACCCAACGTGCCCGCGTCGGGGCCGGAGGGGGCGGGGCTCCACGGGCCCGCTCCGCCAATCGGAGCGCAGGGACCGCCTCCGCGGATGCGGATAGACCGCGCCGGGGGGCGGAGCCTCGCCGAGTCGGAGCCCGCCAAAAGGGAACGGCCACGCCCGGCCAGATCCTCGACGCCTAGCCTCCCGTGGAGGCCCGCGCCCCCGCGGCGTCCCCGCGTGCTGTTGGGCCGCACCCGGCCCGCGCTACGGAATCCGGAGGCCGTTCGGCGGGGTCTTCCGGACGCTGGGCGTCGCCCCTGGAGGCCAGACCACCTCCTGGACTTGGGAGGTCTGTGAGCCGAAACAGGCTGGTGCCGGTTTTGAGAGTTACTCGTGTTGGTTAAACCGGGCGGGAGAGGAGATAAGAAAATGGCCTCCTGCGGCAGATAAAACGAAGGCCTGCGGGCTTCTGCCGCATCCTCCCCCAGCTCTGGGCTGGCCGGAATCGCTCCCACCCTTCCTCCCGGAGGGTTTGTTCTCTGGAGCTCTGAATGCTGGAGATCCTTTGATACCATTTACAGTCCAGTGTGGAGGTCAGACAGGCTTCTGGCTCTACCCACCCCCCATGGTAATTGTGTATCTGTAGGCTTCTGTGTGTGTGTGTGGTCTTTTTGAGACCGGCTACAGGGAGACCCTGTCTCAAAAAGAATACACGCACACAAACATACACGTCAAATTGTTAGTATCACCTCATAGAAAGCAACTTGACAGTCAAGTGGAAGGGCTTTGAAGTTTCTTCCTAATTAGGCCATCCGTAACTAAGCATTCGTTGATTAGTACAGACATGAAGTACTGGATGCTTTTTATATGCTAGATATTAGTCAAAGCGGTTGAACCTACATGTGATTCTCAGAACAAGACGCTTAGACAAATTCAGGTGACCCAAGTCAAGACTGAAAGGTCTATTTAATTCCACAGGAAGTACTTAAACATTACACCAAGACCTAACCTTCACTACCGCCCAGCACTTGCTTCCGTTTCAGGAAGAAGCACCAGACCTCCAAGCGTCAGGATCAGGACTGGAACTCCCAGATCTTTGCTCCCCAAAGCCTGGACCCCTCGGAAGGGAGCTAACAAAGTTTCAGTCGGAGGAGATTTCGAATAATCAAACTTGTTTGACACCTGGGTGTCATTAACCAGGTGTGGATTATACGCACCCACGTGAATCAGCAAATCAATGGAAAATATGTGTAAACTATTAGTACACAGTTAAAACAGGAACTGGGAATTTAGCTCATGTTGGTAGAGTGCTTGCCTGGTTGGGAGGCACAAAACCCTGGATTTGATCCTCAGCACTGCATAAACTGGGTGGGGTTGCGCACAACTGCAATCCCAACTCTGGGAAAATGGAAGCCAGAGAATCGGAAGTTCAAGGTCACCCTGGGCTACCTAGGACTGGTCTGGGCTAGAGCAAAAAAGGCAAAACATTTGTTAGTTTTTTTTAATGGTGAAAGAATAAGGGCTAGGTAGAGGAAAGCTCGTACCTTATTTTTAAAATAATATTTTAAGGGACTGGAGAGGTGGCTCAGCGGTTAAGAACACTGACTTCTGACCTGTCTGGGCATTGCACAACATGGGGTGTATTTACACACATGCAAGTAACACATTCATACACAGAAAATGAAAATAGTAAAATACTTTAAGCCAGGCATGGTGGCACACTCCTTTAATCTCAACACTTGGAAGGCAGAGGTAGCTTGGTCTACATAGAGGTCCAGGCCAGCTGGGAATACAGGGAGACTCTGACTCAAAAAGACCAAAAGAAAGAAAGAAAAGTTAAAGCTATTTTTTAAATTGGAGAGGCTGTTTGTGGTAGCACTTATCTATTAGCCAGCTCTCATGAGGCAGAGGCAAGAAGATTGCTACACATTCAAGACCACCCTGGGCTGCATTATCTTACTAATGCAGCCTGCTCAATAAATAAAGGACTAAGAATGCAGCCCAATGGTAGGACCTTGAGGGCTTACACTAGCATTCAGGAGGCACAAAAATTATTTAAAAATAAGAAAATTTGGGAGAGGAGTGTTACTTGATGTGAAAGAATTTTAGAAGATCAAAATCTCAGATTTTTCAGTCCTCATAACTTTTCCCAAAATGTTCATTTTTATCAAATTAAAAAATAAGTGAGAACTAATTACATACTCGTGCTCCCAGAGAAAGAACACCTAAAACTAAAGCCTGAGAGAAATGTGTCTTCCACAGAGAGAGGTTAAAACTTAAATTCTTTGAAGAACATGTTGCTCTATCCCAAATCAATACGTAATTAGAAAATTACTGAATTCAGTATTATATAAGAGATTTCAAAAATTGGGGAAGCTCTAAAATATAACTCAGGTTTTTGTTTTGACACAGGTTTTCAAGTCTACCAATCTGGCCTAAAACTCCTGATCTTCCTGCCCCCTCCTCCTAAGTGCTGGGATTACAGGCATGTGCTACCACACCAGCCTAAAATAAAGCATTTTATGGGAATGCCTTTGATCCCAACACTTGGGAGGCAAAGACAGGCAGATATCTGTGAGATCTAGGCCAGCTTGGTCTCCTTAATGAGTCTAGGCCAGCTGGGGCTACAGGAAGACCCTGTCTCAAAAAGAAAAAGAAAAAAAAAATCATTTCCATTTATTATAGACAGCAACAATTTAAAATTCAGCTGCATGACACTACTAACATTCAATATTAGAAATATTTATAAGTTGTTAATTGGTGCCAAGCACTGCTAGGTACCAAACATGTGACTCTGGAACAGACATGGTTACCATTGGCAAATTTACAGTTCAGTGGGAAATGTATCTAATTCTAGGATCTATGGGAATAACTAGGATAAAACCTAAAGGTAAGTAGTCCCCTCCAGAAGGACCAGAAAGGGTATATAAATTTGCTAAATCCCACACATACGAGAAAAGTCATAGTAAGATACAAAGCATATTAATCTCTGGGTTTTTATATATGTACATATATATGTACATGCCTGTGCATATATATTTATGTGTATGTATATACATATATATATATATGCATATACAAACATATACGGGAAGGTGAGAAACTAACACATATGCATGTCTCTAAAGCAAGAGCTACCACAGGTTAAGTATAAGTCCGTTCTCTTTGCCCATCAGCAGTGGGAAAATCAGCACTGCAAGAACACTGGACAATAGTGTGAAATGGTAGATAATTAAATGTTGGGGCAATTGCCTTTGTAAACATAGAAACAAAAATATAATTCAATTCATTCTTAAACTTTTTAGTTAGCATACAGAATAACGGGTTTCATATTTTCATATATACATATAAATGTGCTCTTCCTTCTGCTCCCTTCTCCTGTCTCTCCACCTCTGCCCAGTTCTCTTCTTTCCCCCTCTTCTGCTTCCATGTTACATACACACACACATATACACATATACACACAGAGATAACCAATCAAATGTAAAAAAAAGAGACAAAGGAAAGACAATTATAATGAGTAAAGAAAAATGACTGGAACACAGAGTTATTGTGAAATTTTAAAACAGATTTAAAACTTTTTTATTTAAAAAGTTAAAATATACAAGTCACTTAGAAAATTCCAAGCAACCTGGCTATAGAGGCACACGCCTGTAAATCCCATCACTCAGTAGTCAGAGGCAGGTAGATCTCTGTTAGTTCAAGGCTAGCCTGGTCTACATAGAGAGTTCCAGGCCAGCTAGGGCTACATAGTGAGCCCCTGTCTCAAACAAATTTCCCCAGAAAATGCCAGGCATAATCAAAGCTCTCTGTTTCCTTTCTATGAGAGCACATCAATTACCAGTAAACTTAGTAGCTTAGAACAATGCCTCTATACTATCTCCCAGTTTCTCTAGGTCAGCTGACTAAATAGGTAAGGGTTTGCTTCTGTTCTCTCAAATTGGCATCAGTAGAACTCATGGCAACTTGTTCATTGAAAGCCAAAGACCAGCCAGATGTGGTAGTGCACACCTGTAATCTTGGTATTTAGAAGGTAAGGCAGGAGAATCTAGAGTTGAAGACCACTTGGACCACACAGAGAGACCCAGTCTCAAAAAAATGAAATACTAAAATACAAAAATTGCCAACAAGAAAGAGACAATCTCTCTGCTCTTGTCTCTGACCTCTAGTAAATTCCTGCTCCTTCTCTCTTTGACGTATAATCTACATGAAACTAAATCCACAGTTCATCATTTATTGCATGTGTGTGTATGTGTATGTGTGGGCCAGAGGGCACCTTTGGCCATCTTGTTTTTTGAGACTGAGTCTTGTAGGCTAGGCCACTGGTTGGTCAAGTCCCAGGGATCCACCTGTCTCCATCTCCCCAGCGCTGGGATTACAAACTTGTGCCACCATGCCTGCCTCTTTTTTAAAAGGTGTGGGTTCTGGAGGATTGAAATCTGGTTCCTCGTGTGTGTGTGTGTGTGTGTGTGTGTGTGTGTGTGTGTGTGTGTGTGTTTATATGTGTGGAGGTCAGAGGATAACTTGTGGAGTAGGTTCTTTCCTTCCAGCATGTAGGGCTTGAACTCAAGTCACCGTCCTTGGTGGCAAGTTTGCCATCACCCCCTTGCCCCCAGCATTCTCACCAGTATGAATATGTGTGTGTCTGTCTGTCTGTCTCTGTTTTGTTTTTGTTGTTGGCATTGTTGATTCAGGCTATAGTTCAGGCTGGAACTTGCAACAGTCTTCCTGCCTCTGCCTCCTGAGTGCCTATCTTTGTTTTCTTTGGCAGAAAAATTCCTGGTATCTCATGTAACATGATTTGGATTTATTCCCATTCATTGTTTCCTGATGTATATCTTGCTTAAGAAAACTGGATTCATTATATGGGAATCTGGATTTACTCTCCATATAACTTAGGATGCATTTTGAAGTGCTTTTTAAGTGATTTATACAAATTCAAAGTGTCCTTTACTGCATTTGAGGAAGTAACTGAAATCATTTGCTAAGTAAACCCAATACTTGCTGAAATCAAAAGAATTTAACACTTAGGAGTGACTGTGTTGTTCCAGCCAGCTAACCAGCTCAGACCCATTTGTATTATACAGTCACCTCCACTGGTATTTCTACCTGAAGAAAGACCCAGATTTATATTAGCTTCTTGTGATTGGTAGAGTCCTCTAAGTAGGAAGACTGGGGCCAAGGACAATAGTTATAGGGGAAAGAAAAGGAAAGCACTGAAGACGGACTGGCATACTACAGGAGCTCAGAAGCTTGTAAAAACGTATTTTAAAAATCACACTAAAAGCCCTATGTGTTTTTATAATAAAGGAGGGTAAAGAAATTTATTTAGTGCCCCATGTTTGAGGAAAGACAACCCGTCTCATCACTGGATTTGGAAGAAAATAAGTAAGTTGGAAGAAATGGGATAAATATACAGAATGAATGCTTGAATAATGCCTTAGCCACTCAGCATATGTCTCACTCATTCACTCTCCTAACAGATGTTTCTTGGGACCTTCCTACTACCAAGCTAGGCCTCTGAGGATACATCTGTAAATAAGATAGATCCATCCTGACCCTGGGTTTACTGTCTGGTGGGTTCAGACCTATCACCTCACTTAATCCTCACAGCAATTGCCAGAGAGCCATTGCCATTTGGCGAGGAGGATGAAATGGTAACTTAAACGCCTGGTTCACGGAAATGCTGCCTGTAAGCGATGGGAAAAGACTCAGGTTTGCATTTCTTGTCTCCAGTTATCAGCTCTTCCTCCGCTGCTCCGGCTTTTCTCCTTTCCTCTGGCTCCTCCTCTTGATCCTCCTCCTGTCCTCCTCTTCTCGCCTCCACCTCCTCCTCCCTCTCATCCTTCTCTACTCCTCTTCCTCATCCCCTCCCCCTCCTTTGCTCTTCCTTCTCTTCTTCCTCCTCCTCCTACCTCCTCTTTTCATTCTGCTCCTGCTCCTCTTCTCCTATTCCTCCTTTCTTTTATTCTTTCTTCAATATTTTGGGGTGAAAATCGAACCCAGGGCCTCACACACACTAAGCACACACTGTAACACTGAACTGTTCCCCCACCCCTAGTTTGTTAAGAATTCAAGGGAAATAAAACTAAGTTATATCACAATGTCTTTCTATTGCTCCATCCCCTTATACATCATTTGTCTTTCCTGTTTGGGACTTTTTTAATAGTCACATATATGTATCTGTGTGTGGGGTGGGATAGACTGCATGCTACTACAGGCATGTGAGAATGAGAGAGCAACTTGGGGAGGAGCATCAGTTGTCTCCACTCCATGGATCCTGAGGCCTCAGCAGCAAGCACTTTCTCACTCAGAGCCATCTTGGCTTTGTTGTTTGAAGACAAGATCTCACAACATAGCCCTGGTTGACCTGGAAATGGCTTTGTAGACCAGGCTGACCTTGAAATCAGAGATCTACCTGCCTCTGCCTTGATATGTGTGCCATCACGCCCAGCTCATCCTGGCTTTATATTTTTCTGAATGGTTAGGGATATTTCCCAACAACTCTTAAAAACATGGGCATCTTCACCTTTACTATTTTTTTTAAACTGGCTCCTGCAGATTTGAAGATGATTTTCAGACAAAAGTAATCAGTTGTCTAGTCTCTTTGACCAAAAACTGAACTGAGAGCCAGAGTCCCTTTTAACAACTCAGATTATTACTTAGGCTTACTTTAATTTTGGAAATGTTCTCTTCATAAAAGCCCAGCAACCAAAGATATGTGGCATGACCATTGTCTAAATGATATAGAGTACTGATTTTAAAAGAACATTGGAAGCTGGGTGTGATGGCACACACCTTTAATCCCAGCACTCGGGAGGCAGAGGCAGGTGGATCACTGTGAGTTCAAGGCCAGCCCAGGCTATGTTTCAAGTTCCAGGCTAGCTGAGGTTACAGGGAGACCCTATTTCAAAAAGCCAAAAAAAAATAAAAAATAAAAAATAAAATTGGAAAGTATCCATTAACTTATAATGAATAGATTAACACAATGTAGTATATCTGTACCTTGTACCATAAAAACAGGAAGTACTAATATATGCTGCAACATGACTGAAACAATATGCTGACATAAGGTCTGATTCCACATATATGAAATGTCCGAATAAAGAAAACTGTAGAGACAGAGACCAAAAGTAACTGTGAGAGCTGAGCACACTGGTAATCCCAGCATGTAGGAGGCAGGGGCAGGAGGGTCTGTGAGTTCAAGGCCAGACTGGGCCATATAGAAAGTCTGTGGCCAGCCTGCACATCATAGAGCTCATCAAAAAAGATTATAAAAACTGTGGTGATGGTTATACAACTCTGATAACACTAATGGCCATCAGATAAATGTATGTAGGAGAATACTGAGTTTCTAAATTCATGAGCTGTGTGATACATAAATTATATCAATCAAACTTTTTTCCAAAAAAAGGATTGATACAGAGTTCCACTAACCAATAAAGAAGAAAATTTTTCAGGTATATGATACAGGAAGATACTTGACCTCCAAATACAGCTTAAATTTGTGTTGATTCCACAGAGATAATAGTAATTCTCTACCACCCCCCTCAAAAAAAAAGAAAACATCACAGAGCCCTACCAGTATGGCAATAGCATCATGCAAATACATGAGGTCATTTAACATAGCTGTACCCTCTGCAGAAACACAAATTGTGCCTCCTTGAATTTGTTTTTGTTGTTGCTTGGTTGGGTTTTGTTGGTTGGTTGGTTTTTTGTTTTGTTTTTTTCTTTGTGATTTTTTTTTCTCATTATGATTTGTTTTTTAATTTAGGATCTCACTCTTTATCCCAGACTGTCAATTCTCCTGCCTCAGTTTATGAATTGCTGGGATTGCAGGTGTGTACCATCATTGCCATGCCTGGATTTCCTTGGTTTTCACATCTTTAATGATTTGCACTAAAGTTATTAGTACTAACATTCTTTAAAAAGACCTTGAGCTCTGCATGGTAGCTTCCTCACCACTCAAGTGGCTGAAGTAGGAGAAAACAAAATGCACACATACATACATACTTACTATGGAGCATGAAGTCCAGTGACATAATATAAAATATTTTAGGTATTTTTCCAAAATCTATTTCAATTGTTTAAAATAAAAAACAATTAGCTGGCGTTTTTTGAGACAGGGTCTCATGTGGCACAGGCTGGCCTAGAACTTGTTACGTAACCAAGGAAAACCTTGAGCTTCTGACCCTCCTGCTTCCACTTCCCCTTGAGTGCTGGGGTTATAACTATGTGCCACCAGTATTAGGGAGACCAACCCTGGGTCTCTACCTGCTGAGCTACACCCCTAGTCCAATCCAGCTGGTTTTCTAATGTCCCTTTCCAAAATATTCCCAAGTGAAAAGCATTTTTTAAGAGTTTATTTTTTCCACTTAACATAAAAGTCCTGGTTAAAAAAGACTTGCAAAACTTGAGCTCTCAAAAAATATGACTTCAAATTTTAGAGCTCCCCAAAGCTTTGAAAAGATAAATAGACAATTATTGTAAGTTTCCTTTTAAGAAGTCTTTGGGGAGCTAGCCAAGCTTAAATCAGGTAATTATTAGGTCTATGGTTTCAATTTACATAAATTATAGAAACATAACACCAGACACTTATCTAATTGCAGAAATGTGGTTTTCAGTTATCTAGAGGAATTCTCTTTGTGGTTAGAGCCATTTGGTGATTAGTTCATTCTCTTGAGACTTTCTCCAGAGATAAAATACATAATAATGCTTAAAGAACTGTTTTTGCTTTACTCAGCAAAAGTTAATTCCCTTAGGTAGTGCCCATATTCCAGCTAGAGGCATCTGATTAGTCAGACTCAGGCAGTGCTTGCTCCTCCTCTTCCTCGAAGTGCTCCTTGTGTATCTGTTTCCTGTGGGCAGAAACATTACCTCCTGCAAGGAAGAGGAAGGCCCAACAGACTCAGGAAGCTCAGCAAACTTACAAGACTCACAAGACCTTCCCTGAGGTTCTAAGCAGTAAGCAGTTTCTGAGAGGAGACTTCTGGCTGCAGGTTGGGCAGGGAGTTCCTAGTATGCGACTTTCACTATAGTAGAAAAGGTGACAAGACACCAGGACTGTTCAGGAAGCAGGTTTTATTTAGGCTGCAGCCTGGGACACAGGACTCAAGTCTGGACCTCTAAGGGAAGGAGCTCTTACAATTTATACTTTGAGTAGGAGTAGCTTACAGGAAAAGTGCCCATCTGAGAGAAACAAAGGAAGCTCCTGTTAAGCCAGGGCTTGACAGAGGATGGGAACAACTGGGACAGGATCACAAGTTGGGTGACTCTTGCTAGTTATGCCAGCTCTCTAACCATAATCTGTCAGCAGAACTTTGCTGGCAGAGCCACAAAGAAAAGATCAAAATCCTTGTTTTCTTACATTTTCTACTACATCCTACGTCATCAGGAGTTGTTGCCCATGCAGGAGTGGGCTTTTCAGTGATGTAGCTATCTTTGAGTCACTGCAACAGAAGTAACTCTAGTAAACTCTTTGGTTCGGCAAACTAAATGGATGGAATTGTTTCTTTGGCCTCTCCCTATCTGGGATACAAAGAGGCTTATTCCCATTGCCTCAGGAAAAGTCACAGCACAGTGCTAAAGATGCTTCACTGTCTTAATCAGCCTGGTATGAGTTCTCATGGCCCCTAATAGTATCTGTTTCTGATACAAGCAGTGGATACTGTAAGAAGTTCAAGATTACCAAATCTGTTCCAAGATTTCTCTTCTTAAATATGATACTATTTCAGCAAATACATTAGACAGCCCTTAGAATTAGACACATCCCACTTTTTGTCAACATTGCAACATGATGCTATTATTTTACAGAGTTCACATTTGAACATTCTACAATCGAATTCCAAAGCAACAGCAGCAACAACAACAGTAGCAATAGCAGCAACAACAGCAGCAATAGTAACACCAGCAGCAACAGCAACAACAGCAGCACCTGATCTAGAGCCTGATGGAAAAATGGGAAGAATCAACAGAATAGGGATTTTAATTTTCTCTCTGTCTCTCTGACTGTCAGGAAAGTTCAGCTGGTAAGTTTGTGGTCACTATGCTGGGACACCAGGATGATTCGGGAAGTAGGTTTTACTTAGGCTACAGCCTTATTCAGAGGCCTTTAAGTCTCAAAGTCTGGACCCCAAAAAGAGGATGAATTATCTTTTATACCTTTGGCAGTGAGTTACAGTGAAAAGGAAACCTATATATTGGTTAACAGCAAAAGTCTTAAAACCACACAGACTTTTAATAATTTAGAAAAGAAAATAAATGTTTTAAAAAGAAATATTCTGTCTAAAAGTCTGGAGAAGTCCATCACCTGAGGAAAACAGAAAGAGGAAGCATAGGCTGCCCAGAGTGACTGCCAGCGTTCCAACCACAAAGCAGGATGTGTGCTGACAGGCTGATACGGAAATGAAGAGAAAGAAGGTAAGGGTTAGAATTCTGATTTTCCGTGAATAGTCCATCAGGCTCTTCGTCAGTGCAGCTAGCCAGGGCCGGAGCCCTCGCCTGGGTCGTGATGAAACTTCCCCCATTCTGTTTGTTACAGACATGAACTTTTTACAGTTTCTTTTCCTCAAGAACTACACATACCCCTTGCTTTTTATTCCTTTTTGCTCTTAGCCAATTAATATGTAATGTCCCTATGTTGTAACTCACGTAAACTATATAATGTAACCCCTTTGGGGTCCAGACTTTGAGACTTAAGTCCTCTGACACAGGCTGTAGCCAAAATAAAAACTGCTTCCTGAACCATTCCAGTGTCTTACCTCATCTTTCCTGCAACACAGCACTACAAACAAACAAACAAACAAACACAAATCCTCCCCCAGACAAATCTCATAGTTCTTTCAATAAGTTTATAATTTTGTGTTGAACAACATTCATAATTGTCCATGGTCACATGTAGTCCACGGATTGGTTCAATATGCTTGCTATATTCTTGTAGGATTGCACACAAGCTAATTTATTTTAAATATTTAAGCTTCTGCAATTACCCAAGAAAAATTTCACTGTCTTATTGGTATACATTGACTGTGTCTTCTCAAAATTCATATGATGCAACTTAATCTTCGATGTTAAGTATTTGAAAGTGGAACCTTTGGGAGGTCCTTAGAGTGAAGCCCCAATGATGGAGACTAGTACCTTCATCAGAATGACCCCAGACAGCTGTCGTCCTTTCTCCAGTGTGAAAACACAGTGAGAAGGTGCTAACTACAGACCAGGAAGTAGTCTCCACAAACAATCACCCAGCACGTTGACCTTGAACTTCTCAGTCTCCAGAATGGCAAGAGAAAATTCAAACTGAAACTGAGGTAGAAGCCTCCTCCTTGATGGTTAGCTTTCATAGTCCCAGAAAGTGCCAGGCTGCCTGCTAGGGGAAGAAAAGGCATCACCTGTTTCACCTAGTGGTGAACCTGATGAACTGAGGTCACTCTGCAAAGCAAGATGCTGAATTGACATAGTGTCAAATTGCCTTCTAAATATTTGTGTTTAAACAAATGCTACTCTCAGCCTTGATCAGAGAAGCCTCTGTTTCTCAGTGAATACGAAGACACATGGCTGCACAGGTGCTGAGAATAATAGGTGATTGCTCAGCCCTAACCATGACATGTCTACCATCCTTTTCCTAAGGCTCAGGGAACGTACAGGAGAAAAGAATGTCAGAGCTGGAAGACAGGCAGAATGCTGTGAGATGCCATCTTTTGGGCAGAACACGACCATTGCAATCACAGACCCACAGCATCCTGCACTGAGTCTACACAAGAATGGACATATCAGTAGTCAGGCCTGGATGGGAGAGGGGCTCAGGGGGCTCCACCCCTTGCAGCTGAACTATTTGCTACTGATAGATTTAGGGAGAGGAAAAGTCATTGCCTTTAGTTATGTACCCACTGGTGACCCCACCAGGCTCCAATAGATAGTATCAATCCAAGGGTCACATGGGTGGCCCTGGTTAAACTACATAGGTTACAAAACCAAAAGTCATGAAAGGTGGTGGTGGGGGATGGGGAGACAAAAGAGGGTGGGGAGGGACAGGAACCAGAATGTGCTATAACTGTGCACAAAATTGGTTTTAATGTATATTTATTTTAATTTTATGTGTATGAGTGTTTAGGCTGCATGTATGTTGTGTACCATGTGCATGCAATGCCCATAGAGGCCAGAAGAAGGTGTCAGATCCCCAGATTGTTGTTAGCCACCATGTGAGTGCTGGGAATTGAACCTGGGTCCTCTGCAGAAGCAGCCTGTGCTCTTAATTGCTGAGCCATCTTTCCACCCTGCCCCGACTCGAATTCCTTATTTATAAGCCACCTAGTCTGTAGTATTCTGTTCCAGGAGCCTAAACAGACTAAGATATCTATTTCCTTATACCAAAAGGGGAATCAATGACAAATGCTATGTTTTTGTAAAAGACATCACATGCAATGGTATTTCAATACCTCAAGTCCCTTCAACTACAGTGAAGTATTCTGGGAAATTGATACCCTGAAAGGAAAGAATGACCGTGACACTTGACACATACAACAGACAAGAGGCAACTAATAGTTATTTCTACCCCTCTCCCCTCCACATACCTGTGATTTGAATCATTTGGCGCTGGTGCCCATTTTCACTCAATGATTTAGTGATCAGTTATCGAACAGCTTGTGTTTTGCCAAGACATGGTGTGAAATGTAGGGTACACTCCCTGCTCACAAATACACTCAAGCAAAGGCCATACTTATAGAGGAAACGTAAGTTAAAGGCCAGAGATGAGGAGGAAGCTACATGATATGGACCATGAAAGGAACTTGGGTAGAGAAGACAGTGAGGAAAGGAGATGTGAGGTAGCAACATGACAAAAGGGTTTCTAGGCAGGAAGCACCCATGGCCGTGGGGGCAGTAGACAGAGCCTTCCTCAGGAAGTGTCTCTGTGAACCATGAAAAGGAACAGGGATTCAATGCTGATGGGCTGTTTGTCACCAGAGAGCACTTGCCTAGCATGCATAAGGCTCTACATTCAATCCCCAGCCCTGAAAAACCTAACAACAAAAAGGCATCATCACTTTTTTGAGAGATGCTGAGTATTGAACCTGTAGCCCTGCATATTCTAGGCAAGAATGACACCGCTGAGATACATCTCCAGCCCCAGATCTGCCTTTTAGATTTCCCCCTGGAACACTGATTTAGGGGTGGAATGGAACAAAACCAGTTAGGACATTGTTGCAAAAACCTCAATAAAGGTAACTTAAGACTTTTAGTTATTGTCACAACATGTGGATTTCACAGGGAAAAGATAAGGGGATAGAAGAAATTCATAGTGGTCAGATGATAGAGGTTAGTGGTAGAACTCTTGCCTGGGCCTCTGCAAGATCCTGAGTTGAAGCCCCAGCACAGGGGGAAAGAGTTACTAAAGGAAGTTAAACTTGGCCAGGCGTGGTGGTGCACGCCTTTAATCCCAGAACTTGGGAGGCAGAGGCGGGGGACGGATCTCTCTGTGAGTTCCAGGTCAGCCTGGTCTATATTGTGAATTTCAGGCCAGCTGGGGCTATAGGTCTCAAAAGGACAGAAAAAAAAAAAAAAGAAGAAGAGGCAGCTAAGCTACTGTTGTTCTTTCCTTCCCCCGCTATACTCCTTAATAATTTAGAATTTTCTGAAAGCATTATATGGTAAACCAAAAAATGAGGCTGTCAGATATTTTTTAAAACATTTGCAAGTCTAAGAAGTGTAGTTCAGTAGCAGTATCCAGCACTGTAAAAGCAAGAAGCAGTTACCATCACTGCCACCACCATTCCCAGTTCACAATTCTGGTCCAAAAGACATAGTAGTTTGCAGTTCTCTTTCTTTGTGTACAAAAGGCCTTATGATAATTTGTGTATTTCTTCCCTCCTCCTCCTCCTCCTCCTCTCCTTCTTCATCCTCCTCCTCCTCTTTTTTTGCATGTGAACTACTAACTTGATTCTCTTTTAATGGGGGCGGTGCGGGGGGGCACGACACGGGACTGAGGGCCTTGATACACGCCGGCCGAGTGCTCTGCCACTGACTGACCTGCATCCCAGCCTCCAGCTTGCAGTTTTCCATGATAAATCACATTCCATATAAAACCTTGTGTTTGGAATGTTTTAACAGAAGGCATAGGGCCTGACAAACTGATGGAACACAGACGTAAGAAGCAGTAAGATCGCTAAAAGTTTTCCCTCCTCCTGCAAGACTAGACTGGCAGCATCTATCGAGCATAGTTACGTACATAAAACATTTGCTTCATTTCTGTGCTGGTTGAAACCAGGGCCTTGTACATGCTAAGCAAGCACTCTGCCACTGAGCTGCACCTCCAACCCACATACTTTTTAAATACACAATCTTTTTATGAAAAAAATTGTTAGATATCTTTAAAACAAAATATGAATTGACATTCGTGGGATTCCTTGAAGAACAGAAACTAATACTGGACTGGTGTGTACAAAACTTTGGGCTTTTGATGCTGAAAAAACAAAACAAACGATGCCCATTTTCAGTCGCACATACACAGATTTTCCAGGAGAGGGCAGCAACACTTCACTAAGCAGTTTCTTAAAAACCAGCGCGTTCTTATGTAGTTATATATAATTGTATATGTAGCTCTTTTAAACAGAGTCTCATGTATCCCAGACTGGCAGTATTTTTAAATATTCCAGAAAACTGGGCATGGTGGCTCACACTTTTAATCCCTATACTATAGAGACAGGGAAGCAGATGGATCTCTATGAGTTAGGGGCCATCCTTATCTACATACTGAGTACCAGGCCAGCCAGAGCTACAGAATGAGACTCTGTATAAGAAAAATTCCAGCAAAAGAGTTATAAGAATAAATATATTAATCCAGGCATGGTGGTGTAACACCTTTAATCTCAGCACTCAGGAGGCAGAAGAAGGCAGATCTCTGTAAAATCGTGACTAGTCTCCTCTACATAGTAAGTTCCAGGCCAGCTAGGGCCACAGCTGTCTCAGAAAACCAAAAATAAAATAAATGTATAAATACATACGTGTGTCTATGTGTGGGTACATATATATTAATCTTAGAGTCATTCTGTAATTATGGTATTATCCCACTTACATTTAGGCAGAGCAGAGTTCTTCCCAGAGCTGCCAGCTGGCTGTGGATCTTGAATACAACCTGGACAATATTAAGAGGGAATAAAGTTGAGTTACGTATCTCCATGCAGTCATCTGCTTACTGATTTGTGAGTTATCTCTCCATAGAGTCATGGTTTAAGATTTAGATAAAGGAAGTCTTTTAAAAAAAGTTGTGTGTGGAGGGGTATACATATGTCACAGCATGTGTGCAGAGTCAGAGAACAACTTGGCAGATGTAGTTCCTCTCCTTCCATCATGTAGGCCCTAGGGATTGAACTTAATTCCTCAGACTTGGCAGCAAGCACCTTCACCCATGGAGCCATCTCACCCAGATTCTTTCTGTTGTTTTGTGGTGCTGGGCATTGAACCCAAGTCCTCATGCATGTGTGCTACCCAACTACTCTACATGCCACATCCACAGCCCTCTTTTTTTAATTGTTTACAGGGTCTCGCTGAGTTGCTCATGCTGGTCTTGAACTTTCAATCCTCCTGCCTCAGCCTGCAGAGCAGCAGTGAATACAGGCTGTGACACCAGGCTTAATTCATGTAAGAAATACATTGTAATTATGTGAGTTTCGCTACGGTAAACATGATTGCACATACCTGTAATCCCCAGCACCATGGGGGCTGAGGCCAGCCCTGGGCTATACTGTAAGATCCTGTCTCAAAACAAACAAAGAAAACCTAAAAACTATGTGTCTGAGTTTATTGACCAATAAACTTGTACCTTAAGGGTTTGTTGTATGGATTAAATCGAATGTAAAGTGACTGGACTCATTTTAGTTTTAGCTTTTCTTTTTTGGTAAATTTGTAGTAAAATATACATAACATAAAATTCATAGGTAGGTGGTATTAAGTATGCATGCTAACTCCTTTTTTGTCAACTTGACACTAAAACTAGAATCACCTTGGAAGTGGGAACCTTAACGGAAGAACTTCCCAAATCAAACTGGTCTGGGGCTGTGTCTGTGATGCATTTTCTTAACTGCTAGTTGATGCAGGAGGACCCAGCCCATTCTGAGTGGTACCATCCCTAGGCTGGTGGGCCTGGGCTGTGTAAGAAAGGTAGTTGAGCAAGCCAGAGAAAGTGAGCAGATGAGCACCGTTCCTCTGTGGTCTCTGCTTCAGCTCCTGCCTCCAGGCTCCTAGCTTGGCTTCCCTCAATGTCAAACTGTGACCTGTAAAATGAAATAAAGGCCCTTTTCTCCCCAAGTTGGTTGTGGTCATGGTGTTTATTATATCTAGTTTGGAAACCAAACTAGAACAGTATATTCACATTGTTATACAGTCAATTTCCCATTCTCTTGCAAAACAAAAACTCACCCTTTAAAGAACAACTCCTAGAGCCAGAGAGTTGGCTCAGCAGTTAAAAACACTGGCTGCTCTTTCAGAGGACCTGAGTTCAATTCCCATTGTCTACATAGTGGCTAACAACCATCCATAACTCCAGTCCCAGGGGATCTGATGCCCTCTTCTGGCCCCTACGGGCCTTGCACACACATGGTACACTTACATACATGCACACAAAAACTCATATACATAAAATAAAAATAATAAATACAATATTTTATTTTATTATTTTAATTTTAACTCCTGGAACTGGAGTTATGGACCATTCTTAGCACAATAACTATAATTCTAGCACTTGATAGAGCTGGCAGGAATGCCATGAGCCTGAAACCAGCCTGGGTTACATGGTGAGTACCGGGCCAGCTGAGGTTATTTAGCAAGAAAGACCTTATCTCAAAAAACTAATCTAAAATCAATTAATTAATAAAGTAGGAAGAGAGATCCTAAGACAAATGAGTCACAGTGAAAACAAATAGAAGAGTAGCCATTTCATGACTCCTATTATTCATTACATTCAACATAAAGAAGAGGTTGAAATAGGCTCAATGACTATATTTGAATATAGACAGGTAAATGGAAAGATGTATACCATCTACGCTATTAACCAAAAAAAACGTTGAGTAGGGCTATGTATGGTGGTGCATGCCTATAATCTTAGCACTTAAGAGGTATAGGCAGAAATATCAGGAGTTCAAGGCCAACTTTGGCTTCATAGCAAGTTTGAAACCCTCTGGGCTATTTGAGACCCTGTCTCAAAACCACAGCAAAAACCATTAATGTAATTTATCCTATTAACAAAATGAAAAAGCACATGATCTCAAAGGATTAAAACACATCTTAACAAAATTCACTACCTGTTCCAATTAAGGTAGGAACACAGGGGAAATTTATTCTTATAAAGTCTTAAATGTATAAAGAACATGTCCCAGATATAGAAACACAATAGTATATCAATTCTCTCCAAATGTCTTTCTTTCTCCCTGGGAAAACTGACAAGTTTATTATAAAACTTTATCTTTATTAAAAAAAAAATCAGAAAGACTTAAAAATAGCAAAAATAATCACAAAAAGAAAAAAGTAATGCTTATTCTGTTTAATTACCACAAGTGTTAATAATCAGTACGGCATAGTATTAATCAAAATATGGAAATATAAACAAAACAGAGAAACCAGAAAGAGAGGTTGTTTTTCAAAAAATATTTTATTTATTATTTTTATTTTTATTTTTATTTTATGTATGTATATGAGTATATTCCCTGTGAGTGAACCCATATGGTACAATGCCCATGGAGGTCAGAAGGCATCAAATTCCCCTGGAACTGGAGTTACAGGCAGTTAACAGTAATATAGGTTCTAGGAATCCCACCCAGGTCCTCTGCAAAAGCAGCCAGTGCTCTTAACCACTTAGCCTTCTCTCTAGCTCCTGTGGTTGTTGTTTTGAGACAATTTCACTATGTATCATAGGCTGGCCTTGAACTCACTCTGTAGTCCTGGCTGGCCTAACACTTAAAGCAATCCTGTCATCTCAGCCTTCCGAGTGCTGGAACCAGCACCAGGCTGAGCTGAGATTTTCAAGAAAATTCACTGAAGAATTGGGTATCGTTTTCAAGAAATTATCCTGGAAAATTTGCATATTTGTGTGAAAGAAAATGAACCTTAACCCTGACCACAGGCCACATACAAAAATGGTTTACACAGGACACAGAAAACATAAATCATGAAAGAAAAAAAACTTGGGTTGGTGAGATGGCTCTGCAGATAAAACGGCTTGTTACCAAGCTTGATGACCCGAGTTCAATTCCTGGAACCACATGGTAGAAGGAGAGAACTGACCCTGGAAAGTTGTCCTTTGATTTCCACACACATACAGTCAAGCGCATGCATTCTCTCTCTCTCTCTCTCTCTCTCACACACACACACACACATTCACACACACACACACACACACACACACACACACACCACAATAAATAAAACTAAATTTAAAAAGTAAAATAAAAATTAGGAATTGGACTACACCAAAAAAAGAACAACTTTCCTTTGAAAGACATTATTCAGAGAATGAGAAGACAAGCCAGAGAATGGGAGAAAACACTTGCAAAGAAAGACTAGAAAAGGACTTGGGATTTATAAAGAACTCGGCAAAGCTGGTAAGACAGCCTTACAGATATTGACAGAATATTTGCACAAACACTCCAAAGAAGTAGATATAAGGGCCAATAAGCACATGAAGATATTCGAACTTATTAGCTGTCAGGGGGCAGATAAAGCCCTTTCAGATGTGAGTACATGTCCATCAGAATAGCGAGAGGGAGAGAGAGGTCAAAGAGGCGCAGTAACTCAGTCACTGTCCTGTGGAAAAATAAAACGATAGAACCACAGGGAAACTAGTTCAGGAGAGATGGCTCGGCTGTTGAGAGCACTGGCTGCTCTTGCAGAGGACCCAGGTTTGAATCCCAGCAGTCATATGGCAGCTAACAATTATCTGTCACTCCAGTTCCAAGGGATCTGTTGCCCTCTTCTGACCATCATGGGCATTGCACAACACAGGGGTACTTACATGCAGGCAATATACTCATACACATAAAAATAAAAATAAGGGCTGGAGAGGTAGATGGCTTAGCAGTTAAAAGCACTGGCCGCTCTCACAGAGGACCAAGATTCAGCTAACAAACACCCAGAACTCCAGTTCCAGGGGATCCGACACCCTCTTCTAGATTCTTCGGGCATTGCACAACATGGGTGTACTTACATACTTGCAGGCAAAACACCCATACACATATAAATAAAAATTTAAAAGTAAAATATACTTTTTAAATCTTAAAAAAGAAATAAAATAGACATTCCTTGGCAAATATGCATTTGGTCTTTGTAATCCACTAGTTGCACTCCTAATTATTTACCAACGGAAATGAAAAGATGGGTCTGCACTAGGACTTGTAAATTAACAGCTATAGCAGCTTGCCTTATAAGTCAATCAACAAATGAATGAATGAACATGTGTAACATACACAGACAGTGGACTAGACTCATCACTAAAAGGAGCATAGTACTGATACTGGCAACAACCTCTGTGAATATTAGAAACGTTGTGATAAGAAAAGCCAGACACGATAGTATATTTACTCATTGTTTCAACTATGTTAATCAAACTCCGAACTTCAGGTGTCCGAAATGGGTGAATGAAAGAGTAGGTGGGGTTACTAGGGAAGAGAACAGGGAACATTTAGGGAGAGAGATGGAGAATCTTTGCTTTGCTTGTGGCTGCATAATTTTAAATATTTATCCAAAGCTCTTGGGTACTACACTTAAAATGGATTTACTTGATTCTGTGTAAATCAGGCCTGTGTAAATATGATTTAAAACCAAAAATAGGGGCTGGAGAGATGGCTCAGCAGTTAAGAGCCCTTGGTGCTCTTTCAGAGGACTTGGGTATAGTTCCCAGTACCTACATGGTAGCTCACAACTGTGAAAAATCTCAGTTCCAGGAGATATGCCCACCTCGTCTGGCCTCCATGGGCATTGTGCATATGGTGCACAGACACACATGTAGGAAAATACTCAAACACATAAAAGTAAAGTAAATATTTTTAGCAAATTAAAGATAAACCTTTGCCTACTAGCATGCAGCAAACTAAACATTGGTGGACATCCCAGAAGCAGCCTGTCCCTCACTTGGTGTCTTATGGGAACCCCAGTCTAACTTGTGTGAGCCTCCCCCAGACCTGCATTTCATTCTCCACAGAGGAAGCTTTTACTGAGGTAACTGTAAATTAACAGGCGGCTATAATAACCAATGCAAAGCATTCCAGATCCTGCACACCCTAACCCTACTTTCCCCGATGCTAACAATTTGCCAAATAGCACATCAAGGTTATTAGCATGGATACAATCTGCCAGTCTTACTCAGATTTCTCCATTTTCACTCACACACATTTGGGGTGTGCGTGTGATGGGTTATTTTAAGACTATTGTTGGGGGTACAAAGAAGGTTCAGCAGGTAAGAGCACTTGCTGCTCTTTTAGAGAACCCAAGTTCAGATCCCAGAACCCACGTCAGGCAGCTCACAACTGCCTGTAACTCTAGCTCTAGCGGATTTGATGCCCTCTTCCTGCCTCTGAGGGCACCTACACACATGTAGCGTACACACTGAGAGCAAGACACAGACACACAGGAAAAAAACAACACAATATTGTTTTATCGGTCCCAGGTGACTCCCAAGGGTTTGGGTTACAGACACATGCCACAATGCCTAGAATTTTCAGTCTTTTAACTACATCTTTTGAAGATAGTCTTAATTTTAATTTGTCAAATTTATCACTTTTTCCTTTTATACACTGTGATTTGGGGTCATATTTAAGAATGTATGGTGGCACACACTATTAATGTCAGCACTCAGGAGGCAGAAGCAGGTGGATTTCTCTAAGTTCCAGGCCAATCTACTCTACATAGAGAATTCCAGGCCAGCCAAGACTGTATAATGAGATCCTGTCTCAAAACAAAACAAAACAAAACAAAAGAATCTTTGTCTAAGCCCAAATCATAGAATGAAAATCACAGTCTGATTTCTTCTAGAGATTTTATAGTTTTGGGTTTTGAGGTCCTTTTTTTCTTTTTTGATGTCATCATTGTTTTCTTTTTTTGAGATAAGGTCCCATGTAAGCTATGAATCCAAGACTGGCCTTGAACTTCTGATTATCCTGCCTTAGTGTTGGGATTATAGTCATGAGTCAGCATACCCAGCTTGAGCTAGTTTCTGTGATCTAAGGGTCTAAAGTAGTTTATTTTCTGCATGAAAAATATCATTATCCTTAACACTGAATTGGCTTTATGCCTTGTTTGAAAAATCGGTTTACCATGTATGTTATGTTTTCTTGTATTTCTGAATTCCATTTTGGTCTGGTATCTGTTTTCTCTCCTCTTTTGTGTTGAGGATCAAAGCCGGGGCACTGAGTATATGGAGCAAACACTACTACTGAGCTCCACCCCCAGCTCCACGAAGTACACTTTGAATGGATATAGAGCTGTAGGTTTTGTAATTCTTTTAGTCTTTCAATGGCAGTGCTCACTCTCCTTGTTTGCCTTGCTTCCCACATGTCTGTCATTCTTGTTTTCACCCTCTGTATTCAACCTGCTTTCTTTTTCTGGATGCTTTTTAAGATTTAAAAACTCATTTTCTGAATATTTTATTAAAACTTTGGCACATGTTTATCATGCTTTTGTGTATGGAGTTTATTGAGCTTCTTGGATCTGTGGGTTTAGTTTTCAAGTTGGGAATTATTTTTTACTTCAAGTTTTTTTTTCCTTCCTCCTCTCCTTAGTCTACTGGAAACTCTTTCTACATGTGTGTTTTGGGTACTTAAAGTTGTCCCATGGCTCACAGATGGTCTTTTCAGTCTTAAAAACTGTCGGCTGTTTTCCAGTGGTTTATGTTTTTTTTCACTAACATTTTCTTCAGCAGCGTCTCTTGTTAAACCCGTTCAGCACACTTTTAATCTCATTCATGGTAGTTTTCATTTGCAGAAATCTTTTACTATATCATTTATATTAAAAAAAAAAAAGCCCAGGGCAGGCAAGTTGTTATCTCGGCAGCTGCCCCGAGGAGAATGGAAGGGAGAAGGAAAAAACCCATGTCACTTAAGCCAGCATGGGGTCAGACACATGGGGTCAGACACATGGGGTCAGACACATGGGGACCACGGACACATGGCAGAGAGGCGTTTTAGAGACAGAGTAGGGAAACCTAAGATACGAGGGAAGCACAAAGCGTTAGGAAAACCATGCTTTGAAAAGAGAGAGGTGAAAAGGAGAGGTTATGCTTTTCTAAAGAATTTAGACAAGCACACAGACTTACAAAGTTGCTTGGCTGCAGCCCCATAAACTACTGCAATAGGGACAGGGATTCTGGAAAGGAAAAATTACAGTATCTCGTTGACAGACTAATTATTCTTCTTACCTCTTCAGCATTGACTAATAGCTGCTGACTAAGGTGGGGTACCCCTCCTAGGGGGAGTCCCTTGGCCAGGCCCAACAGGAATGTGAGGTCTCCACCTAAACTGAGATTCCATTCTTTTGACTAGAAGGAGTTTTCACTTTAAAAAAATTATTTTATGTGTATGAGTGCATTGCACCCATGTCATGCGATGCCCAAGGAGGTCAGAAGAGGGTGTTTGATCCCCTGGAACTGGAATTTCAGACAGTTGTTAGCCATCATGTGGGTGCTGGGAACCAAACCCAGATCCTCTGCAAGAGTAGTGAGTACTCTTAACTGTTGAGCCGTGTCTCCAGCCCAGGAGTTTTCTCTTAATGGGCCTTTATCATTACTGTCACAGCACTATGAATTTTTAATGATGCTTTTCTCTATATATATTTTTCTCCATCTTTGAGTGTCTTCAGGCAAGAGAGTCCATTGATGAAGTCCACACAGATGACAGAGGTACCTAGAAGTCAATCAGCATACACAGTGCACAGAAGTATCGGACACAGCTCCACTCTAAGTACTGTAGCCACATTACACACTTAATCCTTCTGAAAACCCTCAGCAACCATCATCATCCCTAGGTAAACAATGCACGAAGAAGAAATAGTCAACCAAACTGTGATGCCCTCAGACAGTTTAGACGCCACTGCTTTCACTTCAGAACAGCAAGGCAAGTACAAGAACAGCAAGAAGGAAGAAGAGCTTTCATCAATGAAAACCGGAAAGATGACTGAGTAGTCAGCAGCACTTGCTGCTCTTGTAGGGATTGTGTTCAGTTGCCAACATTCGTATCAGGTGGTTCACAACCACTTGTAACTACAGCTCCAGGGGATCTGACACCCTCTTCTGTCTTCCTGGGGCACCCGCACATATGTGTATATGCACTTGCACACACACACACACACACACACAATTTAAAAAGAAAAAAAAAAACTCTACAAACATTAAAAGAAATAAATTCCAAATTCCCTTTATGAGTAGACTCTTCAAGTTGCATACATCAAAATTAAGAGAGACCCAGGCCAAGGGTTCGTCTTTTTTTTAAAAATTAAAACAATCTATTTTATGTGTATGTGTGTTTTGCCTGCATGTATGTAAGTGCATCCATGTCCTGCAATGTCTGCAAAGGCTAGAAGAGGAATTTGGATCCTGTGGTACTGGAGTTATAGATGGTTGTCAGCTGCCATGTGGGTGCTGGGAACCCAACTGGGTCTTCTTTAAGAGCAGCTAGTGCTCTTAACTGCTGGGCCATCTCTCTCCAGCCCCCTGCTTTTTCTTGTCAACTTGACAGAGCCTAGTCATTTGGGAAGAGGGAACCTTAACGAAGAATTTCCTCGATCAGATTTGCCTGTGGCCATGTCTACAAGAGATGGTTCTGATGACTGATGTGGGAGGGCCCAGTCCACTGTGGATGGCATCATCCTCGGAAGGTGAATCTAGGCTGTTTAAGTTGGCTGAGAAAAAGCCAGAAAGAGAGCCAGTAAACAGTATTTATCTCTGGTTTCTGCTTTTAGTTCCTGCTCTGACTTCCCTCAATGATGAACTGTGACACGGAAATATAAACTGAAATAAACCCTTTCCTCTCCAAGTTCCTAATGGTTATGACATTTATCATAGGAACTGAAAGCAAACTAGGAACCTCCTCCCTCTTAGCTAGCTGATGAGCTGTTCTGTTTATGTAGGACTGTGTTGTGGACTGATAGCCAACTATACCTAGAGAGAAGAGATCTTAAGTAATGAATGAACTGTTAATTATTTACTTATTTTTTAAGACAGTCTCACTACATACCCTTGGCTAGCCTGGAACTCAAAATGTAGATCAGGCTAGCTAGAATCACAGAAATCTGCTTGTCTCTGGCTCCCAAGTGCTGGAATTAAAGGTGTGTAATTGGCAGCTATGATGATTTGAAAACTGTGTGCTTACACATTATAGGATATAATCACCTTTTCTCATTGTGTGCTTGCTTATGTGGACAAGGTTTGATATCTTGACAATCTTTCAGATTCCTACAGGTAGCTTTGGGCTTGGGGAACCTTCTTCCAATACAATAGCCATAGAATCTGCCATTAAGTAAGATGACATGACTGAAATCAACCAACTGCATCAACAGTCAAAGGAGTATCAGTGTCTGTGTCCACTACAACAAGAGGAGCCAGGCGTAATAAACTGACCTGAGGGAAACCACTGGCCGTTTCCTTCACTACATCTTCTAGGCAGTCCTCAGGCTTTGGGAAAAGTAAAAAAAGGACAGAACGTAAAGCTGAGCAAGTTCCTCCCCAAGACAGGCTGTTGTTTCCTATAACTATTCAGTCTTTGCTGAAACAAGACTGCAGTAAGAAGTTGGCACTCTAGAGACTGCCAGAGACTGACAGGAATGGAGAACGAAGCATTTGGTGCTGGTGACCACAACCCAGAAACTGAAACCACATTTTACTTCTACACAAAGTTGCCAATTCTGCTCTTTTCACTGTTTCTGACTACAAGCATTGCATGGAGTTGTGTGTAAAACAACAGCTTTAGAACAGACTGAAGAGAACCATGTAGCCTTCTGTCATTTGTCAGCACGAACCCACAAAATATTAGTATGGACATTTCTGGTATACTAGAGAGATACGTCCCCTAGTATCAGCAGCCAGTGCCGCTGAAGGAACGGGAAACAGAATAACCAAAGTGGCAGTGAAGGACAGGAGCAGAGGGTGATGAAGAGAACAAGAAGAACCGAGGATATCTTTCCTTTTGATATGAGGGTCTTGCGATGTCACTGTCTCCACAGGCTGCCCTGGAAATTGTAGCAATTCTCTTGCTTCAGCTTCCTGAGAGCTCTGGGATTATGGGCTGAGAGTTGAAGTTTCACCTGAGAAAAAATATGGACTTGACATCAAAGTGAATGTTGTGCCTAATCTAGGCATTAATATGCTAAAGAAATTGGCAGGAGCTTAGTGTAAAGACACAACCAACAATCAGTTCCACTGGACTAATAAGCTGTTGAATACTAGTTCCTAATATTTTAAAACTGTTTAGCCCTTTCAGGCAAAAACGATTGTTTCTGAGAAATAAAACTATTTTAGTGAACAAGTGGACTGAAATTCCAGTAAGAATTGAATAATGAAACTTGGCTTCTTTGCTACCATCTCAATTTTTCCTTGTCTTTTTGAGACAGAGTTTCACTTTATAGTTCTAGCTGAGCTGGAACTTGTTATAGAGACCAGGTTGGCCTTGACCTTTCAGAGCTCCCCTGCATCTGCTTCCAAGTGCTGGAGTTGTAAGTGCACCATGCCCATCAGCCTTGAGCTCATCAACAGTCACTTCTACCAGCAGTGAGTTCAACACTTCTACAACACTGTGACTTATCTTTTGGCTTTGTATAGGGCATGGATGAAGGCAGTCATTAAAGATGAATAAATGGGTACTGGGAAGCGGGTAGAGGTGCTTGCCACCAAGCTGTCCGATCTAAGTTCCACCTCCAGAACCCACATGGAAGGAGAGAACTGATTACCACAAGCTATCTTCTGATCTCCACATGTATGTTGTGGCACTCATCTCTCTCACACACACACACACAAAATATAAAAATATTAATAAATAAATAAGTGAATGAAAGTAGAATGTTTGAAAAAACAGACCTTAGGTATGTTAAATTCGGTAGCAGTTTTGATAAGTCTGTGTTCCAGTATAAGTTGTAGCTGGAAAAATAAGTGAAATTTCAAAAAGGAACGCCTGTCTCTCTCAGAAGGACAACTGGAATTTGATGGCTGTAGAGCAAATACTGTTCACAGGGGAAAATGGCATTTTTAATATAATTTATTTGAAATGCTTCCAGAAAAGTTTAAGGCCATTATACAAAAACATTCATTTCATCAAAACATTCATGATCTTTCTTCCCATAGGCCAACCCTGACAAAGACCTTTTCTCAGTATGGTGGCCAAAGCAGCCAGTGGGTCTGGAGAGAAGGACTTTGGTGTTTTTCCTCCGTCCAATGTCCCGTTTCAGTTTTTCTCTGCTTCCGTCTGCAGCAGGTTCACTCACTAACTCAGCAACAACTTGAGAAAAAGCAGTTTTAAATAAACTTGTAATAGAAAAAATTCATATTTAAAATCTATAAATACAGAAATAGGCTTTACAGGGTAAAACTGATCATATTTGTTTTTGAAAAATAATAATGTAATATACCTTGCTTTTATATCGACAAATCTTGTCACGCGTCTTCTTTAAATGCACATGGTATATGTACACAATAAAAGGACAACGTTGCATTTGCTGCTTGCTTTTCTGTAAACTTGAAAGATGCAGAAACTAAAAAAAATTTGGCAATAATTTAGAATCACTACTAGTGCTGGTGTGGGTATAATTTTGTACAAGTCATCCTACATATTTACATTTGCAGGGAGTTGTTTTGTGAATTTTGTTAACTTTTGGGGGTGGCGGGGTCTGTGCCCTACTGTGCTCTGTAATCAAGGTTAGAGCACAGAGTTTTCCAGTTTGGCTAGCTGATCCTAATTAATCAGAGCTGATGAAGTTGGCCTCAGGAGAAGCATCATGCAACCATAGACGCTAACAAGGGGCCCGATAGCAGAACAGGAAATTCTAAGATGCTCCAAACCGGGCCTTGCCTCACGAGGCCTCAGTGAGGGTGGCACATTTCTCATGCCCATCCTTCCTCTCAGGCATTTTGTAAACAGCCACTAACCCAGTCTCTTGTGCTGCTTCATTCCCACTCCAGAGGCACGCCGAGGCAGAGGGAACATCATGCAGACAGGGTCTCCTCGTGATCCTGGCAGACCTTCCCAGGCCGCTTGGAATCTGTTCTGATGCTGTAAGCTAGAGATGCTCTCTCAATAGCAAGCACAGACTATGCCAGATACCTCCTGCAGCCACACACATTCCAGGTAAAGATTCAGAGCTGGCCGCTGCTTGTTTTCACTATGGAACTCAGGTTGACCTAGAACTTGCTATGTGACCGAGACTGTCCTTGAACTACAGATCTTCCTGCCTCTGCCTCCCAAGTGCTGGGATTATAGGCATGTGTCACCAGGTCTGGTCTGGCATCTGGTTCTGTCATGGTCCCTCTGAAGTCACCCTTCGTTTCATGTCTTCACAGATTATTACATTCAACTTGCACTAAAGTGCAGGGTTCAAACAAGGCTTCTCCTGCACCTCAGAATCTCCAGGGGTGCTTCCATGTTTTCTGGTTGAATGATAAAAAACTCAAGTTAGCTTCATGAGTTGGACTTTCCTGGTTTCCTTTGGAATGCCATGCTCAATTCTTCATCTTCAGCAACTGTGCCAAAGAACTGGCACAGTGATGGAGAAGCATGGGAGAAAGGACTCGTTACATAGTCTACACAGTCTTCGCAGAACAGGTTTAGAAATCCTCTCTGTTCTTAATGATCCAGCAGGACAACTGAAAGTAACTTGTTCAAGTCCCTCTCCATCCATCCAGCACCTGTGAGATACAGTACAGGGTAAGGGCTGTCAGAGATTCTGGATGACACAGATTGCTTGGTGGTTATGGTACTATGGACACAGCACAGACAGGGGACTAGGCCAACATCGGCACAAAAGTATCACAAAGTGCTTCTCTAGACTGTTCCTTGCGTGGAATGCGAATACTGTACAGGCAAGACACAGGGCTGCTTCCAGCAGATCAAGGCCTCTGTCAGACATGGCTTTCCACTGGCCTGCTGTTTTCACAGGAGGAGTCTGTCTGCTCCATTCGCTCACAGTCAAGGCTGACCTCACTCGTGTCCATACTGCAGTCTGACTCACTGTCAGATTGGTCCATCTGCTCAAGTTTTGTTTCTCCCTGTGGCTCCCTGTCCTCAGCGGCAGGACTTAGGGATGGTCCCTCGGAGTCAAGCACCCCAGCCTGCCCAGCGGCGGACAGAACGGCTTCTTTGGCTTGACGAATACAGTTGAGCCACTGCTGTTTGTTGAAGGTGTCATTGGCTTGTAGTGAGTGGGTCTGACTTTGGGATCCATTTTTGAAACTGACTCTGAAGAAGTTTTTAACTAGAAATGAAAAACACAGGGAGAGTCAACGGGTAGGCATCTTCTCAGGCTAATACAAAGAAGTGGCGCTAACCCCCAGGGCCCACAGCAGACACTGCCAGTTACAAAGGGTTTTCTACTGATGCAGGACACAGCCCAGTACCACTCTGATGCCATCCATGGTCACTCAGCCTAGATCTGTTGTCCTGAGGGTACTGGCTACTACCTGCATGAGGGTCTGTAAAAATACATTCCTTACCTCAGAAAGAGAGAGAGAGACTGACTTCTTCTTCTTCCTCCTATTCCTTTCCTGATTTTCTTTCTTTCTTTCTCTCTTTCTTTCTTTCTTTCTTTCTTTCTTTCTTTCTTTCTTTCTCTCTCTCTCTCTCTCTCTTTCTTTCTTTTTTTCTTCTTTCTTTTTTTTTGAGACAGGGTCTTGGTATATATACCCCAGGTGGCCAGAAACCTGCTTCGTAGCTCAGGCTGGCTTTGACCTTGTGGTAATCTTCCTGCCTTTGCCTCCCAAGTGCTGGGATTATGATTATAGGCATGTGCCACAATGCCCAGATTGAGCGTTAGTTTTCTAACCAGCACTAAGAATATTTGTCCATTGGACACTGTATCCTCCACAGGGACAAGGACTTTAGTGTCCTGGTTCATCATTAGTACCTAAAACAATGCTCCACACATGAAGAGACCTGAGACTACTATCACAACTCCTCTTGGCTCTTTCCTTTGATTAGTAAGTCTTAGCTTAGAGAAGCCCACTGAGTGGTGCTGGGATGAACACACATCCAAGTTCACGAGATAGGACCTCACCGTACAGGACAGTACGGCCTCAAACTCACAATCCTGAGATTCCTGAGTGCTGACAGGTATGAGTCATGGCAGCTGGCCTCTAGTTGATCCGTCTTAAGTTTCTTTAGCAAGTCTTCTAGAACAACTACAAAATTTACCTTTGTGCAACTGGTACCCACACAGGGACTATGTGTGTTAAGTACACTTTGACGTAGCAGCCAGAGATAGAGACAGTAGAAGGTCCAGCAGCTATATGTGGACCAGTTTGCATGCTTAATCGTCATAGCAACCTTATGGGGAGCCTGAGGCTCACAGAGGTCGAGCAGAACTGCACATCAGTAAGTGAAGAGTGAGCACTGGAACACAGTTTGGCTCCCAATCTGCGGCTGTTCTCTTTTTAGCAGCCAGCTACTCTTTCCAAATGACAAAAGCTAAATCTGTTCAGCCTGGCCCAGCAGTCTGCTACCCACACGTACTTCTTTCATTGTTGCTGAAAGCCCCTCGCAGGGAACCGCCCAGCCGCACTTCCCCATCCTGCAGGTCTTCCAGCACAAGGTCCTTCACAGGGATGGGCTGCCGGTATAACTGGTAGCAGAGCTGCTCGTTGTGGGTGACTGCTCGGGTGATCACAAGCACTTCTTGGAACAGGAACACATGGAGCTTCTAGAAGAAAGAATCCACAGGATTTCCCTAAGCAACCGTGGAATAGATGATGAGTTTTCGAGCTGCTGTGGCGAGAGGGCCCCAGGTTCATAATGGATTATGATCTCATGCTCAAATCTACCTCCAGGACAACAGAAGTTGGGCAGATCTGAGGCACTTCCAGATACACAAAGTTTCACTGCCTGCATACAGGTTCCTCCTAGGGACCCACTGGAGAAAGCCCTTCTATCCAGATACCTGCAGCCATGGCCTTAACACCAGAGCCCAATTTACATCATACTTCACAAGCTGTGCAGACACAGCCTCCAGCTCCACTAAAGGAAAAGTAAGAAAGGAGAAGAGAACAAATGGGTAATGATGAAGAATTGACACTTCCCTGGCCTTGGCATATACTATCAGCACAATTCTAAGAGATCAAAGAAACAACGGTCTACAAAGGATGAGACTGTACATCAAACCCTAATGTTTACTTTGGGTTTCCAAACCCCCAAAACACGTGTCCTTTCAACCACTGAGCTGATCGTCACCATCATCTAAGAACTTCAACTGGAAGCCCTGCTCATCCACGAGGGCCCAGAACACACTGCTGAAAAGATGACCCTAGTGTTCGTCACAGCACAGTTATCAGGATCTGGGATCTCTGAAAAGACTGTACTTGAAAGGTAGATGACTGATATGCATTATGGGCAAAAAGAAAAATCTCAAACATCAAGCCCTGTCTCAAATCATGAAAGCAAGCTTCCTGGGTAGAGGGTCTATCTATGACCCTCAATTCTAGGCATCAGATTCTTCTCACAGTTTGGAAATGCTTAGGAGTTCAAGTGGAAGGATGCCAACTCTGGAGTTAGGTTCTGGCTTTCAGGTGGAAACTTAGAACCTTGATCTGGCAGGGGAAGCACATTCTGTATTATCAAATCGTGAAATTACTTGAGAGAAAAGAAGAGATCTGTTAAGTTTCCTACCACACACATACCACACACTGCAGAGGTAAAAACTAACCAGACCTTGGCTGGTGGGAATGTATATTTCAAAATACTGGCTGGATGTGAGGGCATATACCTGTAATCCTACCACTTGGGAAGGTGAGGTAAAATATTGCAAATTCATGGCCAGCCTGAGCTATCTAGTGAGTCTGAAGCCAAGCAGAGGTGCAGAGGGAGACCTTGTCCCAAAACAAACAAAATATCCCTGAAGATCAGGAACAATGAAGCGCAAAATAACCAGGGAAAAGCTACTTTTCAGGGCTGACGATGGTAGAAACCTGCTAAAAATATTCCCTTACGTGCTGGGGAGGAAGCGGGCACCCCACTGTTTTAGGCACTTAGAACAATCAGGGATTCTAACTCTGTTTCCATCTTCATCAATCCTGTAGGTGAGGAAGGCAGTCTGAGCTCACACTGTCTGGGCAATCTTTTAAAATCATCCCACATCTCTAAGTGTTCACTGAGAATTCTCTTACTAGCCCCAGCTCCCTTTTGCTCTCAAACTAATGCACTTTTTAAACATTTTATTTTTAAATTTTATTTTATGTGTGTGAGTGCATTGTCTGCATGCATGTAAGTACACCTGTGTCATGCAATGTTCACAGAGGTCTGAAGAGAGAATCGGATCCCCTGGAACTGGAATTACAGAGGGTTGTTAGTTGCCATGTGGTTGCTGGGAACCGAACTCAGGTCTTGTGTATGAAAGAGAACAGGGCCCCTCTGCAAGAGCATCACTTCTTCCCGTTTCTCGAGGGCCTTCCCAGAGAGAAGCTTCAAAGAGCAGGGTGCCACACTGGTCAAGCTCCCCACTGCTTTCTAGAAATCAATGAGAAGCAAAAAACCCCTTTCTAGAAACCAGTAACCCCTCAGCACACAGAGGTATGTGCTGATGTTTCTAGGCCTCCCCACTTATGTCCATTTCAACAAGTTATCAATCTCTTCTAAAGTGAAGAGTTCTTTTATTCTTTTGTTTTCTTTCTGTCTTGGCTTTTTGAGACAAGGTCTTACTATGTAACTTTGGCTGGACTAGAAACTGCCACATAGACCAGGCTGGTCTCAAACTCTTTCTGTAGTCCCAACAGACCTTGAACTTAAACATTTCCTGCTTTGGCCTCCCAAGTACCTGGGATTAAAGGCCTGTGCCATTAAGTCTGCCTTCTCATTTTCTAAAGTCAAGGTGGGACATGCAGCTAGATGCAGTGGTGTAAGCCTATGGTCCCAGCTGAGCGGGAGGCTGAGGCAGGAGGATAGCTTGACCCATTCAGGCAGGAGTTTGAGACCAGCTTGGGCAATGTAAGTGAGACTCTGACTCAAAATAAAAAGCAAAGAAGCAGAGTTGGGGATGTCGCTCTGCCGCAGAGTGCTTGCCGAGAAGCAGAAACTAGGTTTAGATCTTCTGTCCAGAAAAAAAGAAGGGTTAGGGATAAGGAAAGAGAAGGCCTGGAGTAGAGTTAACAACTTACCACACCACGGTTATTTTTCAGTTCACCATGACAACACAGGACCCTTGAACTGTCAATCAGGGAGTCTTTCTGGCCTTCTTCCAAGTAAAGCAGCCGCTCTTTATAGTAACGGCATTCTGATTCCCCAGTCTTGGTGTTGATTTCTGCCACAATTCCCTGAATGATGTTTATCTAGAGAAACAAAGAGGAAAAGTAAAAAGGGGAGACGTTAGCATTCCATCCACAATCACAGGCTTTATTAAAGCTAGTTTTGACATTACCAAGATATCACTGCACCTAACGGAATCTGAGGACAAAGTGGCTGTTTTGGGAAAGGGAGAAAAAAATAAAGCTTTTAATATATTGTTATGCATGCATGTATTCAGATTTATGTACACATTATTTATGTTCATATACATATATGTAAATAATATATGAAACTAAAAGTTAATGTTATCTGAGGGGAAGAGATACAAGGTAGTCTTTGATGCATAAGACTGTGGCTAAGGCCCAGCATGGGGGCACATGCCTTTGATTCTAGCACTGGGGAGGCAGAAACAGGTGGATTTCTATGAGACTGAGACCAGCTGGGTCTGCAGGGAGACACTGTTTCAAAAATTAAAAACAAGAACACAAACAAAAGCCCAAATGAAAACAAAACAAAAAACCCCTCTCTACTTTTACTAAGCTATTATGGTGGCACATGCTTGTAATCTTAGCACTTGGGAGGCTGAGGCCTGAGGACCATGAGTTTGAGGCCAGTCTGGGTTACACAGCAAGTTCCAGGCCAGTCTGTGCTAAATAATGAGCCTGTTTCAAGAAACGGAAACCAAGCACACACTTCCCACCAAAACCAAAGCAGACCATGGCAGTGTCTCAATGCTTGTTTTATGTTTCCATTTCTTTTGCCTTTCTGTGCTTTCAGTGTGTAGTACAACTTATACTTTCTACTTTCTTTTAAAGACCTTAGCATTAATGGCCATGGCCTGTCTTACCAGTTAACTATTTATTAGCTTTACCTGGATAAAGGAACTATCATGAGTCAATTTTCTGAGTTCCTGCAAGTATCCAGGAAACCAGAAAGATCTGCAACATAGATACAATGTGCTCACTTCCTAATTTAACTGGGGAATTGAACATCTGGCAAATTGCGTGAGGATTCATAAACTCGTTGGCTACAGCGGTTGCTCAGGCAGCCGTGACTATTTTCAAACACTGCTTCTTTCTCTGGTATTTGAAAAAAACTATTGACAGGCAGTAACAATGGACACAGTCACACTATCAATCCATATTCTAGGCGTCCACGTCTAACTGTACTCGGATTCTCCTTTCATTGCTAAAGACAGTGCTTTGTATTTGGATCTACCTGACATCCTAAGGCTCTATCTTTCTGCACTGGGTCTTGAGGGAGATTTATTCTGCAGAATTTCAGGGAATTATTGTTATATAAAGCAGGTTTGCCAGGAACAAACAGTCATGGTAGTTATACATTTAAATTAAATTTATTACTGCCTATCTTGCCAGGGTTTGAAGTTAAGGCAAGTGCTTTTTGGAAAAGGGAGATGATGAGAAACATAACAGTAAGGTGCTAGGCCCACACAGGCTGGAACCAATCTTCCTCCCAGTGGAATCTGAAAGCCCTGTCCAGCTTGTTCCTTGTGTGACAATGTCATCTACTCATCAGTGCCTGATGTGAGCCAAGAACGGCAGTGTTCACTGGAGCTGCATCAAAACCAGGACTGTTCTGTGGGGGGATGGTCTGCAGAATCATTTTCTGGCTGACAATCCTTGGAATTTAAACCACTGAACAGTAAGTACCAGGAATAACTGAATATTCTAAGTTCTATTTTAACAAGCTCTCTTTGGTACAGGCATGGGGTTGCATATCTCTAATCCCAGCACTTGGAGGGGCAGGAATTCAAGGCCAGCCTCCCCGACAAAGAGAACCTGTCTCAACCAATCAATCAATCAATCAAGAAAGTTCTTCGTGGAAGGATATTGTCATCACTTCCTCAAAACACTATTAAGAAATTCTCACGATGAGGTCATTTATACACTGCATTAAATGTAAGACCCGACTTTAGATCTAGTCACGGGACTGAAAGAAACCCATTCCTGTGGGGTAGGAGGGATTTATTCAGTCTTCTTATTTCTTCCCTCTACAGAGATAGGAAATTTACATGGGAACATGTAAGTCAAGAGACATTGGTACTATGAATTTTTATGTTTACCAAATATCTGTAATGTACCCAAGAGAGCAGGGCTAAAATAAATTCCATCTCCATTAAAGAAACAAGTAGTTTGAAAAGAAGGAAAAAAAAAAAAAACCTAAAACCCAAACCTGTGTAAATGGGCATTCAGAAAACTTCCTTTGCAGGTATGTTCAGGGACGAGCATACCATGCTTGATGCACAAAACTGCCTTAACAATCAGGTACAGATGCAACTTTTAAAAGTGGCTTTACACTTGGTGCACCGGGAAAACTGGTGATGGCACAGCCACACCCTTTCACATTACAAAGAACTCCTCTTATCATCTGTCTTAAAATTTGAACTTTAGCTCACTTATAAAAGAGGGCCACATTCTTTCATGCAGTGTTTCACGGAGAACTCTTTACAGTAAAACGGAGCAGAGGCTCCTGTGTCAGAAAAAATAATTATTTGGAGCAGCTGGGGCTCCCTGTTGCCTGTTGTTTCTATCCCTGCAGACCACACATTTGCCGGGATGAAATATGGAGAGGAGGCAACTCGATCACACTCTTCCCAGTAATAAAAACAGACACGAACTGAGATGGGCCTCGCCCCGGGCCTGCATTTCCTCTCTGTGCTGGGAACAGGGGCCTGGTCTGCCTGGGGTGGGCTTGCCAGATACACTGCACATGCCATGAATCAGGGGTCGCTCCTCATTCTTCCCTATCTTATGTGAAGACTCCCAGACCAGCTCTGTGCAGTGAGGCCTCACCGCAAAGCTTGTCAGTGATGAGACAGCTCTCTGCAATTCCAAAGGCAACAGGGGTTCAAAGATGTGGTCAGCCTCCTACATCAGCAAACAGGACCATGGAGAAGCAGAAAAGTAGAGGATCTGGAGCTACACTGACAGGATCTGAACATCAATCTCATCACTTGCTAGCTCTGGACCTCAGCAGGCTGCTTAATTGCTTCTAAGCCTCACCTGGAAAATGGTCTTGATAAGAAAGATCTCTCACAGATTGTAATGAGTGTTAAATGAGATAAAATAATCTATAAGGCAATTACGTAAAGGTCATTTGCTGAGCACTTGATAAATATCAGTGATGAGTATTATTATCATAGTTGTTATTACAACTTATTAAACTCCTCTCTGGGAGATGACAGGCCATTTGCTTAGTAGGTAGGTGCAGGTTTCTGGTTTTCAAATTATCTATGTAAACTCTATTATTGTACCAGATCAGAAAAGGGTCTTTGGAGTTGGCCTCTTAGTCTTCATGCTACTACCACCTTTCTTTTCTTTCCCTAAATTTAATACTTGTCTATGTGTGTGTGTGTGCATATAGACACATGTGCAACATAGTGCATATGTCAGGGAGTCCCAGGATAACTTTGGGGAGCTGGGTCTTTCTCTCCACTGGGGGTTTCAGGGATTTATCATCAGGCTGTGTGGTGAGTGCTTTTATTTACTGAACCATCTCACTGGCCCTTTTTTAAAAGACAGGGTTCAGGTCTTTTCAGACCTGGTTATAAATCAATTTGAGAAATTTTCTATGTTGTGTCATTAATTGAAGTTTTCTAGATGGCCGGGATTCAGGGTTCAAATCCCAGCTTTCCCACTTCTATACTATTTAATCTTGGCCACATTACTCTGTACTGAACAGGGACCAAGGGAGTCTAGAGACGAGGGACAGGGAAGCCAGTACAGGGGCTAGACTTCCCCTAGACAGGGAAGCTAGATCTAGGAGGTGGTGTTGGGCTGGGTGTGGTGGTGCACACCTGTAACCCCACGCGCAACTGGTTTTTAATTTCCTATGTACCACAAAATGGCCTCAAACTTGGGCTCCTCCTGCCTCTCGAGTGCTGAGATCACAGGCATGCACCGAGTCCATGCTCAATAGGTATTTGCTGAATGAGAGAGAGCTCAGTGGTCAGTAGGAGGTTTGATCAGGCAACTATTATAGGAGGCAGAGAGGAGCTAGGTTTCAAACAGATGTTCTCATAAGAAATGGGTTTTGAGGCTAAGTAAGCGCCAACTCCCATTTTCTTACAAAATAAAGTCTTCCTATTTTAAGATTTCCACAGAGACCATAGATTTCACAGTCAGCAATTGTAATACCAGATTAGGGTGGTATACAAAAAAAAGAAGGGAATTTTAGAATCAGCTGGATGTGGGGGCTCATATTTTCTGGTCTTTTTGAGACAGGGTCTTCCATAGTCCCAGCTGACCTGGAATTTATTATGCAGACCAGGCTGGCCTTGATCTCACAGAGATCTGCCTCTGCCTTCTGAGTGCTGGGATAGGAGGATCACCACAAGTTTTAAACCAGCGTGGGTTACAAAGCGGGTTTCAGGTCAGCCTGGGTCTATGTCAAAAACAAACAAATCCCTACCAAACCAACAAAAAACCAAAAAGAAAACCCCCAAAATTTTAGAAGGAAATGGATCTTAACTTTTTAAATGTAAACACTCTTTTATGGGTTAACTGTGACAGAGCAAAGACAAGCACCTTGCATAATATACACATGGTGGATGGTGGTTCCGGGCTTGAAACCCGAGGTTGCTGGATCCCACGTATGCGGTTCCTACTGACCCAACCTTCTAGCCACTGGGAGATGACGGGGAAGAGAGGAGAAACAGGCAGACTTACAGCTTCTTCCAAGTGCTGCTGATCCGGGTTATCATTTGGTGTGTGCCTCAAGATTTCTCGAAGGAGCAGAGGGTACTTCACCAGACGGCTCCTGGGAATATCGAGGAAACTCCAGAGATCTAGCTTGCGGCTGAAGGGGGATTCTAAGCAGCGCTGAAGGAAATCCTGGACTCTGTGGTCCTGCTTTTTGTGGTCCAGCAGAGCTTTGGCAGCCACCTGGTTGCTGCAGTAGCTGTCATAGGAGCTGAGACAAGGCAGCTGGAAGGAAGCATAAAAAGGCTGCATCAGAAAAACGGAGTTCTGGAGGAACAGGTTGGCATCAGGTGGAGCGAACAAACCCCAAACTGGTCTCCAGACCCAGCCAGCACTCCTTATCTTGGACTGGTGGTTCCGTGTTATATAAGAAAGCAGGCTGAGCACTGACCAGGGGAGCAAGCCCGTAAGCAGTGTACCTCCAGGTACCTGCTCCAAGTTCCTGCCTTGGTTTCCCTCGATGATGGACTACGAACTGTAAGCCAAATAAACCCTTTTCTTCCCCAAGTTGGTTTTGGTCAGTGTTTTTTAATCACAGCGATGGCAGTAGGACAGACTGGAAGAAACTATCTGGTGAAGTCTTCAAAACAGCAGAGAACACAAAGTAATTTTCTTAGCTGAACGTTTACTCTTTTAAGGTCCCTATAAAAATCGGTTTGCTTTTTCTATCAATCTGTGTTAGAAATAAAATAGCCAGTATTGCATATACATATGGATCAGATGTTTTAAGTGCTGGATTGAACCCAAAGTTTCATACACACTAGGTGTTCTGGCACTGAGCTACACTCCCAGCCTGAGAATTTTCCTAACCCTTTCTGAAGTATTCAGTAAGACAGGAGCTATCTTCATATTTCATTTTATAAGAAATCTCATCTTTACATATTTTTGCATGTGTATTCATGTGTACAGGACATATATGTGCATGTGTGCACATGAAGTAAGAAGGTATTGTTCCTCAGGTGTCATCCACCTGTCTTTGTTCTGCTTTTAAATTTTGTGAGTGTGATGTGTGTATATGATGTGTGTGCATGTGTGTATAGGGTGCACATGTGCCACAGCACACAAGTGGAGGCCGGAGGACAACCCTGGGTGTTGGTCCTCATCTTCCACCTTTTCTGAGACAGGGTTTCTTTGCTGTCTGCAGCTGTTCTGAATTCACCAGGTGATCTGCTCTGTGAGCTGGGGGCGTGGGGTAGGGGAGGAGGGTGTTCCTCTGTGTTCAGCTCGCATCTTGCCATCAAAGTACGGCAATTACAGATGCAAGATGCTGTGCCTGGCTTTGCATGGGTTTGGAGGATCGGAACTCAGGTCTTCATACTCTAGGCAAGTGCTCTGCCCACTGAGCCACCTGTCAGTCCTCCTCTTTTGTTTTTTAAAACAGTACTTAAGATTATCTAAAAGAGACCTGTGTAGAAGACTTGGTGGCACACACACAAAACAAGGAGGCAAACTCACAGCCGAGCCCTTCCTGCGGCTCAGTTCAAGCATTTCTACATTTGTTTAAGACTGCATGATTCCAAAGTAGCCCAATTTTAAGGGGCCTCAAGAAGTCAAAGCAACAGTATGATAGGTTTAAAAAAAAATTAGATGCAGGAATCATTTATAAAACTCTGTTAAATGAGTTCTGATAGGACAGGAAAGGTTCTTGGCTCCGTGTTCTGGTTCACAGTTAAAGCTTAAAGACTGTAACATGTTAACTCCACTGCCTTCATTTCGGCGAAAGGCTAATTTCCCTGACAAGTCCATCAGTCACATTGTGCAAACACCGTGTCAGAGACTCCAGCAAAGCATTTCACCCACTCTGCCACTCCTCCCTCTTGAAGTCACTCAGGCCTGGCATGTTAGTGTAAAGCAACCCATGGCAGCTGCCCAGATGCCCTACACTCTTCTAGGAACCAACGAGGAGGCCGTGTTCACCATGATATCTGCTCTGTAGCACAGAATGCATCTTTCATTTCTGTCCTCCATAGGCTGCAACGTGCCTATTCTACAGCGGTCTGTATTCTGGATGAAGAAATAAATGCAAGTAGAGTGGACTACAAGACTAGAGACTGACGGCTACAGAACATGACCCTGTCTAAACAGAAACAAAATGTGGGCCTGGGAGACGACTCCATGGGTAAAGGTGATTGCCACTAAGCCTGATGACCAAGTTTGAGTCCTGTGACCGACATGATGGAAGGAGAGAACTAACCCCACAAATTGTCCCTGCCCTCCACATGAAAGAGAACAGGCTCCCCACAAATTGTCCCTTGGGCACATATATCCACACACATACACATAAATAAATGCAGAAACAAAAAAAAGAACAAAAAGAAATAGAGACAGCAGCAATTTCTGAAGATCTGAAGTTTGTAGACATTCTTTTACTATTTTTTTAAAAATGGATATTTTGGGGGGCCAGAGAGATGGCTCAGGGCTCTTGCAGAAGACCCAGGTTCAAATCCTCACACTCACATGACGGCTAACAACCTTGAGTAACTACAGTTCCTGACGCCCTCTTCTGATCTCCGTGGGCATTGCACAATATGGCTGCACTTACATACGTGCAGGCAATACACTCATACACATAAAATAGAAATCATAAATAAAAATTTCCTTTAGTCTTTTTGAGATATGGTCTCCCTGTAGCCCCAGCTGGCCTGGAACTTGCTATGTAGACCAGGCTTGCCTTGAACTCACAGAGATTCACCTGCCCTGCCACCTGAGTGCTGGGATTAAAGGTGTGCATCACCACACCTGTCTAAATAAAATATTTAACAAAAAATGAAAAGGATACTTTTAAAATTTTTATTAAAATTTTGAGAATTTCATGTAATATACTGAAATTATTTCCTCATCATGGAGTGAAACCAGAAAGTTACCAGAGAAGATTTATAAGATTGATTAGTGAGTTCAACATTCCTTGGAAATGACTTCAATCCATACCATAAAACAAGCCCAAAACGCTTCGTGTTAAAAAACTTCTTTATTCAACCTTGTATTTGGAAGTAATGATAATATTCCCTCCCCCCCCCACACCAGATGTGATACTGGTAATTCAATTTTCAGAGTTAATTAGAAAGCACCTCAGGCTCTCTTAACTTCATTTCCAATTCCTTATCTCTTTAAAGACCTGGAAACGACCAGCTTTCATTAAACAGAAGCAAATCAGCAATAAAAATCTGATACAAACTAGTAAGGAACTCCGGCCACACCGCTGCTCACTGTCCAGTGGGTCATTACTCTCTCTGATTTTGCCACCTGCTACCATGGCAACCAAATTAAGCTCTGGTCCTGTGTTCACACCTGACAGGGTGCTCATTTCCTGGGCCTGATTCAGAAGGCTATCATCTGGTTCAGTCACTGGATAGGAAAGGCCACAACAGGCCTTTAAGGAGACAAGAAGGAGGTAAAAAAATGTATACATCTTGATTCCCAAATATGTACTCTCTTTAAAAAATGAGGTGAGGTGCCTTCTGTCTCACATGGATGTCTTTGTTCTGTTGGATATTTTGGTAGGATTTATTTAGTTAAACAAACTTGGGTCTTTTTAACCTAGAAGTGAGTGAATGTGCACTTTGTGTCTATTCCCTGGCAAGGAGAATGTTTTTCAGTTTGCCATTTTATGTGAGATTGTACTGACCCATATAGACATTTACCAAGCATGACTAGAGAGTTGATTGGACTCAGAGTTCAAACTGTCCCTCACATAAAAAACCAATCTGATATGAGATAATGATACATGTAACTTTTATTCTAAAAAGCAAATGAGGTTAAAAAAATTCGGTGGTAAAAAAGACTGACTGGAAACACAGAGCGTGAGGTTCGAAGATAAGCTTGGACAGCTGTTTGTAAGAGAATATTCTGAGTCTCAGTTTCTCCATTTACAAAGTGGGTGTACTAAGCCCTTCTCTCTTAATGAGATAAGGCATATAAAATGCAGGCACAGAGCTTGCCCCCTGGTTAAGAAGCAGTTAAATACTAGTTATTATTATTACTATTTTTTGTTTGCTTGTCTGTTTTGTTTTTCTAGGTTTTTGTTGTTGTTGTTGTTATTGCTTGAGACAGGTTTCACTCTGTAGCCCAGGCTAGCCTGGAACACACAGCACACAGGTGTGAGCCACCACACCGAGATCCTAGATATTATTATTTATCCCTCTAACATTTTATCAAGAAACCCAGTTTAGAGAAGCAAAGACACTGGCTCAGCTAGAGTCTGAAGCCTGTTCTGCTTGGCTCCTCCCCACAGAGCACTGAATGACTTAATATCTCTTTAAATAAACTATCAAGAATCTGTAAGGGGGAACTGAGGAGATATAGATAGGAGGATCAGGACTTCACGGTCATCTTGGCTACACAGTGAGCTCCAGGCTAACTTGGACTACAGGATACCCTATCTCAAAAAACCCCAAATATACTCCGTCCACCCTGTCCACAGGTTAGGAAACATCCCAGAGAGGGGGCAGAAGAGATGGTCAGAGCTGGAGGACGGGGAGATCCATAGCAAAGAGATGTCTTCTGATAACATGGCCCTTGCACTCCTGAACTCACTGTGGCTGTGATTATCCGCACAAGACTTGCCCAACATTAGGCCCATCAGCACTTGATCAGGGATCAGGGAGAGGCCCACGAGGCTCTACCCCCATGCAGGGAACTTTGGCAGTTAACGGTACACTAATTAAACTCAGTGGGTCACACACACACGACAGTAGGAGAGGGACTTTCACTGGAAGTGGTGGTGGTGGTGACAATGGGGACTTTGGGGTGAAATGACTACAATTCATTATATACAGGTATGAAGCTAAAACTTAAAAAATGGAAAGAAGTTTTAAAAGGCCCAACTATTATATGTGTAAACATGCACAGGTACATATATATGTGTCATGGAAAACACTGTTTTTTTTTTCTCTTATTTTTTAGAAAGTTTATCTCCCAACATTATGAAAAGTGTTGGAATAAATCTATAATTTTGCTTCCATGTACTCTGCCCCTCTCTTTGGAATTAAAAATTAACTAGGACCCAAATTAACATGAGAACTTGCTGCCTTGGAGAGCTTATAAATTATTTTATTACTGAGATCAGTCACTTGGGACATCATTTCTTTGTGGCAGAGGAGGCTTACTCAAACAGGATGACCTGAGGGGGACACTGATCTCTGTAACCAGGGTGGTTCCCTGAAGAAAAGCAACCACTCTGTTTAAGGTCTTCAAAGCACGAGTCATGGATTCATTCTAAGGTCAAAGGCCCAGCCCATGCTGTCCTATGGGGCAGCTTGCTTGTTCAAAAGGGTTTTTTCACTTTTTTCTTTTGCAGGAGAATAAATCAATTTTTCATGGGCCGAATGGGCTCTGACTTTTCTCATTCAGTGTCCAATAAGATGTTTATTTTGTTCTTTTAAGAGGAGTAGAGCTCAAACAGATGTACCCCTTGGTTTACAGTTCCCACTCGTTCCGACACATCTGCAGTTAAAAGAGGAAAAACATTTAACAGCTTTTTAGCCTGATAAATAAGGTCCATTTCTCATTAAGTCTGGCAACAATAGGCCACTTGTTTAATTTCAGACGGCTCTTCAAGCTTCAAGTTCCCATTCAATGCCTGGAGGGTCCAGATAGCAAAGGGGTGGTGCGGTCATACTTCCTTTGGGAACGCACAGAACATGTCTGTAAAACTTTCCCCAGATCAAACCAACCTCCTAATACAAGTGACAAATGTGCCTTTCAGAAAAATGTTAATAAGGCAAAGTCCTCCTTTGAGTTTGTCACAAAATCATGAAGCTCATATGATGCGTAAAGAAATGACATCATTTGGTATCATGAAAAAATGGATCAGGAACCCAGTAGTTCTAAAGCATGGTCTCACTCCCATCCGGGGAGTCCAGAGACTCAGGAAGTTTAAAAAACACTTAGACCTCATTAAACTGTCTGACTCCCAGCTGGCTGGCTCTCCTTGGAAGAATATCTTTGTGAGTTGAAGAAGTTTAAAACACCTACCATAGCTCGTAAGACAAAGTCAAAAGTCTAAGATGAATGATCTCTGAAATATTAAGGCATATTATCTAAATTATTCAACTCAGAACATTGCTTGTCTTTCGAATACCCTTCAGATAATTCAGACTTGATGCTAAAATTGACTCCTAAGCTCAATTTAGTCAAGTCATGAGATATTCCCCCAAAGGTTCTGGATCACAGCAGTATCTGAGAAGCACCAGGCCAGACACCCGTTTTTCCTGAAATAATGGGTGACTCAGTAGGATAAAGAGATCTAATCTTGCCTGGTAGAAGCCGTGACAGCAATCTGCCCCTATTACCTACTTCGTAACAAATGAAATACATCTAAAATGTACATTGGGATGAAATACTTGAGATGCATGAGGATGGAACACTCAAAGACTCACAGAAGGAAACAGAATAAGGAGCGGTGGGGACTGCGGAAAAACAGTACACACCTTGTCTAAGTAAGTGACACAAACAGATGGTGACGTTATGTACCACACTGGCTACAAAAATTGTAAGAACCACATGTTCATAAGCCCTAACCTAAGGCCATATCCTTTTTCTTTAACTGAGAGAGGGACTAGGTTATGTTGGGATAAAGGCCAGCGTATCTAGTAGCCAGCTGGGGCTACAGAAAATGTGCTAAGTATAAGCACGGGTATCTTATTATTTTGTTTGTGAAACATTCAGACCTTGGAATTTATTTATTTACTTTTAATTTTTGTTTTATGTGTATGAGTGTTTTGTCTGCATGTATATAAGTGTACCTGTGTCATGCAAAGCCTGTGGAGGCCAGAAGACGGCATTAGATCCCCTGGAACTAGAGTTACGAACAGTTGTTATCTGCCATGTTTCTCTGGGAATTAAACCAGGGTCCTCTGCAAGAGCAGCCAGTACTGAGCCATCTTTCCAGCCCTTGGAATTTTTTTTCCCAGTAATAGGGATCAAACCCAGGGCTCTATGCACACTAAGCAAGGACTACACTACTAAATTATACCCCAGGCAAGATTTTAAATTAATTAACTTCTTTATTTTTATCTTACATATATAAGTGTTTTGCCTGATTGAAAGTTAAGTATAGTGCTGTCAGATTCTGGAACTGGAGTTCCAGGTTGTCAGCTGCCACATGAGTGTTGGGAACTGAACTCAGGTCCTTTGGAAGAGCAGCCAGTGCTCTTAGCCACTGAGTCATCTCTCCAGAACCCCCACTCCCCAAGCCAAGATTTTTAAAAATAGCCTGAAAAGCTACTTTTGATGACCAATAAGAATATCTGGTCAAGCCAGGCCTGGTGACATAGGCCTGTAATCTCAGTTACTTGGGAGGATTCCATATCTAAAGCCTCCCTGGGCTTCAAAATGAGTTCAAGGACAATGTAGTGAGTGTGGACAATACAGTGAGGTCTTATCTCAAAATATAGAGGGGAAAAAAGTGGGCTGAGGTCAGAGAAAGATAGCTCAGCTGTAGAACACTTGCCTATCATGGACTTAGTACTTTTAAAACAAACAAACAAACCAGGGAATATGCTAATTTTTATTTTATTTTATTTGTTTGATAATGCTGGGTGTGGTGGTACACACCTTTAATCTCAGCACTTGGGAGGCAAAGGTAGGTGGATCTCTGTGAGGATGAGGACAGCCTGGTCTACACAGATAATAATTTAGTAGTAATTGGCCTGGAGTCAATATATTATCTAGTTTGACTTTATTTCATGTGAAACTAGTAATAGTTTCATGTATACTTTTAACAAAAATGCTGTGTTTTTAAATGCAGTAAATCTGCAATAAGAAAAAAAAAATGCTTTCACGTTTGAAGAAGTAAAATCTAATACAAAAAATGTGACAACAAGTAGTATTTAGCAACAAGGAGTCCAGGTAAAGTGAAATCTGTCTTCAAACAAGACCAGAGAACTTTTCTTACCCAGCCTACGAGGATGGGACCCACATGCTCAGTGGAACCATCAGGCTTCCGAACATCTCGAAGCTGACCGAGGAGCTCTGGTAAAAGACAAACAGAGTGCTTATCTTATTGACATTCGAATATGAGCAGGAGTAGAAGGTTCTGGGCTATTCACATTATACCACACAATCACTGACTCCTTAGAAGACAACTCAATTAAGGCTACAAGTCACGACTGTCTGGGACCAAAACTGTACCTTCATGTAGAGGAATTAGGGAGTCCAGTGTTCCAAAAATTTGATTCAACTCTTGCTCTGTCATTATCGAGAGTTTCAGCATGGGGTCATGGTAGGCCTGTAAGGGAAGGGTAAGTACTGAAAATCAGAGGAACCAAACTGTTTGTGCAGCTCCTGAGAGGTGCCATGGAAAACAACAAACAAACAAACAAACTGGCTTCCCACAATTTCTCCCACAATGCCATGGCAACAGACAGGTGTGGCTGGGAGGTCGGAGAATCCAGTTCTGCCTTCAGCCTTTGGTGGCTGTTGGTAAATCAAAGCAGATTTTTCTAGACCTTGTTTTATTTCAGTCTATCATACATTTGGGAAAGAACACAAATCTTACATGGAGGGCAGTCCTGATTGTTTTAAGGTCTTTAAAACTCAACATGACCCTAACACCTTGAAAAAACTCCCACTTTATTCAAAACTCTTTTCAAATGAATACGTATTTAAAAACAAAGAAAAGAAAAAAGTAATTGCACTCTTCACTACTGATTTGAAGCAAAGAGAGTGGAACTTTTGTCAGTCCTAGGCCTCTTATTGAAGATACACAAGAATGCAAAATTACGTCCACAGCTCTGTGAGAGAACACAAAGACACTGTGAGGGCTTGAGGACCAGACTTTCGATCCCCAGAACCCACATGAAAGCCTGGTGGCCCACCTGTAATTCTAGTGCTGGGAGGTGAGGAGGCATGGGAACTCTGGGGCAAGCTGGTTAACCAAACTAGCCATGTTGATGAGTTTGGGGCACAATTAAGAGACCTAGCCTCAATGAGTATGTTGGAGAACAGCTGAAGCAACCCAAGACAGTAAGCTCCAGTATCCACACACACAGGCACCCATGTGCATGCAAACTGCACACATGTCAGAACATGTACATACACATGCATACCACTCATAGACATGTGCAAAAAAAAGAGACACCAGAGGGCAGTTCCTGCCTTAAGGGAGTTTTACAAAGCTAGTTGGGGACTGCAGAGAAGGCTCAGCAGTTAAGAGTACTACTGGCTTCTCTTGTAGAGGAGCAGGGTGTGATTCCCAGCACCCACATGGCAGCTAAGGACTGTCTATATCTCCAGTTCCAGGAAACGGAAATCCTCTTCTGAACTCCGAGGGCACTGCACAGGGTATAGGCAATACACTCACACACATAAAATAAAAAGTAGTAAAATGGTTTTTAAAAAAACGCTAGTTGGGAAGATTTTTCAAAACAGTATACGGAAAATTAAATATATGTTTAAAAAACAGTTCAAGATTAACCACAGGAAAGATGTCACATTGTCAGAAAAAAAAAAAAAAAGGCCAAGTTATAAAGTACTCTCAAGGTCAGAAAATAAAAGGTGAGGTGGCCAGGGGCAGTTCTGAAGATGATGCATTAGAGGAGTGAGGATGTGTCACAGAAGGACAGGAATGTGATTTCTGCCTGGGAGAGGGGTAGATGTGTATGACAGAGAGAAAAGACAAGGGAAGGAGGAAGGCAGAGCCACTGTGGGCCAGAGGATTGTCAAGAAACACCGGAAGGTGCTGGTATTGGGGAAATCTTGACACAGGAAGCGGGGGTTGGATATGTGACCAGCATGAGGTCTCCCTTAGATGCTGTCTTGGTTCTCTGAGCCACTCCTCTGCCAGCCCTACCTAACAGTTTCTAGGCAGCATCCAAACAAAGCTTAGATGGCATTTGGAGTGCTAGAGATGGAACCTCCTATGAGCAGGAAATACTGAAGACCCTTAAAAGATGGGAAACATCCTTCTGACCTCATGATTCTCTGAGTTTACCACGAATAAAAAGATGAAAGAGTTTGAACTGAACTTTCAAATATGGAGGTCACTGGAATGGAAAGTTTGAAATATACAATGCTGATTCAAAAACAAGTTTCCAGGGACTAGAGAGATAGTTTAGTGGTTAAGAGCATTGGCTGTTCTTGCAGAGGGCCTGAGTTCTGTTTCCAGCAGTTAACAACTGTCTTTAACTCCAGTTCTAGGGGATCCAATGCCCTCTTCTGGCCTCCATGGGCATTGCACACATATGGTACATTTACATACACACAGGTAAAACATGCATGCACATAAAATTAAAACAACATGTTTTCAGGTGGGAATATAGCTCAGCAGTAGAACATATGTTTAGCATGCTCAAGTCTGAACACGACCCTTACTACTAAACAAATAACGTCTACAACTCCCTCCCCTCAAACCATCGCCAATGCCTGTTTCCATATAAAAGAGCCTAATTTACTATAGCATACAATTGCTTATGTTTACTTATCTACTTTCAAGACTCAAATGTCTTTCTTCTTAAGACACAGTTCCAGATTTAGATATCTATTTTTCTCCCATGGACAACGAGACCTCTTTTTTAGTGTGTTTTGAGGTGGGAGTCTCAAAATATAGCTCAGGCTGGTCTTCCTACCTAGCATCTAGAGTAGCTCAAGTGAGACTGCTAGGATACTGAAATACACATAAAGGCCTCCTTGAGCACTTTTGGATTTAAGCTGATGCACTCTTCGAGGCGTGCTAGACATGCAGAGGCGCCCTGCAGATGCCAGGTGTGGAGAGTTATCTGTCTTCTTGCTTTAAGCGGTTTCCCTCACTGCTTGGTTTGTGGTCACAGGTTCATCTCGGTTTCTGGATGACTTGACTCAGTCACAAAGAGGGTGCTCATAAACATCATCTTCAGACTGCGGAATGACTCAGAGGAGGTGAAAAACAAAGTGATTCAACGACTCCTGGAGTTCAGTTTACCTTTTTTGCTAATTTCAAGTCCTCTATCAAGTCTTCTTCTCCTTGAGAAAGCTCAAAGATTGCCTGCAAGAAAAGAGAAGACAGATCTGCTCAATTTTTGCTTCATTTATTACTAAACTCACAGTGCCAGCTCCAACACTCAAAGCTCAAAACCTCTGAAATATTTTAAAAATATTCCTCCAAAGTTAGATAGGTTAGACTTAGCATGTGCAAGGCCCTGAGTTCAATCCCCAGAACCATTAAAAAGATAGTTAAATTAGCCTGAAGCAGGGGCTGGAAAGATGGCTCAGTGCTTAAGAGGACAACCTATTCTTCCAGAGAACCTGAACACCCACGTCAAGAGCTCACAACCCCTGCATCTCCAGCTCCAGGGGGTCCAGATGCCTTCCTCTGGCCTCCAAGGGTATCCCACACATACACGTAAATAAGTAAAATTAAAATTAATATTTAAAAAATTTAGCCAGAAGCAAATGAATCCTGTAGCTAAAATCTGCTAAAAAAAAAAAAAAATACTACAAAATTTTTGGGTAATAGGCTTTCCTGTGTGAGAGCTTTGACATTTATTTCCAGTCCTTGATGCTTTAGAACTCTGACGAAGCCAAGCGAGAGAACTCTATCAAATGAAATGATTGCTGCCTGAGCTTGGATTCCATGTCTTTGCTGTGAGTGGCAATCAAAAGAAATAATGATCCAGAGTCGGTTTCCAGTAATGGATCTGGGAACATTATTAACTAGACCATCACAGCTTGCCTCTCTTTCACTCAAAGGACGTGAATCTCTGGAGAAAGCTATGCTCCTATCTTCTACTTTTCTTGAAACTGAGATTACAGAAAGAATCCAACATCTTATCACTGCAAATAAAACCTGGCCAAGTTAATTCATTCTGAAGCACTTCAGCACCGCAAGGTACAATAAATAAAATGACAGCAGCTGGCTGTGTGCAAGTGTGTAAATGGACCATTTCTAATCTGGCTCCATTAAGTCATCATAATTTAGAGAGCTATGATGTATAGAACACCCTCTCTCATCTGAGAATCTAAACACTGGGAAAACACAATTCTATTAAAGGACTACAAGTTCGTGGATGGCTCAGAAACAACTGTACTGCTTCCAAACTGGAGGGAAGGAGTGAACAGCTTTCAGGAACAGCCACTACATTGGGGTTTGGGGACTGGGGAGCAATGCAATAGAGCGATATAGGTGGAGGCAGGACACTGTGCTGGGCGACTCCCCTTCCTGAGGCACAGGGGAGCCTCATGTCATGGTCTGCTGACACTATTTTATTTACTTTTATACTTTGAAATAATTACACTCACATGAAGAGCTGAAAAAATAGCACAGAGGTATCCCATGCACCTATCATCTGGCTGTCTCCAACATAACCTGGCAACCTCCATCACTAACTTTTGGTGTTATGACAGTATGCTATCGAAGCTAGGAAATAGGCGGGCCCAAAAACCTTAACCAGCCTTTATGTGGACCTTCCTCAGCTTTCCTTGACTAACTGTTTTATGGGATCTCACTTATAAAGACTGACCAAATTTGGACCACCAAGAGAGAGAAACCACAGGACTCCACAATGGGAAACATGTGTGACTTTGGAGTAAGAGAGGATGTAAGTTCAAATCCTGACACAGCTTGCCTTGTATTCACCATGCCTTAACACATTCCTTATCTGCGGAGCCTTTCTCTCTCTCCTTCCTTTCCTCCCTCCCTTTTGTTGCATTGTCAGATTATCCAAGATATCTATCTATCTATCTATCTATCTATCTATCTATCTATCTATCTATCACCTATCTATCTAGATATAGATATATACTGCTAACATGTCGGAAATACAGAAAAGCATAAGGAAGATTTAAAATTACCCGCAACAGCATCTTCTTAACTCTGAGAATATATAAATAACTGACTCAGTTCTTCTACTCTCTCACTTTTTTTCTCTCCTCCATTTTCCTAATACAGATCACTTCTGACACCCCCATGTGAGCTTTACTCCACATACCACGCATGAATTTTGCAGATGACACTAGGTAGCTGTCCTTCTAATTCAAATCTGATCTTACCTACCTGGAGACAGCGTCCAGTTCCTCAAGTGAGGTCTTGGTCTCAAGACTGCTCCCCCTTCCAAATGCCAATCAAGAGTTCAAGTGGCTTTACCTGGGCTTCTTACCAACTGACTAAAAGCCAAGGTCCCCATGACCCCTCCTCAGGCTTGTTTCATTTACTAGAGCAGCTCATAGAACTCAGGACAACATTCGTGTTTGCGGGTTGATAGGATATTCTAAAGGATATGAGAATCAGGCCAGCACAGGGGAAGGTACAGGCCAGGAGTGTGTCTTCCACATCCTCTCTACAGCACCACTCTCCCAGAACTTCATGTGGTCAGTTACCCAGCAGCTCTCCAAACTTTGTCCTTCCAGGCTTCTATGGAGCTTTCATCACATCAGCATGACTTACGAATTGCTGGACATTGGTTATCACCTTTTTTGTTTGTTTGGTTAAGACAAGGTCTCCCTGTAGCCCCAGCAGGGCCCGATCCCACAGAGATCTACCCTCCTCTGCCTCTCAAGAACTGGGATTAAAGGCATGTGCCACCACACCTAGTTGGTTATCACCTTTAATCTTCAATCTTTTTGCCCTCTGCAGAGGTTAGGGGCTGGAAGTCTCGCTCCTGTAATCCTGCCTTGGTCTCACCAGTGACCAGAAGCCATTCTGAAACTATCAATAATAGCTGACAGTCACCAGTCAATCCATTAGCCTCCTTTTGAGGATACAAAGGTCTGTCTGCCAGGAAACGCAGGTGGAGAACACACACATCCTAATGTCATAGAGGATTCTGATATGTTTCCTTGTGGGACTCCTGTGGGTGCATGTATTATTTTAAAGGCTTCGGTCACTGCTGAACAGGCAACACAGTCAGAGGCATGTACGAAGCAAAGTACATACATGTGCATGTGCTAAGAACCTCTCTCTCGGCTCCTTCTTCCAGCTGCTTTGACAGGCAACATCATTGCCAATTCTTTGAGTAGTCTCCAGAAACATTCTACTCTTACAAGTAGAGTTCTATGCATGTATTCACTTTCTGATTTTTCAATATTTATTTATTTATATTTATGTATATGTGTGTGCCCGCTTGTGTGTGTATGTGTGTGTGTATGTGTGTGGTTTGTACAGACATGGTAGAGTACTCTTTTGTCCCTGCTTCATCAACTTAGCCAAATATACATAAGAACATCTTCCTGAGTTTCTGGAGCTGTACAGTAATTTAAATGTTTAAACAGTTCCTAGTAACAGAAGTCAGGCTCTTTCGAAATTAGAACTATTCTAAACAAAACTACATGAGAAATCTTGCATGTACCTTCTGACTTGTGTACAACGAGACCTGGTGGTTAGGTTCCTAGGAAGGAATAGCTTAGTTTCAGAACCTGGAATGTTGCCAGTACCCTCTTTCTGCCAAGTTCAGGGAGTCTTTGGTGTGGTGGTGTGTGTTTTTAATTACAGCACTTGAGAGGCAGAGGCAGGTAGCTTTCTGAGAGTCTGAGGCGAATTTGGTCTACGTAGAAAGTTCCAGGCCAACCAAGGATCCCATTGGAGGAAACATATCCGAAGAGGTGGGCAGAGCCCCCTCTATAGAAGGAAAGGTTGAACCTCAGAGCTACTTTGGGAGGTGGATACAGAAAATGCCCAGAGAAATTAACTCTCCTTCACAGGAAAGAAGCTTGCCTTTAGAAAACTGAATTAAAGTTCCATAAGTCAATTATTTTTAAGATATCCTAGAACTTACTATCAAAAGATAACTAAAATGATTGTCTTTGCAAGCATCAGGCTCCTAACAAGACACCTGGCTTCAATATTCAACATTGCAAAATTCACTGTCTTTTTATGGTGGGACCACACCCACCCAGCTGGATGCTGGCTTTTCAGTTTCTTCTGCCCTGAGTCCTAAGTACATGATTTGGTACTGATCTGGAGGCTGAGGCACACAGCCCCTGTGTGGTTCTCGAATGCAGGCCACCTTTGAGGGGGAGACAGGCCGCTCCACAGGTCCCCAGCCTACCTCCTGACGCTTGATCTCCTTGGCTGTAAGCACCTGACTGACACATACGTCGAAGGTCTCACTCCACAGCTTGCTATCCCTCCGCTTCGTACTTGAAGAGGTGGCATTTCTGGACCAGGCTCGGGAGGCGAGGATGTCAGGGCGGCTCTCACTGCGGAAGCTAATGGACCGCTGCACAATGAAAGAAAGAACTGGTCATGGGGTCTGAGCAGGACTGGGTGGATCCTTTGAGCAGCTTCCTGTTGCTGACAGCACAAATCATACATGTGCAAGAGAGAGGAGGAGGGCATAGCCAAGGCTTTGGGGAGTGAAGCACTGTCTTCAGCCTATGTGCTGAGGAAAACGCACAGGGCCCCTTGCATACACATGCTGTGGGCATTTGTTTTATGTGACACGGACACTGAGTGAACTACAGAGCAAGAACCTGGTAGCCAGGCTTGCACAGAAAAGGCAGCTCTCCGATACCCCCACCCCTCAACCCCCAGACAAGGGGCTTGTTTCCAATGGTCAGCTCCCCCTTCCCAAGGAAAAGGCAAACAGTGGGAGAGCCAGAAACAAAGGCTTGCCCTCTCCTTCTACAATAGGACCCCACTATCCCTGAGTGTCCCTTGTATAGTTTGGGTGGGCTTCTCTAGGCCTGATGAACCAGGTATGACCCCCCCCACCCCAAGTCTAGGCTAGGTGCAGATTCTCTGAAACATGATTTATGAGTGAAAAGGGGTGGGGACAAGAACATTCCTTTGGGATACTAAGTTCAGAGAAAACCTAATAGAAATTTCTTGTAGCAATTCTCCCTGGTCACACAGAAGTATATATCATAGCTGAGAAGAAAGGGACATGTTGGATGAGGGCTGGAGAGACTGATGAAGGAGAAAGCAAACAGGTTTTATTTACCAAAGTACTGTTTGAGCACCTGGATCCTACTGTGCCTGATGCCTGGTAGAGCTACCTTTAGCCATTTTAGTTATACAAGCTAATACAGTACCTTTCTGTCTCCAGTGAGTTGCGGTTCTGTCAAGGCAAAAAGTTGCAACTAATGTGCATACTAAGTACCAGCTTGGAGGCAAATGATGCCTCCCATGACATGTCTTCTTATGCAAAGAGGCCCTAGCAGATTTTGGAGGTCCCATCACCCAAAGTCCAGCCTTGTGACTGAAATACACAACCACACACTTTCTTGTGACAAATATGAAGCCTCTGTAGGAAGGTAATGTGTCATTTTTGGTCTTTACCCTGCAAGATTTCAACACATTCTCTGGAAACTGCCAAAGCAAGAAAGTATTACTTTGTTCAAAACCCACATTGTTTTTAAAAGACATATTCTTGTTCCTTGGAACTCACTATGTAGCCCGGGCTGGCCTCAACCTCAAGAGCTTCCTACCTCAACTTCCCAAGGGCACGACACCATGCCCAGCTCAAAAACAAAAACCAAAAGCCCCACCTTATTGAAACAAGTGTTCCCTGGTGCTGCTTCCGGTAGCCTTCAGTGCAGAGTTCCAACTCAGCTTGGCAAACGAGACGGGTTATATAATCTGGTCATAAGCTACATGTTTAGAACTGCATCTGCGGCTTACCCAGCACCCCCACCTAGCACCTTTAAAGCGTCCTCTGCCAGGCCCCATGCTTCCTCCAAGACACTCTTTCCTTCTGGAAGGTGTTTCTTGCACTTCACCGAATGTTTCACTGTTCTCAGAACATAACCCAAATCTACCTCTCCCTTCCTCCTCTGAGGAACCCAGACATACATCTGCTAGAACACTGGTCACATCTTACTACATCTACTAGAGCTAAAAACTTCCTGAGGGTAGGAACTGAATCTGCATATGATTGGGCCCCCACCACTAAGACACTACAAGGTAGCTCCCAAATGTTTTGAGGTTCAATGATGCAACTCAACAATAAAACTCATTACAGTACTTTCAAAAATCTTTTACATTTATTCATTTTTTGTGGTACGCATGTATGGCAGCGCATACGTGTTTCATGGTGTATGTGGGGGGGTAAGAGGACAACTTGTAAGAGTTGCTTGTCTCCTTCCATTCTGTGGGTTCTGGGATCTAACTCGGGTCATCAGGCTTGTGGGGCAAGTGTCTTATCTGCTGCCTCATCTTGTCTGCTCCATAGTATATACGTATACATTTATGTATTTATTTTGGCTTTTTGAGGCAGTTGGCCTAGAATTTGCTATGTAGACCAGGCTGGCCTCAATGATACAGAGATCCACCTTGCCTCTGCCTTTGAAGGGCTGTGTACCTAGTAGTTTTTTTTTTTTTTAAGAGACAAGGTATTGCTAACTATGTTGCCCAGGTTGGCCTCAAACTCTTGGGCTCAAGTGAGCCTCCTGCCGCAGCCTCTTAAGTAGCTAGGATTATAAGTTTGTGCCAAAAACCATGCTCAGCTAATATTTATTAACTTTATTAATTAACCTCCCCTACTTATATTTTACTTCCACTCTCTCTGAACATACGTGTCCCATGGCATGCACTGGAGATACGGGACAACCTTGGGGGTTGATCCTCCCCTTCTGCCTTGTTTGAGACAGAGTCTCTTGCTGCTTGGGTACTGGGTATGCTAAGCTGGCCAGCCTGTCTTCCATTTTGTCATAGAAGCGCTGGGATTACCGATACAGGCTATTATTGTATCTGCTTTACATGGATTCTGGGGATTCAGTCTCAGGCCCTTGTGTGGTAAATACTTTTACCAGATAAGTCTCTTCTCAGGCCCAAGAAAGTATTTTTAAGAAAGCTATGCAAAGTCTGGGAATGTAGTTCAGCACATTTTCTGATCACCAGTGCCATATAAACTGCACGTGGTGTCGTATCCCTGTAATCTTAGCACACAGGAGGGAGAGGAAAGAAGGTCAGAAGTTCAAAGTTATCCTTAGCTACATAGTGAATCTGAGGCCAACCTAGACTACCTGAAACCCTGTCTCAAAAACAAAGAAGTCATTCAATGTAAGAGCACTCTTGAGTAAGTTAGAATTACCTCTTGTCAGAATATTATTTAGCCATTAAAGCAACTCTCCGATAATATAGCTTCAAAAGTCCTTCTATGCAAAAATTACTTCATGTTAATATCTATAGGAACACTACATAATTACGCATACAGTGTGATTCGAACAGATACCATAGGGATGCTATCTGTTTCTTGTTTTTTTTTCCCCATACGGATAGTACATGAGACTTCTATCTTACTTTATAAATTTTTTTATAACCCAAGAAAAACGAATTAATGGAAATGTAAGGGGAAACTTCCAAGGGGCTTCAGAATATTACCAGAGCTTTCTGGAGGCCGGGAGGTGGCACTGGTTCGAAGCAGTGAGGGACGCAAGCTCCCCAGGCTGGCAGGAGTCTACAAGCTCCCAGCTCACAAATGAGCTCTTGACAGGTGACCTAGTCCTGTGCAGGACAGCAAGAAAGGACTTGCCAGGTTGCTAATGCTAACCCACAAATCCTATGATCTCTTAAAAAAAAAAAAAAAAAACAACCAAAACCAAAAAAGAAAACAGGGCCTTACAAACAGTAACTAGACTAAATGGACACAGCTTGCCTGCACTCAGCATCAATTAGCCACACTCACTGAAAGGTCAAAACAAGGCAGTGAGTCAGTCACTAGATCACCCCCTTCGTGGTTCAGATGGGTGGGTCGGAATTAAAGAGCAGAAAGAAAGGAAAATACACGAAAAGGAAAATTCGAAATGAAAGTTTCCACTTTCACCTGAAAGAATCAAGGGCCTATCTCATTATACTTTCAGTCTGACCGACTTTGGACTTCCCCCACCAGTTTGAAAGTAATTTATGCCAACTTTAAACTTTCATGCCTTGCAAAATTATGTAATATTAGGTACAGATCCTCTCCTTTTCCTCAAATCCAGTTCCTGGCAATAGCCACTGTCATGTTTTAGATCTTTCCAAGCCTTCTCTAAGCATTCACAGAAAACAGAATGTTTCTCTTTCCATTAAATAATACCTTTCTTTCAATGTCAGAATATAAAACCTACCCTTCAAAAAATGTCACTGAGATGCATCATTGAGAACAAAATGTAATAACACATATGTATGAAAATTCCACAATGAACTTTGTATGCTAACCCAAAAAGTTAATTAAAAGGAAGAGATCAGGGGCTGGAGAGATGACTCAGCGGTTAATAGCATTGGCTGCTCTTGCAGAGGACCCAGGTTCGAGTCCCAGAAAATACATGATGGCTAACAACGATCCACAATTCCAGTTTCAGGGGAATCTAATGCCCTTCTTTGACCTCCATGGGCGTTGCATGATACAGGCACACTTATATACATGCAGGCAATACACATAAAATAAAAATAATATTTTTAAAAAGAGCCAATTCCTTTTAAGTAAAAACAATAGTGAGGTAAAATTCATGCAACATAAAATTAATCAACTTTTTTATTTTTAAAAAGATTTATTTATTTTATTTTATGAGTATGAATGTTTGCCTGAATGTATGTTTGTTTGTACGTCACATGTGTGGAATGCTCACAGAAACCAGAAGAGGGTGTTGGCTTCCTTGGAATGGGAGTTACAGACAGTTGTGAGCAGTCATGGGGATGCTGGGAACCAAACCCAGGTCCTTTCCAGAGCAGCTAGTGTTCATAACCACTGAGCCATCTCGTGGCACCTATTTTTATTTTTACTGAGACAGGGTTTCATTACGTAGCTCTGGCTGACCTGAAACTCACTATGTAGATCAGGCTGGCTTCAAACTCACAGAAATCTGTCTGCTTCTGCCTCCCAGGCGCTAGGATTTAAGGTGTGCATCACACGTCCAGCCTGGAACCATTGTTAGGTGGCACTGAGCACACGTTGCTCAACCACATCTCCCTAATTACAAAACATTTAACAGCCCAAAGTCATGCATTCTTTGATGCCTGTGGTCCGAGTGGACCACACATTGATTCAACTCTCAGCTTATAAACATTAAAACCGTTTCTAATATCTGGCTATTACCAAACATGCTCAGGGAACATCGTTTGTGTATCAGTGCTGATATTTGTGAAGGCAGATTCCTTACGTAGAATTCCTTAGTCTAAAAACTATCCAAATGTATTTTTATCGTACATATGTCTATGCTAAGTAAGTACTCTATCACTGAAGTACAGCCTTAGCTCTAGTATCAATATTTAATGCTAGTGTGCATTGCTAAATTAGCCTTCAACCAGGTTAATGGTCAACTGTGCGTCTCCCAGACAGGTACAGGATAGCACCGCCATTCTCTTCAAGGTGGTTTTGGTTTTATTTGTCTGACAGGCAAAAATGATTAAACTTGAATTACAGTGTTATGTTTTGAATATAAGCAAGAGTGAACATATTTTCTGCATTTATTGAGATATTTCTCAGTGAGTTGGAGACTTTCTTCATTGAAGTTTGGAGAAAACAATAGGTGAACTATCCTAGGGGAGTGCCATCCTAAAAAGACCTCATTTTTGGATTTCTTCATGCTGCCTAGGCTCAGGGTTACCATGGAGTGACCTCTGAGGGCCCCTCATCTATGTGCCTGCCTGTGCTCAGGTCTTCAGAGTCACTTTTTCCAATCCATATGCCACCCTAGCAAGGTGGGAATGTGTTTTCATTTTACCAATGAGGAAACTGAGGCTGAGGAAAGGCAGGCTAAGGCACTCGCCAAGATGAGATCTGTTTGGTTTCAGAAACTTGAGCTCTTTCTACAATGGGAGCCAAAACTGCTATTTCTATGAAGTCACAGGCTGTGTGAAGGTTTCGATAAGAAGAGGTCTAGCTCCTGCCTTCTAGAAACTGGAATTAAGGAAAGAGACTGCATTGAGTTCTGTTTTAGGAATAATCATTGACTTCTGACCAAATAAACTCCAGATTTACACCTTGAAGTAGGGTGAATTAAACCAAACACTGCTTCTTACTTTCCTCAAAGAAACAGGGGGGATGTTGAAAGGAAACTGCAAGAAAAGTTATAGAGAACCTAGGTCAGGCACATGGTCACCAACTGGCTAGCCCTGGGGGGGAGGAGTGGCTGCTGTGGCATCCTGGGTCAGTGCCTGGGACAGGACAGGTGTTCACAGTAGCAATGAATGAGCTAGTAAGTACCAGGAACTACACCCGGACCAGCCATCAGTATAACTGGGCACAATTCTATGAGCAGAGTGAGCTGGGGGGAAGAACACAGGATTACTTCTAGAAGAACCTCAAAGAAAAGCATGTCTCATGAGAGAGGAGCCGGACACTGCTGAGCCCCTGCCGCTGCCCTCCATGCTTTTATGTTTCTGTGTCTGCATGAGGGAACTTTATGACCCGTTGTCCTTGTTCTGACATGTGTTTCCTTCCAATCTTGGACAAATGTATTACTTTTCTCGTTGCTATCACTGAGTAGCTGACAAGAAGCAACTTAAGGGAGGAAAGGTTTATTTTGGTTCACGTTTTGAGAGGATGCAGTCCATCATGGAGGAGAGGTATTGTAGCAGGAACACAAAGAGGCAGCTGGTCACTCTGTTTGATGGGAGGAAGCACAGAGTGGTCAGGAGGCAGGGACAAGTTATAAAGCCTCAAGACCAGACCCCTAGTGACCTACATCCTCCAGCAAGGCTCCACCTCCCAAACCTCCCAAAACTATGCTACCAGCTGGGGACCGAGTGTTTAAGTCGCACACTGAAAGCACAATGAAAAGTCCCTGAAGGCAAGGACAGATATCTGCTTGTTTGCTGGTGGAGTTATCAGTTACTCACACATAGGAGGGCTCAACAACTTGGGTTTTAAAAGTGAACAGGGGGCTGCTATATGCTAGGCACGGTGAGAGAAACTTTAGAGTTCTGCTATACCCAAGAGGTAGGGACTCTTGCTTCCATTTTACAGAAATGGAAGCCTGAGGCTCAGAGAAGGTAACACTTTGCTGAAGGTCATGCATTTAGCCAGTGGTTAGAATTTAAACCATAGTGGCTAAGGGGACAGCTCAGAATGGCGACTCAGGTCTGCCCTGGTGTGCATTTGCCAAAGTAGATGAGTTTCATGTTGCTTCTCAGTCTACAGCAGTTTCTCAATCCACAACCCAGGGGTGCCGACCAAAACATCTCTAGACATTGCCCATGTCCCCTCAGGAAAGAAGCACTGGTTCATGACAAACCAGGAGAAGTCCATTTCCAAGTGACAGACTTGGCCTTGGGAGGGATTGAATAAACACAGAAACACATCCACAGATCTGCTGGGGTGGAGAAGATTCTGGGGCTGCAATGGAAACTATTCCAGGACAAGCAATTTTCCATGAGGGAACCCAGCCCAACCAATGAGTTGAAACCCAAAGCTGGCAGCTAAAACAACAACAGCCATAAGGGACCCAGTGCAGAGTCAGGAAACCTGTGCTCATGTTTATACCGGAACTGGGTATGTAGGAAAGATGTGCCCGACTGTCTGTTTACATGTTAGAGGAAATGTAAACCCAGCAGGTAGATATCTGGAACAGATTTGATTTGTTAATGCGGACCACTCAGTGGGGTGTTCACTCATCCTTTTGCAAAAACAGAAGGTCTCCATAGCCAAAGATAACATGTTCCAGCAAAGAGTTCAGGTCAGGCAAAGTCTCTACATCATCCCGACTACACAGTTATTTGGTAGCAGATGGTTCATTATTAAACAGATTGGAAGCTAGGATGGGACTAGAAGAGGAAACATGTTCCTGTGTGGCGGCTGCAGTGGGTTAAACCAAAATGTACCAAAACGTTGTCATAAAAGGCTCTTGCACAGCATCCTGGGAGAGGCTTCACTAGAACAATTTGTTTAAGATAAGAAGCAGTACTTCAGATGTGAGAGCATCACATCTGACTGTTGTGCTAATCTGGGAGGTTCTGGGCAGTTTCTTCCTCTTCAATAGATGAGAAACGAAAGCCAGAGGACTAAGCGACTGGCACAGGGTCAGCATAGGAATAGGAACTGAACAGTTGTTCATCTCCAAGCACAGACTTGAGTTGAGAACAAAGGCTTTGTTCCTAAGTAGATGTGGCTTTTGGTTAACCCAAGGGGCAGAAGGACCTTGGAAGAGTCATCTCTCGAGGACCTCAGCTAGATGAGAAATCTATTGATGTAGCATGAAAATTAAAACCTCACAAAGCTGGAGGATTGGATTAGACTAAGTAGGTCAATGGCCTAGTGCTCAGTCGGCAGACTTGATGCCTATCACTGTCAGGCTGTTGACTGTACTGCTCCTTGTCTCTATACACTGTTCCCCTCTTATCCAGCGAGGTATGTCCCAAGACCCCCAGTAGATACACGAAGCCACAGCTGGCACTAAATCTAGTATATATGGCTTTGATCTATACATACATACCCACGACAAAGTTTAGTTTATAAGTTAGGTAAGACAAAAGGTTAACAATAATTTTTTTTTAAAAAAAGAACAATTATAATAAAACCCTGAAATTGTGAAGGCTAATCTTCTTTTGTCACTTTGTATTTAGAATCACCTAGCAGACTAGAGCATATCTCCAGGTATTTCTGTGAGGGTATTTTCAGAAAAGGCATAAAGACCACTATTAAAGTGAGGGATGCCATCCCTTAGGCTTCCCCCAGTCCTGGAATACACAGGGAGGAGGGCGAAAGTCAGCATAGGACACACTTTCCCCTTCTGTGTCCTAGTCCGCTAAGATATGAACAGCTATCCTCCATCATGTGCTCCCACTGCCATGATGCTCTGCTCAAATGCATGAGGCCAAGCAATTTAGAACTGAACCTTCTGAAACCATGATCCGCAACACAAAATTCTTCCTTTATGTTGTTTCTGTCAAGTATTTAGTTACAGATATGCAAAGATAATACAATAAAGTTATTTATCATACATAAGCTGTTCCTTCTGCACATTTTCTATTCAGTATTTTCTGATCATAATTGATCATGGGTGATCACAACTGGAAAGAGTGAAATCTCAGATAAGGGGAGAGTACTGGATGCTTCCACTCATTAGCAAACAGTAGGAACAGCTCCGAATTACTCAGGACCAAAGAGCATCTCGAAGGATCTTCACTAGAATAACTAGTGAGTTTCGAGAAAACTCATTAGCACGACAGTACTACTTATAAAAATAAAAGACCTGGAAATAGCCAGGCTGAACTGTAGCTAGCGGCAGAGGGCTTGCCTAGCACGTGTCAGGCTCTAGGTTGCACGCCCAGCGATGTAAGAAACAAGTAAATCTGGAAATAGCCAAACAGTGCCCCCAAATAGGGATTAGTTAAATACCTGGAAGCATAACCATAAAATGCAATAATACATTAGCTAAAAACATTCTTTATATGAAAAATAACATTCTTTTTGAGAAAAGCTGAAGGGTTAGGAGAACACTTTCCATGCACACATGAGAGAAAGGGACTCTTCACTTAAAATACATAAAAATGTAACAGGGTTCCAAGCCTTGGAGGGTGGGATTTTATTTTCAACTTCATAATTAACCATATTTATTTTCCAGACTTTGTATACTGAAGTTATTAACTAAGAATAACAAATACACATGACCATGAACACTGACTGGCTTAGACAGAAGACACTACAACGAATCTAGAATCTGGTTCATGTATGGCCATTAAGGACATAGTGGAAGGCACTCAAGTAATCCACAATCGATAAATGTCAAACACCAAAGATCCCAAATTGGAGAAACTTTATGTAGCTCATTGAAATTCTGAGAAGAACGAATGAAAAACTGAAGACAGTGTTTGGTGCAGGTGTGGAGAAAGTACTAGTAATTTGCTCATCACTAGTCCAAAATTAGGAAGCCTTCCAGGGGCCTGGAGCAACCGTCAACCATCTTAATCTGGTGTCTTGAATGGCTCTCACATGCTCCTCTTCATGACAAAGCACTCTACCAGCCAGCAATAACTTCCCACTGAGGAGGTGAACAAAATAAGAAGCAGTGAGCCAGGGATGCTTCAGAACATAAGTCTGGTGGCTCTCCTTAGATCCTGACAAACTGCAGCCTTACTGTGACCAATTTTTGACTTTTTAATAAATGTAACCACAAAAGTGATGGCCAGAACACCTTGCACAACCAAGCAGAGCACTTGCTGGATGTGTGACTCTGATACAGGTTTAAAGCTTCAGGCTTTTTTCTTCTATCAAGTGGTACTGAAGTCGACCTTGTAGAGTTCTGGAAGAGGCCATAGGAAGCCATAAACATGAGGTACTTTGTAGAGGAGCTGAATTATGGCACACACACAATTAAAAAGTCATTATTTATAAATAAAAGCTTGAAATTAAAAGTCAATCATTTATAATGGCTGCCAATTACTCTAGAAATAAAGAACATCTGAGAATTGTGAGTTCCTCTTGATATGCAACACTGTACCATTTCAGCCATCCCATTACCTCCTAGACAGCAAGATAATCTGTGAGCACCCCTTCCTGATTCCCGACATTAGCACCGAGCTCATCCTCATACATGCAAAGTAACTACAGACCAAGACTTGCCATGCGTGGGAAATTTATGACAAGAAAATCAGGGTTCCTAGACCTGGTTAATTAAGTCCCTGGGCCTGGGTCATCTTCTTACTTCATGTGTAGACAGCATCAGGCTCCTCATTCCTCCCTCATCCCTAGAATGCCTTCTTCTCTCACCTTTACCTTTTTCATCTCTGAGTCATCCCAGACCCAAAGCAAATTCCTCCACTCTCAATGCTCCAATTCTCAAGATATTGCTAAGATTTCTCTAATCTGTCCCCTTAGTGTAATAATGCTGCAGTATACTTTATCCTATGAGATTTTTAGTCATATTTATTCCTATTTGGTTACAAAAGTAATACACAGCTATTTTTTAAAAATTCAAGTATAGCCAGGTGGCTCTCTGTGAGGTTGAGGACAGCCTGGTCTTTATGGCCAGTGCCAGGCCAGCTGGGGCTACAGGAAGACCCTGTCTCAAAAAAACAGCAAACAAAAATCAAGGAAAAAGTTCCAGCCCACTTATTCATTCTTTACCCATTTACAGATGAGAATTAAACATTATATAAGAATTATACATGTAAAAATTCTAACTTTTATATAATAGAGAAAAGGGAGAATGCAAAACAGAAAATAAAAGAACTGCAAAAATCTCTTAATCATATTTCCAAGGGCAGTCACCGTCAAGAATCTGACCCCCCTTTCTCCCTGTCAGTTCAAGAAGGAGGGCTAGCCCCATCACCAGGGAAGTACCCACAGCCAAGGCCTGGAGAGAGCCCTTTTTTAATATCGGCGGTAACAGTAACTCCCAAGCTCGGAGCACGACCTAAGTCATATGTAGCATGGTACATATCATGGATACAGAGACCAAGCAAAAACCTTGGCCTACGTGCACACACCAGAAGGTCTTCGGGAAGAGCTATCTTGTCAAGTCCGGCAAACAACGAGGACAAGTATAGCTGAGTCTGAATTTTTTGACGAGAGAACAGAGAAACAATTCTCTTCCAATCTGACATGCAAGAATAGAAACCCAGCTACATCATGTGCCTTTTAGTGTTTATACCCTTTGATCAGAATTTCACTTCCAGAAATATAATCAAAGGAAATACACACACACACACACACACACACACACACACACACACACACACACCACAATCTGTGTGCAGAATATTTAAAGTGATGTTATCAGTAAAAGTGAAAAAAAAAGGGACCTAAATATTTAACAGTAGGAGGCAATACATAAATGGGCACAACTTTTTACAAAGTACTGTATGAACCAGTTAAGAACTGGGATCAGGAACTGGAGAGACGGCTCAGTGGTTAAGAGGACTGGCTGTTCTTGCAGAGGACCTGGATTCAGTTCCCAGCACCCACATGTCAGCTGACAACCATTTGTAACTCCAGTTCCAGGGGGTCTGATGCTCTTTGCGGGCACTGCACAACACAGGTGCACTTGTACACATGGAGGCAACACACTCGTATACATAAAATAATAATAAATAAAATATTAAAAAAGAATCGGGTTAACATGTTTAATGACATGAAAAATTCTTATACTGAGCACTTAATATGATTAAGACTAGAGCAAATTAAAATAATATAAGGGTCAGGTGTGGCACACCTGTAATCCCAGCTGAGGCTGGAGAATTTTGAGTTTGAGGCCAATCTGAGCTACATAACGGGACCCTGTTTCACAAAAGAAAAAAAACTATGTACAGTATGATTATGTTTTAGAAAATACACAGGAAGGTATATTGTAAAAGCACAGACTTCCTGAGAAGGTACCGGAAGGTTAGTGAAACTGTTTCGGTATTCTTTTTCTGTGCCTCACTCTACTATTCAGTTTTGTATGTTTTGTAATCAGAAAAGAACAGGACTTTTTTTTTTTTTTTCAATACAACAAATGTCTTCCAAAGACACTCAACAGTTATTTGACAACATAAAATTTCATGGCCTAAAATTCACGAACACACACTATGTGAAATAAACTGTACCAACACATTGGAATAATACACAGTTCATAAAGACTGTATTTTAAACCAAGAACAAATGTGATGTAATCCTTCTTTCCTATCCTACTCAATAGCTCCTCATCCAGCTAAATAACAAAGGGAGGATGCAGATAGAGAAATAGAAGACAGAACACATTGAGCCAGGGGCTGGAGATGTAGCTCATTTGGTAGAATGCTTGTCTAGTGTGGCATGAGGCCCTGGGCTGGATCCTCTGCAACTGTACTAACTTGGTGTCATGTGCACACCTGTAATCCTAGCACAGGGTATGTGGCGACAGGAGGATCAGAAATTCAAGGTACTCCTTGGCTACGTAGGAAGTTCAAGGCCAACTTGGAGAATATGTGAGACTTTGTCTCAACCAACAACAAAGGAAGTGGGGAATGTAATGCAAAGTATGAGGGGAAATAAACACAAATACTAACGTTAATGAATGGTGAAGCACCCCCATGTGAGGCCAAGATGGTCAGAGACACTGATCATCTGTTTTCGCCCCAAAGTGAGCAGATGACAAAGCTGAGGCTGGATAGACTAAATGACCTTAAATTAAACTCAGGGTATATTAAGTATGCAGTTATACCCAGAATAATTCTGGAAAGAAATCATTACAATATGAACAGAGGTTGTTTTGGAGTGAAAGGCTATAAACGTTCTTTTCCTCCTCTCCTGTATTTTCCCATAATGAGCAGACACTTTTTATCAGGAAAAAGATGTTCGTGTCCAAAGGGAATGAAGGGTTACACTGTTGGGCAATGAACACAACACTCTATTCTTGCTGCACTTGGCTCTGGTGTGTCCAGCAGCCACACACAGCTGTACATGGAGAGCAAGGCTTGGTGTGAAGCTGGCCCATGGGAGCTGGCATTCCCCGTTCCATAAAAGAGATGCACACGCTGGCTTCTTTCAGCTGGGCCAGGTTTTCCTTTCAGGCGGGCTGGGAGGGGATTTATAGGCCTAGAGGGATCCAGACATCTGTGCTTTAGTCTACCAGCCACTCTGTGCTAAACCTTCCTGGTGAGGAACAGACAGAACACCATGCATTTGAGCTGTGCTCTCCAATGTCCACAAATGTCGCCTTTGTGCTGAGGCCCAAGCCCCCAAACCATATCGGTGCGGGGAGGCAAGGGAGAACAAATCCTGCAGTGTCTTGCTGCAGGACCTCTCACACTTGTGAATGAGCTTTTAATCTTTCTGCAAGAGGCTGCCAGCCCAGAGCTCCCCAGTGTCCTCTGAGGTTAACTGTGGTCTCACAAGGAGCCAGAGGAAGTGCTGCTAAGTGCACCAGTATTGATGGAAGCATCATGTTTGCACCTAAGTCACTGCTTATCCTATAATTAAAGGAACCTAACCTGAGAGACATAACTGGATAGCCAAAAAGATTCTCACGTCTCTGAAATGCCAGCAGCCAGGGAAAAGGGGAGAGTGCGTCAGAAAACCAAGCCAGCTGGGCCTGGTGGCAAGGCCTGGAATCCCAACCCCTCAGGAGGCTGAGGCAGGGGAATTAAAAGTTCAAGGACTGCCTAGGCGACAGAAAGAGGGAATTCATGGTCCACCTGAGCATCTTGGTGAGACCCTTCCTACACCCAAACAAAGAAATACGAAGGGGGGACCGATGAGACGACTCACAGGGTAAAGGTTCTCACTGTTAAGTCTGACAACCTGAATTCAATCCCCAGGATGCACCTGATAGAATGAGAGAACCGATTCCCACAAGTGGTCTTCCGGTTTCCACATGCACGCTGTGGCAAGTGCAAGCATCCCCCAACATACCAAAATAAAGATGCAGCAAAAAGTTTACAAGAAAAAAGTGGAAATATAGCTTAGTGGGGAAGCACTTGCCTTGCATGTACAAAGCCCTAGGTTTAATTCCCAGTATTGAAAATAAAGACAAAGGTAGAAGCTGGGGCAGGGGGCGGGTTGGGAGCTAACTTGTCTCATGCTTAGATGAGTTTTGAAATAGAAAAGGAATAAATTCAACATGCACGTATGCATGCATGCATGCATGCACACATATGGATAAATGGGTGCTCAGTGCCAGGAGGCCTTGCTTTGTTCCCCCTCTATTAGAAATGCCCCGGAGACCTAAACAAACGGGGAAAGCATGTGAAGTAGCTCCCTGGGGCCTGCTCTTCCCCTCCACCCTCCTGCTCCTCAGGCTACATTAGCACTTTCTCTCTATCTAGTTGGTAAAGAAAACAATGAAGTCTTAAGGCAAGAGGCAGGATGCTAGGCTGGAAAATAATGCTGTAGAGCTTGCACTGCATGCCCCAAGGTGGGCTACAGGGGTCACAGATCATCCTGCAAACACGCTGTGTACTAATGCAACTGTGGGGGCCAGTATTTCTATTCGCTGAACTCTTCCTTCCAAACACAAACATATTGCTCAAGTTCTCTGTGTCTATGTACATAGTCATTATGAATAACTTTCCTATTTCTTTCAGGTTGTTTCTATTCCATAAACACAGCCCGCAGCTACATATCTAGCATGGTAGTTCAAAATAACTCAGTAGAGAAATTATTTTATAAAAAATGAAAGATCTTTGAAGTGCTGGAAACCCACTTCCACATGTCAGATTTCTCCTTGGTCTGGCTTTCTCATCCTTTTCTGGTCTCAGTCTGTTTAGAGTTCAGATGTGGCTTAATTTCTTTCTCAGTTGTCTGGGTCAATGCAAATTTCTAAGACCCTCAAATCTGTTCTGCAGTGTTTCCTTGCAGAATCCCCAGGGACAGAAAAAATAAAATAAAGACAGCCCGGGAAGTCCAACAAGAAATGCTAAGGTATGACAGTGGAGGCTCTTCATAAGCAATCAGGGCCGGGCTGCAGCGGGAAAGGCAGTTTCTTCTCAGAAACAGCAGCTCAAAGCTGACAAGCCAGGCAATGACAGCAAGCAAAGGGGCCATGTGCTAGGAGGACACTGCAGATGAGACGTTTGTGGGTGACAGCTGCTTAGCTCCTCAGGTCTAACTCATTACCACTACGTGGGACACAGGCTCAGCACGGCCTTTCATCTGCCAGAGAGCAACATGACGACAGGAAGAAGAGCCTGGTGCAGGGCAAGGGCTCCCTCGATGCCTGTGAAATGCGGACGGGCCTCTCTGGTACAGGATAGATCATCTTAGAAGTAACAGGAAGAGATGGCCATTGATGCAGGGGTCTTGTCATCCAGGACGGAAGTAGCACACTATGAATTTGAGGCATAGTCACTAGGATGGGGAGGAAAGGGTCAAATGCAGTAGACTGTCTAAAGACTTCAAAAAGAACAACTTCATAAAAGACCCTATGTTCAGGACTCCGGTGATAATGTGATGCCCTGGGAAAGTCTGTGGTGAATTCATGCAGAAGGCTGAAAGGAGGGTCTCCAGGGGAAGCAAGTAAATGCACATATGTCTTCACTGGCTTCACGGCTTCCCTAGAAAGTCTTATTTCTCCTGTTCTTTCACAATGGATACCAGAGGATAACCAGGGGCCCAAGCCCAAACACTGAGAGAGGCAGAGCTGAATTCATAGCTAACTGGAGGATTAACTTATTCATTCATGAGCAGCAGTCAGCAAAGTTAAGAGGCGGGCAGGTAGGTTCTGGCCCAACACAGCTCAGTGGTACAGTCATCAAAGATTGGGGAAACATGCAAAGGGAGGCAAGAGAACCTCAAAACATGGGTTGTCAGAGCATGGGGCACGTCTCTGGGAAACTCATTCCCGTCTCTCTCTGGTGCATATGTTTTGCTACGTAAATTTCTGCATAAACTGTTCCTTTGGTTGAATTCTTTCCTTTGAGAAGACAAGAACCAAGGAGGAATCTATGTCTGTCTCAAAGCAAAAAAAAAAAAAAAAAAAAAAAAAAATTGCCAAGTAGAAGTATTCAGGGTAAATGAGAAATGGCTGACTCAAAAGTATCGGGTTGGACTTCTCATGGTATGACTTTAGTGGGATTCAGTCTCAAAGAGTATCTTTTATGATTATCAAATTGGGTCCAAGGTTGTGGACAAATCTGAACTTTCACTTTAAAAGAAAAATTTGGTTAAGAATTTAAGAACATAGCCAGTGAGACGGTTCAGTGGGTATAGGCACCTGATGACCTGATTTTAATCTCTGGGACCCAAAAGAAGGAAAGAAGAGAAATGACTCCCAGAAATTGTCCTCTGACCGTCACGTGAGTATCATGGTAGGCATGTGCATGCACACACACAAAAATAAAAATTTAATTAAAAGATTAAAAACAACAACACATACTTGTTAACCAAAAATTACTACTGTGGCCAAATTTTACCTTATAACTAGTAATAACTAGTTATAAAGGTCCTTTGAATTTACTGTCTCATACATCTTTACAATCATTCTACAAGAGTTGTGGTTCTCAGTAAGTCATCACGGTGACACTGTGACAAATGTACCTGAAAACAAGACCTAGAGATATTAATTAAGTCTCCTGCGAAGGCTGACAGTCTTTGAGTGGAGACCTAAAGTTGGAACCAGGTATGTCAGGGTTCTTGATTTAATCCAGAGGTCAACAAACCTTTTTTGTAAAGGGCCAATAATATACATTTTGGGCTTTGTGGGAGATATGGTTTCTGTCCCAGCTATTCAATTCTGCCACTGTGCAAAGAGCAGACTCAAATAATATATAAACTGACAGGCATGGCTGTGTTCTAAGCCAAACGTTGCTTATGGAAAGTGAAATTAGAATTTCAAGTAGCTTTTACATATCAAGAAATACATTTCTTCACCCCCACCCCCATCCCAAACACTTAAGAAAGTAAAACCCATCCTTAGCTCACGGGCCTTGAGCCAACAGGTGGTGGGCTGGTTCTTTTCCCAGCTAGCTGCCCCTGGTTGAAGGTAGGAGGCTACCCTACCATTCAGCTCACATCATGTGCTGGGTTCCTCAGGAGCCCAGAGGTATTTCAGGACAAAACTTGTAAGGCCACATGTCTGGATGGGGCATATGACTTAGAAACACAACTGGAAGGGAAAACCTGGAAGAAATAACTCCTACTCTGCCCGAGCTGGGGTTGCAGCTCGCAAATGTTTCTGTTCCTTGCAGTCCCTCCAACCGCACTCTTCTAAGTGGCCATTCAGGTTGACCAGCAGAAATTCTGGGCGGCATGAGCCCAACCTGGCTTCCGGCAACCACAGACCCTTTGTTCCCTTACCTGCAGGGTTTGGCTGAAGCGCTTTAATGGTGTGGTCTTCACCGGTGGGATGAGGTTTGCAAGCGATGTGACTCGGGAAAGAGGTTTCACCCGTTTATTACTAGGTTCCTGTAGGGTTAAAAACAAAGCAAGAGGACAAGGTCAAGGCCATGATGACATCTACCACACCATCATATCCCAACTCCGTGAACTGCTGGTGGCAGGATGCTCTGTGGAATGTCAACACTGCCCCATCTTGCTGCACAGACAACCTGGCTGAGGAGCCAGGGAAAGAGAAATGACGGAGAATGCAGGTAGAGGCGGCTCAGTCAGGGAGGCGGAGGAGAGGATCCCCCCTCCTCTTGCATCTCCTCATCACCCCTTATATTTGCCAGCTTTTAATTTACAAGCTTCGCCTCAGTAAATCTTTCTTCCCACTGCGGCGGAGAGAAGCACCTTCTGATTTTCCACCCAGTGACCTTGTCTGGTAGTGGTATGTCCTTTGTTGTTTCTGGTTTCATCTTTAAAAAAAAAAAAAAACAGGCCGCTTCCCCCACCTTGCCTGGAGCCATTCTTCATTCATGCCAGTAGTTTTCTACAGCACAAAGATTCCTTTTAATTCATTAAATTAAAACCTCTTATATTTGTGTCTTTGTGTGTGTGTGTGTGTGTGTGTGTGCGCGCGCACGCACGCGTACATGCACAGAGAACAGAAATCAACTTGTGGAAGTTGGTTTTCTCTTTCTATCATGTGGATCTCCAGGGATCAAACTCAGGTTATCAGTCTTGGTGGCAAGTGCCTTAATCCCACTGAGCTAACTTGCTAGCCCCAAATCTATTTTTTAAAGTTTTGATTATTATGGGATCATAAGAAAGCAGTTTTATATTTACAGCATTTGAGATACACATTAAAACTCATAAAATGCTTAATAGCAAAAGGAAATGTACAGGAAGAAAACTGTATCGTGGGCAGCAGTTTCTATTCTATGTACAGTCACAAATTTTCAAAGTCACCGCCACAGAAAATATCATTCAAAAATCTGAAGTGACTCCAGAACTGGCTGAGGGGTGAGACAGAGACTCCACGTTCAAATGACTGACAGACAAGAAAGAGAAAAACACAAACAGAAACCACAGCTATGGGAAGAAAGAGGACAGAGCAAACATTCTAACAAAGACAAAGAGGACAGTTACCCTGGTCTTCCTAAGCTCCATCTGACCTGTAGGAGATGCTGGACAGCCCCCGAAGACACCAAACCGTGATGGAAAAGATCAAAACAGCCAGTTCTGGCCAACCTCAGTCATGTCCTGAGGGACCCTCAGGTGTTCATCTTTCCTTTTCAGCCATTTCTCTCAAAGTTTCCAGGCTGAACCAGAACTTCCAATTAATTCTTCAAGGCATTCCTGCAGGACATATTCAGGACACAGCAGACGCTTAAAAAAGGCCAAAATCCTTCACGAGTCTGGAATTCGCCCAGGAAGTTCTCATGTCATTTGATGCCCTTGCTAGCACTAAAAGTCAGAAGCCTCACAAGTAGACTTTCCTAAGTTTGGTGACATTTTAAGGAGAAAAAAAATTAAAGCTTAAAGAAGTTCAAAACAATTCCATGGTGCAGTGAAGAATAACTTCATGGTTTCTGAAAGCAGTCAGTTGCTTTTCTAAGAGAATGGATCCAGGCTGCCAGGGACTTCACTGGCTTCTGTTAAGTTGAACAGACAGCCGACAGTTCTCAGAACACTAGGAAGACTGAGTTCTGAAAGTAACAGATGAATCTCCCAAAGCCAGAGACACGGCATTACAGAGGATGTAAGTGCTGAAGAGAAAGGTCAGAAAGCCTTCTACTTCCAGGTGGGAATGTTCTTCAGGAAGCTCCTTGCCCAGCGTCCAGCTCCTGAGCATCTGTGCTCGGAAGATAATTTCAAATCTTTTTTTACGTCACATCTGCACTATCGGCATAACCGAATCCACGCGTGTGTACGTGCATACACACACAACCTCTTAAGCACCCCTGAGTTTCTCTCAATGGTTCCTGCCTGGATCTGGAAACACCAGGGTTATCATCTCTCTCCTTCTGGTGGCAATGCAGCCAGCCACCACACTGCATTGCAGCAAGAGAAGCTGGAGGCAAGGGGTTGGGGAGACTTGGTCTGCAGGCATTGAGTCTAGAGACTCTGAGTTTCATTTCCATGGCAAAAGATGCTGGGTGACAAATTCTGTTCCAGAGTGGGGAGGCAGAGGGGTTAACACCACCTACCTGTCTTGCTTTAAAAGTGGGCAGGGAGCATCGCAGGCTTGGCAGGCTGTGGGGTAATCTAGTTCTGCTTCACCTGCTCTGTCATCCGCTCTAAGCTTCAGCTGACGGCTGTCCGTTTTACCTGCTCACTTGGATGGGAATTATTGACGCAGCTCTAAGATGCGTATAACAGTGCAAATGCTCACCCTTCCACGCGGTGGGCACAGTGCTGCCATGTGAAATCGTAAATGAGAACTGCTTGCCTAAGGCATGGCCCAGGAGCATGTCAACATCAGGCTGCTCTCTGCTGGTGATCTGACAAGCCAAAGCAAAGAACTGAACCAGAAACCACTGCTGTGATTTAGTGCCAGGATCCAGCAGTGCAGGCAGGTGCAAGTTCAGAACCCGACACATACAGGTTATAGGGTCGAAGAGGGGAGGCTTTATGAGACCCACGCGAGTGAAATATGAATTGTGGTGCTGTCCTTGAGGGTTTCTGTGAGAATAGGTGCTTAAAAACAATTCTTGGCATAATTTGATTTTTCTTTTCCATTTACTCAGTCTGTCTCCAGCGACGTGCTACTACTGTCTAAAGAGAGCCCTCGAGGAAAATATTTCCAGATTCTACCGCAATGGCATTACTAAGAACTAGCAAACACAATGCCATGGATGCTTTCAGGTTTGCAGGAAGATGAAAAGAATGTGTAGAAAAACTGCCTGATCCGGCAACCCACACTGCCCGATCAGGTTGGGCAAGGACCTCATTAAACACAAATATAAAATGTGCTGCTTCAAGCACACACACTAGCACATACAGTAACACACCACCACGTGATTTTAAAAGCAGGAAAAAGGGCCTTTCACTAAAAAACATTTTAAAAGGGGGAAAGAAAAAAGGCAATATTTTAAAATAACAATAGTTTATGTTACTCTACTGCATTAATTAGGACTGCCTATAGAATGCTGATTACAAACCAAGACAGTAGGCACATTAGCTGATTCAAAAGTGGTTTTGTTGTTGTTATGGGTTTTAGTTGAGACAAGGTCTTGTGCAGTCCAGGTTGGCATGGAACTCACTATGTGGCTGAGGATGACCTTGAACTCCTGATCCATTGCTTAGTGCGGGAATTACAAATGTGCATAGTCAAGCTCAGTTCCCAAAGTGATTACTTTTAAGCATTTATTTTATAGATACTGTTCTTGCTAAGAGCATGGGAGAGAGAGATCCTTTACTGAGTAGAAAATGTCCTGTTTAGAATTTCTATCATGAGTTGACACTGACTTTATCAATTTTTTTTTCTTCTATTCAGAGGAAAGGGAGAGGGGAAAGGAAGTAGAAAGGAGGGGCAGGGGAGGGGAAGGAAAGGGAACGAAGATGAACACACTTGTCATATTTTTCCACAAAGAAGTTTGTTTGATAATTTAAAGGACCTCCAGAGCTAAGTGCAAACAAAAGGGAATACAGCATTCTGTGTGACTGTTTTAACATGAGGTGTTTTTTTTCCCTGATGGATTTACTGATGACATTCCCTCTCCAGGGAAACACAGTGGTTTTTCATCTTCATATTCTTCTTCCCGTAAGGTAAAAAACAAAGCAGACCACATCATGTAAGAAAATGCCTACCACATCAATATAATCTAGTACAGCTTCTTCCTTCCTTCAAAAATAGCTCCACTGAAATAGACACAGCATACAGGAAAGCCCTCATTTTCTCTGCACTTCAATTTGCAGACAGAGAGGATTTGGGAGCAATAGGAAGACGATGTACATCATGTCTACAGTTGCCATGAGACTCCAGCTTTACTGAGTCACACCATGTTCCAGGTGGGCTGGAAATGTACCCACCAGCACAGTGACATAAGACTTGTTAAACTGCAGAGCAAGGCAACTACCCCACATGTTCCCCAGAGTAAGGCAGAAGAGAACAGACTGTCATCAGATATCTTTGCCTTTGAGTTTATGGTTCCCTGTTCTAGTTTGCTTTCTATTGCTGTGACAAAACACTCTCACCCAAAACCAATCTGTGGAGAGAAGGGTTTATTTGGCTTATGTCTCCCGGGTCACAGTTCATCACCGAGGGAGCCCAAGGTAGGAATTCAGGGCAGGAACCTGGAAGCAGGAGTTGAGGCACTGGCTGTGGAGGAACTCTGCTTACTGGCTTGCTCATCTGCCCCATGCTCAGCCTGCTTTCTTATACAATACAGAACAACCTGCCCGGGGGTGGCCTGCCCACTGTGGGGTTGGGCCCTTTCATACCACTCAGCAGTCAAGAAAATAACTCACTGATAGGGCCACAACTCAGTTCAGTCCAATGGAGGCAATTCCCCAACTGAGGCTCCCTCTATCCAGGTGTGTCAATTTGACAACTAAAGCTATCCAGGGAACCCCCTTTCAGGGGCTGAGAGATGGTTTAGTGGTTAAGAGTGCATACTGCTCTTGCAGAGGACATGAGTTTGGTTCCCAGCACCCACATCAGGCAACTCACAATCAAAAGGAACTCTAGCTCCAGGGGATCTGACAGCCTCTTCTAGCCTCTGTGAGCACCTCAACTCGTGCAGATATCTACATACAGACACATACACAGACACACAGATACACACACACACACATAATTTAAAAAAATATTTTCAAAAATCGTTCAAACATTTGGAGATGTTAGGGCAGCCTTTGCAAGGTTCCATTTGAGAGTCTTTGGGTCACCTCTAATCTACCTGCTAACCTTCTAGGTGGCTTTTATCATCCTCACGTAGAACAGGAAGTTTTAATCTTCTGGAGCCTGATATGCATAAGTAAACAACGAGTGAACACCAGTTCCAGGTACTCATTTCAGAGCTCAAAGTAAAATTACTAGATAACTCATCCCAACATGCTGTTCACTACTTAATGCCCCATTTTAAGATGGAGAAATTAAGACACTGAATAGTCAGCATGCTTAAAAATGATTCACTTAGAAAGAGATGGGGACAGAGAAGGGACCAAATTTGAAGCAGGGGTGACCTCTGAGCCATGAGCTGCCATGGGCTGACTAACTTTCTATAAGTACGTAGTTTAGATCCAGCTTCTGTCTCAAAGACTCATCTCTGCTGTCAGTTATAAACAATATGTAAATTAATCAATGTAGGCATGGCCCATTAAACCTTCACATTTCACATAATTTTCATGTCAAAAAATTCAACTATTAGAAAATACAGAAGTTATTTTTAGCTTCAGACTCACAGGAAGTATGCCATATCTGGCCTGCAGGCCACAGCTTGCTGACCAGTCACATTGCTGTCCAGTGGTCCTCTACCTCAGCCCAGCTTTCATACTATAACATGCCCCACAGGGACACTCTCAGGCACCATACTTTCCCATAGGCTCTCCTGGCCCTGGAACAGGCTTAACCTGCATGTTCCTGGGGCTGGGCATGTAGAGTCCTCCCGGATGAGCAGCGGGTGCATGGCTGACTTCATTTGTGTGTGAGAAATCTCTATCACGCCGCATTTTCTTTTTTAAATTTTCTAAATAAATCATTCCAAACATAATACCAACTTCCTCTGATGTTTAAATAAAGAACACTTTAAAATGACACAAATCCTGGGCTCTACTTCAAAATGAGGCTGGGTGAGGCGATGGGAAGAAAACGGATCCATCCCAGGTGGGGAACTGTCAAAAGTAAGAACTCAGTTGCAATCCTGCCTGTGGCACAAACCAAATTTCTCGTTTAAAATTTTTTTTATATTATTATTATTAGTTTTTTTTGAGACAAGGTCTCCCTGTGGCCACGGGTGACCTGGAACTCGCTATGGAGACCAGGCTGGCCTCCATCTCAGAGATCTGCCTGCCTCTGCCTCCCAAGTGCTGGGACAAAATTCTTTAAAAAAAAGGATTTTTGTTGTTGTTATTGTTTTGAGATAGGATCTCCTTGTCAGCTCAGAACTCATAATGTAGACCAGCTGGTCTTGATCTCACAGAGATCTACCTGCCTCTGCCTCACAAGCGCTAGGATTAACCATGCCTGGTTCTCAAAAAAGTATTTTTAAGGGACAGAAAATCATCTTGCAAATGTACCAATAGATTCTGAAGTAGAGAAGATGGGACCCTAAGCGTCTGTCAATCCTGAGTAGAGGCCAGTGAGGTGGAAGAGACCAGGAGCAGGCATCACGAAGAACAGAAGAAACCCAGCAGGAAAAGAATCCCAACATTGAATCTCAGAAAATCTCAATTAAGGCAGGATATACTGGGAACACAAAGCAGAGAGAGCTAGGTCACAACGCCCAAGTCTAGGCAGAAGGCACCAGGCCAGCAGCCAGCTCCCTGGCTGCTTATTTTACTGTTTTTGTTTTGTTTTGTTTTGTTTTGTATTGCTGTTTGGTTTTGGCTTTCATTAAGACTTCCAATCACTGAACTTCATAAACAACCCAGTGGAGGTCAACTCTGACTTTGTTTAGAGCACACAGAGGAAAAGGATCCCTTCAGGATCAGACTGCCCCTGGACAGGAGTCCTCGGATCCTGTTTTCCCACTCATGCTTTTCTTTCCAGTTCTAATCTACTAAGGAGGAGGCTGAGGCTCTCCGGCTCCTCATTCCTCGGTGCCCTCTCCAACCAAAGCAATGTAAAGCTCAGGAGTCTGCAATTGCCTTGACTCTACCCGCCTTCTTCAGGCCCAAAACTGTTCTGTTCACACTGCTTTACAGCTTATGCCCAAGACTCCCCCGTTTCGGGACTTCTAGGTCACTTCTGCCAAGGTCTTCCCCGCCTCTAATTGGCTCTCATTCACCACTTCCTGATTCTTGCACTGCCTCCACCTCTAGTCAAGCCATAAGCTCTTCTTCCAGCAGCCCCACTCCTCCCCTTAGTGGGGTGTGACAATCTGCTCCACAGCTTGTCCTTCCAACAAGTGCTAAGAGTTCACCCCTTTTGTGCTGTTTTTTTGACAAATGGGTTGAAAATGAGCCACATTTTGTTATAGATCAAGCAATCTATCCGTCTAGCTCTTGTGCTTACTGTGTGAGAACATGCCTGTTATTCATGACACCTTCAAGGGGAAAATGGGAAACAAGCACACAAGTACCAGGAGAACTCTGGGGGCAACAGCGATCCTTAAGTGGGATCTTGTAATCTGCAGGAGCGCTGGGCTCAGAGCTTTCCATGAATCTGCTCATGGCATCTTCGGAATATCTTATGAGAGACCTCATGTCATTATCTTCACCTTACAAGTAAAAACCTTATGATAAAAACCCACAGGAACCCACAGGTATCAGAGGAGAAGGTAGAGCTCATAGAGCACGAGTCACCTCTCCTCAGCTATTCTGTCTGACAAATGACAACAACACACACAGGGCACAGGCTTTATGACTAGCAAGCTTCAGCGAACAGGGCTTGGCACAGGACTCAAACTGGTATGCCTTTTCTCAAAGACGATTCCCTGTCTTCCTTCACCTTTGCCTTTAAGAACGCGTGAACTTATTACTCTGTATATGCATATTCCTTTAAGAACGCGTGAACTTATTACTCTGTATATGCATATTCTTTTTAAAAGAAATGATCTTGAAATAATTTTAGATTCAATTAGAGCTGCAAAAAGCAGAAGAGAGTGGTCCATACACCTTTCCCTCACATCTTCCGTAACCACAGAGCATCATCAGAACTAAGAGACTAACACCGCACAACACTGTGAGCTAAATGTTAGGGGGTTACTGGATCTCACCATGTTTCTCACTCATGTCCTTTTTTATTCCAAGACCCAGTCTGGAATTGTCCATTATATTTTCTTTTTTTTTTAATTAAAAAATGTATTTTATGTGTATGAGTGTTATGCCTACATGTATGTAAGTGCACCCATGTTGTGCAGTGTCTGTGGAGGGTGGAAGAGGGCGTCAGATCCCCTAGAACTAGACTCACAGACAGTTGTTAGCTGCCATTTGGATGCTGGGATTCAAACCCAGGTCCTCTGCAAGAGTAGCCAGTGCTCTTAACCCCTGAGCCATCTCTCCAGCCCCCACATTATATTTTCATCATCTTATCCTTCACAGTCTCCTCCAATCAGTGGAGGTTCCTTACACATGGCGCTCTCATGATCTTCTAGCAAACTACTGTAACTCTTGAGCAGACGCTCTTGAGGAGCTATGGTCAGCTGTTTCATGGCATGTCTCTCAAAGTAGATTGGTATGAGGTTCCCTCACGATTGGGTTCAGCAACCTTGCTGTTTGTATTCTAGTGAGAACACCACAGAAGATGTACCATTCTTGGCACATGATATCAAGGGGTACATGATGGTGCTAGGTTTTATTACTGGTAATTTCAACCTTGACATGTGGTTATGGTGTTGTTATTGGTGAGTGAACACTCACAAAAAATAGTCACCCAATACCTATGAAAAGATATACACAGTTCTAAACCCAGATCACTATGAACACAACCTTAATGAAAACTAAGCTCTGGTAAATATAATCAAGTTAAGATAAAGTCATAGCATGGGCCTTAAGTCTAATCATGGGTATCCTTATAAGATGGGAAGGATTTCGACAGAGACACAGAGGATATGGACATATAATGTCTGAGAAGTGAAGATTAGAGTTAGAGTTATATATCTACATGCCAAAGAACACAAAGGATGACCAGCATACTCTACAAAGTAGGATGAGACAAGGAAGGAGCCCTGAAGAGGTTCAGAGAAAGCATGGTTCTATGGACACCTTGATTTCAGATCCTTAAGTCCTAAAATGGTGTGACAATTTGTGGGCTCTTAAGTCACTCACATTGTGGAACTTTGTCACAGCAGCCCCAGGAAACTCTGATAGGTGGCATATGTGGATTTCCCCACTGTGAAGGTGCCAGCATCCTCTTCAAAACTAATTAATACATTTATTGGAGAGAATGTCTGTTTACCAGGTATCTGCAAAGTGAGCTTCACTGAAGTGTACAGGTGTCGCCTTTGAGGCGACATCGCCTGGCTACTCAGGGAGACCCAAAGTGGGATGCTGACAGAATGCCTTGAGTCAGTGTCTGCTGCAGCTGGCAGAGAAGGGGGCATCAGCATGCAGGACAGGGTGAACAATGGGGCAGGCAAGATACAGGTAGCAAAACGAGGCCTTCGTGGAACTATTTGGGAAAAGGGAATGTGGCTACAGGGACAGGAAGGGGAGGCTCTTCGGAGCCCTTCACCTTACTTCTCTGGAAACAAAAAGACAATAATGAAATGATCATTTCTAATTCCAAATTTTCCATTATTATTTTTTCTCTCTCTCTTTCCCTTGGCACACAATTAATTAACCTGGTGTCAACTGTTACCAGGAGATAAAAGGCAGATAATGAGGCCCAAATTCCAACGGAAACCTGGCTTTATTGATTAAGCCACACGGGTTGCAGAATTACTGGTTTCTAACCTATAAGAGGAGAAAAAGGCCTGAACTCTGTTCAGAACCACAGTTTTTCTCTATAGAGGATGATCTGGTATTCCAACAAGGGACTCGGGGCTTTGTGGACTGTGATGAACCACCAGAAAAAGGACCAGGAGAGATCCCATACTGGATCCCTGGCTAACCTCCACCTGAAGGAGGCCACACCCTTGTTTGTTTTTGCCAGCTGTGAGTCTGGCTGCTTGCCCTGCCCTGGGCACAGGAGGGAGAATATATTTCCTATTTAACAAAATGGCTCAATTCTTTCTTTTGTATCAGACGCTAGGAAGAAAACACCCTTATTTCCTTCTTTCAGCGAAAATAAAAGAGCTAGGATTTATTTTGTTTTTGCTAATGGGGGAACAAGGAGAGCTGGGATAATAAAATCCAGGGAGCATACTACCTTAGTCAGGCTCATGCCTATGGTGCAGTCGGCCCTGTTGCACAGCTGGGCTGGAGCCCTGAAGAGTACTCCCAGTTCCACTCATGGAGGCATTAAGAGCAGAGGATGCGAAAGCCACAGCTGAACCGTCAACTCTCAGGATCACAAAGCTGAACATATTGGGGCTTGGGGTAGAGCTGAGTAATAGAGCATACCTTCAATACGCATGAGGTCCTGGGTTCAATACCCAGCACCCAAAACCAAACAGCACAACTCCCTACCCCAAACATGGTAAGGTTGGAGAGAAGACATTCACGCTTGTGTATCAAGCTCTTTGCCCGAGCCAGACAGCACCAAAAGGCGAGTCAACCTATAGATTCTAGGACAGCATTGACCTGTGATACAGCTGCTTTGGGAGAGCCTTGCAAAGCTAAGGGAGGGGCAGCTGGCTCAGATAATCACCTATCAGAGTCCCTATCCCAAATAGTTTCCCATACCGTGCAACAGAACAAACAAAAACTAAACAGCGAACACAGAAAGAATTCATCCCTTATGACAACTGTGGTCTTCCTAGCTTCCTTCTAGTCCAAAACAATACTGTCAAAGTTCTACAGCTCTCTCAGGTTTGAATAAATCAATGGCAAAAGGAATGAAGGGCGGTGGTTGGGACAAGCAAGGATTTCATTCAGAGTACCTGCAGAAGAGTTAATTTCACAGCAAACACTAAGAGGGCTACTGCCCAGGACATGCTGTTTTGCTTCTGTTGGAAGACCTCAAGTAAATTATTATTTTGAGAAAGGGTCTTAATATGTAGCCCAGGACCGCCTCAAATGTAGGTCCTCTCTCAACTTTCAGAACACTGGGATTACCACATTAAATGCATGTGTCCCTATGCCCAGCTGAAATCAATGCCTTGATTCTTTATGTTATCATTGAATTTTTGCCCTTGCACTGGGAAAGTGTTCTGTCCCACTTGCCTTCTACAAGGACATTGGTTTTTGCTGAATTAAGGTTTCTGGGCTGGTGGGAGGGGGTACAAAGAAAAGAACCTGGGGAAATAACTCAGTAAAATATGGGCCTCTCTGAGAGCTGGAGCAGGCAGCAACCCAGGTTACGAACACAATCTCTCAGGAGTGCCAGTAAAATAAAACAGAACCACTGTTTCAGACCAGAGTATTGGCTGAAGCTTCACTCCTCCATTACTTTCAAAGTTATTCATTTTAGTCAACATTAGAGGGGTAAGTCAACATTTGTCCTGGCAGCAGGCCCACATTTGTTATTTTATTAGTCTGCTACTGGCTAAATTGGCCCGAGATTAAACACATCTAATAAATAGCCCTAAAATATTGAAGTTTAGCAGAAAACCACATTCAAGTTCTCTTACACAGGATGTTACTATTACTTAACCCTAGGCAGAAGGAGAAATGCACACCCACACACGAGAAGTTCCTTTCAGCAAACACCAGCCCCCACTGCCTGAAGTTCATCTTGGTCATGCCCAGGCACAGTGCTACAGACCTTCGGAGAAAGAGGAAGCCAAATATTTAGGTGTCTCTAAGGTCCCTGGCTACATGTCTGCCCTCACAACTTCAAGTAGCACATTTTACTCTGTTGAGGCAGACAGGGCCAGAATTTCAGAGCTGAGGTTCTTCAAGAGTCAAACTTTCTGACAAAGGCAGGCGGTCAGCATGACTGTGTCCCTGGGTTGTGTCTCCTGGGAAGGCCGGTCTGGTGGCCAGAAGGCATTAAGCATTTTGGCCAAGGATGCTACAGAAGCAAGGTGGATACCATGCTATATCCATCCCTGGGTCTGGAAAACGGGGTGTGGCTGAGCAATCCTGGCTGGATGACACCAACCAGGCAGCTAGAGATAGTAACGGTGGCTTGTCACTGCCACCAGGCCCCACGGAAGGCCTCTGTGGCTTTGGAGTCCCTTAGCTACTTCCTGCTGCCTTCTTGGAACTTGTGGGCAGGATGCAAGGGCTGCCCTTGTTTCTCTGTTGAAAGGATGTCCCCTTGGTCTGGGAGGGAGGGAAAGGGGAGAAGGCGCACTGGGGCTTCCATCCCTGTTTCAGAGCAGAGGAAGCTGGTGTGTACAGACCTCAGGATACTGTCAGGATATTTTCTGGGCTTCCTTGGTGCTTAGGAATAAGTCAAAAAGCTCCTGCAGAAGTGACAAAGTTCCTGTTATTATGACCCAAGACTATATGGATTCCTTGCAAAGTACCCAAGGATACATAGGAGCTAGCCTTTCTGACCAGAGACCAATATTCCATGACCTTGAGCCAAAAATATAACCTCCCTTGGTTTGGTCTGCTTGCTGTGAAGTGGGATGATGACCGTCCTAGTTGTCTGGGGGGAGCATATGAGACTGTGTGGAATGTGCATGGCACAGACTCATTTCAGAGGGAGCCGCTGGAGAAGACCAGAGCACTATCATTATTCCAGTGTCCAAAGAGCCAAACACTCACTCCTCAGGCCTGCTCTCCAACCCATTCCTCCATTCCCTGCACTTTCCCAAGTCACCTTCCAGAAATATACCACTGACATGCTCTGGCCACGTACTTTCCCTCCGCATTCCTGCCTTCTCTTTCCTGTGGCTTTATCATCTGTTTAGTGAAGCTCTGGCTGGATAGAGGAAAACTGGGAGTGGCTTGGCAGGATCCAAGACTATACTGGAGGAGAGGAAAATATCAGTGTTGAAATCCAAGATAAGGACTTGAGTGAGGGGTGGGAGGGAGGGTGCCAGTAGGTGCAGATTGACTGAGGTCTGCACAGACCCCCACCTAATACATCACAGAATTATGGGCTACAAGAGATGGTCTAAAGTCTTGCCAGACCTAGCACTGTCTGGGATCAGGCAACCGTAGGAACCCTGCGCACTTAAGCTGTCAGATAGGCAAGGTAGAGTTTTTCCACAAAAACATGTTACTTTTGGCTTCCAGAAAGGATCGCACAGACCTACCGACATTCACTTCTATCCACCTGTCATGTTTTGAAGCTCAGCATTAGCATAGCTTCCTCCCATTAAAGGAAACAGATGTATAGAGACGAAACGGGATGCACAGATCTCAGTCTCAGTGTCCCAAAGGACAGGACAAACTGTTTTACTGGGTCTGGAATGAACAAGGGTAACTCAGGTGAGCTGGGCTGACAATTGGGCCTGCCATCCGAAGACAAGGCAGGGACCAAGGACCCCACATTTGGCTGCTAGGTAAAAACTACCTGGGAATTTAATTAACCAGGTCTGCAGGAGAAAACAGACTCCCTTTCCTGAAGCTCAGTGGCTTCTTCATTTTGACAAGAACAATGATTTTTGAATAGGCAAGCCTTTCAGGAATGAGACTTCCAGAAAGAAACAGAACACACTGTGGTGCTGCCTGGTAAGCACCAGCCATGCCCTCGGCATCACTTAATGATTCAGACGCCCGGTCCCTGTGTGTCCTCAGGAGCACCTACCCACACTGCCTACCAGGGAATATAGAACATCTTAGAACATTCTGCTTCCAACGGAGAACAGAATATACCTAAATCTGATTATTCTCAACTGAAAAGGCCACCCAGCAACAACACAATGAATTGGGAGTAATTTTATTTATTTAAAGTTTCCTATTTGGAGCTTTCATGCGATACCTTGCCACCTCCTGAGCAACGGTATGCAGCAAAAATGAGGTACAGAGCATGCTGTTCGGGAAACTGCAAGGTTGGTGATCTACAATAGATTCCTACAGCCCTTCTGTGGTTCCCCCACGCCTCTCAAGTGAACAGATGAATAGTTTCAAAATGTCATTTCTTGGTTAGGGTGTGCATGTTTAAGCAGAACACACGACTGATTCTGTTTGCCCAATCTCTTTTCATTCTGCAGCCTATTTTTAATGATAAGAATTTTTTTTTTTAACTGTTCACTAACAATTGATTTTTCCAAAGGCTCACTCACTGCTAACACTGACTCTGGTGTTGAATATTTGCAACCGTGAAACATAATGACTGTGCTATTTCTAACGCCCAATATTTAATACGAAACCAGATGCATCATTATTTAGAGTCTATTGAAATCCCAGGTGTATGAATATCAAAAAGTCGGTGTCAGGAGAGGAGGAGAAGCCTTGGAGACCCAGCTCTGCTCTCTGAGCACTTTTTGCTCAGGTCAATCATAAAAGATAATCAGGAAAAGGGAGGACAACAGCAGCAGACTTTAAAATACAGGAGATGAATCACAGATTATTTGGTGAAACAAGTGTTAATTTAGGGGTGGGTTATAGTGGTGCACACCTTTGATCCCAGCACTTAGGATGCACAGGCAAGAGGCAGAGGCAGAGGCAGGAAGATTTCTGATAGTTGGAGGACAGCCTGGTCTACAGTGAGCATCAGGTTAGCCATAGCTATACAGTGAAACCCTATCTCAAAAGCAAGAACAAAAAGTTGTCTTATCATTAGAGTCAGAAGTAATGGGTATTAATAAGTTGTCAGAGAAGATAAAGGCAGTCTTGCTGAACATGGTATGTATACAGAAAGGGCGAAAGTCTCATGAGTTCTTAGGCACCCCGAGGTGGCAAAAGGTGTGTAGACGGAGTACAGGTTCATTCTGGGCCAGGCCACCTTCCTTCTCCCCCAATATTTAGTCACTGAACCCTATAAAGCCTCAGTGAGCTGCTACCAAGGTCTCCCTCTGTCACGGATTGCGATAATTTTCTAGAAACAGAAATGCTGGCCTTCACTTGACCCAGGTATACACCTTCTGACCCTGAAGTCCTCAGGAGGGGAGGAAGAGGCCCTAGGAGCTGCAGACTCAGTCAGTCATTCCCCATTAGGCTCTAGCGCACACTCCTGCACCCATTCTACATAGCAATGCCAGTTCCTTGTTTTATAGAAAAGGAAGCAGGTGTTCGGAGAAAGGAAACCACTTGCTCCCAGTCATACCCAGTAATTAACTGGCAGAACTGAAATCTGAATTCAAATCTACCTGACTTGAAAGCCTTTCCTGCCACCCCCACACTGACTTCCCAGGATACATAACTTCCTCTTATAATAACATAATAATACAGAGCAATATCCTGCCAGCCCGTCTCTAAGTGCTTTGCCCACTAATGCCTTGATTTCTCTTGAATTAATGCTATTAATATGTCTGTTTTACAGAGCAAGCAAATAAGATTTAGAGGGGTTAAGAATTTACCTAAGGTCACTTAGCAAGGATCTAGACTAAGGTTACTTTCTCCATCCACAAATCTGGGTTCTTAACCACAGTGCTGCTAGTTTCCTAAGCCAGTGGAAACCTCACTGCACAGGCAGAAGGGAGGTGGAGACTGGGGCAGGGAATAGAAAAGAGAAGCTGCTCATTCAGGCCCCATCACTCTGGGATCAGCAGGGCAGCCAGGTGTATAGGCGCCCAAGTGCCTCCAGAAGGCCTTTTGCTAAGGGTACACTTGGGGACTGGTGGTAGCATCTAGTATTAGGGGTCTCATTACTGACCACTTTGCAATACAAGGCCCTTCTGATCTTCTAAGCTCCCAGATCACTGTCTCCCCTTATAGACCGACAGACATTATCTGTATATAGTTTTGCTAATAATTTGGTCAAACTCATAGAAGTTCTTCAAGGACAGAAAGCATGTCTTTTATAAACACATTGGTGGGGATGATATATAGACACGTCTTAATACATACTCACTGACAACCAAAGAGCACTAGGGGTCACATTCTAGTTGTTTTATCTCTTGACCAGCTTGTAATCTCCACACTATGGAGTTTCCCCCACATTTCTAACAAAGGATCTATTTATAATTAAAATGCCCTTCTAGTGAATGAGGCACAAAGAGCTCAAAGCAACCAAGCTCACCCTCCATGGCTTGCCTTTGATCTGTGTCTGTGGACAGTGCTGGCTGAGAGTCTTGGATGATGCATGTCAGGTGGGAGCTGCCTCCAAGGCCAGGGTGCCTCTCTACATGAGAGATCACACACCACTTCCTGCCTGAAAGTCATTTTGGGAACTAGAAAACCATACCAGATTTATGACTATGATTATTTTACCTGTAAGGAATGAATGTGAAGCTTGCTGGTGTGCTTGGAACATTTTTTCTTAAAAACAAAATAATAAATGTCCAGTGTCAGTTTGTATTCCTGGGAAATGGAATGGGTACTTACTACAAAGGAAACAAGTAACCTTGCAGTAGGCTGCTCCATAAGGATACGCCCCCAGCTTCTACTTGTAGACCTATATTCAAAACACTAGCTGCTTCCAGGCTTAGTGGCACACCCCTTTAATCCCAGCACTTGGGAGGCAAAGACAGGTGGGTCTCTGTGAATTTAAGGCCAGCGTGGTCTATGTAGTGAGTTCCAGGACAGTCAAAGCTACACAGTGAGACCTTGTCTCAAACAAGCAAACAAAAGCAAAACATAACAACATCAAAACTAGAAGCTGCTGGGGCTGGAGAGACGGCTCATCAGTGAAGAGCACTGGCTTCTCTTGCAGAGGACCTGGGTTCTGTTCCAAGCTTCCACATGGTGGTTAACAACCATCCTTAACAGTTCCTGAGTATCTGACATCTTCTGGCCTCTGTGGGCACTGCACATGTGTGGTGTACTTACATACATGCAGGCAAAACACTTAAACACATAAAATTAAAATAAAGTTTAAAAAAGTAAAACAAAACTAAAATGGAAGCAGCTGCCCCGTGGCTTCCACTGTACCTTCACATTTCTTTTGGAAATCTTATTTGACAGAGGAGGAAAGCAAGATTTAAGAGGATGAGTCCAGCCCAAGGTCTCTAGCTCACAAGAGGCCAAGTAGGGATTTGAACTCATCTGAGCCCAACCTCAAATCCTAATTCCCAACTACTTCATTCTGGCCTAAGTTGAAATGTGATCTTACCCAGTCTTCCCTCACAACCAGGGCGGAGGAAGAAGATAGGTTAAACAAGTTCACCTGGAATGCTGCAATTTTCTTTGAAGGTTGGAAAGAAAAAAATAATGTATATTCTTGGGACAAAGAATCTTTTTTTCCCCTACTTGATCACCATGCAGTCTGGAATCATTTTCTGTGACACAGTAAAGCAACATTTTTCTACTCGAAAAGTCTTAATATTTGAAGTGTGGGTTCTAGGTTCCATGCACAATTTCAAGTTTAGTCTGCAAAGGACTATGTTCACACTTGGGAACTTGCTGCAGCATTTTAACCATAAAGAAACCCTCTAAACATGCCTAGTGCAGTTTCCAATTTCCAGGCACTGCCATGACAAATTTTTTCCTCTGTATGGGTCATTTAAGCTATTATGTACTTAATGCAGCTATAAATTACTAATTTGTTATTCAAATTAAACTTTCTGTAAAAACAAATATCAACACTTTCAGTTGGAAAAATCATGTTATCCTCTTGCATAAACAGAAACTAAAAAATGAACCCTGGGCTGGGGAGATGGGTAAAAGGTTTGTTGTGCAAGCCTGAGGACCTGACTTCAGATATCCAGCAGTCATGTAAAAAGTTGGGTGTGGTGGTGTGTGCCTACAACCCCAGCAGTGGGGATAGGCGGAGACAGATGAGGGATTCCAGGGACTGATAGATCAGACAGTCTAGCCAAAATGATGGACAAGCTCTAGGTTCCCTGAGAGGTCCCGTCTCAAAAAATGAGATGGACAGCAATAGAGGAAGATACTTGAAGCTGACCTCTGGTGAGCACACACACATGGAAAATGAACCCTGTTCAGCTCTTAAATACTTCCCCTTGCCAGAAGCTTCCAAACCCAAGCCTTGCATTTGCTAAAAAGGGAAATTGGCAAGTGACAGAGGTGTTAAAGATATACCAGCTCCAAACTGAGACTTGATCCAATCAGAAGGGTGGGAGACAACTGAAAAGGAAAAGTAATTTCAAACTGTGCTGGATCTTGGTTCTGATCATTTGAGCTGCCACATGGCATGAAACTCAACTTTTGGGAAATAAAGACTGAACAGTCTCCTTATTATAGAAATAAAGATTCAAAGTTCTGAAGCATTGACCCTAACCTGTGTCTTGTCCTCTAGTGAGAAGCCCTCATCATAATCAGCTTAGAAATAAACACTGCGTTTAGGCATTTAGGAGAACTATGAAATAAGCTTCCATTTATTGTTTAGGATGCCAGAACTAAGCTTGCTGTCCCAGAGCCTGAGAACTTGGGCACAAAGCATCCCAAGACTGACAAGAAAGAGAAAACACGGTGTCTCTTCAGAGGCTCCCTCCTTCAAAGTTCCTGGAGAAGCCACCACCAAACAGCTGATGCGGAAGAGGGTGGAGGTGACACTTGGTTCTATCTCTGTGGCTTATACTTTGGTTACCATGAATTTTCTCTTCTTCAAACAGTTTATTTCCTCTTTCACAGTGGTTTCCAACCCCTTCTGCAAGATCATCACACCCAGAAGCCCCCAAAGAAAATCACCAAGCAGCAACGAGGATGGTAGGCAAGGTCTGTGAAATTAAGTCTTCCCAGGCCCAGGAGGCTATTATGGGCCCAACGACACCCTCTCCAACTTGTGAAATCTAAAACTAAAAACTGGCTGGGGGCTGTATGCTTAGCACAAGGACGCCCCGTCAGAGGGCAGCCTCAGTCCTCTTGACCATCGGGCTCAGCAATCTCTCTTTCCATCCATTGGTTTAACTGTTCCTATATGTGACTTCTTCCTCCATCAATATGTTAAACTTCAGGACCTGAGAACTAATCACAAGTGCTAAGTATATACCATGGGGGTGTGTGTGTATTTCTGTGTGTGTGTTTTATTAAGCTCTCCGGTCAGCTCAATTGGGCTGCCAACTTCTATGACAGAGAAAATGCATTTCTCATCATTTATCATGTCCCCTGTAGTTATTGTATCTGCAGAGCTAAGAAGGCATCCGGTTAGGATATGTCACTTTTACGTACATAAGTTCATGTCTATCCATTCTTTGCTGTTTACCGTAATAGTAATCCGCCATCAAATATAAAGTAAGGCCTTGTTTGCAGTTGGGCCTTCTGAAGCACAGGCCAAGGGAAAGGCCACCAGTCAATTGGCCCAAACATAAAGTCACTTTGTGTAGTCTTCCGGCCAACCCTAATGGGGTTTACTCATAGCACTCTCCAAATAGTGCTACTTACAACTGACCCCAGGCCATAGCATGACTAGCTTCAGTCAACACTTTGGCATGCCAAAGTGACCAAGCCTAGGCAAAAAGGGAGTGGCTATCATTCTGCTTGCCTCTGGTGATAAAGAGAATGCGCCTTCCCTTACCCACTATTTGGTTTGCATACGGCTCATGTGTGGACAGATTGTTCCCCAGCTGAGAGGCTAGTTTAGGGAGTGCTAGAAACTTTAGGAATAGAAGACGGCATCGGGGAAGTAGGTCCCCACTGGGGGTCTCCTCTCCCCGCCCCCCCGTTCACCATGAAGTGAGCAGCCTCTGCCACACAATCAGGCAGCCAAGATGTTCTGCTTCACCATGGACTCACAATCAATGAAGCCAAGGACCAGAAGTGAAACTTCTGAGAATGTAAGCCAAAATAAGTCTTTCCTGCACTTAAATTGTTTATATCAAGTATTCTGTCAAAGAACCAGAAAGCTACCCACCCCCCACTTCCCTCAGCAGGGTCAAAGGAGACGGCACAGGTGAAATTGGAACATAGGATAGACATAGCATGCGTAAGGGAGCGCAGTGGAAAGGGAGAAGGGTTCTGATGCCAACATCCCTTCCCCACTTCTCTAAGTTCAAATGTATAAAAAAATATTTAAACTGGTTCCACTACACATACAAATATCCTCAAGTTTTTCCTCTTTAGTTTTTCAAGGGACACAAAGGCATTTCTGTTTTAGTTGATAATAACTGAAAACGATGTCAATTCACAAGATCCCTGTACCAGAGACTGTGATACATGGAGTTATCTCCTATTCCTCTGTTACCGGATAGAGAGGTTGCTGGTTTATCTGGCTATTATAAGTACGCAGGAAAGGATGCTAGACTGGAATCAGGCAGCTGGACTTTCAGCTCCAGCTGTGCCATTCCCATGTGTGATCCTTACCATTCCTTGGTATATCCATTTTTAAAACAAAGATAATTATACTCAGGTGAGCCAAAGGATATAAAAGTGTGTTCTGAAATCTATAAAAATCTAAATGCACATAGAAAGCATGAGCATTCTTGCAGGTATCATTATGAACAACTTCAGGCACACAATTTCCCCCAAGAGCTCAAACATTAGGCCCTCATATTCAAAGCTCTTTGGTCTTTCTATGTGCATGTGCACTTGTGTTTATGTACAGTGAAGGCTAGAGAACAACATCAGGTATCATTCCTTAGGAACCATCTGGGCAGGGTCTCTCACTAGCCTGGAACTCACCAAGTAGGCTAAGCTTGCCAGCCAGTGAAGCTCCAGGGATCTGCGTATTTCAGCTTCCCCAGTCCTGGAATTTTAAGTGTAAGCCACCATTTTTTGTCTTTTAATAGGCACAAAGAAATACCTTATTTGTCAATATTCACAGGAGTGTTTTGTTATGTCTATAAAAGAACTGCAACAATATTTGGGTATGAATTAACACCTTGGCCTTTTCATTTCTGTGATTTTTGATATAATGATCATTTAAAACAATCTTAGCCCTTCTAATTCTTTGTATTTGAACTGCCTATTACTATCTTTTGCTTATTTGTCAGTAGATATCTTGGGGTATTGTGTTATATCTGAACAGATTATTTACATGACAGAGATATCAGTCTTTACCCTATGTTTCATTTATTATTTTTTTAATTTATGTGTGTGTCTCTGTGAGTATATGCCACACGTGTGTCAGTGTCCACAAAGGCCAGAGAGGATGTCAGATTACCTAGAGCTAGGTTACAAGTAGCTGTAAGCTGCCTGACATGGGTGTTGGGAATTGAACTTGGGTACTCTAGAAGAGTAGAAAGTGCTTTTTAACTCTTGAGCCATCTCATTCAGCCCTTCCCCTGTCATTTTTATTTTTTTTTAATGTTTTTCAAGACATCAGTCTACTTCCTTTGTCTAAGGAAACATATTACACATAGAAGAAATCTCTGTTGATTTAACATCACAGTGTTTCTGGGCTGATCGATACATATGATTTCTAGGCATGGTGACTATATCTAGAATAAAAAAGCCAAGAAAAGAAGGAGAAGGAATAGAGAGTATCTTTGGCAAAGTCACAGGAACCAGGAGCCAAGAGAGAGACCACACTAGGTATGAGTGGATTATGAGTAAGGACATAAAGGTGGGAGAGATGGGGAGAGGAATAGCAGTTCTCAAATACTTAAGATACATGAGAGAGCATCCCTCTAGATAACAGCTCCAGAACGCAACGCTAAAATCAGGAAAGGTTTTTCTCATGAGCCACACTGAACAAACAGTATACAGCCTCACAGGGCTGTGAATTCTCTGTCTCCGGAGGTGCTAAGCAGAGATCGAATGCATCCAGCAACTGGATATGAACTGGTACCTATTCTGAACAGACCTTTCCACTCCTCGGTACTCTGATGCAATGACCTGGAGTCATTTCCCGAAGGCAGGTTTGGTTTGTTTCTTAAATCCCTGGAAGAAAAGCCTGTTTTGCTACTTCTTTCCTCTTCAACTTAAGAGCCAAAAAGGAAAAAAAGAAAAAGAAAAAGCCCAACAAATTTACTGTTAAGGTTTCTGGCTCAGGTCCGATTAATTGAAGTTTACTAATAATCAAGGCTGCCTTCTCGAAAAAGAACACAATGGCCCAAACATAGAAGAACCAGGCCCAAGTATTCCTAGACTTAAAAGAAACCACTTTTTTCCTAGCCAGCTGAAGGTTCATAAGCTTTTCCTGATTAACTCCTAACAGCCTAAGCTAGCAACTAAAGTCTATTAAAATCAATAAAAAGGAAAACAAAGAAGAAAAAGGAGGCACAATACATCTCTGGTCCTCACTGCCAACAGTGTGAGCTGACACATGAACAAATGGCAATACGATCACAGCAATTTCCTCATGTGTGTGACCTCTACCCATTACCACACTGACAAATTACGCAAGGCAACAGAACGCATACATCACCAATAAAAGTGCCTTTAATTCCATTAATAACACTTGCATTTACAGAGGGCTTTTCAAAATTAGGATGTGATCAGTAATTTATTTTCATTCAGCAGTTACGAAAACAGTGGCATTAGTCCAGGATTTTAGAGCCAATTATACAGTGTCTTTAAGAACAACAAAAAAAGACACAATTTGCAAGACCCAGATAGTAGTTGGGTCTTCCAGTTATTGATTTGTGTGGAAGGTTGGTGGCTCCTGTAGATAAGCAAAATGTCTAATAGAATAATGAACAGTGTCATGACACATTACTGAGCGTGCTGAATTCTGCCAAAGATCAGCTTCATGGTCTTGAGACACACACAATGGAAATTACCAAGACCCTCCTGGGCTTGCTGAAGTGGGCTGCTGAAAGCCCTGACTGGGGTTTGGGTAGCTCACTCAGACACTCAGGAAAGAATGAATCTTGGCTTGTAAGGCAATTCACTGCTTGTAAGGCAGTTCATCGTCCGTAAGCTATGTGGTAAGAAGACCAGTGATTTAGTCATTTTGTGGCAATGTGATGTGGTTGGGAAAGTACAGGCTTAATTCAGGGCCAGACTGAGTTGAGTCTTGGATCTCTACCTTGTAGCTTAGCCATCCTAGGAAGCCAGAACACTGTGCTCAGAGCCTTTCTTTTCACAAAAGAAAACAATACCACCAACCTCATTCAACTGCTGTGATCATGATTAAAGTTAAGGACATACAGTGAAGATCCTAGTCTTCACTTTTATACATAGCTATGTATAAAACAGCACTCAGGAAATTAGGGTGGTGAGAATTTTTTTCTTTTTTTTGGACATAAGATCTTGCTTTCTAACCCAAGTTGGCCCAGAACTCGAGAATCCTCCTGCCTTCACCTCCTGAATGCCAAGATTACAGGTGTGAGCCGCCACACCAGGCATGATAATAGTTATCAAACATTTACTGTGTGCCAGGCACTATATTGCACACATGAATTACCACATTTGACCTTCACTACGGTCCTAGGAGGCAGCACTATCATCATCTCCACCTCACCAAGGAGGAAACTGATGAGTGGAGTGGGATGATGATTTGCCCAAGGTCACTCTACTATCAGATGGTAGAGATGACCACGGGAGCCAGATGGTCTTATTCCAGGGTCAATTCCCTGAACAACCTTAAAATCAATGTATATAAAGTCAACCTCTTTTCCTTTAATATATGTGATTCACTGTACGTTCACCTTGGAGACTTATGATCTCTGAGACATTTTTCTAACTGAACAAGCCTCAGAATCATGGTCCAGTGACCTTAGTCAGATGCTACCAGTGAGTGATGACCTTTCTGTTACTCTATGGATCTCTTTACCCAGCAAGATCTGAGCTTACATGATTCCCAGGGTCTAGTTAGTCATCTGAAGAAACCTTAGGAGTCTGGTTGCAATAAGAGATCTATTTCGATGCATTTGGTCATGTACACCAACAGTTCAATATTATGTGATGTGGATTCCAAGAAAAGCATCAACTACTGTAAACCAGTAAGTCTTCAGCTCTCTAGGTAGCATTCAAGGAGTACAGGTCCAGGTGGGTGCTATTTTCAAAAACAGGTGTTGACTGACAAGGTATAAATCATAGCATAGCAGAACACTGGGTTCCCCCTGCCCTGTAGCTGAGGCTTCAAAGGTGCCAGCTTAGTTATATGCTCAAGATTATGTACGTAACTGACAATAGCTGGAGCACGTTGTGTGTCTGCTTTGCATTTTCCTTCATCTTTTCATTAGACCTTCAAAGGCCACCATACTGAATGATGGGCCCAAATCTACCAGGAAATCTAGCATTTGATCTTGAATGAAATTGGATTTTCTTTGTATATTGCTGCAAGTAATCTCCCTTCAATGTCTTTATTCACAAAGTGGGAAGAGAATAATGTACACTCTAAACTGACCTACAATATGGTTAGAGTCTTAAGAGAGACCTAGACTGGCAGAATTAGATAGGGATGGAAGACTGTCATTTTCTGCCCAGGTTCATGCCATTATTACCAGGGCTGACCAGGGCTGCTAGTCTAATCAAAACTAGAACCTGTGCTTTTCAGAACTTAGGGTAACACTCAACTACTTATGAACTGTGCCTAATATCTATGTGCTGCAAAATGTATAACCACTAAGAGACAAAGGCAATGTCTAGAAATACCACCAACCAAATCAGGCCTAATGCTGAGTAACATCTAAGCTGAAAGGGTGTGGTCCATCAAGCTGTCAGAGCTAACAACAGAAATGTCTGTTTGGACCTTTATTAAAGATGAAACTGGGGTCCAGTGAGACGGCACGGCTGGTAAAAGCATCTGCTGTGCAAATCTGATGACCTGAGTTCAATCACCAGATACCACGTTGGAAGGGAAAACTGACTTCTAGAAAGTTGTCCTCTAAACTCCACAGGTACATCATGATACATGTGCCTACACCTGTACACATGTGCACATGCACACACACACGCAAACACACACACAGATACACAAATCCCATATACACACAAACTAATAAACCGACCTAAAACTTTTAATGGTCTTTTGCCCTCACTCTAGCTTTCTTAATCATTATGTCTGCTCATCTGAACTTCCGTTATTTCTTCACTTATGTATTTATTTTGGGGGGATGGACAGCATCTCACTCTGTAACCCTGGCCAGCCTTGAATTCATGGTCTCAGTTTTCCGGATTACAGATGTGTGCCACCACACCTGGCTACTGAACTTTCTTCTCCTTTTTTTTTTTTTTTTTTAAAAACAAACCTCATTATGGGGGAAGCAGGGTTTTGAGCCTAATTCATTAGAGACAACAGCTTTCCTTTCAGCGAACTCATCAGATGTTCAGAGCATCTAACAGTCCTAGAATGAACACTCCTCCTAGCATAGGAAGCGAGCACCCAATAAATATGAATACAGAGATAAGTGGAGAAAAATTGCATTAAAGATTAGAAGAAATAAACTGCTCATGTCATACAACATTTCTCTGTGAAAATCCAGAGCTATGCACAAGGCTCCTTAAATTTCACGGTAATGTTTAGAGCCGGAAGAATCTAGCTAGTCATGAGCATTAAAATTAAGCATTTGCAACCCAACTCATACACTCATGTCATAGAGAGAAAAACCAAATTAAAGAAGCAGTATTACATCGCATTAACTGACATAAAATATCAGGCATGCATTATCAAAATCCATATGAAATATTTTAAAAGTTTAAAATGATTTTTTTAAAGAAGATAAAAGCCTTAAATGTATCATTTCTGCATTCACTGGGAGCTACCAATTTTTTAAAAAAAGGAGCATTTAAATTAATCTTGAATATACATTTTGTTATTTGATTTCAAGAGAATTTTTTGCATAATTTTTATTCAAGTACATGGTACCATAAAGCACATCAAAATCTGCTCCCCTTGAGCCTTTTGTTAAGTGGCTGTCACCAAGGTGACTGAGTGCTATAAGGCACTGGCCAATGCCACGCGGCACACACTAGTCTCCCTAACCCAAGCCCAGGAAGAATGGCCATCACAAATCTACTGGCCACAGGTGCTTAGCCACAGAGCCTTTGAAGGTCAACCAGTCCCATTATCCCAGGAAGACCTTTGGATAGACCTAGTTTTCTTATTTATTGTTTCCTACAAAGAAAACAACCAATTCTTTAAAAAAAAACCTTCATAGAACTTAATAATCATTGTCTACTTTGTAAACACTTACATAATCACATTTTTTTAAAAGGCAGACTAGTGAATGCTATTTTTTTTAAAAAGACTTTCAAATACTGGCGACACCTAATGGTGAAAAATGTATTTCAGTCAACAGCTTGCAGGAAGCCAGGTCCACAGAAGCCGCCTTTTGTGCTGACAATGAAGCAAGGAAGAGAACTTCCCCCAAACCCACAGGTTTCTTTTTCCACCTTTGCCTATCTCTATTACTGGGAAGTGATTTATGTCAAATCAATGAAGCAGGGGGGACTTCTAGCTCTATCTCAAGGTATAGAAAGTACACTTTTAATTTATATTTTGGTAAAAGTAATTGCAACAATAAAACTCAACGCCTGATACCTGAAAAATATTCACCAATTAGTTCTAAAAATTACTCATTTTCCATCCTCTCACATGAGCATATCCTCAGAGAAGGAAAAGAAATCACGTTTTTATGGATTCAGCTAGTAATGAACAAAATAGGATCTGGCATTTCATGATGTTTCAGCACATTTGTGATCTACAGACACATCTATCGTCCATGACTAATAACAAGTGAATAAGCTGGTGAGCCGACTTAAGCATCTGCCAAAGTACCCCCAAACATAGGACTAAGCGAGAGCAAAAAGGCACAGGTCAGAATTCACAGCTATTTTTCATTCATCTTTTCTTTGGCCCACTTCAATGTGTTAAGCAAACTGGTTATGCTTTTTTCTTCCTCCCAAGAGGAGTTTGAGGGGCCACCAGCTCCAGCGCTCTTCAACTGTTTAATTACGACTTGCCCATTGAAGAATTATTATATCCACTCCAAGCCCAAACAACCTGAACTCTGCAAGTGCCATCCTGTCCAAACAAATAAGAACCTACTACACTTCCACAGCTGCTTGGAACAAGAACTCTGTGAAAATATTCAAGCAAATGAGGGATGGGTGAGAGGCTTAGTCTGCACTCTGCATACAAAATGCTGAATATAATCAGACTATTGGGAGTTCTGTTAGCTGGGGGGCAGATCCTGTTGGAGGCAACGAATTTTTGATAGTCTCCTCCCCCCATGCAGGATCAGTGAGTCAAGTGCACACACTGAGTGGACCTAAGGGTAGTGGGTGGGTGGGTGGAACCCAAGAATGTGTGACAAAGCCGGATGCACACCTGCCTCCAGGCCCCCTGCCTACCCTTCTCAGCCTCCCCGATCCGGTCACGGTTCTTACAGTGAGGGAGGGGAGATTGGAGAATTCCCAGACATACATCACCAAGACATAATTTGGGCTGGTCTTATGAAGGCAATGGCTTTCCCTAAGACACTTTAAAACAGTGAGGGGTGCTTTTTCCTCCAGTAGAAGCCCCGAACCAACCTCTACCGCCGGCCGGCCGGTGAGCAGTCTGAGACATGACAGAGAAGGAAAGGGAGGCCGACGAAAACAAAGCTGAGAGGATGCCCTCACATTACCCAAGGACCCAGCAAAGTTTCCAGAAGGGGAACACACTTGTTCCAAGGCTGCCTTCCATTCCCCCCAAAGTGGAATTCATTTTCAGGAGTCATGGGGAAAATCCTCAAATTACTCATTTATCTCCAGACTCAAGCTGAATGACACCCCACCTAGCACAGGTGACAAATTTATGTGCCCTGTCCGGTCCTTCTTCCCAAATAGCTGCAAAGCTGTGTGAAAAGCCAGGTGAAGTCTGAACCGGTCCCCGAGAACTCCCTGGGCTCTGGGGAAACACTTCTTTAAGGGTAGTTCTTCCCCAACACCTGGGCCTTGCTGATAAGGTAGGGTGGGTGTCTTTGCGGGATCTAGACAGCAGATCACGGTTCTGGGAGCCCTGCAGGACGCGCAGGGACGCGGGAGCTGCTGCTGCTGGCCGCAGGGAGCGCAGGGACAGAGCACCCACGGGGAAGGCGCGAGAGACCCGGGCGCGCGGGGGAGATGCAGAGACAGCCCGCGGCAGGCGGGGCGAGGCGGGAGCCCGGGGACACCGCGACCTGCGAGGACGCAAGGAGAGGGGCAGGCCCCGAGGGCCAGCTGGATGGAGCGTCCTACCTCGGCGTCCTTGGCCGCCCCGCTGCCCAGCGGCGCCTCCAGGCTGCAGTTCGCCCTCTTGACAGTGAGGTAGAAGGGGTAATCCTTGGCCACCATGGCGGCTGCCGGACCTGCCCTTTGGGATGTCACCGCTGACCTCAGGCGACAGCAAAGCTCCCGGGTGAAAGAGGACCCCAGCTCCACGGTGCCGACGGAGGAGAAGCGGAGACGTAGCTGCTCCGAGCCGGGCGAACCCAGGAGCTCCGCCGAGGGCGGGGCGGGGCCGCGAAGGGACACGCCCACCGGTGGGCGGGGCGGGCGGGGCGGAGGCGGACTGGCCAGGTGGCCCGGCGACACCGCTGGGGCTGGCGCGATTTCTAGGGGTGCAGAGAACTCGGGGCAACGCGCCTGCGGGGACCTGGCATTTCCACTCACTCTCTCAGGGGGAGGCCGGCCCGGGGCAGAAGCCGGTGGAGAAAAGAGGTCTGTGGGGGGAAGTCCCAAGGCCAGACCCTGCTCTATTTTTTTATGAACGTCATTGTAGAAGTAGTCCAAAAGTAAAATGGACTTATTTTAAGTGTGCAGTTCGCTGAGTTCTAGGTAATGTAAACACTCGTGTAACCACTTCCACAATCGAGAGACAAAACATTTCCACCACGCGCGAAGTCCCCTGGAACCCTTTCCCCAGCACCCACTCTGGGCTATCTGACTCAGTCTGTTTCCAGTCTAAAGGCCAGCAGCGAACACGCTGGCTGGGCCACACCTTTGGGGATCCTTTCCAAAGAAACACTGACGTCGTAAATGCTCAAGAAGCAATCATGAGGTCGAGGTCGTTTGCAGCAGCCCTGCCCAGGACAGTAAAGAAACAAAACTAGAAAACAATGGTAATGGCCATCAATAGAGAGTGCTTGAGTAAACTTTCATCACCATGGAATACCACTCTGCACAGTCAGAGAGGGAGATGGGTCTTTGGGTGTGGAACTGAAAGATCCCCATTCTGTTGGGCTCACTTTGCAAACAATTGGCAGAGCAGTTAGCAAGGGTGAGGCCCTGGGTTCTATTCCCAGCATCTAAAATAAGACAATACAGAGCCAAACAGCACAATACCATTTGTGTTAAAAACACATCTACAAAAGAATACCACATATTTTCTGTAGAGACGTACTCATAAGTCAACAGCACTGAAGGGAGAATTTACAGCCAACTTACGCATTCCTTTGTAGCAGAGGAGAAAGACCTGAGACACAAGGGTTAGAGCTAGTGGACAAAGGAACTATAAAGTTACAGTTAATGTTTTTAAGTTTCTTTTTTCTTTTTAACTTATTTTTTATTTTCTTGAGACAGAGTCTCACTCACTATGTTGCTTTGGCGAGCCTGGAACTCTCTATGTAGACCAGGATGGCCTGGAACTCACTGAGATCCACCTGCCTCTGGCTCTGCCTCTGCTGGGATTGAACTTGTGAGCCATCATGCCCAGCTTTTAAAATTTCTTACAAGAAAAAGGTTTCCATATATCACTTGAGAAAGAAGAAATTATTTTTTAAAATATTAAAGTCATTACATTTTGTAGGCTACTGTGCTGAATCTTCCCACCAGCATATGGTCACATCAGGTGATGGTATAGGTATATACTGACTCTTGTTTTTGTTTCTTGGGTGAGAGGGAGGTTGTGGAACAGAGACTTCTAGACCCTGTTTTGGCATCTTTGCTTCCAGTTGAGGTCAGAAGCCAGCAGGTCCTACTTTCTTGGGCAGGAAACCGCTTACCACATGGTTCTTTCAACCCCTACTAACCCTACACCCTGGCATTAAATCTACCCGCTTTCCTGCCTGGAAAGTGCAGACGGACTGCCTTTGGATGCAGGAAGAATCGCACATGTAAAGAGAGTTCCTGAATGAGGGCGTGGGTTCCAACTAAGACTACCCTCAAATATACAACCTGAAGCAACAGGAAGAGCACTGTTGCAAGTGGAATGGAGAGGGAAGCAACATATCAGAGCCCCTGGTTTTTCCTGCAGAGATTTCTGAACATAGCTCCATCCGTTCGGCCTGAACCACACTGAAGTGGAGCCTCCGTGAGTAAATTCACAGCCCCTGCAAGCTTGGCTAGGTGTACTGGAGAAAGGAAGGGAATCCCATCTCTAAGAGTGTCCAACAAACCAGCCCCTGATTAATGCAGCCAAACCAGACCCAGAAGCACCTGTCCCACAGCTACAGTACCTGTAGCCACACTTTTCTCTCCCTGCTCTTCCAGTGCTCACCCACCATCTCAACTACAAGACTCTGGGCTTCAACAGCTCATTTGGGAATGGGCTTCCATTCCCAGTAAACTTTCTGGGCCTTGTTCTCCAGTTGGAAAATACACAGCACTCGAAGAGTCCTAGGAATGGGCTGCTCTCTGAGGTACTCTCAAGACCAATCAGGCAAAAGCACAGTGTAATAATGAATGGCCCCTTAGAAATGGAGGAGGAGGGCTACAGAGATGGCTCAGTGGTTAAGAATGCTTGATGCTTTCGCAGAGGGCTCAAGTTTGATTCCCAGCGCATACATCAGGTGGCTGACAACCATCTGTACCTCTAGCTCCAGAGGATCCAATGCCTTCTTTCTGTGTCTCCTCAGGTACCCATACATGTAGCATACAAATATGTACACATATACATGCATAAAAAAGAAACGAGGAAAGGGATTGAACCTCAAGTTCAATATTTTATTTATTTATTTTTATTTTTTGTGTATGAATGTATTGCCTGCATGTATGTAAATGCACCTGTGTTGGGCGATGCCTGCGGACGTCAGAAGAGGCGTCTGATCCCCTGGAACTGGAGTTAAAGGTGATTGTCAGCCGCCATGTGGTTGCTGGGAATAGAAAGTGCTCTTAACCTCTGAGCCATCTCTCCAGCCCCTGAACCTCAAGTTTAATATCTGTCCAGGAAATAAGTTATACTGTATGACAAGATGCCTATCATATATATTTTTCTCTTAAGACATTTTTTTGTCTTCCTTCAGATACTAGAACCATAAAAATCAATGGATATACATGTAACAATGTTACATACATGCAGCAGATTTGTACCTTTAGGGAGCGAGGAAGGGAGAAAGAGACTTACTAAGGGCCCATAACCAGTGCTACAATGGCCTAAGCTTCAAAGTAAGTGTAAAAGATGGGAATCTAGAGTGCCCAGTTCTTCCAAGTTTGTCATGGACTGAATGTCTCATCACCCTAAATAGGCCTGTCACCTTTAAGGATATATATTTTTGGTACAATACAGCCCTAATACTCAGGCTGACAATTTAGGGTATGCACAAGCTATGTATGTGGTCTCTGGGACAGTCAAAGAATTTGTAAGGGCACTTTTGACCCCCTGCAATTTCTGCCTTGTTTCTGGGCTTCAGAACCTCTCCCCTGTGGAATGCATTGCCTCACTATTTGCTGATGTGGGATTTGAGAAATCTGCCTGGGACTCTAAGCAAAGGTATGCACAACCAGACTGTCAGCCAACAGGTTGCCCTCTGACAGGGCTCCAAGCACAATCCCAGGCTCGTGCTGAGAGACTCTAGGCCATTCCAGCAATGCCTCCCAAGAGAGCAGCCCCAGGACTGGTGCTCCCTGTCCTGCCCGTGTGGGTGTGTGTGTGTGTGTGTGTGTGTGTGTGTGTGTGTGTCTGTGTGTCTGTGTGTGTGTGTGTCAGCTTAAAAATAACAGCCTAACAGCAGCTTTGCTAAGAGCAATGGCACAAAGTACCTTTCAGAGCTGGCCTTCAGCACAACCAGTTATAATCCAATAAAATGCTTCACAGCCAGGCAGTGTTCCTCTGAAGCCAGGAGCCTGGAGTCTGGAATAAAGAAGCCTGTTCTGCGTTTCCAGGAGGGATGCCAAGCACAGGGCTAGAGTCTTGCCTGTGCTGGGCGGGGTCGTTTGTACTGCTGGGGGGGGGGCAGGGGCTCAGCACCCACGCTCACCACTGGTGATTAGCTCCTTTCGGACTAGCAGGTGGCCAGACTTGGCAGACCATGCTCTGCCCTATCAGCACCACCCTGAATGTCAGGGTTAGGCTCTTTCTTTCTTAAAGGTTCACTCACTCATTCACTGATTCACCCAATACGCACCAAGTGCTTCCTTGATTAGCTACCTCCCCTCATCTTTCCTCCTCATTTCTGAGCTTCCATGTTGGGCAGATGTTTACTCAATAAATATGGTCCTTTCTAAAACAAGGTTTTACAGCTGTAACCTCTATGGTAAGTTACGCATTTGCAGGGAAACACACCCGTTAAAAGCCAATCTGCCAAGGTGCAGCTTCCCACCGAGTAAACTTCTGTGGCTTCCCTGGCACCTGGAGCCGTCTCTTCTACCAACAGGGTCATGCAGGTACATGGTGGGCCTTCACATGTTCCAACACCTCTCCCCTCCCCTTCTTTTGGACCATAGTCCCAGTTAATGATCAAACTCCCTCTCCTCCCTTCTACATCAGTCTTGATGGGGAGGAGGGGAGTGAAAAGTCTGAAGTTCTGTAGGGAATTCTAAGACAGCAGGCCTACGATCTGGTGCTACGCAGGCAGAAACTGACGAAGCACCAAAGGCATTTAAAAGCACACACGTTTTGGTACTTCCTCCTGCCTGGAGATGAGTCCACTGGCTCCAGGCTAGATCAATGAAAAGCCAACCCTGGATACTCTAAAGTTGGAAGACTTTATTTTGTTTTCTGAAACTAGTCTGAAAAACCAGTTAGGTGATAAAAACTCTTTTCCCTAATTGAACTAATTCTTCAGATTATTAGCTGTCAAGCTCCCCGCTGCCCAGAGCTATATTTTTAAAAAAGCTATAAATTTAGATTAAGTTGATATACCACACATAGGTGCCATTTCTTGCCTTCTGTTTTATTAGAGCATCAGATTATAGAGAGAGGTATTTCAACACCCCCACCTTTGAAAATGTCTACATACTCTTTTCGGTTTAGTATTCAGACAGCTTCAGTGAAGAGCCCAGGCTAGCCTTCAACTCACAGCAATCCTTCCTCAGCCTCCAAAGTGCCGGAATTATAGGCATGCACTTCAGACCTAGCTAAATACACTATTTATTATTATTATCATTATTATTATTATTACTTCTTCCTTCTTCTCCTCCTCATTTTTCAACAGGGTTTCATTTTGTGAATCCCATCTGCCTCTGCCTCCTGAGTGCTGGGGAAGGCTTGCCCCACCACACCTGGCTTTAAAAAAACATGTTTTATATTTTTATTTATTTAGTTGGGGTGCTCACTTAAGTGTGTAGGCGAGCAAGACACTGTGCCATGAGTGAAAGTGAAGGCACAACTTAGGGAAGTCTGTTCTCTGCTTCCACCACGTGGGTCTCAGGGATGGAGCTCAGGTCATCTGTCAAGCTTGGAGGCTGAGCCATCTTGTCTTGAGGCCCGAATTTTTCATTTTCTCTGGAGGATGCCAGAGTCAGTAGCTAGCAGATAGAGGCTGGGATGCTGGTGCACAATAGTGCATGGGTGGCCTCCTATAATAAACGGATGAATGGGTCCAAAATGTCAACGGCACCACCACTGAACAGCATTGAGGGTTCATTCTGAAATTATGTACTCTTCTCAGCCTACACGTAAGGTACACACATACGTGAGGCTTGTACACTAGCTGGTATGTGGAGAAATCAGAACCTAAAATGTTAGTGTAGCTTTGGATGGTGGGGGTATTTTCTCTTCTACCTACTCCAGGCTCACTAATCAGAGTCACAATCTGTCACACTTCAGAGGCCATAGACTGTGACTGTACTACTATTTTATGTTCTCTGGAGAAAGGAAAAAAAAAAAAAAAAAACCTTACCAAACGAAGTACCTGACATGCACAATTTTGGAGAAGTTAAGATGTGAAGGCGGAAGCTGGGGGCAGGTTAGAAGAGGGTGTCAGATCCCCTCGAATGTGAACAATTGTGAGCTGCCATGTGGGTGACGGGAATTGAATCCAGGTCCTATGCAACAGCAGCCAGTGCTCTTTACTGCTGAGCCTCTCTCTAGCCCTATTGTTTTGTTTTGTTTCAGACAGGGTCTCAAATAGCCCAGGCTGGCCTCAAACTCACTTTGTGACTTTCAATTCCTGATCCTTCTGCTTCCACTTTCCTGAGTGTGGAGATGATAGGCATGTATCACCATACCTAGTTTATGTGGTGCTAGGGATGAACTCAAGGATAGGCAAGTGCTATACCCACTGAGCTACAAGCACTCTATCCACTGAACCCCACTGATCTACAAATACCACCCACCGAGCTCCAAGCACCCTACCCACTGAGCTCCAAGTACTACCCACTGAGCTACAAGCGCTCTATCCACTGAACCCACTGAGCTATAAGCCACTGAGCTATAGGCACTCTTATCCACCAATCTCCAAGCAGCCCACTGAGCTACAAGCACTCCATCCACTGAGCTATGAGCACTCTACTCTCTGAGCCCCATATTGTTTCTTCATTATTAGTATTATTGTTGTTGTTTTTCCTCCTCCTCTTCTCCCTCCTGTTCCTCCTCCTTCTCGAGACAGCCTCAGCTGGCCTGGAACTTGCTATATAGTCCAGGTTCACCTTGATCTGCATGCATCTGCCTCCCAAGTGTTGGGATTAAAGGCGTGTGCCACTACACCAGGATTGTTGCTTAGTTTATGAGTGTATGTAAGTGCACCACATATGTGCAGTGTCCAAGGAGTCAGAAGAGGACGTCGGATCCCCAGGAACAGGAGTTAAGGATGTTTTTTAGTCGCCATGTGGGTGCTGGGAAACCTGGGTCCTCTGTAAGAGCAGCCAGTGCTCTGTACTGCTGAGCCTCTCTCCAGTCCCTTACTCATTTTCTAGGTAGGTTCTTACTGTATATCTCAGGCTGGTCTCCAATTTGTGTCAATCCCCTGCCTCAGCCTCCTACTGAGCCTGCACATCCAGCTGACAGACAGTCCCTCCTTAGCAGCAGTCCAGTCTCTGGGTTCCCCAGCCATAGGCCTTCCATGCATAATGGCCCATCCGCCTGGGTGCCCTCCTCCCCCAGGTGAGGCCTGACCGCCCCTTCTCAGCCACTTGCAAGGAATTCTAGCCCATCTAGTTCCCTCCCTGTGGCATAGGTGGGCCTGTCTGATGAAAGGAGAGAATGGAGCTGAGGTGGGAAGGGAGATGTGGGGACCCAAGCTCAGGTTAAAGTGCCGGCCACACAGACAGGAGGACACCCGCAGAAGAGTCTGAGTGGGCGTGGCAGTTCCCTGTAATCTCAGCACTTACAGAGGCAGAGACAGGATCCCCAGGGCCAGCTAGCCTGCTAGATTCACTGAAACACTGAGCTCTAGGTTCAAGTGAGAGACCTTGCCCGAGCAAACGGAGTGGAAAGAGATCAAGAAAGACCCCTGGCATCAAGCTCTGGCCTCTACATACTTGTACACACATGGGGCCACACACGTGGACATGCATGCATGCATGTATACAGAGGCCCCACAAAAAGCGCAGGCAAAAGCAAGGGGAGTACAGTGCTTACGTCATCGGGCTTGCACTGGAAAAGCTGACATGCCTTCTGGCCAGTCAAGGGCAACACTTCCTAAGATTGCTTGAAGCTCCCTAAGTTCCTATGGGTCCCACCTTGGGTCCATTCCACTGGAACTGTTAGCAATGGAGTCAAGAAATGTGTATTTTTGATCAACACTTTTGAACAGCATTATTTGAGTGACATTGTCTTATGAATTAAAATGGTGAGCTGGCTCCCCTCTGTTCCTCTCCCTTCCAGTCAGCAGTGCTCTGACTATAGATCTTTGGTCGGAGGTACCTGGGGATAACTAGCCCAATGTTGTAGCATAAAAATCCAGAAAGGGCAGAGGGAGTTACTTATTGGTTCATCCAAACCAACATGCACTGAGCAGCTAGGGTGCCAGGGCACATGCTGTACACATGGGGTACATCAAGGATATAATGAAAGACACACAAATCCGCATTCCAGGTAAGCGGCCAGTGAAGCCACCCACCAGGAGACATGTTCTGTTGTTGGGGACTTGATTTACAATCCGGTATCCAGAGCAACAAATAAAAACATGCCTATCTTCATAGCCAAGAGGCATGAGTGCATTTAAGTTTTTAAAAAATTAGCTGTAGAGAATGAAAGGAGGGTTGCTGGCTTGAGATGTTTACTTGAAAAAAAAAAAAAAAAAAAAAAAACACCTGGGGCTGGGGTGGGGTGGGGGATTCCATAGAAGACCTTAATTACAGAACTAGTCCAACCAGCAGGAGCAGGCTCAGGGACTCCTGGCAAGTATGTGTCTCATCTGGTGGGAGCAGGAGTTGGCTGGTGTGCTACTGAGCAGGGCAGAAAGGGGCCTATTAGCTGAAACGGTCTACGGGCATGGTGTAAGCTTTATAGAGCAGGAAGGGTTAATTGATTCCCTTTGCTAAGTGGGAGCTGGGCGAAGGGGGCTTCTGGCTTTATTTGATTTGATTGTGTTTTGAGACAGGTCTCACAACACCCATGCTGGCTTCAAATTCACTATGTAGGCAAAGAGGACCTTAATGCTAGGATTACAGGTGTGTGCCATCCCCACCCCTGCCAGTTTATACTGTGCTGGGGCTGGAACTCAGGCCTTCAAGCATGCTGGACCAGTACTCCACCCAGCGAGCTATATCCCCAGTCAGCGAGCCCCTCCTTTCTTTAAATCTTTCCCATCTCACACCCAAACTCAAGTTTAGCAAACATAGTCTTTATGTGTCCACAATCCTGACCAAAACAAAAGTTTTGTCAAGAAAAGGATAAACAGAAAATAATGGCCATGACCTCATCCTTGGCCCTGTCACTACATTATTATCATCTGGTTCTTCAACTGTGATGCAGTAAATACAACAAGCTGGTGGTTTTGTCTGGTTAACTCTCATCCAAGGCTGCCTGTGACCCCCGCTTTGCGTCCCCATAGGTAGGGTAACCCCCACTTTGTGTCCCCACAACACAGACTGCCTCCCTAACTCCAATACTTATTCTGCCCATATTGCCAGACTGTCACCTGACGGCAAGTAGGTGTGGGTGCAGTGTTTGCTGTACAAGGGGACAAGGATCTTCTCCAACCGCTAGTCACAGCAGTTCCAGCTCTTTCTACCGTGCTGCCACACATCAGAAACAAAATGGAAATTAAATTGGAATGGGGCTGTTACAGAAGAGATAAATCCAGAGATTTATTTTGCAAAGAGTAACACGGCACAGTCTCTTTACTCCTGTTGCTATTTTTAATTATGTGTGTGTTTATGGGTCCGTGCATGGGAGTGCAGATGCCCTTGGAGGCCAGAAGCACTGAATCTCCCTGGAGCTGGAGTTACAGGTAGCTGTAAGCTTCCAGAAGTGGGTGCTGGGAATCAAACTCAGGCCTTCTGGAAGAGCAGTACACGTCTGAACCGCTGAGCGATATATCTCTCCAGCCCCCAGTTTCTTTCTTTAATGATATTTTTTATGATCTCTGTGAGTTTGCGATCAGGCTGGTCTAGACAGTGAGTTCAGGCCAGCCAGGGCTATATAATGAGACCTTGACTCAAAATTAAAAAAAAAAAAAAAAGATTTTATTTATTCTCTGAAAATTTCATACATGTACACAAAATACATTTCTATCGTAGTCACCCTCAGTCCTCATCCACGTCCTCCTGTCTGTCCCTCCTAACTTTATGTCTTCTTTTAAAAAATGTTCTTTGAAATTTCATACACACATATATTTCAATCATATTCATCTGCCCCCCAACCTGTTCTTATCCCCGTCACATTTTTTAATGCCCTGAGTTGAGTGTTGCCCATATACACATAGGTGTGGGATCGTCAACCCACTAGAGCTAGGTTGACCTGCCAGGGACCACACCCCTAGAGAAAATGGCTGGTCTTGAGCTTCTGAGTGCAAATTATCTTCCCTCAGCCTCCTGAGTAGCTGAGACTATAGACGCATCACTATGCCTAGTCCTGGACTCGATTTTTTATACCATGAGGCCAAAGGGCAGAAAAGAACACTTCTCAGTTAGCTGCCTGTGATGGTTGACCTTGACTTGTCAAGGTGACTAGACTTAGAATCATCTAGAAGACTGGTGAGGGAAACCTCTGGGTGTGTCTATGAGAGTGTTTCCAGAGAGGATTAGCAGAGGGGTGGGAGTGGGTAAGACCCATCCTTGAATGTGGGTGGCACCATCCCACAGATGAGGTGGCCTGGATGGAATACCAGAGGGAAGAGGATAAGGCTAGACCCAGGGAATTCCCCTTTCTCTGCTTCCTGGCCCGCCATGACATGACCTGTTCTGTTCCACTATGCCTTCCCCGGCACAATGGACTGAACTCTCTGCAAGTGTGAGCCAAAGCAAATCTTCCCTCCTTTCTAGCTGCTCTGTTAGGTATCTGGCCAGTCACAGCACCATGAAGGGAGGGTCTTAGATTCTTACAAGAGGTGCCTCAGGAGCTTCTAGCTTAGAGAAGTTACACAGTGAGCCAAACTCATCTGTCAGTGAGTGGGAGGAAAGGAGGTAAGAGAATTGAAATTGTAAAGCCAACGTCATGTGGGTTCCTTTTTGAACTTTAATAACCCCGAGCTGCCTGAAGGCTCAGAAAACTCAAATGCAATGGTAGGCACAAGGATTGCCTTGGTGCCAGGAAAATGCAGTAAGACATAACTTTTTACAAGGCAGGCAATGAACACATGCCCTGCAGCAACCAAACAGGCTTTTAACATCTTCAAAGTTGGCTGTTGGATACCCAAGCCCTGGCTCAGTGCCTTCACAATGCACAACAGATAGGACCACGTACTTGAGGATGAAATCATCTTCCAGGAGAAAGGCTAGCAGAAGGGGCTGGATTTTTATGACTCGGGGAAGGAAGGCAATTCGATCTGTATTTTCATTGCCACAGTATGCCCCATTTTAATGGACACTAGAGATTTTCCACATGTTAGGTGTATTTTCTAGAATGTTTTAAAAGGGGTCATAGTCCTCAGACCTCCTTAGTTACTGAAAGAACTATCTTTTTCTTCTGGCTTGGGAGGGATCTAATTCTGTCCTGTGAAGTTATCAAAAAAGATCAGAAACTATAGCTCCTCCCTAGGATTTTGGTGTCATGAAATGCAGTTTGGGGTGTCTGGTTACCCCCAGAAGTATTAAAGGAAGTGCCTGTCATCAAAATTCAAAAATACCAAAATGATGCTGGCAGAGCTTAAAAAAAAAAAAAAAAAAAAAACTGAAAGGGATCAGCAATACTGCATCAGTTTCCTGTTCATAAAACTTTATAAAAACAATCCACCCATTTAGAAAGAGTCCACAACAATAACTCCTATTCTTTCCTAAATGCTTGCCTCATGCCACTCTGAAATGAGGTGCCATCATGTTTCCTGAATCATGAGCTCCAAACACCACATCCCTTTCCTCCCTCCCTCACCCCCACCCAGCTGGAACTGTTCCTGGACCTAGCCTCACCCCAATGAGGGGCTCAGCACAGAGGAGCCAACTTTCTCCTTCTACCTGGCTGGAGGTCTACCTGGCTAAAGTCGTACTTATTCACTCTCACCTCCTAAAGGAACTTTTAATAAGGAGGATTAGATTACAAATCATAGTCAAAATATACAGACTGCTCTGGCAATCTAAAAAAAATTATAAATTCATAGATGCATTTGCTTGCTTCTCTCTCTCTCTCTCTCTTTGTCTGCTTATAGTACTGGGAATCAAACCCAAGGTCTTGCACATGCTAGGCAAGTGCTCTAACAATGCTGCACACCCCAAGCCCTATAGAAAAATTTCTGTGTGAAATATTCAGCACACCTTCCTTTTGTTCTTGGCAGAACAAAGTAAGAACACAGATGAGAAACCAGGACTCAAACACTAAGCTTTATACTTGCCAGCTATATGACTTTGGACAATTTGGTCCATCATCTGGAAAATGATTTTACATCTTATTTATTTATTTATTTATTTATTTATTTATTTATTTATTTATTTGTGTGTGTGTGTGTGTGTGTGTGTGTAGGTTAGACAAAAGCCAGTGGAAGTCAGTTCTCTCCTACCATGTGGGTACTGGGAACTGAACTCAGGTCGTCGGGCTTGGAGGCAGGCATCTCCACCTGAGTCATCTTGCTGACCCAGTTTCAAGGTTTTAATAGAATAAAAATGTGAATAATCTAATGAGATAATACATGCATATACGTATATTTTAGTATTCTAGACAAACACTGAGTAATAAAACGAGAAATTAATCATTCTACTCCCTTCTCAATGACTTAGAAGGACATAGTTAGGGACTTTTCTTGCCCCTCTTCCTTTTGAAGGGGTTAATTCTTTAACCCCATGATTCCAAATACTGACTTGAATGTTGGGTATACCCAAAGATCATCACAGTAAGCATCGACCTGACCAGAACTGGAAGACATGGGGCTAAGGAGGTTGATCTTCAGCATCAACCTGACCAGATTAAGAATCACCTAGGACATAGGTGGCTGTGTTTCCAGAGAGGATGGACTGAAGAGGGAAGTCTCAGGTTGAGTGTAGGAAGCAGCATCTCACAGGCTACAGATCAGACAGACTCAGAGGAAAAAAAAGAAAGCCAGGAGTACAGGCTTTCTGTTTCCTCTAGATGTGAGCTGCTTCCCACCATGATGTAAATGGCTCTGCATTACCACACCCTACCCACCACGATTAGGAAGAGTCCTCTGAAACCAGGAGCTGAAACAATCCTTCTTGCCTTAAGTTGTCCTCTCAAGTATTTCAGTTATGATGAAGAAAAAGTAACTAATAAATATAGGGCCCAATCCTGGCTCTACTATTACATTTGTTGGGTGACCTTGGGTAAGTCACATGACCTCTCCCACTTATAGTTTCTTAAAGTCTATGATAGTGATTGAGAGATAAATGCTTATACTTTGTGACTGAACAGCCAAGACTGAAGTGTATATGGAGTACTGTCTTGACTTTATGCCATTTTATTTCAGAAAGCCTTCAACTAACAATGACATTATCTCCCAGTGAAGAAAGCACCCTGTCTAGAAGCAGTAGGTTTGGTATAGGCAGCCTATAGCTTGTGTTAATTCCCTGTCACAATATTTTATAAGAACTCATCCACAAATGAAGCTCAGAGCTAGAGAGATGGCTCTGTGGTGAAGAGTACTTGTGTTCTTTCAGAGGACCCAGGTTCGGCCCAATACCTATGTCAGACAGCTCACAACTGCCCATAACTCCAATTCCAGGGGATCTGATGCCTTCTGTCCTCCATGGGCACCTGCACACACAAGGTGTATATCCAAAATTCTCAGGCACAGACACATACACATATAAAATAATATAAATCAATAAATGTTTAAAAAATGAAGCTCAGTATTCATTTGTCATGAAATGCATATACAGTTAGAATCCTTTCATATCAAAGGGCAACATAAACAAGAGGCTGAAACAGAGAAGATTCACTAGGAAAAAAATGGAAACCATTGATGCAAAGTGGAGACAGACTGTAAGTGGGATAGAGCTAGCCAAAAATACACCACTGTCACTTAAAAATAAGCACTTGACTGCACAGTGTCCGTATTATCTGTGCAACAACATTCAGCTTCCTCCCTGTCTTCTTTCTACAGGCCTGCCTCAGCTATGACAGCTCTGTGTTCCTCCCACAGACCTACTCTCCGTGCCTCATGAATTTTCTCCCAGTCATAACTTCCTTTATGCCCTTACAGGTTTGGAGGACCCTGGCAAGTGCTGACCATGGTCCTCACGGTACCCAGACACCAGAGGCTTCTGTGCATTCCACAGCTACACTTCTGACAAAACATCACCACTGATGTCACATGCTTATCCCATCAGACCCACAAGTAAAGATATACTGTAGTATATATGAAGACACAGATGTGTGCATGTATGTGTACACATGTGTGTATGTGCAGTAGAGGCTAGAGGTCAACCTTAGGTACTGTTTCTCCTCAGACACTGTCCTACCTTGTTTCATGACACAGGGTCTCACACTGGCCTGGGGATCACCTATCAGGCTAGGCTGGCGGGTCAGTGTGCCCTAGGGACACTCCTGTCTCTGCTTTCTCAGCACTGGGATTCTAAGTGCACATCACCATAGCTAGGGATTGAACTCAGGTCCCCATGCTTGTGTGCCCAAACACTTTACAACCTGAGCTATCTCCCCAGCCAAGTGGCAGCAGCTTTGCAATAATACCCTGTAAATAACAGGTGGAACTAGAATTGCTTAGTCAATCTTGAACTTCGTTATTCTTTAACATTTGTTTCCCCCAGTAGACTGCAGCTCTACAAAGGCAAGAATCGTGATTCTCTTGCTCAAGGCTAAATCCTCTGTCGGGGGAGGGAAAAAGATGGGGTGCTGCAAAGGACAAGAACAAAACGGGTCCTGCAGACAGCTGACCCAGAAGCCTGTCTCTGTCAGGAGCTGGTCTTTGACTCGCGTAATCCTCACAACAATTCCATGAGTATTTTGATAGTGGGAGAAGGAGGCACAGAAACTTCAAGCAACCTACCAAGAGGTACATAGCTGTAAAGTGGCAGAGCTGGGGTTCAAATCCAAGTACTTCATTCCCAGAACGTGAGATTCCCACTATGAAAGGGGACACTAATACTTCACAGGGAAACCTGATGGTACAGCTGGCAATGCCAAGGTTAAGGACTCAAGCCTGTCCAACACGACCGAAAGAGTATCGGACAAAAGCCAGGAGCCCAAGTTTCAAACACTAGCCTCACATTCCCACTGTGACCTTGGCTGGTCCTGGATCTCTGCTCACTAGCTTTCCTGACTGGGCTGAATGAACATTCTGGTTCTTATCAGGTGTTTTCAGAAAGGCTCGAGTCACCCTGCACCTAGTCTCACACTGACAGACCCTTGGGGCACACAAGTGGACTCTTCCACTATCCATCACTAAAATATCTGCAACCATCAAGCAAGTTACTCAACCTCTCGAAGCCACAGTTTCCTCACCTGCAATTAGGATATTATAGCCCTGACTTAAAGGATGGAGGTGAAGATTAGAGAGAACTGGGTTGAGGGGTTGATACACAGGGCTAGTTCCATAAGCAGCAGTGGGTTTATTAGGGTCACATAGAGCTGAGAGGGAAGTCCAGAGGAGGAAAGGACATCTTCAAAGCTGGGAACCAAAGAGTCAGACACTCAAATACTGCTAAGAGTAGGTCTACCTCATCCTACCGTGACAATTTCATGAACGCTTGTCCATAAAATGGAGGAACACAAACAGGTTTGAGTTAACTGTCGACGGAACAAAAGTCACCATTGTGATTTATAGAGTTCATAACTTGTAGAAAATAATGGCAGGTACCATTTGTCCTATGCCAGACTTAGGACAAGCACATGACATTATCCCCTTATAAGAAACTGCTGAAGAGGGCACTGCCTTTTTCTTTGAGACAGGGTTGAGCCACACAGCCCAGGCTAGTCTCAATCCTGCAATCCTCCTGTCTTATCCTTCAGAGCAGATACTGGCAGGCATGCACAACCATACCTGGCACTTGCTCTGTTTAACAGACAAGGGCACAAACACTGCGAGCAGTTTAAGCAACTCGCTCAAAGTCACAGAGCTACTAAATAGTCACGCCAGCACTCTGTCTGGAATGCTGATGGTCTTAACCCCAAAACAGCTGTGCCCATCACGCAGACAAGGCAGCTTTATAGCAGGCCATAGGAATGGGCTTGAAGTTTCAGTCTCTCTTTACCCACAGACTCTACACACTATGGACAAACCATTTAAACCTCCTGGGCCCTATTTTGATCAAACAGAATGCAACAGATTAGAGTTTTTCAACCCAAGTCTCAAGGAACATTAATTACTCCCATTTTATATCGGGAAGCCAAGAACAAAAGAGAACTGAGGTCTTGATGAGGAAGGGGAGAGAAAGAGAGAGAGAGAGAGAAGGCAAACAGAACTGGGTGGGGTGGGGGGGTCTCTCAGTTCATTCTTTTTTTTTTTTTTTTTTTTTTTTTTGAGACAGGGTCTCCCTGTGTCCCAGCTGGTCTGGAACTTGCTCTGGCCTTGAACTCACAGAGCTCTGCCTGCCTCTGGCTCTGGAGTGCTGGGATTAAAGTTGTATGTCACCCACCATACCAGTCCTCTTTTTTGTTTAGACAAGGTTCCTGGCTGGTCTGGAACTCACTATGTAGACGAAACTGGCCTCAAAGTCACAAAGAACTTCCTGCCTCAGCCTTCCCAGTGCTGAGATTAAAGTCATGAGCCACCACAACCCACTGGGTCCTTCCATCTTGAAAATTCTAATATTCAACTGAACTTTGAATGACAGGAAGAGGAGAAAGGGGGATTTGGGGAGGTGTGAGCGACTCCCGGTGAAATCGAGCACAAAGCAACCAGGACGGACACACTTACTTTGGAGCTTATTTGGGATGTTTTGGGGTAGGGAAGTTGGAGGAGATAATGGGGAATGAAGCAAACTCCTTTCTTCTGAAATGACTGGTACTGCATACAGCAAGCACTCAGTAGATGCTGAGAGAACTGAAGTCAAAGGAAAACAGATCAGGATCCAATCGGCAGAAGCTGAACCTGCCACTATGTCGAGAATGCCAGCGATTTCTTTTGTACTAAGCAACCCACTCCTCTATAAGCCATTTTCTGTGTCAAGATCTGTTCTCTGTCCTGCAAACAGCATTTGCCTTCCAGCGGGATAAGCACAGGAAAACCTCACTCCCACTACGTTCCACGCTCTTGGCATCTGAACAAAGGTAAGCTGTCTGGAAGCTAAGGAATTCTCGTTTTCCTCTCTATCTTTGCCCAGGGTGGTGGCAAATATTGTTTCATGAGTTTCCAGGTCAGTTTTTAGAGCTCAGAGGATAAAGTGTTTCCACAAGAAAGAATATGGAGAGCAGGAAAAAATGAACATATGCATGCGGTGCATCTTTCAATTCTATGCGAGTTTTGTACACAGCAAGTACTCAATTATCTGCTAGGGAATGTAATTCAATGGGAAATATGGGGAGAGATGGAGAATGAGAGACAGAGGGAGACAGAATTCCTGCCCCCATCCAAACAGAGAAGTCTTCTCTTCCTAGGAAGAGCCAGAGGGCTTCACCATCAGATTTGCCAGCCAGAGTCTCCATCTAGAAACACAGAGGTACCAACAATTGTGAGAACGTCTATCATTATGAAAGCAGAACCAAGACTTCTGACTGCCAGATGATGGTTTACAATCAAACCAGGCTGCTGGATGAGCCACACACCCCAGGCCACAAAAGAATTGCCACGGAATAGATATTCAATAAATGTTTGTCGAATGGAAGAACAGAAAGAGGTCTCAGAAGACCTGTCTGAGGGGCTGTGGCTGTCAGCATAAGTGCTTACTGGTGGACATTTTAAACATTCTTGGGCTAGGAATGCAGCTTAGTGGTAAACCCTGTGTTTAGCATGTGTGAGGTAACTAGCACTGGGTGGGGCAAGGGTGTGGGGAGAGGGTTTTCATGCACTTTCGAATTCAGACCCAGAACAGCTCCTCTCCCAGGCCTGTCCATGCTTTCATTTGCATCCCAGACCAAGTCTTTCTTCTAAGAAGACTTTGCAGATCAACTCAGCTCGAGGACATGATTCCTTTGAGTGCTAGGGAATCTTATTGCTACCATTTACTAATTATATTCTGCCAGGTGGCATCTTTTGAAGTCACCTGTCATCTTTGTATGGTCCAGGGAATGACGTACAATAGTTGTGCTTTCTGTTATGAGTGAGTGGGTTTACTACGTACAGAACAAACCAAAGTAAAAGAATAGTGAGTTGCAGAAAAAGACAAGCAACAGATAGAGAGCAAAACATCATCAAATCAGGTGTTTGAATCATCCAGCAGACATAAAGGGAGCAGCCCAACTGAGAGAGCAAACAAAGGTGACATCATCAAATTGGGGGCTAAGAAACATCCAGCAGCAGAAGTCAACTGGGGAAGCCCCACTGAGGCTTGAAAAAAGCCCCACTGGAGTGCTGGATCAAGAAGCAGGTATATAGTTCTCTCTGTCTTCATGGATGAGCTTCTGTCTTCTCAAGCCCACTGTAGGCATTTTTACATTACAGGATAAACAATGGCAACCTCAGGTAGAAGTAGTTTATCTTCTGGCTGTTCTTAAGGACACAATGCTTCTACTACCCCCATAGGGCTTGCTGTCTTCCTCTCTCCTTGTTACAGAGTTGGGGGGGGGGCAGCTTGCCCCTGGATCTGGAGTTTTGGAGGAGAGAGGTGGGGCATGTCGGGGTAACAGGGTGACTTACTCCCAGAGTCCCTTTCAGGAAACTTAATTTATAAATAGAATACACAATACAGTGATGCAGCTATGCAACTTTTCAGATTAACTCCTTACTTAAAGCCCCGGATGGTGTTCTCAGGGCACTGGACTAAGGAAGGGACTTTGGCATTAACAACTGGCTATAGCTGGAGTCATTTCAGGCCAATACTACTCCTTATTCCTATATTTAACCTCCTACAATTTAACCATCAGTGGAATCTTTATGCTGTTTTCTTGCTAGGGGAGGCCAGTCACATTAAGAGTCCGGTTAACTGCCTGAGACTCCTTGGGGACAGTCTAGGAAGATGTGCTGCCCCTCAAAACATTTCATGCTAAAATGAAGGAAGTCACTTAGCAAGCCTCTAGGGTTACTCACCAGATTATAGAAAATGGGTCAGAGAACAATGTAAACCATACCGTGAGAAAACCATCCCCAAATCCAACACAGACAATGTTCTCCCAGGCAATGACCTGGCTTTTCCAGGAAAATCAACTGGGGGGCGCAGTGGGATGGAAAAGTTTTTCAGAATGAAAATCATAAGAAATGGCTGGGCCATGTTGGTATCCTGACTCAAGCAGGCCAGCTGCACTGGAACTTCTTGGTGACAAGTTCACAAGAATTCCTTCATACCATCTAATAGGAAGTCCCAAGTCAAATGTGGGAATTGGGTACTAGGTCCTATGAAGGACTTCCTCTTAATTTATTTAGGTGTGATAAGACAAGGTGGTTTATCTAAAGATACAAAAGGTTGATGAGGTTGGGATGTACACCATTGAACCAATGAGGGGAGTGGTGTGCCGTGGGTTTGCCCAGAAACTCCTCAAAGCAAGGTGTGGTGAGAGTGGAGGAAGCCAGTGATTACGGCAGCTAGACGATGGGTACGTGAGGTCTAATTATACTATTCTCTCTACCTTTCTAATGTGGGCAGATCACAAGGCTCATATTTAATATACTAAATTATCCAACTTAGAAAATTATAACTTCTGGTCAGTCCTGGAGTGGGGACAGCGAGGATGGTGCACTTACAATCAGGAAGGTTAAACAGTAAAAGCTACCATGATATCCAGAAGTGTCAACACATACAAATATCCTGCCCAGTATTCCTTCTTGTGTGGATTTACCAAAGAAACTGCTCCAAAAAAAGGAAAGATTATCAGCACCCCACAATCTACACGGTAATGAATTCAAACTAATAACAGACTAGCCACTAAGTACAGGTCTATGCTATACTCCAAGAACTATGTTAAATGTTTTCCACACATTATTCTCCTCTAAATAACCCTTTGAGGAAAGTATTATCATTCCCATGGCAGGGATGAAGAAGCACGTCTCCAAGATCACACAGCTATGAAGGGCAGAACAGGAAATCCAGGTCAGATGGCTTTGGAGCCCACACTTTTCAGTCCTGCACAGTGGCCCTGAAATCCCAGTGGCAGGTGACCAGGGGCTAGTTAATTAAATTACAGGACTTCCACTGATAAGCACTGTGTAAACAGTATGAAGCCAGGCAAATTAATACTAAGTTAATACAACAAAAAAAATAAGATTAGGAGGAAACTTAGGAAATGGCCACAGATAAAGGTGAAGAGACTTTGCAGGGGAAAGTCATAGGATGAAAGTCACAGTGCTGGGAGAAGGGTGGTCTCCCAAATGTAGCTGTGTGAGTGTATCATTTTTATGATTAGAAATGTGGGACCCCGGTTTGGTTCCCAGCACCCACATGGAGACTTGTGACTGTCTGCAACTCCAGTCCCAAGGGATCCAGTGCCTTCTTTTGGTCTCCACAGATGTTTGATGTATGTGGCGCCCTTACATACATGCAGGCAAGACACTCATACACATAGAAAACAGTAAGAAAAAAAATTTTAAATGTAAAGGTAGCTAGGTATGCTGGCTCATGTCTATAATCCCAGCGTCTGGGAGAACTGAAGTAGGAGGATCTGTTCTCAAACAAAAAGGAGGGAAACTGAGTCAAAGTGCACACAGTGGCTGGAAGAACCAAGATGCTGGTGGCATCTTCATGAACACTGTAAATCATTGATTTCTCCAATTCTTCCCTCTGCCTCGGTCTCGAATCCACCAAAAACCCAATGAAGAAATATTGCTCCCTCTCCCAAATACCTTTCCAATGACTCTGCTAGGAATTCACCTACTTTGATCAGGAACCAGAATGATCCTGTAGTAAAGCATTACAGTGTGTGATGGCATCTCATACCACAAGAGGAAAAATAACAACAGCTTTGTGAATCTATAAATGATGGTTTTGTGGCTGAGATTCTGAGTACTATGAAATCCCTCACAGGTCCTTTCTGTCACTGGCACAACTGGGATTAATTCTCCACGACACCATAGTCTAGTTCAACACATCTGCATCCCCCAGTAACCAATTCCCATCCAACAGCCCTGCTTCCTACTCTCCCTATAGGCAGGGGCCTCCCCGGCACCTTCCCTGGAAAGACACAACTTTGGAATCTGTAAAATGCTCTGCAGATGGGAGGAGATCCCGATTGAAAAGGTGATATGTGCCCTTGTGTTTTCTTCTTGCCATAAATGAATTCCAGGGATATTCCTGGGGTGGGGAGGGGAGAGAGAAGGAGGAAGGGGAGGAGGCGGAGAAGAAGGTGACAATGACAAACTAGAAGAACTAACTAGATCTAAGCTATTTTAACTGCCAGAACCAAGGTTAACATAAGTAATCAACTTTCTTTTTTCTTCCTAGATAGGGTTTCCCTATGCTGCCCTGGCTGGTCTGGAACCCACTCATGTAGACCAAATTGGCCTCAGACTCAGAGAGCTGCCTGCTTCTGCCTCCTGAGTGCAGAGATCAAAAGTGTGCATCCTCATGCCCAGCAAATAATCAATATTTCATGGCAGTGTTCTATAACTGCTCTTTAGATCATCATCACTGGTAGAAGCCACACCTGCAGCCAAACCGTGTGACTATTTGTCACTGTTTGTTTGTTTGTTTTTGAGGCAGAGTCTCTCTGCAGCCTGAGCTGGCCTGGAACTCACTACCTGGGCCCAAAGTGCTAGGATTAAAGGCATGTGCCACCATACCCAACTTGTGATTCCTTTTTAAAGATAGTCTCATATAGCCTAGGCCAATCTCAAACTGTCTATATAGAGAAGTATCTATGGACCAGTTCATGCAGAGTGGACTGAACCCAGGGCTTCCTGCATGCTATGCAAACACGGCCAACTAAGATACAGCACATCCTCCATTTGTGATCCCAGGTGGCAATCATCAGTACCGATCACCAATGCAACAGCTCAGGTGTGAGCAGGGGAGGTGAGACTGCCTCTGAGAAAGCCCCTCAAGAGATGCTCCTTTTAAAAGATGAATAAAAACAAAGGTTCATGGGAAAAGAATGAAAATAGAAAAACCCAGAAAACGGGCTCCAGATGGGCAGAGTGCTGGAGTCCCAAGCCCTCAGACCCTCCGGGAGAGCGTGCTGTTAGGGATTAGGCAAGAAGATATTGTTCTTAACAGGTTATAGAGAGTGGGGAAAATAACAGCAAAACAGTTTGCCCAATAGTTAAACAATTCGAGTTCAAACAAACAGAATTCCAGGAATTAGGAAGAGAGGGAATTACTAGATGCTCTGTGCAAACTGCCACGGAGAAGAGATGTTTAAACATTAAACGCCAGTAACAAAAATGGAGATTCTCTCGCTGGTACCACCACTTTAGAGGGGAAGGGGCATTAATATTTCCTGTATGGACTAGAAAGAATAGTGCAGTGAACGATTGCATTGTTAGCAGCCAGCATGTTGGGACCATCTTCTAGGGACAGCATTGCCCTAAGCACCTTTTCCTTTAAATTTTCTCACTCTTTATTTTCCTATTTTTTTTCTCCAATTAATCACATTTATTTGTTTGGGGTATATATGTGTTTGTCAGAGGACAACTTGTGGGAGTGGGTTTTCTCTTTCCACCATGTAAGTCCCAGGTTCTCCAGCTTGGTGGCAAGTACCTCTAGCCACTGAGCCATCTTACCAGGCAAGCTGAGCAAACTGAAAGCATCGTTTCCTTCAATATCTTTGATGACCTTATGAGCTCAGTCCTACTAATGGCCCCTTTCACAGGTGAGGAAACTGCGATTCATTCAATCTCTGCAATTGCTATGAGGTCACCATGACAGAGATTTGCTTAGAAGTCTGGCCTCTGAATCCCTGGCACACAAAGTATATGACACCTGGTCTCACGGATTCTATCCTTGAAAACTGTGGAGAACAGTCAATTCAGAGATGATGCCAACCCTTGCCTCTCTACTCATAGATAAAATGAACGTAAAGTCTCACTACCTAGTCCACTGTACTTACCTATGAGCATTTCCTAGAAGAGAGGAAATGATTAGAAAAATGGGCCATCATTAAGAACTAATATACACTAGGATTCTTGAGTAAAACAGTGCCATCATAGTTTGCAGACTTTTTTAATGTGTATGTATGGTATGTGTATGTGTATGGTGTATGTGTATATATGTGTGTGTGTGAAAGAGAGAAAGAGGGAGACAGAGATGAGAATATATGTGTCTACGTGTGTGAATGCAGGAGTGTGTGCCATGGAGCATGTGTGGAGGTCAGAGGACAACCTCGGGTGTTGGCCCTCATCTTCCATCTTGTTTGAGACAAAGTCCCTTATTGTTCACCACTGCACACACAGGCCAACTCACACATACGATCCCACCTCATCACTGGTGTGCTGGGATTACAAATGCATGCTCTGCAACCTTTACATAGGTTACTCAGATTCGTTTCCTTGCACAGCAAGCACTTTATTCACTGAGCAATCTTCCCCAGCCCTTTTGGAGCTGTTTTCTAACAAAGCAAACATTCACTTGTGAAAAAGAATGAGGAACATGGATGGCCAAGGTTGCCTCTTCATAGGGTGAGCCTTGGCCAGGTCACCTGTTATGAGGAATAGAGGAATGGCTCCACTCTGGCTAGTCGTGAGACCAGCTTCTGCCCAGCATCTGGCAAGAACCTGCACCGAGATGATCTACCTGGGGACAGACTACTATTGGCTGCACTGGGACCCCACTCCATAAGGCCATTGGCTAACCAGACCTATAAGACCCCTTGCACTTCCTTGAATAAAGGAGCTTACAGCGGCTTGCCACCACCTGCTTCTCACTCAGCCCCCGGAGTCAGTGTGTTTTGATTCCACACCTACTCAACCTCTCACTGTGGAGACCCTTCATCTCCTCGGGCTGGCCCTGAGCACAAGGACCCCCAATATGAGGGAAGGACCCCCAATCAACTCTGAATGACTGACAGCTCTTCCATCAGGATTAAACCATGAACAAATATAAAGCCAGTTCTTCATGAACATTTTAAAGGAATTAAAGGAGAGCACGGTATTCACAAGTGGGGCATAGACTGCGTGGTCTGGGTTTAAATCCCAGCTCTTCCATGTTCTGGTTTGTGACTCTGGTAGAACATCTCACCTGCCTCCACCTCTCTTTTCTCATCTGTGAATGGATTGTGCATGAGTACTGCTGTGCAGGGCTGTTTGTGAGGCTTAAACACAGGGGGATGCGCACACTGACTGTCTATCACCTAGTCAGTACTCACTAAGCATTTGCTGATGGCATTCAAGGGGAGATTTAAAGATTAAGAACACAACCTAATCTTTGGATCTGCAGAGACTCGGGATGCACACAAAGTATAATGCTACAAAAATAAGGTCCTGTTCCTTTCTATAACCATAAACAGTTATATTTACAACCATCAAAAATGGTTGGCATTACAATTCCCATTCTACAGACAGGAAGCTAAGACTCAGCAGGCTTCAATGTCCTGTTTAAGGTGGTAGTGTTAAGATTTTATTTCAGGAGCTAGAGAGATGGCTCAGCAGTTAAGAGTACTTGCTGTTCTTGCAGAGGACCTGGGTTCAGTTCCCAGCATGCACATGGTAGCTAACAAGTGTCCATAACTCTAGTTCCAGAGGATATGATGCCTGCTTCTGGCCTCTGAAGGTACTGTATGCCAGTGAGATACATACATACATGCAGGCAAAACACTCAAATGATCAGCATTCGTTATCCTACCATGATGCCAACTTGCTTTGATTTAACATCAAGGAAACAGGAAAATAACAGAAAAAGATGTCCTGTGTGTGTGTGTGTGTGTGTGTGTGTGTGTGTGTATACACATGTGCATGTATGTGTGTTGATAAGCTCACCTACGCTACGTACACTGAGAGGCCAGAGCTCCACATCAAGTGTCTTCCTCTATTGCTCTCCATCTTATTTTTTGAAACAGGATCTCTCTGTTGAACCTGGAGGTAACCGATGTAGCTGCACCAGCTGCTCGGCAGGGACCAGCCTGTCCTCCCCTTACCTCCCACCCCAGCACTGGGGTTACAGCTGCAAGCTGCCAGGTCCAGCTTTTATCAAGGTTCAAGGGATTCAAACTCTGGATCCTCACGCTTGAGCAACAAGTTCTTTTACCCACTGAGCCATGTCCACAGGCTGCAGAGGCCCCGGTGTGGGGCTTTCATATGGTACAACTGCCATCTACTTGGGACCTGTGGGACACATCTATGGCAATGAACTTGGCATCTGCAGGGGGCTGTCTGGGCTCAAGCTGAGGGGTAGCTGACAGGTTTCTCCAAGCTTATGGACCCAGCATCCTGCCCATCCAACACATGATGGATACAAGATCCAGGTTGTCTGAAGCCTACAGCTGGGACACTGGGAACTCCAACCATGCCTGAGGCCCCCACAGCTGAAATGAAGGAAAAAGAAAATGTCACTGAGGGGACAACACACCTATAACAACTCTGCAACCCAGAGCTCGGAGCCACCTTGCTCCTTTCTGTGGAACTTCTGATCCAAGCATTCTTTGCCTTTAAGTCTTGAGAAAGCTTAAGGCTTGTAGCTGAAATGTGCTAGCAGATAGTGGTCTGTCTTGCTTCCGCACCTACATCATTTCAGAGTTCAGGCAGGGATCCTGATGGACTGCGTACAGATTTATCTCCAGCTTCTGCAGATGGTCACATGTCACTGCCGTAGTTATGCCCACCAATTTTAATCTAGTATAAGACCACAGACCAGTCCCCAAATGACCTCAACAGAGTTCAGGGTTTACTGCACTTCACAGCAGCCTATAAGGAGAGTACTGTACTTACCCATTTTGCAGAGAGGTTAACTAAGATACACAGAGGAGGTGTTTCCTGCCTGGGGCCACAAAGCTGGTCAGTAAGAGAGCTGGGGTTTGAACCATGGAGTGTGGCTCTAGTGTATGTTCAGAATCCCACTGCTGCACTGAGTCTTGAATGATGACAGTGGTGGACATGGTCGTAAAGGCACTGATAGTGGCTTGGTGATGCTGCTGCTGGCAGTGATGCTGACATGATGGGGTATGATGGTACCTTGCGGGGGTGGGGAGTGATGACAATGGCTCCATCTCCCTGGGCCTGGACTCAGTATTTCCCATGGAGTGTTTTCATTGAGAGACTGATCTATGGAGTCCAGAAGAGGGCATTAGATACCCTGTAGCTAGAGTTCCACGGGGCTATGAGCTGAACATGGGTGCTGGGAACCGAACTTGGGTACTCTGGAAGAACAGGGTGTGCTGTTAAAGGGGGGGGGGCATTATTTTGTTTGTTTTGATTAGCCTACAAAGCAGCAGGCTTCTTTACAGCACTTTCGTGCACTCTGCTTGAGGACCTCTTCTACTTCTGTCTGCCGCCTTCCTGCCCCTGCTCTACCCTTCCGCCCCCAGCTCTTTCCTTTCCCCATTCGGGTCTCACACACTTGACTGCCCTCTCCACCAGCTTCCTTAAAACCTCTTTTCCTCCTCTCTCCTAGTTCCATAACCTCCACCCACACTCACTCTCACATAACTGCACATACATAAGAATTTAAGAAGCTAAGATCTGCCATGAGAGAGAACATGTGGTGTTTGTATAAGCCTGGGTTACCTCACTTAACATAATAAAATAATTTCTAGCTCCATCCATTTTCCTGAAATTTTCTTAATTTCATGTTTCTTTAGAGTAGAATGACAATCCATCATACACATGTACCCTGTTTTTCATATCCACCCATCCATCCACTGATGGACATCAGGCCGGAAAAAGTACGGACATGCACTTATCTCTGTGGTAGGTTATAGAGTCCTTGGGTACATGTCCAGGAGTAGTGTAGCCGGGCCAAACAGTAGTTCTATTTGTAGTCAAAGGGGTCTTTTGAATAGCAACCTCGGGTCACAGGACTCCTTCTCTTGCTGAAATCCTTGGCCACCTTCTACTAGACAAATCCCACTCTCTTACCATAAGGGAGGAAGCCTTGCAGAACTTGTGCACCTCTCAAACCTCACCTGCTTCTCTCCTCCTTGCCTCTGTGTTCCAGCTCCTCCTCTTTCTTTCTCCTGATGTGGCCAGGACAGAGTTTCTATGGCTGTCTCCATGGCCTCCCCCAGTTTCTGCAGAACTGGCTCTTTTTGCCCTGAAGGAATAGGCTCAGGGACCTTTCTTACAGTTCTGGTAGATCCTTAACTTCTGTCTCCCTCCCAGGGTCCCAACCCACCTGGTTCCAGTCACCTCAAGCCTAGATTGTATCTAGTGACTCTCAAGTTCTACATAGCAAAGAGCCTGTCCCTGTGTTTGCTGTTTTATCACACTGCCCTGGTACAGAATGGGGCTCAACAAATATTTACAGATGAAATAGTTGAGATATCTCATTTACTCTTCTCAAGAGGATGGCTTCAAAAGTGAAGTAACAGCCCATAACTCCATTAACACACCAAAGGCCATAGGTGGTATTTGAACCCAGAACCCACGTTCTTAACCCCTGTGGGATCAGCTCTGAGACTCCAAACTTTCCACACCTTTCTCTGATTTTAGTGTCATCTTTACCTAAAATAAGAAATTAGGAAGCTCTTCCATGATTCTTGATGAACTTCAAGGACATTTGGGGTTAAAAGCCTATATTCTAAACCGTAGCAAAGCCCTGGCAAATGTCGGCTATTTCAGTCAGATAATCATCATTTTAGGCTTGCAGGCCATGCTTTATTACAATCACTTAACTCTATGGATACATTACAAAAATAGCCACAGGCAATATGTAAATAACAGACTGGGGTATGTTCTAATAAAACTTTCTTTACAAAAGCAGCCAGCAGATGTGACTGTAATTCGCAGACACCTGTACCAGACCACTGGGGATGAAATGTGTAGTTTTCATCCACCAGTTAGTCTTCAAGGTCTGCTTATCAGAGGTGATGATCTCTTCTTTCCCAACAGAATAATCAGCATTTTAAGAAAGGTCAAGGTTTTCTCTCCAGTTTCATGGTAACCAGTCACCATATTCTCAGAAACAAAAATGACTCACTTCTGTTTTTGTTCTGGAGCTAAACTCCAGCAATCTTTAGATGAGTGTGGTGGCTAGGTGTTGTCCAGAAACAGGCAAGAAAGAGGCCTGTGTCTAGGTTCAGGACTCGGATGAATCACCAGGAAAGGGGGAACTCCAACATTCCTATTAAATCAGGAGTATAACATCACAACACTGATCAGGAGACCCTAGGAGAAGAATGCACAGACCAGAGCACCAGAGTCCAACTGGGTCTGAGGAGGCGGGCAGGGGTCTGAGCTGCCAGAGAACCCTCCCCAAACCCCCTTTCCAACCCCAGGTGCTGACGATGGGACCTAGGAGTAGTATATGCTAGACAAGCATTCCACCACTGAACCACATCCTCAGCCTGAGATGGCCCTTTTCAAACTTGTCCACACCCCCACTGTCTGAGCTACCCCAAAGGCCTTTTGTAGTTGGTGTGATTTTTTTTTTTTTTCCTTGAGAAATGTAATAAAATCACAGCACAGCAAAATGCTCTGGGCAATGTAAAGCGCACCCTCCAGAAAGAACAACTCACCATTTTGTTAAATTTGCTGCTAGTGCTTTTTGTTTTTTAAGATAAAGAAATACAGCATTTTCCATGCCGCTACTGTCCCTTGCCCTATGCCAGAGGCAATTTCTAGAGTCCTTCCATAAGGGTATACATCCCACAAGTCCACTTATCATTATACTGTCGGAGATATAATGCATATAATATAAAAACCATCATTTAAAAAGATGGCCAGCCCATTCTAAAGGAGGCAGTTCAGTGGTGGCTAGTATGTTCTACTGTTGCACAACCACCACCACTATACTGGAATATTTCTCAAATAAACCCCAAAAAGTGGACGCCTGCAATCCCAGCACTTAGGAAGCTGAGGCCAGCAGGGTTGCTATGAGTTGTACCAAGCCAGCCTGGGCTACACGGGGAGACCCTCCCCAACAAACCTACTTTCTTTCATAATGGGCTTCTCTATGCCAGATAATCATGTCTACAAGTAGGGATCACATGAGATTGTGTACCTCGCACCTTTTGCTTAACATGTTCGGGTTTCATCCACATTGTAATAAGCATCAGCGCTCATTCTCGTTTGACGATTGAATAATATTCCATTGTTTCACTTGCTGATTCATTCATGAGCGGAGAGGAATTTGAGTTGTTTCCCTTAAAACTGCTGCTAATTCTTGGAGGTACATGCTGAGGAGTGAAATCACTGATCACACGGCAAGTTTGTGTCTGCCGAACACTTGTGCAATGGCTGCACTATTTACATTCCCACTGGTTGGGATGAAGGTTCTGATTTCTCTACCTCCTCAGCAACTATCTTCCACAGCCCTCCTTTGTCAGTCATCCTAGTGGGTCTGAGTGGCGTACCACGGCCCTTGGGCTGTGAGAGTTGACACTGAAAACCTTTTTATTGGCTGTTTATATATCTTCTTTGAAGATGCTTCTAAAATCACCTTTTACTTCTATATGTGGTTTAGGAATCTATGAAGAGTGTGCACTATTATTGGCCAAGTATGACTTCGACTCCTCTCTCCTCACGTGCCACCTTGTGTTATCTATCTGTTGTCTTATTTATGTGTATTTACACGTTTCCTGTTTTTAAATTTTTTGTTGTTTTTCTGCTATAAAATGTGCAAACTTCCTTCTCTTCCGCATTATGAGATGCTTTTCTCAGTTTCAGACGTGTGAGGCTGGCTCATGGGACATGCACACTGACAACCTTACCAGATATGTAGGGTCTTTTTCATGTGTACTTAGGAACTAAACATAGTTTAGATAACACTTCAGGAGAGGCCTCCATCCCCAGGGTAGATTACACCCACAAATTCAACAAGTTGGGTTAGGTGCTCAAGTGCTGTGACCGTTCATTTCCCCCCAAGTGTTGGCAACTCAAACCAGGGCCTTGTACCTGCCAGCAGAAGCTCGACCACTGAGCCATACATGTCCCATCCCTTCAATATTTTTAAATGCCACCAAAAGCCTGTTTCCATGAAGAGCAGTACGCTCCAGTTACAAGCATGAAAGGGGCTGGTGTCAGTGTGCACCACGGAGTAAGACAAGTCCGCGCGACACATTCTGGAGGACAGTACTCTGAAACAGAGGGCAGCTCTCAGTTGTGAAATGATGTTTCAGTTTGAAGAGATGGCTAAGCAGTTAGGAATGCTTACAGTTTTTTCAGAGGACCTGAGTTCAGTTCTAAGCACCCATGTTGGGCAGCTCGCAGTGGCTTGCAGCCCCAGCTCTGAGGTTCTGATAGCCTCCTCTAAGCTTCTGTGGGCACCTGCACTTATGTATACAAACTTCTACACAGACACACACATACACATAGATAATTTAAAATAAACCTTTTAAAACTGATGCCGTAATAATCTTTCTTTATAGTTACCTTTGTTACAATTTTCTGCAGCAGCTAGATAATGCTTGTATAATTAAGAAATAAGGATGTATCCTTATATATATATATATATTAAGCACATACCTTAAATCCGAGTAATGGGGAGACACAGGCAGGCAGAGCTCTATGAGACTAAGGCCAGCCTGGTCTATATAGTGAGTTCCAGGCCAGCCAGGACTACAAGTGAGACTGTCTCAAAAACAAAAACAAAATTGAATTGCTTTTTCCACCTTATTTTTTATGACAAGATCTCTTACTGAACTCATCAATTTGGCTAGGCTGGCTACCAAACTTCAGGCCTCTGCCTATCTCTGCCTCCCCAGTGCTGGGGTTACAGAAGTCTTCCAAAACGCCTGACTGACTGATGGGTGCTGGGATCTGAATTCAGGTCTTCAGGCTTTCAAGACGGGTGTGCTTTAGTAACTGAGCCATTGCTGCAGCTCCTCACCTGATAAATTTTTATACAACCCCGGATATATAGGTATATAAAATAGGTATATGGAGCAAACATTTATCGATGATGATAAATCATATAGATAAATTTATATTAATATTATTTGACCTACATAAAATTTTACCATTTATTGAAGATGATCGCAAATTTGCATACTAATGAGATGGCTGTACTAGTTTACTTTTCTATAAAGAATTAAATCTTGGCTGGATATTTAAAAGTATCTTCAGTGCTTTCTAGATCTGATCAGTATTTTGATTTTATAATCATCAGTACTGGGAACATATAAATATACAGCATAAAATGGCAGAAGTATGTTTAGGGACATTTCAAACATTGCTAGAAATTCTGTGCTATTCATAAGCCAAAATTCATTTAATTAAAAAAAAATAAACCTCAAGCCAGGAACCTGAACATCTAAAAACCAAACATTCCAACACAATATAATCCAAAGATAAACTAATTTAAGAAAATGTTTATTTTATTTTACTTTATTATTTTCAGATAAGGGTCTTACTATGTGGCCCTGGCTGGCCTGGAACTCAGAGATTTACCTGACTCTGCCTACTGGGTGCTGGAGTTAAAGGTACGTATCACCAAGCCTGGCTATTTTAGTTTCTTAACTCGTGTGTGTGTGTGTGTGTGTGTGTGTGTGTGTGTGTGTTCACGCACACATGTGCCAGTGGAGGCCAGGAGAGGGCATCAGATCCCCTAGATTCGGAGTCACTCTGGGTGCTGAAAACGAAGCCAAACCTCTGTAATAACAATATGTGCTGATCCATTTCTTGAGGCCCAACGCTGATTTGAGACTTATACGCTAAGGAATGAAGGTAGGAAAACATTAAAAGCAACAACAAAAACCTTTGCTTTCTGGAATTCACTGTTTCTACTACAGGAGAAATGCTGTATGATAATAACAACAGTACCATTCGCAGCTTGCTGTCTTCTAGAACCTGAGGTGTTTCAAGCAGCTGTTGCATGGTAAGGCATGAAGGCATGTTGAATGCACAGTGTGCATGTGTGTTGAAGACCAAGGAAGTCACACAATACAACATAGGCAAAAACACTTCCGCTTCATTGTCTGTTTAATTTGGAATTCACTTTTTTGTTGCTGCAAATTCAGAAACCTTTTACTGCTGCCAATTTTTTTTTGAGACAGGATATCCCTGGAGTGCCAGCTGGCCTAGTCCTCACTATGTAGACCAGGCTGGCCTCACTCTTGGAGATCTATCTGCCTCTTTCTCCCAAGTGCTAGGACTAAGACATGTACTCCTATGCTGAGCTCTATAGTCAAAGTTTTTGAGAATTACATTGTTCCCATGAAAGAAGAACTATGTTGTTTTGGCAGAAAGGTTTAGGAGACACAGGCCCTGGAGGTCTCTTTTCACTAAAGCTGTGTTTTGAAACAAGAATAGCCCATATTTGAAAGAAAGAATTTTAAGAGATATGAAGACTGAAGGTTAGTGTAGAAGCCTTGTTTCAGGGTCAGAGTTCATTAACTTTTTAAACTAATTGTTACTTCTATTTCCAAAGGTCTAAGTCACCTAGAAGGACCATGCTGGTTGCTTGAAACTATGTAGTGTTAGTAGAACCAGCTCAGGGCACACAATCCCCGGAGGCCCTTCTACTAAAAAGAAATGACCTGGTGGTACAGCCATTTCAGGCTAGATGACTGGAGCCTGTAAATGCAGTGCCCTGCAGCAAATCACCCATGGCTCCCCCGACCTCGGGAGGAAAAAGAACAGAAAAACGGAACCACTCACCTCCAAACAGGCTTCCTGTGGACAAAAAAAGATTTCTCATAGATCAAGAAATGACATAGAGCTTTGTTTCCTCAGTTTCTCAAAAGGGAGGGAACAAAATGACTCGTCTTTTTTTCCCATTCAGTTTGCCTAAAGGGAGAAAACTTGTGTCTCTTAGGAAGGCAGCTGGTGTTCAGTACGAGCATTTCTGTAGCAGAAATGTCCTTCCTCACACAGCTCCACAGCAGAGGCACCCACATGTTCATAGGTACCTGCTCACCTTCTCCTAAGCCTCCCCTGCTGGGCCTCAGAGGAAAATCCTAAGGACCACATGAGGCTGAGTAGGCCAGGTTAGGAACAGGCTAAGAAACAGGTGATTGTTTTCAATCAATTCTTGATGCAAGACTCCTAAACAAGTCATCTCTTCTCTGTGTATGGTTTTAGGATTCCTTCATACTTTCTTTGCATATAGGGACTCCCTATTAACTCCAAATTATTATAATTCTTGAGGAAATGGGCAATAGTTGGGAAATCATTTTAAATTAAAAGTTGGTTCTAAAACATTATAAGTCACACTATGGGGTTAATTAGCTGCCTTATGTACTCAGTCATGCCTTCAGCCATGTACTTATTCAGTGATCCATTCACTCCCCCAGGGTCTGCACAAAGATCGACATAATCCTGTGTCTGGGGCTGCCAATGTGTTTTCAACCCAAACTGGTTCTAAAGAACCTTAGTCTTCACTCTCCCATTCTCCACCCACTTATCGTGAAATCATCCCCTCTGAATGCAGAATTTGCAGAAGGTATGCTTTATGTGATTAAAAAAAAAATGGTTATCTAAGGGAAATGAAGAGTCAAAATCCAAGGCAGAGGTTCAAAACATGTCTTTAGTTTCTGAAAATATCAGTAATGCCTATATTCTAGAGAAGAGTTTAAGTAATGAAGACTTATCTATTTTATTTTATTTCTTGTGGTGCTGATGGCCAAACCTGGAGCCCCTTGCATGCTAGCCAGCACCCTACCACTGCACTACATTCCCAGTCCCTAAAACTCTATTTAAAAGGGGGAAGGAGAAAGCACAGAATCTAGACATTTCCCATATGCTACAAGGCCAGCCCAGTTCAGGCAGGGTGAAACCCTTGCCCTTGGTCCTCTGAGTGCTACAGTCCTATCAGCTGGTTGGCTACTCAATGGAATTAACCTTCCATTTTAATTGGCTGGAAAACCTGCCAAGAAGTTTGGCATGATGGTCCATCAGGAAGAAAACATAAGGCTAAAAGATGGTCCAATAATTACCAGTGGGAACTGAAGAGAGTGACTATTCATGAAATAGCCTATATGATGAAGCTCTTTGAAGCTGGAGGGCAAGGAAGCTGTGTGGGGCAGAGCCTGTGTGAGCCTGCCCCCTTGTAAATGCTCCACTCCAAGGCCATCACCTTCAACAGATGAGGTCACAACAAACTGTAACAGGTCCTGACAACTCGTTCCCTCCAGAAGTTGATTAAGTTACCTGACAAGATTTAGCTCTGCTGTCTGAATTCATTCAACGTGGTAGACTGTAACACTGCTATCCCAGAACCTCAGGACTATAAGCTTCCTTGGACATCCAGAAAAGCCTGTATCTCCATAATGCTGTTAACTGATGAGGTGGCTACTAAGAGCCAGCAAGTATACAGTTTGGGCTCAATAATTCCATTCTCTAGAATAGAGCCTCTTGGATGTGTGCCAAAGTGTATCCGTAAAACTGTTCATCCTGGGGCTGGAGAAATGGCTCAATGGTTAAGAGAACTGATTGCTCTTGCAGAGGACCTAGGTTCAAGTCCCAGCACCCACATGGCTGTTGACCACTGTCTGTAACTCCAGTTCCAATGGGATTCAATGCCCTCTTCTGACCTCCAAGGACATCGTATAACAAGGATGCACTTACACACATGTAGGCATTACACTCATACACACACACACACACACATACACACACACACACAAACCCTGTTCATCCCAGGATAAGTTTTATTTAAAAAATAGGAATTAGTTAAATTCATTTTATGGACTACCATCACCATAAATTATAATATCATGTGATCTTCAAAAGTAATGACACAGAAAAAAAAATCTGTATTTCCCAGTTTTTCTAAAGTAAATGATTATTTTTGTAAGGTTGCAAAAACACTGTGGGGTAAAGTAAAACTTTATATAGGCCAGTATTAAATAACAATTTTGGTACCCCCAGAAAAATATAACACTAGGGTGGATCTTTTGGTATAAATCTTATATAAAACAGATGCTCAGTCCCATATTTTTTTATTAACAATCGAGATTGTAGGGGCTGGAGAGATGGCTCAGTGGTTAAAACCACTGGCTGCTCTTTCAGAGGACACAGGCTCAGTTCCCAGCACTCACATAGTAGTAACTCCAGTTCCAGGGGATTGGATGCCCTCTTCTGGCCTCCATGGACATTGCATGCATGTAGTACACCTACATACAAGCAGGCAAAACATTCATACACTTGAAATATAAATAAGTAAATAAAATTTAAAAATCAGGTACTATTATGTGGGGGCTGGAGAGATGGCTCAGTGGTAAAGGGTACTAGCTGCTCTTGCAGAAGACTCAGGTTCAATTCCCAGCATCCACATGGTGGCTAACAACTGTCTATAGCTTCAGCTCCAGGGAATCTGGCACCCTCTTCTGACCTTTGCAGGCATTACATACACAAGAGCACTTAACATATATGCAGACAATATACTCACTCACTAACACACAAAATAATAATAATAAAATATTTTTTTAAAATCTAGATACTATTATCTGAGAGCTCGTTCGGAGGCTCTAGCAGGGGAACTCAGCTTCTCAGACACCCTTTACCAAGAAGGTCACCCTCTTGAACATGCAACTTCCACATGGAGAGATGCAAGTGGAGCACTGAGGGAGGAGGGGGCCCCCACCTAGCCAGTCATATGACCTGGCAATCAACAGGGTGACAGATGTTGCAGTCAGAGACCCTCACATCCCTAGATACTATTATCATTAAATTTTTCATCATTTTATTTTTTCTTTTAAAAATCAAACCCTGTGAGAAATTAGGAAATAAGATAATAAAAAAGGCTTCTGAAAAAAATAGCATAAAATTCAGGGAGTAGTATAAACCCATAAACCTTCTCAACTGGTACCTTTCCTCCCATAATTTCACAGAGCCCTGGGGGCAGAGTATAGTATCTCACCAAGGCAACAGCATCGGGTAGGGAGTTCTGCAGTGGGCACAGGAAAACAATGACTGGCAGCTTAGCCAAGGGAGCAGAGCTAAAAACTGTGATGGGCTGGCCCAAGAACTCAAACTGCACAAGTTTCTGGGGTGGATCTGTACAAAACCAAGAAGGTGACACGATACAGCCAAGCATGCAGACTGATAGTTACTGTGAATCTTCCCCAAAAGGCACATGGCAATTTGTATAACCTGTCTCAGAAGGCAGGAGAACACACTATCTATTTATATAACTAGGTACATCTGTTGGACAGACAGACATTTAAAGTAGAATTTTATATCTGTTTGTGCACCGGAGTAGGGTTGTGTGTGGTGTTTAGTTACTTTAAGATTGTTTATTAACTTATTTTGAGACAGGGTCTCACTATGTAGCCCAAGCTGGCCTCAAGCTTGAGATGCTCCTGCCTGAGCCTCCCAAGTGCCCATGTGTTTCACCACCATACCTGCATTAAACTTTTAGCTTTAAAGGAGAATGTGAGTTGTGACTTTGAGGCCAGCCAGGACTACATAGTGAGACTCTGTCTCAAAAAAATATTAAAGATGAATAAACAGATGAAAGTATGGTGAAGTCTTAACAGGGTCTGTATCATGTTCTTAGTAGTAAGTTACGAACAGCACATTCTTGACTTTGACATATGCATAGTGTGACGTCAGAGGGTAACACAAAGGAAGCTGGGGGAGCAGACAGGAACTCTCTGAACACTCTCTGGACTGTGGCTACAGCTTTTCTGTACCCAACTGTCCCAAGATCAAAGCTGATTAAACATAAAAATCAACAAAACAATAAGAATTAAGATCTTGTGTGTCTAATCTGATCACTGATATTCTGCATCCCAAACCCAAATCCCCAGGGTCTGGAAGATGAGCATCCACTGTGTGAGTCTGCTTGTAGCCCCTCCCCATCGGAAGGACCCTTTGGTCCTAGAAAACCCCTGCCTTTAGAGCCTATCAGCCCACAGCGAAGGACCACGGTCCCCACTGCTGCCTCTCTTTTCACTTGGAGCAGTGAGAAAGTGGATGTGGTTGCTGGGCTTGCACAATCTGGGAAAGAAAAGAGTACAACCCCTCACCCTCAGGATCCCATTGCTCTCAGGCCCGGAAGTGCTCATTCTCACAGGAAGCCTGTCGGGGATGACTTCAACCACCAGATCACCGCATTATCTCATCCTGGCTTGGGTCATCCTCTGCATTTTCCTTCAAGTTGCTAAGAGGAAATGGAGGCGGAACACAGTTCCTGCAACCCACCTTGTTTGGGGTGGAAATACTTAGCACTTTGAGAAACGATGTTGTTTTCTTCCCCTCCCCTTCCCTTCCCTCACTACCTCCTCCATTCCCTTTTTTAAAATTTTATTTATTTTTATTCTAAGTCTATATGTGTCTGCTTGCCTGTACATGCACCATGTAAGTCCCCAAAAGCCAGAAGAGGGTGTCAGATTATCCTAGAACTGGAGTTACAGGCAGTGGTGAGCTGCCGGACGTGGGTTCTGGGAACCAAACCTGAGTCTTCTGCAAGAGCAGCCAGTACTCCTAACCACTGTGCCGTCTCTCCAGCCACTGTCCTTGTCCATTTTTTCTTTCCCTTCTCTTTCCTCTTTTTAATTTCTTTTTCTTTTCCCTATCAGTAAGCTATACTCTTTTTTTGGGTGACACTATGTTATCCTGGCAGGCCCTGCGCTTTTGGGCTCAACTAGTCCTTTAGCCCCAGCCTCAGCCTCCAGGGTAGCCAGGATCACAAGCACACAGCACTGCACCCAGGAAAGGGCATACTTTATAGGACCACCCTAGACTTTCTCTGTTAAACTCAATGAAACCAAACCAAACCAAAGCCATGCAATGTTTAGGGTAGCCAGACAACAATGGTCAACACAGGGAAAAAACAAAAACAAAAAACTCAGCTAATTCAGGGGGCTGTAAATATTTACTGTGTCCCAGAGTGTATTTATTATTCAGTATTCCTGCAAGACCAAGGTCCCAGGATGAAGGCTGGCCTGCATTTCCATAGACTCCCAAAGCTGCGGAGCTGAAAACCAGTAGCAATGCCATTCAGTCCCCACACTATAGAGATAAGAAGGTTGAGGCTCCAAACATGCTTACATCAAACGTCTGCATTTATAAATATTCGTATTACAATGTACGTTCCTGAGTACAGTGTGTTTATCCATCTGTCTCTCACATGACCTTAACAGAGTGTGTGTGCTGGGGGACTTGGTGCAGCACCATGAGGAGTCACTGAAAGCAGTCAGGAAAAGTTCATTTGAGATACCAGGATGGAAGCTCTGCCCTGAGTCATGTTTCAGGGACCACTTCACTGCATCAGATTTTAGAACTTGGAAGACACATGCTATTCCTACATGCCCAAGGCAGCAGCCAGGAGTGGGTTTGGAAATTCACCCAATGATACAGCATAAAATTAATGCTATTTATTTTCAGTCAGGCCTGAAGGCACATATCTGTAATCCCAGCTACTCAGGAGGTTAATGGAGAAAGACTACAGGTTCGAATCCTGTCTGGGCTACAGACTGAGCAAGTTTGTGGTCAGCCTGGATAACTTAGCACAATCTTGTCTAAAAAATTTTTTTTTAATTAAAACAAGGGATTGGGCTATAGCTCCATAGTAGAGTGTCTGCCTAACTAACATGTGAGGGGGCCTAGGTTCAATCCTCCAATACTGCCATGATAATGGTAACAACAATATTTATTGAAATTTTAAAACTTACTTCTTTCAAGAGAGAAAGACTAACATGCTTTCATATTTTAAGCTAAAATACTCTAGGATGCTGACTTGTTAAATTTCACAGTTGGGAAGATTTACTGTGATAGAAGAAGGTTTTGTTTTGTTTTGTTTTTAAGCGTAAGATCAAAATAGGATATTTCGTGCTATAAATAACACAAGATTAAACAATGTCAAAGAAACCCTGGAGCCTCATCTACCTGACCTTAAGAATACTTAAATTAGCCAAACATGGTGGTGCATACCTTTAATCTCATCATTTGGGAGGCAGAGGCAGGCAGATCTCTGTGAGATCAAGGCCAGCCTGGTCTACAAGGTGAGTTCCAGGCCAGTTGGGGATATAGAGGGACCCTGTCTCAAAAAACAAAAAGAAAAACAAAAGGACCCCACTTAATAAGCATTCTGGATACAAAGATGGTGAAAAGTCCCCTTCTCTTTACCCACATACAAGAACACCACCAGATCCTCAGCTGTTCTGTTCAACCTCAAGGTCAAACAGAACAGCAAATGATGTAGATCTCCAAACTTGCCCACTGTGTCCTCTCAATGGAAGAACAGAACACAGGATCCACTGTCAGCTTGAGTCTTCCCCTAAAGCAGCCACAGCAGAAAAAGCAGGACCAGATGTTCAGACACACGTTCTAGAGAGAGAGAAAGAACTTGCTGGTCCCATTTGTGGCCACTGCATGCTGCATGAGCACACCCACCTCCTCCAATTAGAAACAACTTACCCAGTTCACCACCACGACTGTGTCTCCTGCTCCCATTTTCTTCATCCCAGTGGTCACTGACAAGCCAGTGGCTGAATTCCAGTTTCCTGTGCAGGTAGCCCACTAAGCACTAAAGCTACAGCATGTGTTTGATACAAATGTTCAACATAAGCACTCTTGATCTGATGGGATGTTTCTAAGGCTTTAGTTATAGAGTCTCAGGGACCTCACCCCCACAAAGACCACTTAATTAGAAAAATTCCTGGGTGTGATTCTGTGCATTTCAGAGAAGCTATGTAATCACTCTGATTCCATGCCATCTTTTTTCAGACAACAGACTGATTTGAAATGGGTACTTTCACAAATTACAGCCAAAGTTTTCATTTAAAAATTAGACCAAGTATTGGAGCTGGAGAGATGAATTAAAAGCACTGGCTGGTCTTGCAGAGAACCTGGGTTTGGTTCCCAGCACCTAACAGGCAGCTAATAACCTCCATAACTCTACTTCCAGGGCACCCAATACCCTCTTTTGGCCTTTGCAGGAATTGCACATATGTGGTGTGCTTACATGTATGAAAGCAAATACTCATACACATAAAAATAAGTAATTTAAAATGGACCAAGCAAAAGAACAACAAAATTTTACATACGAATACAAATTGCAAATGAAGTTGAACACAGACCCACCAGTAATAGATGGCAGCATTTTTTTTCAGAGGCCATTTTGGGGCAACATCTTTCTTTCATTATTTACAGATGAATTTTTTCTTTTTGTCAACGCTTTGTAGCAGGACAATGTTACACTTTTATAACCATTAGTATAAGAGATAAGCACTTCTAGAAAAGCCGATTCTGCAGTGAGGATATTGATGCTAAGAAGGTTATGACTTCAGTCCATCAGGTTAGTTGTGGATTCAAACCTGCCTCAAAACCTGAACCTATGGAGGCTTTGGCTCTGTCACAGCCCGCCCAAGCACCATCAGTCACATGTGACTCAGTTTACATAATGTACATTTCAATGTGCTTATTTTAGTACGGAGTAAAGTAAATCCTGCAATTAGCAGATCTAACTTGGATCTTATTTAGGACCTGGTTAATTTGGCCTCCCACACTGTTCAAGAGCTACAAAAGATGGCCAAGAGTTCCTGTGCCATTTCTTCTAAGGTTTACGTGATCTGGCCTGTGAGGAGATAGACGTCCACACAAACTTTAAACTGCATCCAACTGAGTCAGCCTTTAGGTTAGGTTGGATGCAGGTGTCTAGCATCCAAAGCTTCTTTTCTTACTGATCTCTTCTTCAGACTCACTCTTTGTCAACATGAGCACACACACATACATATACACAGACACAATTATGGAGTCTGTGAAGATTACCTAACATGAGGTGAAGGAGGGGATAGCTGAGACATCTAGAGGTAAAGTCTGCCTGCACCACCCCCCATAACTTCCTCATCCCCCCTACACCCACCCCTGGTCCCCAGCAAAGCTCATTAGGGAATTCTCCCTAGGGTGGTCACGGCTGACCCAATCCCTGAGCAACGGCCAGATATCAAAGTTCTGCTGATTTAGAAGTCTCTGGAGAAAAAAATTTGTTTTGGTAATATGGTATTTTTAGTGTATCCTTTCCCCTTATTGTTAAACTGACTCATAAATAAATACAACTTTTCACTGTCGTCTGGCATGAGGTAGGCCAAGTTGGTGTTCTGTATTTCACAAACAGCAAACAAACAAGTTCTACTGACACAGTAATACATAAATATACTTTCTCCTTTAAAAAAAACTTTAAACATTAAAGTTCTTCCCAGACAACTACCAGGGTCAGAACCAGGTAGCAGTTCCCTGGAGGAGATTATTTTAATAAACTTAAGATGGTCCTTTCAGATGACTTTCTTTGTATTTATCTCTCTGAAAAGAGAATCACCTTACGGCTAGCTTTGGACTCTAATGGTGTCATAATAAATTCTGGAACTTCTGACATTTAATAATAAGATCTTAGCAATCTTTTATCTCCCTGGTACTGAAATTAAGGCCTTGTACATGCCTTATTTAGTTAGTTGATATTATTCACCACACAACCCAACTGGCTTTGAACACTATTTCCTCCTACCTCAGCCTCCTGAATGTTAAGATTACAGGCATGTGCCACTGTGTCTGGTACGGCAAACTTTCAGTAGTAGATCTGCTTCTTGCCCTCCCTCTATCCCTCCAACGCTCCACTCCATCTATCACACTGCATTTCACATTATGCATACATATTTTATACTCTGAGGTGTGGACCTGTATTTTCATGTCACAAGGTGAAAATTCCACATCACTTGGCCTTTTGCATTCTTTCACTTTGCTTGGAGAAGAAAGACCTCAAAGCAGCAGCTTCTCTTGAAATTCTGCCCCTCTTGCTCCCCAGAAAACTGCCACTGGTTTCAGTAAGAACAATACACAGTTGGCAATGCGAGAGGCAGACTGGTTCGGGTCCACGATTTCTGGTATAGTGCCAAGTTAATAGGACACAGAGTCTGAGGAATCCTGGCTCAGCTTGGTGGCCTTTGGACTCATCTCTGAATCTCAGCCTCATCACTGGCTAACTGAAGACAATAATGTTCTACCTTTCCAGGTCACCAACAAGATTCTGCAAAGTTAAAGAAGACCACAAGTGGGAGACCGAAGTCACGCTGGCAGTTAGCATATGACAATGACTTCCTGGCAAAGGTTTGTTCAACAAATCAGAATACAAGTCAATTTCTGTTGCGTAGAATCTCCAGTTCATGTTAAAAAAAAAAGGATTGGAATATCTTGTTAGTATGGACACCGCACCCTGGATTTACAGGCCAGGAAATGGCGATGGAGAGAGATACTTGCTGTTAAGCTCCTTTTTGCAGGGCTAATCATAAAGTTAATGAAGAGAATGCCTGACACTGATGCCTGAAAGCCTCTAAATCTGGAGGCTGGGATCTTGACTGTCTCTTAATTTTCCACAAATGACTATTTAAAAATAAGCAAAAGGAACAAAATCTTCCAGGACAAGAAGCAAAACCAAATAAAAAAGGAAAAAGAACACAAAGCCAACACCAACCACCACAGCCACCAGCATTCCAGCCAGTGTGTGGAATGTGAGGGCTTTGCCTTGAGCTTGGCCCAGGCCTAAAAACAACGCGACTGCAGGTGAGGAGGGGGTGTCTGGACTCATTCCACAAGATTATCCTGTAAGAGGAAAAAAGTAGAGGGTGGGGGCTGTGGCAACTTCAATGGTTTGGGGGTTTGGAACGCTGCTTCCTTTACCCTTCCACCTGCTCTAGCCCCTCCAGCAGACCACTCACATCACATATGGTGGCACCTGTGAAAGTGTCCCTGTCCTTGAGTGAGTCCCTCCCTTGAGTAGAGATTACAGGCCTAGTGTTCTGTTTCTTGCCCTGTAGATACATCTGGGTGACAGGATGCACAGGACAGGATGTATTCGATTAGGTCAGGCAAGATGGGTGACACATATTTTGAGATAGCTTTCTTTGTCGGCATTGTTATATAATACAAGAGGCCCTATAGAGAGACCCACTTGACAAGAAGCTGCAGAGGGCTTCCAGCCAGCAAGAGCCAAGGTCCTCAGTCCTTCTGCCACAAGGAACTGAATGTGGCCAGCAGCCACAAGTTCGGAAACAGCTGTTTTCCATTCAAACCTTGGATGAGACCATGGTCCTAACCGATACCTTCAGTTCAGCCTTGCGAGACCCTGACATGGAGGACCCAATCAAGGCATGTCAGACCCTCAGAAGCAAAAACTGCATAACTTAAGAGTGCCACGTTGAAACTCCAAATTTGTAGTTAATACTGTTAGATAATGAGGAGACCACATTGACCTCCGCTTCAGAGAAATCACACATGGCCTGGACTCCCCAGGAATGAGCAGGCAGAACTCCTATCATACTGGAGCTGGGCCATTGGGTCTGTTTGGTGCTGCCCAAGTTAAAATGAGGCTTATTGCATCACTGTAAAACCTAGAGCTGTATCTTGTGTGTGTGTGGTTGGTTGGTTTTCCTTTTTGCTCATGGGGAAGCAGAAGAACACACATTTTAATGTAAAGAGTTACTTCGTGATCAGATAAACTTCCTGGTTTCCTAATTCATTTACCAGCCACCTGACCCTGACAAGGCTAGGCCCTTCCTTCAGTCTTTTAAAAAGGCCATCCAGGTCAGATCATGCCCCTTTTCCATAACCTTCATAGCTTGGAGAATCAAAGCCCAGTTCTTACAAGGGGCCCAAGGCTAAGTCTGTTAAGTGAAACAGAACTGAACAGAGCACTGGACAGGGGGAGTGCACAGGAACAGACCGTGCCGAGTTGCGACTTACAAGGACTTCTGTCTCCCTGAGACCAGCATGGAGCTTGCCATCCATGATGGCTGCCCCAGGACTTCCACTGTGACACTGAGCAAGAACATACCGCCACTCACTCCCCATGGCTTGGAGGGTCTCTGTTATCTCAGTGGCCCTAGATCTAGTGAATGTGCTACTGAAGAAGGATCCCAGCCTTTCCACGGACAATAATCCACCTATTACAGCATAACATTTAACAGCTAACAGAATAACACATAATCCATTCAACAGTCCTAAATTCCCACTTGAGTCCCTAACAATCCTTTTTTGCCACAACCCTGGAGTTGCATCACGTTTCTCATTTAATATTGTCTTACCTGACTCCATGCCTCAAAGGAGCAAAGGGACACAAACACAATCAGGAAAGAAATGAGAAATGAGTAAAACTGGGATGGGGGAGTCGAGAGTGGATTAAAATACCAGATGCTGGTTCTGGGTGTAGATACTGAAGAGGGCTGGGAGGGGCTCGTCATTAGAGTGGGTGAGGAGATGGGAGACGCTGTGCTGGGGGTTCTCAGAGGCGTGCTGGCAGAGGTGGGTGGTGAAGGGCTCGGAGCGAAGGTGTGAGTTCAGCTACTGCTGCTGCTTTGAATGCACCCCTGTACACCTGAGCTATCCACATGAGGTCTACAGTAAGACTTGATCCCTAACAAACCTCACAGTCTTTCTCCCATGCAATCCCCTCTTCAGATCCAGCCTTGGACCAAACTGTCTTCAGTGGTTCCAGAATCTTGTTTCCTGCCCCTGCCAAAGCTCTAAAAGCCAAGAATTTCTCACACAGGCAGACTATTCCCCAAGCTGCTTCCTCCCACAGCCTCTGTATAACAAGGAAAGTACCCCATAATTATCATGAAATTAATTTACACATTACTTGTACATACACCACCTTATTCAATGCTCAGTACCCAGTACATAACTCAGCGAATGGACAGGTGAAAAAACTGAGGCTCAGAGAGGTTATGTGACCTGCCAAAAGTTCTACAGTAAACTGGAACAAAGGAACAGGTAGGGGGCTGGTTAGAACCCAGTTTTTCTGATCATACATCCAAGAGACACCAAGTGTCTCTCCCTGGGGCTGAGGAACAGATTCAGGGCCTTTGCTTGTTAGGCAAGCACTCCACAACCAGCTGACTTCCCCCAGAATTGGAAACAACAGACAGAAAGATTCACAAGGAGAGTGTTTCCTTCTTTTAAAGATGAATTAAACATAATGTGTATAGGAACATGCCTATGTGGGTATGTGCCCCGATGCACGTGTGGAGATTGGAGGGCAACTTTCAGGAGTAGGTTCTCTCCTTCTAGCGCGTGGGTTCTGGGGATTGAGCTCAGGATGACAGGCTAGGTGGCAAGTACCTTTACTCACTGAGCCATCTGACTGGCCTACGAAACTAGAATCTTAGTTTAGGGAGTGGGGGTCCCAACTTCCAATATTTGTTCCATGAAGACAGTTGCTTCTGCCTAAAAGCACCTGGATCCTACCTGAACTGAGGCCCAATGCTGACTCTCGATGGCACAGACTCCGACTAGAGCTCAGCCTTATTCTATACCTTCAGTTCACCTCCCCAAACACACAGTTCCTTCCTGTGCTCTCAGGAAAGACGCTGCCTCTTAAAAGGCTAGGAAGGAGCCTTTTCTCACCTCATCCTCCAGAAACTCTCTTGTTTTTTCTGATAGTTCTTAAAAACAATGAACTTCCATTTTGAAAATGTTACAGAGTTCCTCCTTAGGATCATCTTACTCTTGACTTGTAAAAGCACAGGGCTACACAGTGGGGTGGAGAGTGTAGCATCTGCCCTTATGGAGCCTGAGAGGCATCAGGGACAGACACACACAGTGGCATCAATTGCACCACCAGAAACACTATGAACACAGGCAAGCAAACTGCACCATAAAATAGATCCCGGCTGGCAGGAGGGCCAGCTCTGAAGGACGACCTCAGTCACAAGCAGCTTCAAAGCTAAACAATGTTAACTTTGTGATATTTAAAGTACCTTTGGGGAGCTAGGAGAGAGAGCTTAGCAGCTAAGACTGCTTCCTGCATGTCCAAAGTCCCCAGCTCAACCTCCTGTGGACCACTCACAACCTCCTGTAATCCAACTCCCTCTTCTGGCCTCTGTGGGTACCAGCACACACATGACATACACTCACACAGATGTATACACAAAAATAAAAATAAAAACAAAATCTTTTTAAAAGCACTTTTGGGTTTTATTTGTGGAATGAATGACAGACTGTGTAGGATTTCCTTTAAGATAACAACAACAACAAAAAAATCAAGTGTATGGATGAGGATAGGTAAAAGAAAACTGGTAAATTATAATTCCCACCAGGGGTGGGCAACCAGCATATAGGTCTCCATTATATTCATCTCTTAAATTTTGTATAGGTTCAAAAATGTCTACAATAAATAAAAGGAAAATGTTTGTTTGAAGAATCAGTCCTAAGATATGCAAGTTCTGGTCTTGGGCATTTACTTAATTCCTTGGGGCCTCAGTTTCCCTAACTGTACTATGGCTCCAATACTGTAGAGGGCTTTTTAAAGACTTAGGTGATAAGACTATAAAATATAAGCAAAGGGCCTAGAACTGTTCCTGAAAACATGGAGGAGCTTGGCAATAGGTAGTTGTTTTTTTCATAAATTATCTGGGGGCAGATCAGATTGAACAGCTGCCATCCATCTCTCCTAGGAACACATCTCAGCACACTTGAGGTACCTGCGGCTTTTCAAAAGAAGGCTGAACTCAACCCTAATTATTATCAGCAGGTTCTTTATTTAGTAAAACCACTCAAAGAGTTTTATTTTTATCTTAATTGCAGTGAATCGAGCGTCCTCCACTCCTGCAGATAGGAAAGCCTTTTATGAAACCACTTTATTCTGTATGATCCTGGGGAAAATGAAACAGTACCACAGGGCCCTGTACAGAATTAGTAAGTCCCCACCCCACCCCAGGAGCTTACATAATTCTTCATGAGCCTACATGAGTACATGTACAACAGTGGTTTATTTATAATAACACATGTTCCATGAAGTTTTTCACCACAAATGTACATGTGATCTGATTTAGTGATCATCTCTGGATTCATCTTAACCACAAAAAGTCTAACCCTTGATTAAGTGTCTTTGCCTTTGTTGGCCTTGTTCTTTTTATCTGTACAATGGGAACCATGATTATGACATCACTGTGAAAGTTCAAGAAGGAGGCTGGGGAGATGTCTCAATCAATAAAGTGCTTGCTAAGCAAGCATGAGGACTTAGGGTTAGATTCCCAACCCACATAAAATCTGGGTATGGCAGGGAGTGCCTATGATACTAGCACTGGGCTGGGGTGTGGTGGAAAGATAGGATCCATGGAGCTCACTGACCCAATCACTGAACTCCAGCTCTAGTGAGAGGAACTGTCTCAAAAAATAAGGTGGAGAGCAATCCAACATCAACTTTTGGCTTCCACAGGCACACATGCATGCATGCATGCACACACACACACACACACATACACACACACACACAGTAAGCACTAGTTGCTTTACTGTCCTTGTGCCCTAGCCTCAGTTAAGAGGCTCTCTTAGAGATAAAGCCCTCCCAACTCTAGTAGCTTAAAATAGATGGTCCTTCCCCAACTCCTGGGAAAACAAGAAATTTAATTACCAAAGAAAACACACTTTCTATTTTTAGACACAAATCCTAAAGCAGCACAAACCCAGAGAGTGTCTCTGAAAACACATTTTCATCTAGGTTGACTGTTTCTAGAATTCAGAAAACAATGTATTCCAAAAATAGTACATCTGCATTTGTCTTCCCACTGTCCCCTGGAAAGCTGCCTTTCACCCATGCTGGGGCAGAGAGGCTACGAGGGCCTTTTGGCAAGCTGTCTTAGAAAGTGAATTCCTTGCACTGTAGATCTTAGCGATTCCAGTTCAAGGTCCAGAAAGAAGGAGCTTTAAACATTTTGAGAGGTTTTTATCTACACTTCTTTCCTGCCACTTAATGCACTGCCTCAGAGTTAATGTTTGTAAGCCTTATTTTGGGCTTACAAGCCTGTTTGGCTTTAATGGGACAGGATCTTACTAGGTAGTTGAGGTTGCCCCCAAATTCCCAATCCTCCTGCCTCAGCTTCCTAAATTCCAGGCACTGGATTATAGGCCTGCGCCACCATGCCTGGCCCCTATTTGTTTTTATTTGTTTGTTTTATTTTTGTTTTAGAACAGGGTCTCTTTGTAGCCCCAGCTGGCCCAGAACTCACTACGTAGATCAGGCTGGTCTTGATCTCACAGAGATCCACCTGCCTCTGTCTCCCAAGTGCTGGGATTAAAGACAAGTGATACTATGCCTGATGTTCTGTTTTATTTTGTTTCATTTTGACAAGGTCTCTCTAGTCCCAACCAGCCTGGAAGTCAGGATATGGACTGCCTGCCTCTGCTTCCCAAGGGCTGGGATTAAAGTCACGTGTCATACTCAGAGTCTTTTTTTAAAAAAAAGATTTTATTTTATGTGTCTGTGTTTGCCTGCATGTATGTATGTGCATCACATCTGTGCCTGGTGCTCCCTGCAGCTAGAAGAGGGTGTTAGAAGTGTAGTTACACATGGTTGTGAGCTACCGAGTAGGTGCTGGGAACCAAATCCAGGGCCTCTGTAAGAGTAGCAAGTACTCTTAACAATGGAGCCATCTTTCCAATCCTCCCTCTCTCTGTCTCTCTCTCCCTCCCTCCCTCTCTCTCTCTCTCCCTCCCTCCCTCTCTCTCTCCCTCTCCCCCCCACCCCTCTCACCAGGTTTCACGATGTAGCCCTGGCTGACTGAAACTCACTGTGTACACTAGGCTTGCCTTGAACTCACAGAGATCTGTCTGCCTCTGTCTCAGGAGTGCTGGGATTAAAGGTATGTACCACCACACCCAGCCCCTCTTTGTTTCTTAACTGATACTCTCCCATGCCATCAATCATCACACACAGGTACAATGCACTGTAGCTCCTGAAATTTGGAAAAAATATTGCCAGTCCTATTTAATGAAAGCTCGCTTACCAATTAAAGAAAATAATTAACTTAATTATTTGGAACTTAAAATAAGGACTCTCTTTTTCTTTTCCTCTTTCTTTGTTTTATAGGAAACAGTCATCTGAGGTTTATTTATTTTGGAACCTGAGTGTCATGTATATTTATCTGACAACTGTAAGCAGAGTCGCATGATACTTGGGACTATGGCCTGGCCTTCTGAAAAGTCCTTGAGGAGAGACTAATTAAGCACACATCCCAGGTCTTCAAAGGATCAAATTCTTTGTTAGAAGTTTTACAGGATCTCGGCAGAAAAATCAAGAGATACAGAAAGGCAAAAAGAAGAAAATTCAATCACCCAAAGTCTATCCCCAGAAATAAGCCCATCAGCAAATTGTTCCAGAATTTGCCTATTTTTATCTATAAAATATATAATAACAATTATCCACCATTTATCCATGGAGTTTTGTTCTTTGTTTTGTTTTGTTTTCTTAAACAAGATTTAGGGTTAATGTAAGGCAAATCAGGTCACATATCACCTGATCAGACAGAATGCTTCAGTGTTACTAGCAGTGTCCAGTTTTGTAGGTTAGGCCCCTGGGCCCTGCCACCCAGCCTCACCCCGAGGGGCAGTTACCACTGAGAGCCCATGCGTCTCCCCCACAAAACATCCCAGTCACAGGCTCCAGCAGGGAAAGCCCCTCAGAGAGTAGAACTTGGGAGTGAGGCTATGTCTGTAGAAACAAATAATTTCCTCTGTCTTAGGGTCTCCAAGGCCACCTCTGTGCCTGGCTCTGTTTCTATGCCTGTTTGCTTTCTTGAGTGGTTTAGCTCACAGGAGGCAGACTGGGTATATGTTCTCCCCGGTCCTTCTTTGGATAATTTCTTTAGGTTGAAACAGTCCAGGTAAGAAAACTCATGAACTTACCACACTGATCACCAGTGTTGTGAACTTCATTATAGTGTCAGGTCCTAGGAGGCACAGCCTGGCAAGTGGCTAGCCGTATGCTCACTGCTTTCTTAGATGCATCACCAGAGGGCTAGCTACATGCAGGGTCCTTTCTCATTATATCTACAGATCCTCCTTAAAGCCCTATACAATTGTCACAAATTGCTTCACATACTATTTTAAAAATTCATTAGTATGATATGCCATTTTTAATGTTCAGCTAGGGAAAGAAAATGTGAAGTATGCAGCTGATAATCTTCCCAGCTTCTGGCTAGGCCAGCTGATTCATCAAACCCTGATCTGACAAGTCTACTTTATCCTCTCAGACATTCCCGACTTGTTAGAATTATGGCTTCCCAGAGAGGATGCCTGGCTGCTCTGGGGATGCACAGATCATGGATCACATTCAGGGAAGAGTGAAAGCCAAGGAAAGGAACAGCCAGTGATGCTAGAGTCCAGAATCTCAATGTGACGTTCAGGCGGTTTTGTGTTTAAGAAAAGAAGACTTCCCAGAATGGCAGATTACCAAACACTGACTCTGATCCAAAGACAGAAACCTGTATACGTGAAAAACCTCATTTCTCACTTCTTTCGGCTCAGCACTTTCTGCCAGTACCTGAGCACGAGGACCAGGACAAGGAAACAGTCAACAGGACGTCGGCAGAGGAAAATTCCGGGCAGCAGCAAGTCAAAAGTCCTCAGGCAAATAGGTCAGGTGACTGTGCAGAAGGAAGTTTCCATGTTCTACCCTCAAAAATATAACCCAGTTATCTCGTTCGTCACTGTTTCTTGTTAAATTTTTACCATGGATGATTTCGTTAGATGTTAAGAATGTTTCAGCCTGAGCAGAGCCTCTTCCACACGATGTGTGAAAAGCAGTGCCAGCACCAGCAATTATTTGCGAATGAAAACACAGGCTCCTGTGGAAACCTCCAGAAGGCACACCTCTGCGTGAGAGTGAGGGACAGCACTGACTACAGAGCCTGAGAGGATGGAGTTGTAACATCAAACCACAGGAGTCCCAGATCTGCAGATGGTAGCACAGTTTCCAGCAGAAAGGGAGCGTTGAGTTCCTGTGATCTTAGCCCTCAGGGGGCTGAAGCAGGAGGATCTTGAGTTTGAGGCCAACATAGGCTACATAAGCTACATAAGCAGATCTTACCTCAAAAAATCAAAACAAATCAAGAAAAAAGGCACATGTCTTCGTCACTTTAAAATAAAAGGAAATTTAACTGTTAAAACCACCTCCTACCCAAAAAGACAAGTGTCCCTGTATCTTGTTCACCCTCAGTGCATGCAGCACAGCCCTGATGCTAAGAGGAAAATGTGGTCTGACCTGCTTGCTCTGAGACGCCCAGCGAGGGGCTGGATGGTTGGAGTGTACAACTTGTCAATACAGGGAGAAAACATCAAGTCATATAAAAGGCATAAAATGCAGAGGATAAAAGAAAGTGAAGATATCATGTTCATTTAGCAGTAGCTATCTGCGCTAAGAATGGGCTCCATCTTGTGAAGTGGACCTTACTTACATGTGGTTGGTTACTCTTAAAACATTCAAGTCACTACATTTGCCCAGTGGGCAGACCTTGCCAGGCCAGTTGTTACAGTAGCTCAGAGGGTTCACAGCTGGGCAAGGCTGACTATTACTTTTCTCTTTCAATAGTATGCATAACATCTTCCAGCACTATGAAACTCAGCCAACAGAGACGAAGCTTTGAGGTCAACACCAGCCTGATTTCTTCTTGTTTGTTTTATAGCTCACTTATTTACTGTCTTCAGCGAGAGAGTCTTTCTGTCAAGTTCTAGCAGGTAACTAAGAGAAGGGCAATAGCTCATATTGTTTGAGGGTCTCTGGGAACTCTAGGCAACAGTCTCACAAAAGGGAGTCTATTTCTGGCGCTGGGCTTTGTATTTGCTAGCCTACAGTATCTGGCAGGGGAGTTACCCCATCATAGGGTAACTCCACTTAAACCCATTATATTGCACATGTATATACTTTAACAGGCTTCTATAGCTAGTCATGGTGGTACATGTCTAAAGTACTAGAACTTAAGAGGCAGAGGCAGACAGATCTCTGTGAGTCTGAGGCCAGCCTTGTGTACATAGTGAATTCCAGGCCAGCACAGGTTATATAGTGAGATCACTTCAAAAAGAAAAGAGACTTCCATAGTGATAGGTTTCCATAACTTTTACGTGTAGGAGTGTATTACTTGAATGTAAATGTACCCGTGTTGTGCAAAGCCCACAGAAGTCGAGAGAGCGCATCAGATCTCCTGGAACTGGAGTTCCAGATGGTTGTTAGCCATCATGTGGGTCCTGGAAATCGAACCCAGGTCCTCTGCAAGGGCAGCCAGTGCTCTTAACCACTGGGCTATCTCTCCAGCCTCTCTATGACCTTTTCACGTGGCCTTTAGTGTCAGTTATCCCGCCCCACACGCTCTTCTCCGTCCGCCCTTCCACTCCCCCTCCATTTAACCCTTCCTACTCCATCACTCCTTTCCCCTTTATATTGCTGCGTTCCGTCTCCTCCCCGTGAAGCCCACCTCCAAACCATGGACCCTTACTAGTTTCCAGACCTCTACGGATTTTCCAGTTGAAACACACATATCTAAAGAATCAAAGTTAGCATCCTGGCTTACTGTTACAGCCATAGATTACTACACATCTTAACTCTCGCCAGAGAAGCTTCTTCTTGCAGCAGATGGTAATTAATACAGAGATCCACAAGTGATCGATATACAGAGAATAAGACACTGTAGAGCGTTAGCCCTGAACGGGATGCCTGTATCAAACCCTTGTTTCCCAAGGCTGAGGGATCACTGTGGAAGAGGGGACAGAAAGACTGTCAGAGCCTGCCCGCAAGTGCCTCTCCCTGCCAACCTATCTTGCTGGCCCAACTCCACCTTGTCTTTTACAAAAGTTTATTACAACAATAATTCATGAACACACCTCCTTTCTGTAGGCATGCCTGCGTCCCCATAAGTTCCTCTCTCCTACCCTCAGGGGCCTACCCCACCAAAAGAAAGTAAGTTTTCTTTCCAGACCTTTCTTTAGCCCCCTCACTTATCTGTAACTTTTGTCTTACAATTTTCCCAGTACGAATAAAATTCTATTCCATCTTGAGTTTTAAAAAAAATTTTTAATAGCATCTATCAAGACAGTGCTGACATATTTGCTGTAATAAAACCGGAATTAAAAAAAAAAAAAAAACCTACAGGTTTTCCAGAGCTCACTTAAGACTTTGCTCTGTTTCTCAAGATCAGCTTGTTCCTCATAATCTAAATAGGTCTGAGCAGTGTTATCCTTGAAAATTTACATTAGTGTTCCCTCAAATCCCTAGCCTACATATTTCCTTTAAAATTAACTATAGAGAGCTGGGTGTGGTGGTACCTGCCTTTAATCCTATCACTTGGAAGGCAGAAGAAGGTGAATCTCTGAGTTCTAAATCAGCCTGGTCTACATAGTGAATTCCAGGTCAATCACAGCTATGTAGTGAGACCCTGTCTCAAAAAAAATCAAACAAATCCAACTACAGAGACCAAAGCCTGGGACAGGAACATCCCAGCATAGCCATGGGCTATGTTTCTCCAGCTGTCAGATCCCATGACTTACAAGGCCAAGGTAAAGGCAATTATTTAAAAAAAAAAAAAAAAATCTAGAAAAAATTCCATGTATTTGAAAACATAAAAAAATAAAGATTAGAACTGTTTTCATCAAAAGTCATTCAAACTGGTTATTTTTCAAGACTAGAACAGAACTGATCTTAAAAGCTGCCCGCCTAGATGAACAGTGTACATGGCCTTTCTGCCTATCCCCTTTTCTCTCTCTTTCTGCGGATTACCTCTGAATCATTCCTGCCTCACAGTCTGCCTCAGTCTTCATGGTACTAGCTCCCTGCTGCTCCTGGGACCCAATACAATCATTCACACTGAGGGGAGGGATTTACTTTCTATAAAATGGAAATACACTACCCCAGTGGCTACTGGAAGCCATTCTGCAAACCCGAATGACAGCCGAAATACCAGGGTGCAGGGTTTAGAAGACACAAAAGACCCCGGCACCTGGTAAGAGTTGAGCGGCTAGGGTTTCTGCCTCTTTCTCCCAACCAATGAACACCAAAAGGCAGGGCTCTTTGGTATAATTTTCCAACTTATAAATTATATGCTGAGAGGTTATATTAGCTACTCAATGTATCCACGCCATTTTATAGCTGAGGTACTTTCCTGGTTTTGAAGGAATGGCAACAGTTTTAAGCTTAATGACGAGGCATCTATGACCAATGATGTCCACCATGGACATTTCAAGGCATGAAACCAAACTCTGAAGACGCTGAGCCACTGCCAGGGACTGTTCAAGGTCACAGGCAACTGGGGTCCCTGTCTGTACTTTGAAGATACAGGGACAGCCAGCAAGGGCTGTAGGGAGCAGACAGCAGCTCCTGGGAGGAAGCAGCTTCAGGAAACACTGGCTTCTTCAGCCAGAGTTATCAGGCAGGTGACACTGGAAGCTGAGGTTAGAAGATAGAACCAGATCTGGGGAGAAGAAGACAGCCAAGGACGGCCCTGGGTGCTTTCAGTAGCATTAGGAAGTTCTGGTTTACTGGAATATAACAAGACAGGAGAGTGGAGGGAAAGCAATAGGTGGGAGCCCAGGCAGGGCACTAGAAAATCAAGAAAGGAGATCTATATTTTATCCCGAGTCACGGATTCATAATCATTTTCGTGCTATGGAACTCAAGAGCAGCCTGCTAAGGTTCATGGACATCTTTTTACAAAATGTTTCTAAATGTCCTCAAACAAGAACAGCCAGATGTGGTGGGACACATCTGTAATCACAGCACTTAGGTGGCAGAGGTAGGAGGATCACTACAAGTTTGAGGCCAGCAAGGTCTACACAGTTTCAGGTTAATCAGGGTAAGATAGTAAGATCTTGTTTCAAACAAACAAACAAACAAACAAACAAACAATAGTAGGATTATAGAAGATCAAGACTGAGGTGTGGGGGCAAGAGGACAATTTATCCTGGCAGGAAAGAATATTTTTTCCCAGGAGTTATTTGGAGTTATTTAGTGGTAGCAGCCTAGAGTGAAAACAGAAAGCAAACAGACTAGGTTGACGAGATTGTTTTCCAATTCTTTACTCGTACATTGTCTTTCTGCCTGAACCAGGGCAGACCACCCTCATCACTCATCACCCCTCTCCCACCCTGCCTTCACATACTTTTCCTTAAAGGAGCCTATTATTTTGGAAGACAGCTATCAAATTATTAAAAGTAATTTCCCACATGGGTTTCTCTGAACAGACATGGCAGTGAACCTAATCACTACTGGCACTCCGAATAATTGATGCTTCACATGCTATTTCTAGACATAGGCAATCACAGGAACAAACAACATGAGGACTTTTTTTTTCTTTCTTTTTTTTTTGGTAACATAGTTACAGGTAACTGCTAATATTGCTATGGCTTGTTGTTCTCATTTAGTGGAAGGAAATTACATTTCTGTTGGAAATCAGTAAAAAATATAGACAGGATTTTTTTTTTTTACAGATCTCATGAAGCCCCCAGAAGTCACTGGAGGTTTGACTAAGGGTATAACAGGTCTCTCTCTCTCTCTCTCTCTCTCTCTCTCTCTCTCTCTCTCCCTCTCTCTCTCTCTCTCTTTCTAGATGTGTCCCATCAAATCTGGCTGTTCTTGTTTGGGGACATTTAGAAACAGTTTGTAAAAAGATGTCCATGAACCTTAGCAGGCTGCTCTTGAGAGAGATGAGGTCAATGTCAGGTGCCAAGGTCATGTCCAGGGCAAGAGCTGGCAAAGACAGATGGAAAGAAGGGAGACGTGGTGGCTTGTGGCTCTGTCTGAATCACCACTGCCAGAGAGCAGAGAGAGAGGCTGTTGCAGGGAAGGAAAGGCACTGCAAGGGGCTGTGAGGAAAGATGGCAACAGCCTGGGCTTCCCAAGGGCTTCAGGGAGGGACAGCACCCTCCTGGCTAACCCTCAGACACACAGAGGGGGCCTCCGGGCCAAGCACCAAGCCCCAGTGAGCCTTCCAGAAGGGTGGGAAGTATCCGGTTCCTTTTGGTACCTTCTACCTGGGACCTTGGCATCAATAACAGAGCCAATGGAACTTGAAGAGCTCAAGGGTCACCTTCTTCTGCCAAAAATCAAGGGGTGGCCCTAGACCACTTAGAAAGCGTGGGCTGGATGGGCACAAATTCAATTCTATCACCTCAGTCCAGTAACAAAACAAAACAAAATGCCACAGCATTGGTTCCTCAAATATTCAAAATCTAAAACCTACTCTGCCCAGGTGAAACTGCTTGAAGTGAAGCAAAAGGCAGAGCAAGCCCCGACCTCAGCCTTCCACCAGACATTTGGAAAATCGAAAGGGAGCACACAGGGGCGTGGTGGGCACAGGCTGTCCTGTGACAAAATGCAGTGGAAACTAAAAATCTACCCCAAGAAATGCTCCACCAAATCGAGGGGTTCTCCCTTTGCATCCAGACCTACAGGACGGCTATTAGGGAAAGGCTGAAGCTGTTTGGGGGCGCTGGGAAGTGCTGTCCCCACTCTGCGCTCTCTCTCCACTGCTAAACTAAAGGATTTCATCAGCTTTAAATGCTAGGTGACACAGTACAGAAAAAGCAGCCCATCTGTATCCTCCATACACACAGGAGCAGCCTTGTTTTCATCTGTGGTAGCTCTATGAAGCCACAGCTGATCTATGCCTCCCTCAACCCCTGGGGAACCCCCAAACAATGTGAACTTGCTTCAAAAAACATATGGGACCAAGTGGCTCAGGGGCAGCTGGCCAAGGCTTTTTGCTTTTCACTTGGCCCTGATATTTGCTTTTTTAATGAGGTCAATGAAATTGTTATTAACACTCCTCCATTAGAGAATGTTGATGGTCACAGCTGAGTGTGCCGTGACAACTGCTGACCAAGGACTCCCACATCACAGTATCTAGGAAGACCTCGAACTGAACCCCATCTAGCCTTCCCCACTACATCTAGGCTGGCCTACCGCACTCCCACTCATCTGTGGGGTTTGGTTTTCCTAATGACTCACATCTAGAGTGCTTTGAAAGGCATCCTAATTAAAGCATAGTCTTCTGTGTACCAAGATACGAAAGGCAACGCACACAGTAGGGGCTCTGACAGCACGTATCTTTCACTACCCCAGGAATTACAGAATGATTTGAAGCAAGATGCCTATCTGAACAACCTATTTACCTCCCAACTGTCTACTTCAAAAACCCAGTACAGGCCCAATGAAAGGATGAGATCCAAAGACATTATTTTATAAGTATGGCAACTGAGGTCCAGAGATGTGAGCAACAGGCACAAGGTCTTACAGCCACACAATGACAGATTCAACATTAAACCTAAGTCTCCCAATCCAGGCCTAGGTGAGATATAGTTCCTAAGGGCCCTTTACTAACTAGACAGCAAACACCAAGTCACACACATCTCTCAAACCAGGTTGTCCCACAGTCAGTTGAATCTAGAACACTGACAGCTGTGACTAGGAAGGAGAGGCAGCCTGGTTTGTCATTCCCATCTGTCACTGGTGTCTCTATTTGCAACCAGAGGAATCTTCCAAAACACAGATCATATCCTTCTTTAACACAGATGTCCCTCCACTCTAGAAGACCAAAGTCTTGACGGCCTTTGAGACTGCATAGTTGGACTTCTGCCTGCCACCTACAGGCCCCGCCTGCCTCCAAAGCAGCACATTCCATCCTACTACGAGGCCCTGGCACATACTGTTCCCATGGTCACACTTCCTTTCCTCTCCCGTTAGACCTTGCTAACACCTTCTCCTTTTTCAGTTTCCACTTCCCCCCAACGCATCCCTGGTTTCTCAGGACTAGGTAAAGGTCCTTGGTTAAATGTCTTGACAGCAGCATGTTCCTCTCACCCTCAAAGCGTTTATTCCACTGTTACTATATTGTGACTGTAATCATTAAATGAAACTTCCTCCACCACTGGACTGTTGCAGTTTGGATCAAAAATTGGATCCAAAGGCTATGTGCTAAAGTCATGGCTGTCGGCTAGAGGGTTCTGAGGAAGTGATTGGACCATGGGTCTCTGACCTCATCAAGAGATTAGTGCAATAACTGATCCATAATTTGGTGAGCTTTTGAGAAGTAACAGAAACTCAAGAGGGAGACATAGTTGAAGTGAGTGGGTTCTTAGGGACATGACCTCAGAGATGTTCCTTTGTCATCTGTCCCCCTGTGCTGGTTTGAATGAGACTGTCCTCCATAGACTCCAAGAATGTGAATACTGGGCCCCAGTTGGTGTGACTGTTGATGGAGGTTTAGGAGATGGAGCCTTGCTGGAGGAAGCAGGTCACTAGGAGTGGGCTTTGAGAGTTCACGACCTATCCCCATTTCCAGTCTTTCTCTCTCTGCTTCCTCTGTGTGCTTGAAGATGTGCATGCTCAGTCTTCTGCTCTGGCTGCCTTCTGCCATGCCTCCTTTTATGAGTGGCCTTGGTCATGGCGTCTGATCATAGCAACAGAAAAGTAGCTGATACACCACTCTCGCAGCCTCAAGGCAGTTGTGAGGTGAGCAGCTTTTCTTGACTGCTCGCTCCCATCGAGTTCTGCTCACCTCAGATTCAAAGAAATGTTTCCGAACATGTTGACGGAAGCCTCTGCAGTGAGGCACAAAAATAAATCTGCCTTTCCTTAAGCTGATTTTCCTGGGCGTTTTGTCTGCAATGAAAAGCTAACACAAAATGTTGCCTGGCTTGTTCACCCTGAGCACAGGAGATGCTCAATCAGAAAGAATAAAACACAGAATAAAGAAGACAGTGAGACCCTGTCTCAAAGATAAAATGAATAGAATAAAATAATATAGGTATGGCCTCAGGGATTTCACAGTTTGGAAATGTACTCCAAGTTGTAGAAAGCCAGGAAGCCACCCACTGATCAATGTCACTTAGCACAGATATTCCTAAGGCACAGGGTCTCTGTAACCCGTCCCCACAAATGAAATGACTAGAAACCATTCTTCCCGCAGAGGACATGAGCCTCTTTGAGGCTTCATCATCTGAACTACAGCATCTCAAAGTCTACTCGGTTAAACGCCATCCATCCACCCATAAAATGAAACCTTTGGTCAAATCTCCCAAACTAAACAAACTTCCAAGGCCCCCGAGGCAATTTTCTTCCCGACTCTGGTTTCCCAGCCGCCCATCCATCACGTGTAACACACAATGACATCTCCTCCAACCATCCCAGTTTGCAAACACATTCTTCAGCAGGCCCCAGGAGAAGCTCATTTCTCATTTCAGGAACTCTTACTTCCCCGTGGGGAGGGCGAGCACAGGCAGCCTTATTTCCACAGTCTGGCAGTCCTTTAAATTTCCATCTCGGTTTCTGGTTGTGTCGGAGGGGGATTATCACTGAGGAACACAGCAAAACTTAAAGCTATAGTATGGAAGAAAACAGGATCTGGCAGGCCGTGAATGCTAGAAGGGGCAATTCCACTATGACAGAGAATGAAACTGGGCCGCATTAATCACTGTGGAAAATGTACAGTTAGAGGCCTGTGTATCACCCAGCCCCCTTTTCTTTCTTTTTAATGTAATATTTTTATTAATTCTTTGAGAACTGCATATATTCATAGAATGTATTTTTAATATATTCATCCTTCATCCGACTCCACCCAAGTCCTTGTCTAATCTTCCTTTTTTTTTTTTTTTTAAAATCTCTTGAAGTTCATTTGGGTGCTTTACATTTTCAGCAGGCCACAGCCAGGCCCCTTTCCAATATGAGTGGGAGTAAATTTGAAATACGGAAGACAATTTCACAACTTTAAGCAAGGTATTTCTTAAAACTAAATGCAACATTTAAATTTGCAAAGACAGGGCTGGAGAGATGGTGTAGCAGTTAAGAACACTGGCTGCTCTTGCACAGGACTCAGGTCCAGGTCCAGGTCCCAGCACCCATATGGTAACTACCATAATTTCCAGGGAGATCCCATGCCCTCTTCAGGCCTCCACAGGCATTGCATACACACAGTGCTCTTCTTTACATGTAGGTAAAACAGTCGTACACATAAATAAAAAATCAATTGTAAACACTATGCCCAACCCAGGTACAAGGAGGCTTGTTTTTCCCTCTGTGGAAGCTGATCGATCATCTGTGCCTATGACTTTAATGACACATAGATGGGGAGCTGGTAAGGAGTGACTGTGAATTTGGATGCTGCATTATTTTCTTTTGTACACATATGACCACCATACCTCATAGAAACAGTTTAGAAAGGAAAGATTTGTTTGGGTTCACCGTTTCAGAGTTTCAGCCCATCGTTTTTTTGGGGGGGTGGGGGGGCAGGACAGAGCAGCTCAGAACACAGCAGTGGCCACCCACCAAGGTGGACCAGAAAGCAAGGGAGTGAGATAGAATGTGGGTAGTGATACCATATTCGCAAGGACCACCTCCCAGTGACCTCCTTCCTCCACTTAAGGACCCATCATCCAGAGTTTGCAGAGCTTCCCCAAACAGCACAATCAGCTGCGGAACAGCAGTCAAAACATAAGCTTACGGGGGACATTTCAGCTTCAGACAGAACAGACACTTAAGTAATGAATGTGTTGCCTCAAAATTCATGGCTTGAAATCCAACCTTAGCGTGAAGATATTCCATGGGGTCTCCGAGGTAACTAGGTCATAAGGAAGGGGCCCTTGTGCATGGGATTAGAGCCCTTATGAAAGGGCTCACAGAGAACACTTGTTCTTTTTCTGCCATGTAAAAACATAAGGAACCCACAGCCTGTAACCTTGAAGGAGGCTCTGGCTAGATCCCAGCCAGTCATCCTGAACTCAGATCTGTTGTTCGTAAGGCTGCCAGTCTATGATTTTTTTTTAGCAATCTGAATGGAATGTTGTTTAATGTACACTTGTCTCCAATATGAATCATGTGCTTTTGGGGTTATCTGCTAATTTAAACAAAAAGCTAGGCGGGAAGGCAGGAAGCAGGCAGAGAGCTGGACGGACAAGCACACCTTTCTTTTAGGTTTGGTATGATTTTTGCTGACTAGATCTTCAGGTACTTTTTGAGACCCACTTGGAACCGCTTAGAGATTTCTACCCTCTTTAAAGCTTGTAGTCAGTACATGGCATCTTAAGCCCAAACCTTACTTTTCTTTTCCAAGTAAACTAATCCCACAAGGCAGGCAGGGGGCTGGCCTGGCAGGTCTTCTGCAGCATTTTCATGGTGGGGGTGGGGTGTTCTTCTGTTAACCCTGGAGGGAGACTGGGAAAGAACTTCCCTGTGCCCACTTAGGAGAAGCAGGTACATTTCCGATAGCTACGAGGGCTGCATCTCTCCACAGCAGGTCCCTTCTTCTCGTGTTGAGAATGCGCAAGATGTGAGACTCTCACATTTGGATGGGAATGCCCAGAACATACGCCAGAGTCAGATACAAAGCACACACTGGCACTGCACCACTGGCTTAGCATCAGAATCGCCTCCTTCCCCTGACCAGGATAAGCAAGCAGTGGGTATCGATGGACAGCTCCTCACAATGCTCCGACCCTGGGACCACATAGGGGACAGAATGACAAGTGACAATGTCATTAAATCCAAAGAAAGGGAGACCTGGGGAGGGGAATGCTGCTTGCCCTGACCAAAACTCTCTAGTCCTGCTTTTATTCTGGGCCATACAGGCAGCGGTGGAGGCATCGACCGTGTACGTGATGCTGGGCGCACCTCTTGGTTCTGACAGCCTCCATCTTCTGGCTTACTCCTTCTACCGGCTCAGAAACGCCTGCATTCTCCTCACTAATCCTGCTTGGTTTGCCACAAAGTCTGTTCTTGGTTTCCTTCTTGTTTGGTTGCTTTTCATGAAAACATGAAGGAATGCAAGGCTGTGTACGGAGGAAGGAAGACATTCTTAAACCGCTGCCAAGAAAAACGCAGTTCATGTTTTCAGTACCCTTTCAAAGGCAACACGAGCAACCAAGTAGCCATTCATTTATGTAACGAACGCTTCTCAGACTTTATCTGTGCCAGACACTGCCCTAGATGTCCAGAATGTGGCAAAAACTAAGATAAAGTTATACAAAGTTATATTCTAGGGTGGAGAAACAGACAATTGTATACATACATACATACACACACACACACACACACACACACACACACATATGGCAGGTGAAGACAAAGGTTATGAAGAAAACTGAAGTCAGATAAGAAAAGAAGGGAATGCTAAAGCGAAGGGTCGAGGGGATGTGCCATTCAGCATGAAAGGGCAGAAAAAACATTTTTTGGACACCTGAAGGAAACAGGCAGAAGTAAGTCAGTTGGGTCTAAAAGGGCTTCTACACATAGAGAACTGGCAAGTGTAAAGGCCCTGTGGTGCAAAGGTATAAGAAAAGGTAAGGGGTCAATATAATGGGAATACAGGGAAGGGGGGCTGTTGCAGGGGTCACTTCTAAAAGTAGCAGTGTGATCTCCTCATGCGTCAGCATCAGGAGGATGGTGTCAGCCACTAAAGGAAAGAAAGCCATTCGGGGAACAGCACGCAATCTCCTGTAGCTGCTGTGGTTAGAGGGACAATGGCGTCAACGGCAGAAGCAGGGGCGGTAGGCAGGAGGCCTAGGGGCATCCATCCTCGATAGAGATGACGGTCCAGCTGGAGAGGGTAACTGTGGTGTGTCTGGCTCTGTCTGAAGGCAGAGCTGACAGTGAGTTATCAGCTCTCACCCACTGACCATAAACACCCACATCTGAAGCTTTTCAGAATAAAACCAACCGTGGAGACATTTTATTAAATATGCTTGCTGATTATGATTTATAGAAATGGCTCATTTAAAAACAGTCTTAGCTGGTGTGATGGCTAACACTGATGGTCAACTTGATAGGCTCTGGAGTTACCCAGGAGACAAGTCTTGGGAAGGTGAGTGAGGGATTACCTAGAGTGGGCTGACAGAAGTGAGAAGACCCCCTCACCTCCACCTTAATGTAGGCGGCAGTTCCTGGGGCCGGAGCCCCAGACTACATGAAAAGGAAAAAGCTAGTGGAGCGTGAGTGTTCGTCACTTCCTGGCTCCTGAATGTGGATGCCACGTGACCAGCTGCCTCACCTCCTGTTGCCATAATGGGCTGAACCCTCAAACTGTGGGCTCAAATAAACCTTTCCTTATGTTGTTTTCTCACAGCAGCCAAAAAGAATCTAATACACTGGGCATGGCAGTGTAGGCATGTAAAACCCTCCTCTTGGGAGACCGAGACAGGATGACTACCAATCCAAGGCCAGCCTGAGAGCCTGTCTCAAAATAAAAGGTAAAAAGAAAGCTGGGGTACAGCTTAATGGTAGAGTAAGTGCCTAGTGTATGTGAAGGCCTGGGTTCGAATCTCAGTACTTCACACACAAACAAAAAACCGTTTACCCTCTAGAGAGGAACAGGCCCCCACATCATTGCCAGAGGGAAAGCAACACAGCAGCTTTCCTTCAAGGAGAGGACGTGTCAGACACAACCGAGCAGAAAGTGAGAGAAGGGGAACAGCTTCTGCTAGTGCAACCCTAATCCACCCACGATGCAATTACGTCCGTCATCTCAGGAGAAACTCAATTAGCCAGAAATGGAGGAAGGCCCACTGGCACTTTCTAACCATGCCTATTCACACAATCTTCAGGTGGACGGACACAGGCTACAGTCTAGGGGGAAAAGGAGGAAAAAAAAGTCAAAAACCAACATAAGCAAAGTATAATTTATGTATGTATCTGTATGTAGTGTGTGTGTGTGAGTGCATGTATACAAAACAGCGGATGCCCGAGAGGGGATATACTTCTGGAAATATAAGTTTAACAGTTGTAGGTAGGGGCAGGTGAGATGGCGCAGCCAGTATCGGCACTTGCTGCCAAGTCTGATGACCTGAGTTCGAGTCCCCAGACCCATATGCGGGAAGGAAGGAACCTATTTCCATAAACTGTTCTCTGACTTCCACATGTATGCCACAGCACACACGAGCACACACATGTTCACAGACATATGCAAATAAATACATTATAATGATAAAAGAGTTGCAGGCACAGACTTGAAATAAGCACACATGGTGGAGAGAACTTCTCCCACGAATGTCCTGCCTGTTCAGATCTGCAAATGTAAGAAAAATGTTCCTCACTGGAGAATCATGGTTAAAAACAAAAACGAAACAACCAACAACTGTACTCAGTATTGTATACAATAATAAACAACAATTTAAAAGAATTTGACTTGGCTTTCCCCAGGTGGGCGTGGAATAAGCCATCTGTGGCACATCTGCACCGTGACTATATTCCAGTTATAATAAGATGGTGAGAAGGAAAGCTGTCAGAGACACGGGAGGAAACAAATGTACAGAGGAAGGGGAGGAAGGCAGTCTGAGGGAAGGCCACATGCTGCAAGACTCCACCGGATGACAGTTTGGAAAAGGCAAAACCATGGAAGCCTAGAAAGATCAGTGGTTGCCAGAGGCCAGTGGACCGAAGAGCACAGAGGAATTTTAGCAGTGAATGTAGTCAGCAGGATGATGACACAGGATAATCACTTGGGTTGAGGAAACTCAGGGCCAGCCTGGGCAACACGGCAAGACTCTGCCTCAAACTAAACAGGCAAATAAATAAAGTCTACGTAAAGCATCAGTGGTGGGGGGGTTAAAAAGAAAAAAATTTAAAGCCACTTAGACCTTTAATCCCACAACTCAGGAAGCAGAGGCAAGCAGATGTGAGACCAGTCTGGTTTACAAAGTAAGTTCCAGACCAGCCAGGGCTGTACAGTGAGACCTTGTTTCCATCAATCAATTAATCAATCAGTAAATATAAAATAAATGAGGCATGGCCTTAAAAAGTCACCAAACTCTAACCTTGATGTTTCTCTGTCTCTACATCTGATCAACTGTATCTGAGTTTCTTAAAGGGGATGGCTCAGGCTTGGGGCTGGGATCAGCAGACCTCAGCTGCTCACTGTATCTGGCGTGCTGGTTGATTTGTAAAATGTTTATTTAGTTGGAGTTTGTGTAGGTTTTGAGACAGATTTCATATACAGCCTAGGCTGGTCTGGAACTCAGAGCAACCCCATCTCTGCCTTCTATGAGTTGGGAATACAGGCCTAAGCCACTATACTAGTTCTTCGATTTTTAATTTTAATTCTTCTTATATTTTTGAGACAGTGTCTCACTGTACAGCCCAGGCAGGCCTCAACTCCACAACCCTCCTGTTCAGTGACTAGGATTACAGGTGGATGCCACCATGCCCTGCTTACTGTTTGATTTTGCAAATGACAGAATAAACAGAAATGCTACTTGTGACCTTGAAAATGAATTGTTGGAGCTGAGAGAGAGCTCAGCAGTTACGAGTGACTGATGCTCTGGGGGTCCCAGGGGGACCCAGGTTAACCAGCACTGATATCCCTCTCGTCCATTTCTGTGGGTCTTGCACTGAGACCTTACAGCAACCACCTGTAACTCCAGCTCTAGGAGAATCTGAGGGCTCCAAAGGTACCTACACACAGGTGCATATAGCCACACACAAAGACATAAGTAAAAACAGTGTGAAGTTCAACTAAAATATAGTTATTTTTCTCTTAAAATATTTATTTTACATTTTATGCTAACGCAGGAAAAGGAAACAACAAGCTATCAAAAAATTCCACACCTAAAGATCTTCATATTCAACCCCAATGATTACATTCTTAAACAGGAGAAAGAGGGGAGATCTACTTAAATACTGGAGTAGCTTCAGTCATCTACTTAAAAAGGCAATAAAACAGTCGGTCAGCTAAGCTGGCCTTAAAGGAAAAAAATCTAAGCAGAGAATTGACTTCATGACTACCATCAAGGATTTCTCAAAATACTTTAGAAAACATTGCCAAAGGGTCTTATCAGGCAGTCCAGACTGGCCTTGAGCAGCAGGTAATCCTCCTGCCTCAGCCTCCTGAGTGCTAAGATCACAAGCATGAGCCACAACACCCAGCTCTAAAACAACTTTTATATAACATTTTAGATTCCCTCCTTTACTAACAAATAATCTCATATATCAGCAATTAAAAATCTATTACAGTTGCTTTTCCTTTCAGTCATCTGTACTACAAAGGCAACGTGTGTGTGTGTGTGTGTGTGTGTGTGTGTGTGTGTGTGTGTGTTTGTAATGGGATTTCCCTATGTAGTCTTGGCTGCAATGAAACTCAAGGGTAATCCTCCTGGCTCAGCCTCCCGAGTACTGGGATTACAGGAGTGTACTACCAGAGAGAGCCTTATGCTAAAATACAAAGATTTCTCCACCAAGGAAACCATAAATAAAACTTAGGATATTTCAAAGCTTGAATGGAAGAAACTACATCTTTATTTTAACAAGAAACTGAACTTGTGCCTTTCCTTCCAGTATCAATGGAGGCCACAAATCATAGAAGCACCTGTCAATCTGAGATGCTGGTCACATAGAAAAACCCCTATATTTTCAGGGCTAGGGATACAAGTCTGCAATAGGGCACTTGCTTCGTGTGCAGGAGGCCTGTGTTTCATACCCAACTCTGCAAAAAAAATCATTCTACTTTCAAATAACAGTGTAGCTCATGCTTGAAAATACCATTTGCTCTTAAGGAATCATTTGCTCTTGGGGCTGGAGAGATGACTCTGCAGTTAAGAGAACTGGCTGCTCTTACAGAGGACCCAGGCTCAGTTCTCACACCCACATGGCAGCTAACAACCACCCATAACTCCTTCTAGGAGATTTGACACCCTCTTCTGGCCTCCATAGGTATCGCACACATGGAGCACTTACATACATGCAGGCAGACACTCATACACATGAAACCAAATAAAAAACTTTTAAAAGATCATTTGCTCTTACCATCTCCCTGAAGGTGCTTCAGTGCTACACAGCCTGCCAGAAACCAGCACTCAGTGCAGTAAGAAGTTCATGTGAGGCTATCATAAGAAATCTGGTTTTTAAATACTTCTCAACTACATTTTAATATAACTGATTTGACCTTACGATTTTAACATATTTTAGGCACTCAAAAACAATGTTCCTGGGGGAATGCGGTGTGCATATGATTCATAAGATGCCAAAAGTTATTAATCCTCTGTGATTAATCTCCTCAGTCCCATAATTCTATTCCCAACCTAACTGCTATCCACAATTAAATGCATTCTCTTCCATAATTATTTGTTTGCTTGGAAGAATGTATGTGAACATATGAGTCTGTCTGCACTGTGTTCTGCAATTACATTTTACTTTTATTACCCTGAACTATATTTTCACGTGTCTACATCACTTGTTCATGCCGTTTGTCTTTTTAACTATTACAATATTGTAACGGAAATATTTGTACATATTTCTTCTTACAGTTTTATACTTTTCAACACCAATTCTATTTATGGAACACTTGAGGTTAACAATAAAGATCCTCAAGCTTAACCACCAGTTGATTCTGTTCTATGAGACCAACAACAATAACAGCTGATATTTTCTGTGCAAACTACAGGCCAGGAGCTAAGTTCTTCACGTGAACTAATTCATTCTAATCCTCAGAACTCTAAAACAGAATGTTGCTGCCATTTCAGTTTTACGGGTGAGGAAACTGAGACACAAAGAGAAGTTCTGCCCCTAAGCTTCCAAATTTTGTAATTCTGGTCATAATTACAGAATTCAAGAACTCTCCTTTGACCTGGGCCCACTGATGTTGCCTCACTGGGAACTGTAAAGGATAAACCTGCTGACCTCCGCTTTGGGAAGCCATTAACTTCTGAGCATGTCATGAAGGTCCTTGGAATTTCCTTGTCATTGAAAAAGCTTATGCAGTTCTTGGTCCCAAAACCTAAGCAAGTGAGCCAAGAACAAGACACAATGTGTTTATGTCAACACTGGTCAAAACTGACCTCAGATGGCAACTTGAAAATAACCTTCAGGCTGAAGGTGGAGTCTCTGCAGGCAGCATAAACAATTGCACATTCAAAACAGGAATGCCTACAGTTTACAGATGAGCCTGTGCTAATGAAGGCCAATCTCCACGGCCTGCCTTGTCTCCTGGGTGATAAGAGCATTATTAAAATCTCACACATAATTCATCATGGCCTCCCTGCTGGACAGGGCAAAACTAATCTCCCCAGTTAGCAAGTTCCAAAGCAGCCTACAAAAAACAAACCTGCAGAATTCGTATCTTTTAAAATTATCAAGACTCTGCTGGGCAGAAATAAAACAATCCTGCCATTACGGTGTCTAGTTAAACACATCTAGCAGTGAAACAGGACTTAGCTTCATGGAGCCAGGAAAGCATTCTCTCCTTTCTACATTGGCATGCACACTGTGTCCACGCCACAGTATGAGAAACTGGAATTGCCAGGTAATGGAAACATGGTCATGCCTGCCACACACTTCCATGCTGGGGTGCTACGAGGACGGACTGCATGCTCTGTCAGGCATCCGGCACTCCAACCACAGAGCCAAAAGCTTTCTTCTCCTTTTTTTCTTATCCTAAGGTAGTGAGAAAGCTTTGGAATGCAACCTTCTGGGCTTCAATCTGTGAGCTATGAATGACTCCAAGACCATCGTTCAGTTTCCTCATCTGCAGAGAGGATTTTGATACCACCCATGGTCACGGGGATTAGGAAATCACAGAGCACATGAATGCATAATCCATTTTACCTCTCAAAGTTGTGCTCTTTGCTATGACAACAGTATGGTCTATTAGCACCAGGATGGTGAAGGCAGGCCTGGCCACAGTGCTGTGTGCCATCTTAAGACCTCAGGCAAGTTATACATGCCCATTTGCCTCATCCTAAAGGGGCAACATAAGGATGAGGTGATGAAGTGTGGGACAGCCTCTTGCCGGTTGTGTCCAATGGGTCCCCGCCATCACGGTCTACAGGGAAGAGCTCCAGGAAGTCAAGTCAGTCCAGTTCTCCTTCCCTGATGTTCTGATGTACGTTTACCTTGGAAACCCATGCCTTGAAAATTAGGACAGACCGACTCCAACATGCCCTTCTGAGAAGCCCAACCTGAGATGCATTCATCCACTCATCGGTTCATCCTCCCAGACATGTTTATGGAAACCCTATGACCAAAACTGCTTTGACAGAGCTCCCAGGTTATCGGTAAACTTGTAAACAGACATGACTGTGCCACATACTGTAATAAATTCAGGACAGCCTGCTGAATGATCAGAGTCCAAAAGATTTACTGGCATCTGAGAAAAATACATTCATCTCCGCTTCTGACTTGGATGTTTTAAATTCTACCTCCTTCCGTTTCATAATGCATCGAGTTTCCAGTGTCTCTCTCCCTTCCCTTCCGTCATTCATACAATGAAGAGAGGCCATGCCTTTATTTATTGAGCATCTACTGTGGGTCAAGATCTATGCTGGTTGTTGGGTATGCGCCTCACTGGGAAGAGAGACAAGCAATGGGAGTGGGGGGGGGGGTCTAGGACAGGAACACAGGTCTGCAACAATGAGAATGGAGAGACAGAATCGAGAATGTCTAGAAGGTAAACTACAAGGCAATCCTGGGAAGTACTAATGGAGAGCTGGCCATGAAGGACAAGTGGGTATGGGTGTGAGTCACAACTGTTCAGAGAAGTGTGTATTCCAGACATAGAGCAGAATGTGCAAAGGTTCAGGGGCAAGGTGGAGCATGACAACTGGGAGAAGACGAAAGAAAACCAGCATGGCTAGCCAGTCCATGGAGCAGTGGAAGGCAGCTGTTTAAGATGAAGGTGTGCGGGACTCCGATGGTATCACTTGTAGAAGCTCTACAAGGAGCCTGGGACCTGAAGGTGAGGATTACAAGACTCCCTGGTAGTATGCGGAGGACAGGTTGGAATGAGGCAGGGAGGCCAGTGAGAAGACCCCAGGTATACTGAATAGAGCCTCCCTCCATTAAGGAAGGAGCCTCAAGGTTAATCCCCTGCCCAAAGGCTGCAGCTCAGCAATGTCTGTCTGTCCTCGGGAGAGGGAAATGGCAGCCTCTGAGCATGTGCCACAAAGTCTTCCGGTTAGAAATCTCACAGGGTATGGAAGAGGTATTGTTCCAATGACTGACAGATCAGCAGTGCTGAGGGGTAAGTACACTTGTCCCAGGGATTCCTTGAAGGAGCTTTAGCTCACCTTGGTGCCTGCAGACCAGCAAAGAAAATGCCAGAGGTACGAACGCTGATCCTGCCCCATCCATCTCAGGTCCCTCGAGGACCCAACAAGGAAAGGAAGCCTCACTACAGGCAAGAAGGGAGCCTGGGCCCTGAGAGAGGCTCCACAGGGAGACCGGAAACACAATGCTGTTCAGGGGAATTTCCTATCTTCAGCCTGATCCCCCGATCAAAGAGATAACACAAAGGGGCAGGATGTGGTGGAGCAAGCCTTAAATTCCCAACACTCAGGAGGCAGAGGTAGGCGAATGTCTGTGAGGTCCTGGCCAGCCTGGTCTGTAAAGCAAATTCCAGGCCAGCTGGGGCTACAGGAGACCCTATCTCCAAAGACCAAAGAGAAGGGGAAGCGAAGGGAGGGGAGGGGATAAGAGAAGATGAGCACAAAAAAACGAACTCCTGGATGTCCATGTTATTACAATAAGGAAAAGTCTACACTTAGATAAACTCCCAAGAAAGGACAAGTTGAAGGAATCTGGTGCCTTCGTATGACAACATATTATGAAGTCATTTAAATGATGTTGAAGAATATTGTGGGATACAGTGACATGCTCTCAAATAGTGAGAAGTTCAGAAATAAATTAATGTGTGCTACGATCCCAATTTAAAACATTGTATGTGCTTACGGGTCAGTGAGGTGGCTCAGCCGGTAAAGGCACTTGCTGCCTGATGGCCTGAGTTGGAGCCCTGCGACTCACATGGTGGAAGGAGAGAACTGGCTCCCAGAAATTGTTCTCTAACCTCCACACACAAGTCATGATGTATATGCATGTGTGGATGCATACACACAAAATTTTTTTTAAGTAATAAGAAATTTAAATTGTACATGCTCATATAAACTTTAAAGCTGACTTAAAACAATATATACCATTTGAGGACATATATACGTAGCAAGATTATAGACACAGAGGTAACAATAAACATCTAGCTCAGTGCATCAGGCCTGCAAAGGTCTTTGGCTTTCTTGCTAAGGAGGTATTTCCTCAGTTGTACTGTTGCTATAGAGGGCTACCTATTCTTTTTGTACTGTTCTGTACGTCTGAACTATTTCACAATGGAAACACTAACAAGGGGCATGCATGACAGAAGACAGTACATCGAAACACAGCTCTGCTTCAAGGTAGGTCTCTCAGGTTCGACGCTTCAATTTTCCCAAATTGTCTGCAACAAACATGCATTCCCTTCCACTTTTCAGAACGTCACCACTGGAGACTATTTTTAAGTCCAACCCAGAGCTCCTTTGTTTCTGGCTAAGCCTGGTCCTCGTGGGGGCCATAGTTGCCTCTTCCACTAAGGCCTCTCCGGGCCTTGGAAAAGTATCAGGAACCCTGCCACTCCTCACTCAGGCATCCCTCACCCCTTAGGATTTAAAGCAGAAGAGCACTTGCTCCCCACAAGCAGCCCACTCTATCCTCTGACGTGAGATGGGATTTGGAGGCGGCTGCTAGGAATCTTTTCCACTCTGCAAATTGTTCTCAAAAATAAAAGCTGCCTTTTTTTTTTTTCTTTTTCATTTCTGGAATAGTTTGTGTTCTATTCTGCCTGGAAGCTGGGGGCTCAAGCAATGTTCTGGTTCAAGTAGTAGGAAAAAATAGACACCAATTATTTTGTCAATTGGGGAGACTCTTCAGTTCTAATCCATTTTTTCACCAAATGCGGGGGTGAGAGATAGGAGAACGGAGAGCAATTCTGTGGAGATAGGTCATCCTTCTCCAAGCTTCAACAACCTATGTCCTCTGTAAAAGGAACTCTTAATCAAGGGGCTTGGCCAAAGGCCACAAATATCCTAGACTCACATGTGATTTAAAGTCTCACTATGTAGTTCAGGCTAGCCTCAAACTCACAATCCTCCTGTCTCTGCCTTCCTAGTGCTGGGATTGCATGTGTATGACACAACATTCAGCTTGACACATTTTAATCAACAGGAGAATTCATTGTCTGTGTTAACAGTTTCTAACTTTTTACATCGCAGGTACATTTCTTTAGAAGGGCTCCTCCTCAGGGAAGTACATTTTAACAAAAAATTCTACAGTAAGTATTTACCAAGAGGCCCACTGTGTCCCAGCACTGTACTGAAGTTCAGTAGGACCCTGACCATTGTCCCCAAAGATACCCATACCCTCAACTACAACTTCTTGTTCAAAGCACACAAAGTGTTTCACCACTCAGGAAGTGGGCTCAAAATTGAGAGGTCCGAATATTTCACTTTCCTGAACCCTCACACCCACCACACGATGGGTCACTAAATGAACCCTTTCTCTTTTTTTCTCCCACATACTTTCCACCTTACATAATAACAGATTCAAAACAATTCTTTAGTCAGTTGTGGTGACACATGCCTGCAGTCCCAGCTCCTGAGGAGGCTGAGGCAGGAGGGTGGCTTGTGCCTTGGGGTTTAAGGCCAATTTGAGTGGCATTCTAAAACAACAAGGACAGAAACATCTCTTCTGTAATGGTTCCTGAAGGGATTTCTCTAGGATATCAATGTTCCAAAGTACGGAATGACTAACCCACAAAGGCCACTTCCTTATTAGAATAATTGATCCAGTGTACTCAGATCTGTATTTAGACATTCTTGCATTTATGGCAAAGCATCTTCTCGAGGTGGCTCCACCCACCACCCACCACTTAATTCAGTTCAGCTCATCTTTGCTGACTGGGGGCAGGGACTAAAGTGAGGAGACTTTTTCTGGCCACACCTGGTTCTGCCCCACTTCCTGCCACCTCCATAGGACTTCCTGTCACCTCCATATGACTCTAAGGGCCAGTGGAACCTGCAACACAGCAGTTTCATGTCCCCACAACAGCTTCCAGGACGCTAACTTGTACAAGTATTGTAATACTTATGTGACGATAAACAGAGGAAACCCAGCCCAGCTTCTGAAGATCCGTTTGCCAAGATTCAGAAAAAAATGCCAAGTAAATCAGAAATCAGTTTGGTTGTCGCTGAGCCAAGAGGCCAAGATAAGGGGGAGCATCTGCAGCTGTACAGGGGAATCATCATTCTGAAATTATCCATTGTCTGTGACTCAGGTGACCTCAGAAAGAAGGCAAGTCCATGGCTGCTAACCCAGACAGGAACCAAATTACAACTTGTAATTGCCAGTAATTCTGATCAGGGTTTAGCAGTTCTCTGATGAAAAGCATTTAGAGACATGCTTTCCTGAAATTAAATACCAATGCACAGTTAAGAGGGCTGTGTAATGATGCAGGATCTTTAAAATGACTGGACTAAAGTTTTGCCCGAGTTCCCACCTCCTGGGGACTACTGTGCAAATTGAGGGTGCTGGGCAGCTAAGAACTCCGTGCGCGCGCGCGTGCGTGCACGCGCATGTATGTATGTGTGTGTGTGTGTGTGTGTGTAAGAGGGAGGGAGGGAGGGAGAGAGAGAGGGAGAGAGAGAGAAAGAGGGAATATCTCCCTGTAGTCCTAGCTGGCCTAGAACTCACTATGTAGACCAGGTTGGCCTCAGTCTTTCAGAGATCCACCTGCCTCGGCCTCCCATGTGCTGGGATTAAAGGCGTGTGCCTCCATGTCCAAATACAGCTAAGGACTCTTTATGTCCTAAAACTCTTTGTATTCTATAAGTTACACAAAATTTAAAATATCTAATCACACACGTGTACATACACACACACACACACACACACACACACACACACACTGCTGATAAACAAGTTCCACGGCTTCCCTTATCAATAATACAATATTCAATGAGTAAAGAAAACTCCTGAAGAACATCATCTTTATGTCCTGTCACTATGGCAACCTGGTGAACTGGCAGAACTCCCTCAATCTGATGGTCCACAAGACTAGAATAGGCAAATACCATATGCTTAAATAAAGACATTCAAGTACATGATCAGGAGCCAAGCTCACTCCCTCAAGGTTGTTACATCAGGAAATCTGGTGATGACTAAAAGCAGCTGAAAGAGCTCTGCTCACCGCATCAGGCAAATGGCCCTGGATGAGCACCTGCTAATTTATATTCAGTAAGTTTCAAATTTCCACAACCGTCTTAGAAGACCCGGTCTCTGACTAAATGGAGAAGCTGAAGCTCAGAAAGCAGAGTGACGTGTCCAAGGCCCCATTCTTATGTATGGGAGAACGCTTTCTTACATGGTCTCTGTAGGAGACACCACAACCCCTAGCATGACATGGATCTGCAGTGCATGATGGGGAAATCCCAAGAAGTGTCTAAGAAGAAGAGATAGGAGGAGACAGGAGGAACCCAAGAAGGCCTCTGTTCCCACGCTGGTCTCCAGTGTGAAAAAGGAGGCAGTACTGCCCAGGGAGGCTTCTCACCTGCATCAGTGAGGAGACAGAGCCCGTGCACAAAATGAAACGTCTGGGCAAAGCTGGCCATCACAAGCATTCAGTAACCAAGTCACTGAGCCTCTTTTGCAAGCTTGTGCTTTTAAAGAAAACTACAATGAGGCTAATGTATGCTGTAAGAGTGCTTAGTCAGTACCAGGTACTGTGTTTAGTAGTTTCATTTTTATTGTCTTATTCAAACACACCAAAAAATTGCTAGGTGAAGTCTTTCTGGCCTTATTTTCCAGACATGGAATCACTCCACATAAAGGGTAAGCACATAATCTTGACTTAAATTAAGATCTGTTGAACCCAAGGCAATTCTCTACTATGCTACAGGAGTCTTCTCCGGCCTTTGGGCCATCCAGCTGCTGGACTTGAGCCACCAAAAGGGAAAAACATCCGCTCCATCTTCTTGAACCCACCTCTCAAATGGCATGGTGGGATTTACCTAGATTCTACCCAGATGTCTAAGTTTACAATTCATTTTATGAGAGAAAAACCAGAGGCAAAAAACAAGTTGGCTTGGAAATTCAAATGGACTATACAACAACTTTCTTCAGTAAAATGAAGAAAAGATTTTAAATGTTCTCCAGGTCCCAACTCCACAGTTAGATAGTGGAAGCCCGCTCTAAAGACACAGCATAATAGCAAGTAATCCTCAGAGAAGGTGATGCTTTCATGGTGGGCAGGATGGGAGGTAGAAAAAGACTGAACTCACACTTATGTCAAGACTGCACAGGCTGACGGCATCTTCATCCTGGGCACTCTGCTTCCGCTTCCGCTGCAAGACAAATGAGAAAACAAAGTTCAAATGTAAACAGGATTGAGACTTTGATTAAGAAAAGAAAACAAGTAACTAAAGAGTACACACAATCCTTATCATTTGCACCATGCTGCCCCAAAGCTTTAGCTAAGGTTAAAATGAGCCGGGTATAGGAACTATGGGAAACTATTAAGCTCAGAGGTAATACGTTTGCATTACGGTTCTCATTTATGCTGCTACTGTCGATTTTATATTTCTTTTTTTCCCTCCTAAATGTCTCCATATAACATTAAGAAATTTAGATACTAGGGTCCACTTCTGATTGACTTGAAAGAACAGATTAGTGTATAAAGAAAATCTAATTCCCTTGGAAGTATCTGGTCTAAACCTTACAGGGCCCTGATATAATCACAAAGGCACAATGCTGGAAAGAACGTTAGACATTGTCTTTCAAACTTCCTGCTGAGAAGCCATAAAAACTGGGGATATAGCTTAATGGTAAAACACTTCCTAGCATGGGCAAGGTCCTGGATTTGATCCCTAGCAACAAACACACAAACACACACACACACACAGACACACACAGACACACACACACACACACAACTTAGAAAAATCATTATCGAACCACAGATATTTGAAATTTACATAATTACAACCACAGCAGCTTACAAAATTAGATGCAGAAAAATATTTCCTCCTTTACAAAACAAAAAGGAAATTCTATCTATAAACCACAAGAAAGCACATCAAAGATATATTCATCTCTCTTTTGCATCCTGGGCTCAGCCAACCAGGCAAGTGTTTCTTGGGTCCTTTTGAAAAAAAACTACCAAAAGCCCAGAGCCACCAGCATGAAGTTATGGCACCGTCTGGAGACATCTGAAATGTGTACCATCCAAAGTGGTCCACCACCTCCTTCTCTATCAGAACTGTGAACTGAACAAAGGCAGGGATTGCACAGTAACCAGAACTGTCTACGATTCCCTCCACAAAGGCTTGTGGAACAGATCTCTACTATGCGCCAGGCTCTGTGTTTGCTTCCAGGAAAGCCTGGGTCAGCAACTCCTGTGGTTAAAGGATGCACATTCTCATGCAAGAGACACGGCAAATACAAACTGGAACATCTTAGATCCACACATCTGAGAGAAAGCCACTTCACTCCCCCGAACCCCTCTTTCTTAACTCGAAGGGTGTTGGGGTGGCAGGGTGGTGGTGACATCAGCCTCAAAGAGAGGGAATAAATCTGATATATCTTTTATTTTCTTGTGGTACTAAGTACCAAACCCGAGGCCTTACACATGATAAGCAAGTGCTTCATCCCCAAGCTACATCTCCAGTCCCTGAAGCAATGTACCTTGTAGCAGAGTGGAGCACTAGTATACAGTAGGTGCTCAAAATGTGGGCTGAAGGATTCTGGAAGCACAGTGACGGTGGTCTTCCCAGAGGAGAAGGCACTTTAATAGGGTGAATAAAAGTGCCCGATGAAGATGGGGAATGATGGACGGGGGCTTCTTTTTACCGTCAACTACCTAGATATTTAAAATCTCAAGGATGGGCTGGTCCTCCAGAGCAGTGGAGTCTCGGGTCCTCTAACCTTTCCCACGGAAGTGGCGGAGGCTGTAGGATAAGGAATGATCAGAAATGTTGAGACCAGGAGCCTACTCCCTGCTTAGGGATGCAGAATCAGTCATTCTTGGATGATGTGCGCATTTAGAGGTCAAATATTCCACACAGAGTGTGGGGGTGGGGGTGGGACACTAAAGAACACGCTGACAGGCACTTACGCACACTTGTGTCTGAGTATGCTTTGTGTGTACAGAGACCGATCCTTATTCATTGATCATCCACTTACAGTTAAAAACAGCACCAAGATGTTAGAGAAACCAGTTCATTGGCTTATATGGTATGTGTGTATGTGGCACATGCTCATGTATCTGACACACTCTAACAACCTTGCCTAGCCAGGCCTCAAATTCTGGGCCTCAAGCAATCCTCCCACTTTAGGTTCCCAAACAGCTAGAGCTATAGGTATATGCTATCACATCCAGCCAATATGATAACTTTTTGAGGTAGGCATGGGAAGGAATCATTCCTATTGTATGGGTAAATAAACTGAGGTCAGCAGAGACCAGCAGTTAGTTGGAAGTTACACGGCTATATTGAGATACTTGAAATTAGGATTCTGATTTCTCAGGCAAAGCCCTTCAAACACAGTTTAGAGCATGTGTGGCAAGAATTCACGTCTCACTTGCCACCTGGAATGTCTGGGTGTACCGCCTGGAGGTCTGTACCAAGGTGGATGTGCAATCAACCAGCAGCGTGTGCTGGGTGAGGGTATGGGCCTCAGCTGTAGGGAGGTCTGGCTGCTTAGAGGAACCCATGCCCTCCCTGAGTTTTGCTTCTCTTGCCTTGAGATGCTGCAGTCCCACACTTGGGATGGGGGGCGGGGGGAGGCAGGAAGAAACTGGAGCTCCAGATCTATCTTTTCGTGAGATCTGAGCCCAGTGAAGGCAGGATATCGTCTGTTATAGTCACAATCCTAGAGCCTGGTACAGAACCTGGCACATGGCCAGCTTCTCTCAAAGTACTATCTGTCTGTCTGACTGGTTGATTGATGCTCATAGTCGTGTACCATTTGAAAAACTTGACCTCTTTCCCAACCCTCAACTCCAGAGGTACCCAGGTAGAGAGGGCAGAAGGCTAAAATGGGCAGCCATCCAGCTCAGTCAAACGTTGTGATGAAAGGAAAGCAGTAGAGTAGCCACATAAAGGCACTACATACCCAGCCAGGGCCCGGAATTTCTCAAATATTGGGACTCATACCAATGATGTTCAGAAAAGCTGTGGAAGACATCACCAGCAGGAAACAGCCCACAGAGATACCCACCAGACTCAGAGAGCACAGGGGTGCCATCAGTAATGGTCTACTCAATCTGGTAACAAGGCTGGCATTAGCTTGTAATCCATTCACCACACATCACTCCAGACAGACAGACAGACAGACAGACAGACATATCTGCAGGATCTCATTTGACCCTTAAAACCACACCATGAGGTAGCTGGGAACTGGAATGTTCTCTCTTCTGCAAGATGGCAACAGAAGCTCCAAGAAGGCACAGACTCAATCAAGGTGTTGTCACGAGCAAGTAGCAGAGCCTGGATCCAACCCAGTCTTCCTGAACCCAGGCTACACCATCGCCATCTCTCACGCTGTTCTGCACCCAAATCTGGGGCCGCACATGTGGCCTGTAGAGGAGGTGTGAGACCTGTGGTGCACGAGGACTGAGGAGATATTCTGTGGCTCTTTTCCAGGGCACTGGCCTTACAGACCCCAGTATCAGTCCACACAGAGCCATTTTGTGGCATTTTCTAGTTTTAAGCACGGGCACTGCCTCCTACAGGGTCCTCAGCCATCTTCCTTTGTGTATCCCAGGCCACAGCTGGAGGGAGTGTCTAGGCAGGAAGGCTGCTATGTGTGCACTACACATTTACACACTTGCTCTGATGAGCTTCCAGCCAAGCTGAGGAGCCACGGTCCCACCCTGAAGTTCTTGTCAAGTTTACCGAAGCGAATGCACTATCCGCTCCCCTTTCAACCATGGGGAGGCCCTTGGGGGAGTCCAGTAACTGTGGTGGCTGGCTCTCCTATTTCAGAACACAACTTCATGGCTCCGCCCCTAGCCTGGTGCTGAGTAATTTCGGAATGGGTAACTCAAAAAAACCAAACAAGACAAGGCGCAAATAAAGGAGGCCAGTGTTCTTGAGGTGACACTCCTTCCCCGCTGCTAAATACCAAAATTAAATCAAAACCTCATAAGGCAAGGTCACGGAAGGCTGAAATGCTTTAACCTCAAATTTCCTTGGAGACTTAAAAGCTGCCAGTTCAGTTCTAAAATCTTGCTTTTCAAATAAGAAAGAGCATTTTCCCTTGCCAGTGGGAGCATTGATTTTCCTTAAAATATATAGATATGTCAAAGGTAATTGTAGCAGTTCAGAAGTTGGTCCAAGTAGGGCAGTGGCAAGCCCAATGCCTCTTGCAAGAAGGAAGGTCGAAGGCACTCAAGGAAAGGGACATTGTAGCCATATGTTGTTCATGCCTGGACCCTGAGTAAGAGGAAAGCGAGGTCTCTATTCAGAAACCAGCTGACCCCAGCTCTAAAGGACCACAAGGAGCACATAATTAATAACCCTGTCTGTCCTCCTGGGGGTGGAAAGGTAGTGACTGAGGAGGCTGGGGGTAGTTTCTTAGTGCTACAGGAGGCAGAGTTCACAGACTTAGAGGCTGTCAAGTGCCTTATTATTCTTATTCAAAAACACCATGAGGCCCTTTTGTGAACGTGCCATGAATCAGAATCCCGAGCATATTCAGCAATGAGATGTCAAAGGACATGTTCGTAAACCTGGAGGGATCCAGTGACCTATGCCAGAGACTTGTGACTGTCAACGTCATCCTACACAGAGCCTCTGCTGTCAGCCTTCCATCTTCATCCTCGGGATTGCTTTCATAATGGGCTGTGATCCCTCGGGCTGCTCCAGGGCCATCTCCTTTTAGGCTTGGCTACCTTCAAATGGCCCAAGGCAGACAGTCAAATTCTTTCGGTAAATGGTTCATAGACAAGCTGTTTCTTCTTCGGCTGTTCTTAAGAAGGTTATGGATTCAGCTGGTAGAATCTCAGAAGAGCCTATCCCAGCCCAAGCCTGAATATGTGATCCTCATCTGGCCTACCGCCCCTTCTACTAGGAACCGAGGAGTGTTCCCTTAGCTGCTTCTTCCCCCAGTTTAAGTATACATTGCAGTACTCATTTCACAGAGTGGGATGCTGTGATAAACATCATGATCTAGGCAACTAGGGAGGAGCGGGTTTATTTCATCTTACACTGTGCAGCCCACGACTGAGAAAAGGCAGGGCAGAAGCTCAAGGCAGGAACCTGGAGGGAAGAGCTGCAGCAGAAACTTTGGAGAAACGCTCTTACTTATTGGCTCTCTTCCCCTGGTTGTTCAGCTACCTTTGTTATACAGCCAGACTCCCATGCTCAGGGATAGCAATGTCCACAGTGGGCCCTGTCCTCCTACATCAATTAGCAATTAAGAAAATGCCTCAGAGGCTGGGCCACAGGCCCGTTCAACAAAGGAAACTCCCCAGTTCAGGTTCCGTCTTCCTAGTGACTCTAGTTTGCGGCAAGTTGCTGAAAACTAAGCAGCAGAGATGCTGAGGAGGAGGGCCTCACTGAGCGCAGGAAAGGGAGTTTTCCTTAGAACCAACCACTCACCTTTCTATCACACAATGCTATTTTCTCATTACCCTGTCTACAAAAAACATGTGTTTTCTTTTGGTTAATACCTGAAGATGGCATAAAAATGCATTTGCATAACACTTAAAACAGTAAACCCGGGATGAGGGTGACTGCCTATAATCTCTGTACTTAGACAAAGGCAGGAGGAGAGAGCGAATTCCAGGCTAACCTGGTCTACATAGCAAGTGACTCTCACAAGTTGTCCCCAGACCTCCACCAGCATGTGGCATGTGTACAAATGCATACACATACAAGTAAAACAAATGTAAAACATTTAAATATACATTAAACAACAGTAATATGTCCATGGGCATTTACTTGAATACTTCCAGGAAATTAAGAGCAGAAATGAGACAGATTGAGTATAAAAGTCACCACTGCCACTTGCTACCTGGTATGACCTTGGACATGAGGCTTCATCCCTTCATTTACTCAACTAGTATCTACTGAATATACACCACTTTTCCAGGACGTTCCAGGTAGGCGAGGGTATATTAATGTCAATAAGCTTTAGTTTCTACATTATAGGGCTATCTCAAGATATCTCAAGAATTAAAGAAGACAAACTATTTGGAAGCGGGTCGGGTATATGGTAAAAGTTGAAAAATGGTCACTGGTGATTACCGTGATTGCTATTATTTCTGTCACTGTTGGGATAACTGCTGCAATTTGATGCTGAAAGTTGATCAGGGTGAGCGTGAGAGATGGGGAAGCCTGAGGTACAGCAGTAAAGGATCCTAGGCTGCAGCCTGACTCTCCTTAACTGCCCAGGTCCCACGGGGTAGTCCCCAGAGTTGTCCTTGGATACCTTCAGTTGCATCCATATTGGGTCCTCCCCACTCCAGTCCAGAGCCAGGTGCAAATGGAAGTCTGGCTTTACTTTAAATGGTGGAGATTAAATTGATTAGAGTCTGAACAACCCTGTTATTTAATCATAGACTTTTTCTATTAAATAACCAGATGACCAGAGCTGCAAAAACATTCTGCCAGGGAGGGTACAGCTCCTGACGTGACAGCAAATGGCTCCTGATTAGTTGTTTGTAATTATTCAATTTGAACCAGACCCCCAGCCCTTCTGATTTATCTCCTCCCCGGCAAACAGCTTTGGCGGCTTCCGAGGCTTTGATCTGGGCCTTTCATCCGCACCTTCTTTCAGGAGAGATTAGTAAAAGGGTTTTGTTCCTGTGCTTGCCCTGAGCTGGAACTTGACTTGATCAACGCCCATTTGAGCAGAAAAATGACCCAGGTTTTGTCTTTCTTCACTGGTAGACTGCAGCGCGGGAAAGCTCTATTCCATTTCACACGGGGGCTGTTTTTTCTCTCCTATTTTTAAGATGCTGTCCCTTTTTCAGCATACTGAAACCCGGATCCTGTTTTCTAGACAATTCCACCTGATGCTCCGAGTAGAAAACCTGGAATTCACGGTGCTCTCCAAGCTACTGACCCAAACAGTTAACAATATGTACCTGTGCACTCAGACATCTCCACCTACAGCCTGGAGACAGATGCCTAGCAAGGTCTACAGGCAGATTTGGTGCCTTTGCATCTTAGTTTTCCATTTACTTGCCCACAGAGCCTTATGTAGCATCCCACCTCTCTGATCCTGTTTGCTCTTCTCTAAAATAGGGGTGTTAACAGCACCTTCTTGGTGAAGTGCTTGTGAGAGCCCTGTGCATACAGGGCTCAGCACCATGTCTGGTACTGGGTAAACGATCACATATTAACTATTACCGGTGCTTACAACAACAGTGAGTGAAAGTACCAGCTCAGGGAGGAAATACTGGAAGAAAACTCACAGAAAGCCCAGAGATATTACCCCAGAGAAAGCCACCCTCACCCAGGCATGGGTGGAGGTGGGAGAAAGGGTTTGTATCTGCCAAGATTTCCAACAATGAATTTTGACAAGGTCGAAACAATTGAGTTAGCCAGCACTTCTTCCCAGGCCTTCTAAATTACTGTAATTATTTTATGGGCCTTCTACTGGAGCTCAGGTGCACGGGATTAGATTAATCACAACTCTTAATTTAAAATTTGGTTATCACTGGCACTTCTCCGGCCCTGTTTGTTTATCTGCTTGCTGGGGGGTGGGGGGGTAGTATTCACACTTGAACCTAGGGCCTTGTATGTGTGCATGTGTGTGCGTGTGTGTATGCACACATGCATGTACACGCCAGGTGAGCACTCTATACTGCACTCCCAGTCCCTTTACTCCTTTTTTTTCTAACACTTTAAAAAACTCCTTTTAAAACTCTTCAGTCAGGGCCAAGCCAGTGAGATGGCTCATTTGTCACCAGCCCTGGGGACCCATGTTCCATCCCCCAGACCCACATGGCAGGAGAGAACCAGCTGCCACAGACCACACATCACTACATCATTCAGATGCAAACGCAAATGTCCACAGTAGGATGGTAGCTGAGTGTAGGAGAATTCTCAGGTCTGCTTCTCCTGAAAATGCTGTGCTAGTGACATTTTGTCCACCACAGTTCCCTAGGATTCATGAGCAGCTCCCCAAATGCCAACACACAGTCGTAAGCCACAGGGACATAAAGCTTCTTTCCAACCCTGATGTCTGGAACCTTGGCTCCTTAGGACAACGGACCCCACAAAGTAGACAAGAAGAAGGTTGGAGAAATGGGCAATGCTTGCCAAGCTGTCCTAGAGATTGGGACAGAGATAAATAAAAAGTTCAGGGTTGGGTGTGGCTCAGCAATAGAGCAAAAGGCCCGGGGTTTGATCTCTAACCCCGAGAAACAAAAAAACCAACAGGCTACCTTGCAGAACCATTTGGGGTTGTCTCTCATACTGCAATTCACAAGCTAAGTTGGTCCTTTATGGAATATTCTAGCCACTTACAAAGTGCTTTATTACTTTATTTGTTGCTGTGACAGAACACTGGACAAAAACAACTTAAAGAAGGAGGGGCCTGTTTGTGCTCACAACGTGGCAGGGAAGGCATGACCTCAGGAGTGTGAGGTAGATGATCACACTGCATTCAAACTCAGGAGACAGCAGTGAATACATGCTCAGCTCAGTTTCTCCTTTATAATATTTTATTTATTATTTTTATTTTATGTATATGAGCGTATTGCCTGCATGTGTGGAAGTGCCCATGGAGCTCAGAAGAGGGCATCGGATCCCTTGGAACTGGAGTTATGGACAGTTGTTAGCTGCTAGGAATCGAACCCAGGTCCTCTGCAAGAGTGGCCAGTGCTCTTAACCATCTTGAGTCATCTCTTCAGCCCAGTTTCTCCTTTTAATCCAATCTGGGACCCGACCCATGTCATGGTGACACCCACATTTAGGATGGATCTTCCCATCACAAGAAACCCAATCTAGAAATCTGTCAGATGTGCCCAGGGATTTGTTTCCGTCATACTTCTAGGTCCCATGAAGTTGACAATCAAGATTAACTGCCACATTCCCCCCCTTCTCTCTTCTGGTTTAGACCTCAGTTGGTAGAATGCTTGCCGAGTACATGCGGGGCCCTCAGTTCAGTCCTCAGTGCTGCAGAAACCAGGTGGTGCACAGGCATTCAAAACCAGCTTCCGCTACAAAGCAAGTCAGGTGGTGCACAGACATTCAAAACCAGCTTCCGCTACAAAGCAAGTCTGGAGCCAGGCTGTGATACATGAGACCCTGTCTCAAAAAAAGGAACCCGGCTGGGCATTGTGGCACACGCCTTTAATCCCAGCACTTGGGAGGCAGGGTGATATTTGGGAGTTCCAGGTCAGCTGGGGCTACAAGGAGACCCAGTCCAAAAAAAAGACCAAAGAAAGAGGAATCCATTGTGATGGCACTGGTACAGTCTATAAGCCTGGCAACATTTAAGAGGCTAGCAGCCTGGGTCATACAGCCAGTCCCAGGCCAGCCTGGGCTACACTCTTTCTAACTAACAAACATATAGAATCTACTCTGTTCTTGGTGCTTTACATGTATTATATCCAGTCTTATTAGATGCAAGGAAAATCAGGTTTAAAGAGTTTAAATGACTTGAGTAGGGTCACTCTGTGAATATTTGCACAAAGGAAAAGATTTTCATACCAGATCCAGCTGCTTCTATAACAGATACCACTGAACCATCCTCACACTTCAGACTTCTACAGGCCAGAAACACAGGAGTAGAGCCATTGGGACAGCCTTCTCCCAGTGATGGATGGATCGGAATCGGCAGACACATTTTCCAGTGTCTTAATGCTTGTGTGTGTATGAGACTAAAGGAGGGTCCGAGTCTGTGATATACACAGATCATCTAATTAGACTTGATTACACTCTCCCTGAAAGCATTTAACCAATGCATCTACAGTACATGCATAGCCTAGTACAGAGTAGGTGCTCAATTAAGTATTTGTTAAATGAATGAAGTATATAGTGACATTCATTTACCTGAGTTTCTTGTTTATCCTGGGTTTGTTTTTATAATTTTTACTTATTTTGTGTGTATGTCTCTGTGTGAGAGTGCAGATGTGCACGTGCCATGGCACACATGTGGAAGTCAGAGGAAACTGTTTTGGGGCTTGGTTCTCTCCTCTACCTTGTTTCTGAGGCGAGGCCTCTCTTGTTTATGTCACTGTCCTGCATACACTAGGCTAACTGGTCCATAAGCTTCCAGATGATTCCTCTGTCTCCACCTCACATCTCACCAGAGGAGTGTTAGGATTACAGATGTTTACAACTGGCTTTTCACCTGGGTTCCAGGGATCAAACTCAGATTTTTGGACTTGTGTGGCAAGCACTTTTACCAACTAAGCCATCTCCTTGGCTTCTTATCTATCAAAACTCAGGAGTACTATAGTCTCCAAAACTAAAAATGCTATTCCTGGCATTAAATTTTCCTGAAAATAATTTTCCTCCAGTTTTATGTTTGACATTTTGTGGGCAAATGAGTTCACTTCCAGAGAAGTCCTGTACAAAAAAAAGAATTCTAGTCTTGGTAAAACATTCATTTCCCAGAGAATGGATTAGATGCTGGATAAAAATGTTTTGATTTTGCACAATCTAGGCTTTGGTTTCATACTCAAGGATGAAAGGGACTGGGGTGGACTTTGAAGCGAAGATCCAGGATTAGGAAGCGCAGCACTGGACGCCTCTGTTCTCTGAAACCACTCGCCTCAACTTTCGACTTTCTTCCCAGAACTTGCCAGGACATGATGAGGCCACTCAAGAAGGGATGCTCTGAAGACCTAGATGTCCCTGTGTTTGGGGGCCCTTTGCCTTCTTCCTGTAGTTTGTGGTCTCATAAGCCCCTTCTCCACTTTCAGTGGCGGCTGTAGAAGAATAATGCTCCTGAAATCACAGCTGACAGCTTTCCAGACAGTGAATGGCTAACGCGCTATCCGGCTATTGTTCGGACTGCTTCTCTGCAGACTGTCACCGAGAGCATTGCTCTCCCATGAGTCACCAGAATTCAGAAGACTGCTGGCCCCTTACTGAGTGGACTCTGGCTGGGTGGGGACACAGGGGCTGGGAGTGGGGCTTCTGCCTAGGCACAGGCCAGGCTGCTCCTGATTCTCCTGCTGGAGTGCTAGGACTACAAGTACACGGCTGGACCCATTGTTCAGATGGGGAGGGTGTTGTTAGTTACTTTCCTTACAGCTCTTTCTCCCATACTGACTGAGAGAAAGATCTTTAAAGATAAACTGCCAGCCTCTTGTGAACTTCCAGCTTTCTTTGGAAGACAGCTACTTTTGGTCAAAATTCCTTATATTATCTTTTCAGTCATAAGGAATTGTGTTCCCTCTAAGACCTGAACTCGCTGGGCTGAAGTGTCTGGATGACCTAGGCTTTACAGGAGCACAAGGGACTAGAGCACTGCGGATCAGCAGCTGTTTTCTTGGGAGGGTTCCTTGGAAAAAGTGGTAGGCATGGAGAAGAGGGGGAAGGCGTGTGGAGCAAGCAGGTAACAGCCACGGCCAGCCAGAGTCCTGCTCTCTCAGGACCCTCCGAGAGCGTACAGAAAACATTGCCCATACGTCTCCGCTAGAAGGGAAGAGGAGGTAGACGTATCCAATCGTCAATTCCTCTTTTCACGGACAAAGGGAGGCTCGTTAGGATGCAGGCTGCCTTAGACATGGCAGGAGACCCTGCATAAGGCATGTGAGTGGCACATTCCATGTGGGTTATCCCTCTGCAGATGTTTCATTGACTATAAGCTTAGGGAGCTGGACCAGATGACCTCTAATGGTTCCTGACATCTTACGATAACTGTAACACCCTTTGTTCAGGCCCCGCTCACATAATAATAGAATTACTGTGTTTTCAATCCACTGCCATCCTGAATCCACCCAAGAGAAAGACTCAAATGGAAGTTACTATACTTTTAACTATTTGCCAACCTTAGTCTCTCTTCTGAACACAAAATGGCTCAGGACAGAATTCAATCACATTGTTTGTGCATATTTATTTATCTTAATGGTTACATCCTATTTATGGCCAGCATACTGGAGTTTTGTTTATATTACTAATATAAACTGTCCATTATAGACAAATATCAAGGGAAATCCTATGTTGTTTTATAGAAAATCATTAAGTCTTTCTCAATGTTAAGGGTTATGGCAAAGATGGTTCACAAAGGAGTCAAGCTTAGGAAGCACATTCCTGGCAGTAGTGACCTTCTATAATTACTTGTCATCCAAAGTAACTGGGTAACTATCCCATGCATCTCACTTCTCATGACAAGTACAGACAGGGCACCTCCCTCTGACCCTCTCCCCCTGGGTGACCAAACAGGGCCTCCTTCCTTTCCAGTCCTTTCTGAAGAGGTCTATGACCCTGTCTGCTCAGTCATGGATTAAAAATGAAATTCCTATCTAACAGGCCTAACTTTAGCCACAGGAAATGGGAGTGCTTGGGGGACCCAAAGCATCAACCATGCTTTGTTTGAGGATGGACACTTTATCTTGACTCAACCTTCTTCCTTTCCCTTTGGAAAGAGAGAGTGAGGTTAGCTCTGCAGAGCCGGCGGGAAGCCAGGCCTGTTTGCCCTGCTTCCTGGCCGGCTTTATAGGACATGCCCTGCTCTTTGTTGTTGAAAATTTATGTCCTGGCTCTCAAATTTACGTTAAGTTCTGTCAGAACCAAGTGGTGCCCACACTGGATGTATTCTAACAGACATTTTGGTAATGGAAAACATCCAAATGAGAAATTTAAAGACCTTCACTGTTATAAACATCTAGGCACCTTGACTGCAGAGACGAAATGCTTCTGTAAAAGGACACAGGTCAACGTAGGCAGTTTTCTAAAACTTCTATCCAGATCTTTTCCTAGCTTTATTATAACACACACAATGTTCTGGTCTGTTCTATTAATTTTTATCTGCCATGATACAATGTGGCCAAGCTCACTGATGGATTGGAGGGGAGGTGACAAACACTTTTAAGAAAACACTTTTTGAGGTTCTCCATTTGATTCAAAATTGCAGATTATAACCCTCTACCAAGAGGACTTGTGTGCACACTTGTGTACATACATGTACATGTTCACAGGAGCCAAACAATCCACAAAGGGACATCTGTCCCCCGTGGAAAGCTGGAAGAGAGGCGGTGCATCCCTTTGCTTTATTGCTCCTGCCAGTGTGCAGGGGGCGGGGCTGGAAACTCCACGGCGCCACGTGTTTCAAGATAACTAGAAGAGAACATTAAATCAAGCACACAACATTGAGTACGGACCAAGCAGCTACCCAGGCTTCAGGCTGGCATAGAAGACCCTAGCTTCAGACCTACAGCAAGTTCTGACTGAGGTGAGGTCATGTGGACAATCGGTAGTTCATGTTTCCCAGAAACTTCAATGCCTCGGACTGCCTTACCCCAAACCCCAGCCCATATCAGACAATGGAATAAGGCATTTCTCCTTTGACAAGGACCTGCAAGCACCAAACCACAGCAAAACCACAAGACCAGTTGATGGGGAAGTTTCTATCTAAAAGAAAGAGTAATATCTCAATTTTTCACTCCCTCAACCAAGAACCTACTTCTTCACTCACACACACACACACACACACACACACACACACACACAGAGAGAGAGAGAGAGAGAGAGAGGGAGAGAGAGAGAGAGAGAGAAAGAGAGAGAGAGAGAGAAAGGGGTTTCCTTGAGGAAAAAGACATTTCCTGAGTTGCCTACAACTCAATCTGCATCTTATGGTCCAAGGTGGGGTCCTCAGAGGGAAGAGTTAAAATGAGCTGCTGTTCATGCCTACAGACTCACAAAATGACTCTGACCATGGGAAGGTGAAACGCAGGGCTAACGCTCAAAGCTGGAGGGGTTCCAGGTCCAGAGATGGTGGGGCTGCTCTCAGCTTCCAGTCAAGCTACAAATGTGTGACCAACTGCTAGACCCCACCTTTAGGGACACGTGATACAGTGAATCTTAGCTGCAGACAATCAGAGACCTGCCCGCAATATGTGTAAGATCTGAGACTGGAAAATCAGAAATTTCCATTGTTGAGAAGTAGTATACACCGCAGCACCAACATGCCTGTCTATCAAAACGGATCCCTCAATCAATTTCCTCTTACACACGCCCCACCGGGCTGCATGACTGCACTTGGACGTGTACAATGCCCATCAGCTCCAATGTTGCCGACTCACATCTCCTTCTTGACTCCCATGGAAGGCCTGGGTCTACTGTGACCCTGCCAGGATCCCAAGCACATGGTGTTTCCCACTTCTAGATCACAGATATTAATTTTTTTTTGTCTCAAGACCCCTTCATACATTAAAAACCTACTGAGGGCCCCAATGAGCTTTTGTTTATGTGGCTTACAGCCCTCAATAATTATAACAAGAGAAAAGAAAAGCTCAGACTGGGGATGCAGTTCAATAGATAGAGCGTGTGCCTCAATGTGCACAAAGCTCTGTATAAAACTGGACACGGGGCCATACACCCACAATCCAAAAATGTAGGAGGTGGAAGCAGGAGGATCAGAAGTTCAAAGTCATCCTCAGCTACACAGGGAATTTAGAGTTAGGGTCAGCTGAGACCCTGTTCAGACGAATGAGCATATTACTTGCTAATCCATCCCCACAATTTAATACAATTTAACCGTAGCTTCATTTTGGTCAGCTGTCCTTTCTGCACGGCCTGTCAGAGTTGCTGGGCTCGCAGGCCTGCTCCTGGATTCAGCTATGGGAGCTTTCCATTCTGGCCAACATATGGGGAGCAAGCCAGCTTTCTAGTGAGTCTAACATGGAGATTCCTAGGGGTCCTCAGATCACAGTTCTAACTGTTCTGCTGAGCTGTCCTTCACACAAATCCACCTGTGTTACTTCCACTTCCTTCAAACCATCTATGGTTCACAGTCAGAGCTCTGCTGAGTTTCCTACCGGCCTACTCAGGTTCAAACTCCATGACTATCTGTTTCATTACTGAGCACCCTGCTACTACTAGGTACCTGTGGATGCCTGAACCTATCACCTGCTCATGCCTCAGCCCCAGCCTTCCTCCTGCCAGGTCTCCTGTGCATCGTTTACAGCTCAGTCCCAGAGGGTCACCTCCTCTAGGAAGACCCCCTGATTCATCCTTCCTTTAGAGTTTCCTCTTTTTATCTTTGAGATATTTATTTTTTCAGTAGGCAATACAAATGCTTAGAAGAGTGGGAGTAATTCTGTTTGTCTTTTGAGATTTGGGGGAAGATGGGTGTGACAGGGTCACATGTAGCCTAGGCTAGCCTTGAACTCTTGATCCTCCTGCCTCTGCCTCTCTAGTAATGGGATTACTGGCCAAATGCATGGGATTAAGTTCGAAAGATGCATGGCATATAAGGATGGCACACCTCTCTCCTACCCAAGCCATCCATCCCTCCCTCTTCCCTGAGATGAGTTCCTTCTTCATTCTTTCAGAATGTCCTTCAATATAAATAAGCAAATCAGCCCTTTGCACAAATGGTGCCAACACTTCAAGCCCTAAGCCACATTTGGCCAACACTGTATCTTGAAAAGTCATCAAATCAACAAACCAACAAAAATCGGCTTCATTTTTTCTGTAGTTGCAAAGCAAAATTTTTAAATGAACTCACAGATCCAAGACCTCACTACCTGGTGTGTCTGAGGCTGCTGGTCTTTGGCTACAGCCAATGCTTTACATAAATCAGTGCACCTGCCTGAAGAGTGCAGTGGTGATGGCCAGGGGTGTAAGGCTGGGTGATTAACACTGCCAGACTGTCCCAGGAGGATGTGCTGTAATTCACATTCCCACTGGCCACCTGCGGAAGGGTCTGCCACCCTCGCCAACAGAGTTATCCATCTTTAAAATCTCAGCAGGGCTCGAAGTGAAAACTGCTGCCTTGGTCAGGTTTCAATCCATGTTTTTCTAAGAAGATCTAATCTCCAGAGTTGTGCTAGCCAACACAGTGGCCAGGAGGCACGATGTCTGTTCAAATGTGCCTTTTAGTTCTTAAAACTGAAGAAAAAAATTAAAGCTCTCCTCAGCTGCACTACCCAGTTGCCAGTGCTCAGCATCACCCATGGCTGATCTATGTCTGAGATAGGCCAGGTATACAACTGTATATAGTGCCTTAACGACTTCTCCTGGTGATACCATGCTGGACCTGCGCTGGCCACTGGCCACTGGCCATCTTGAATTATGTGCAGTTACAGAAATGTATCTGGTCTTAACCGAGCTGTACTCTAAGTATATCTGGAACTCTTAATATGAAAAAAAGCAAAATATGTAATAATTTTTATAGTAATTATATAGTGAAATGTTAATATGTGGGTATGTTGAGTTAAAAAGATTATGAAAACTAATCTCACTTGTTTCTTTCTATAGCTCTTAATGTGGCTAGTAGGAAAATGAAGAATTACATGGGCAGCCTGTGCTGTTTCCACTGGGCAGTGCTGTGCCGCGGAGCGCGGCGCCCCCCAGAGATGCAGACTGCTGTGCCGTTTCCTTTTACATGGGAAGGGCTGAGTTAATATTGCTATGAAACCAAACAGACTCCTGGAATCTCTTTTTCCACCTTGCCTTCCTCAACCCCATGCAGAAGGCCGAGGAGGAAAGGAGAGAGGCCACAAGGATCCTGCTAGCAAAGAGTCAGGCCACAGTAAGCCGAGGCACTTCCCACCTGGGCGGCCACAAGCAGGAAGCAGTGGTATCGCTGACCCCAAGCAGACACTGATTTCCTGGTGGCTGTGAAAACAATCCACCAGAAAAAAAAAAAAATGTGCCCTGGAAACGTAATGCAAGAATAGCTCCAATACGATTTCCAGGACTCCAGAGGCCAGGTCCTCCCTGCTCTGTCCCATCTCCACCTTTGCCCGGGGCTTAACAGGGCTTCACCACAAAGACCCCATCTCAGCACAGTGCTAGGCAAGGACAGAGCCATACAGTGAAAACAGGAGGCCAGAGAAAGGTGACTGGGCTCTGTAGGGATCTGAGAAAGGTGAGCTGGCTCTGCAGGGATCGCTCCCCATCTGGTCATCCTGCTGAGAGGCACGACCCATGTTTCAGTCACCCATGTCTTTGGCTTGAGATATGAAGGACAAAAAAGCTCAGTTTTGCAACATGACTCATAAAGCTGATAGGTCAGAATAGGCACTGAATTCTAAAAAGGCACCAAGACAGTAGGATCTAATGGCATGGGCAGGCGAGGTAGCTCAGCAGGTAAAGACTTGTTTCAATACCTGGTGACCTGAGTTCAATCCCCAGACGCCCCCCATGGTGGAAAGAAAGTTCTATTCCCACAGATTGTCCTCTGATCTCTACATACAAACACACACACACACACACACACACACACACACACACACACCAAATAAATATAAAAATTTATAGATTTAATTACATCCTGGAGAAAACACTGATTTTATTAGTAGTATTATTAGCTGTGTGACTCTAAGCAAGTGAACTAACCTCTCTAGGTCTCCGCTGCATAAAATCCATCAAAAAGATTTAATGAGTTTTCCTCCCTCTTTCAGCGGGAAGTCTGAACCTTAGGCACATGTAAACAAGGTACCAACAACACGCTTCAACCTCACTGTCCCTGCACTGTTTGGAAAACACTTGCTGGGCATTTAATAAGAGTCAGACTCTGAACCCAAGACCAGCGTCCAATCACAGACAACCTTCTATTCCACTGAATGGATTCTCCAGAAACAAAAGAAAAGAAAGTGGATGGAGGGAATCATGTAACACAGTGCTTCCCTTGGGACAGAAATGCTCGTAATTGTTTGAAATTTTCTGTGAATACTCAAAGGTGTACAAGGTCCCAAGGGAACAGAGGGCTTGTGATTCAGAAGCTGTGACGCGCTGAGCTCCGTGCTAAAGCCTTAGTGTTCATGGGCACTGGCAGAGTCAGCATCCAGAGGGGCACAAGACACTTTAGGGATCTGTATCTGAGCTGTCCCGGTTCCCTACGTGTCGACCTGTGTCCTGCTTCCTCCCCGCCATCTAGACTGAACGACTCTATTCTCCTCTTAGTTTACGCACGCAGCAGGCCAGTCTGCCTGGCATCTCTCAATCTGCCCAGCGTGGAGCTGGAAGGTCAAGCAAGACACTCATCGCCAGGCAGCTCTGAAGCCGTCCCCACAGATAGGCATCTGTCGCGTTTTTATTGAGGACTAAGACATGTCAGGCCTTGGTTACACGTCCTCATCACCATCATCATTTACTTGGGCCAACGGAGTGTTGGTAGAAAGCACAGTATACCAATTCCAGGAGTACATCTTGTGATGGTTAGGGTTTTTTGGTTGTTGTTTTTTTTAAGACAGGGTCTTACTGTGTTATCCTGGCTGACCTATAACTCACTTTATAGACCAGGCTGGCTTTGAACTCACAGAGATCCATTTGCCTCTGTCTCCCGTGCTGGGATTAAAGGTGTGCACCACCATGTCAAGAATGATGATTAGTTTTAATTATCAACTTGATATAATTTTCAATCACCGGGAAAAGAGTCTCAGTGAGGGCTTGTCTAGATCAGGTTGGCCTGGGGTGTGCCTGTGGGTAATTATCTTGATGGCATTAATTGACATGGGAAGACAGCCCATTGCATGTGACCATTCTCTGGGTTTGGGTCCTGGACAGTATAAAAAGGAGAAAGAGAGCTGAACACAAGCATGTTCTCACTCTCTCTGTTTCTGACCGGACTGACTAATGGCTTCAAATTTCTGCTGCCGTGACTTCCCCAAAATGGTGGACTACAACTTAGAACTGTGAGCTAAAATAGACCCTTTCTCCCCAAGGTTGCTTTGGTCAGTGTATTTTGTTATAGACTGGAAAGAAACTAGACACTTTAAAAGACAGGTGAATTTCTGCACACTCCTCTGGACTGTCTAGCCTGCATAAGAAAAGGATTCATATGTGAACCCACATGGGGCAGACCCCCAGCTGACCCACCGGTGATGGGTAATTTGGTAGCTTTCTTGCCACCTCCTCTCCGGCTGGTACTGGGTCATTTGAAGGTGACAGAAGGCTACAGAGACACGCACTTGGTCCTCTGAGCACCTGGTACGGAAACAAGCACCAAGCCAATCACTTGTTTCGTAGAATGAACAGGGACAGAATCACAGTCTATGTCAGAGGACAGGCGGGACCTACGGAAAGAAAGGAAGGGGAGGGTTGAGCACCAACAAGACAGACAGACGGACAGGGGAAAGACAGAGAGATGAGCCGGGCAGCCTACTGGGGCAGGCATATCACGGATACAGAGAAGCTGGAACACAGTGAAGTCGACTGGAGAGCAGGATGGACAGAACAAGGCTTGGAGCCCGGACCCTGCTTCCTCAGCTCTTCCTGAGAGCAGAACAACTGAACCTCAGATGCTCTGAGCCACAGGTTCTGAGGTCCCCAAAGTGTGGGGCCTAGATTCTGGTGGGACACAGACTCACTTCAAACTGCACATTGTACACTCATATATATTTATATAATGTATTTTAGCAAACAGGTGGCCAGGCTGTGATTTCAGGACCAATACCAAAAGGCATTTTAAAAATAGATAAAGAACAATAGCACCCGAAGATAAGCTCAGGTGGTGTGCGGGTGTGGGAAATGTGGGTGGATTTGGGGAGTGCACAAATCCCTTTCAAGTCTTTCTTTCCTGCAAATCCCAAGTCTTGGTCACAGTGAGCATTTTTAAGCATCAGTGATTAAAGAGATCTAGCTGTGAGCTAATCAACATTGCATAACCCCTGAGGTAGGTTCTATCAGTGTCCCCATTTTGCAGGTGAGGTAATTGAGCCCAGAGAAATAAGGAACTCGCATGATGTCACAGAATAAGGAGCCGTGAGGATCTGAACTCGGAATGTTCACTCCAGGATCTGGATTTGAATAGAGAAGCCCAAGCCAGGAAAGTCAGTATCAACCAAAGTTAACTGTAGAACCTGAAACTTAACTGCAAACTCTTGACTTCTACCTCTGTGCTCAGTCCTGCTCTGCAAGAGTGGGGAAACACTGGAGCCGAGGGCAGGGTGGTGCCCGTGGGAAGAAAAGAAAGGGTTAAGTACCAACAAGACAGGCAGGGAAGGGAGGAAGAGATGAGGCTGGCAGCCTGCGGAGGCAGGCGCATCAGGGATACAGAGAGCCAGAACACGGGTGAAGGTTCAGAGAGCAGGACGGACAGAACAACGGGTGGAACCCAGAGCCCGCTTCCTGATCGCTTCCCAAGAGAGCCACCCACCCTGCCAGCATCAGGAGCCTGTTTCCCTAAACGGCGTCCACACTGTCTATATTTAGGTCCTAGAGCCACCCATTGTTTCTGTCCCAGCAGACAAGTGGTGGTCGCCACCCTGACTTTGTCCCTTCTGAGTCACACATCTGAGTGTTCTAGCAGGACAGGTTTCCTCGGAACCTGCCTAAGTCCCCTTCCCTCCCCCATGGCTCCCACAGCCACTCCTGGGCAGGCTGAAGAGGGGCTTTAAATGGAGTCCTTGCATAGATTATGCTACCTCACTCTCCACAAAAATCAAGCCAGGGCCACACTGACCTCGGGACACAGGGACTTGGGATCCCTGTTGCTACCAAGTCCTTGCACAACTAAAGGAGTGTCACTTCTCAGCTTTTCAACTATTATCAAGTGTAGTATCATTTCTCTAGAAGCCACCTACACATTCTAGTCAACCTGGGATCTGGATCGCGTGTGCTAAGTGCTGACCCTGCTAGGCACTGCCATGGACTCCTCTCAGTTACTCCTCAGGACAACCCAATAAGGTGGGTATTATTATTTCCATTTTACAGTAGAAAACTTAGATTCAGAGGCCTGAAAACATGCCTAGGGTAGCAGGACTACCAAGAGGCAAAGCTGGGACTCAAACCCGCCAGGCTCCGAAGTCTGCACCCTCAGTCCTCATATGTCCCCGATTCTCCACAGACTCAGAACTACTTTGGTCAGATCTAAAAATATGAATTTCTGAGACCTTTAAAGGGTTTTCAACCCCTCTTCTCCCTCCCATGTCCATCCTCAGTCTCTCCAGACCCTCTTTCTGGAGACTGCCAGAGGTTAAGAAATCAAAATTCACTCTGTAATATTCCCAAGAGCAAAACAGCCGGCCAGCCAATTCCATTTTGAATTCAAGTACACATCTTTGTATGTGCTTAAAAATATTCATTAACACACCAGACTCTGAAACAGCACAGATGGAAATACTACCTTTTACTTTTGAGTAAGATGTCTTTAGGCCTCAGATCCACATCAGAGTTAAAGTGAGTTTGGAGACAAGGCCATTAGATAGGTAGAGAAACTGAACCTGGGAGAAAGTGACTTGTCATAAATGCTCTCACCCAGCTAGCAGAACCACACCAAACCACCAAAAAGGAAAGTTGAACACAGTGGGAGAGCAAAGTGGTCCTGCAGACCTGGTGCATGGCAGGAGAACTGGGCAGGGCCCTGGCGTCATAGTCATCACATGATACTTAATGGCCAAAGATGTCATTTCTGGATCCATTCTGCGCTCACTCACCAGCTAGGATGACCTTGGGAAAATTAACCTTTCTAAACCTCAGTTTTACTACCTGCAAAAGGGGAACAATTGACAGCCAGTCCCTATAGTGCTGTGTAACTTTATAAGATAATGCTTACTCACATGAAAAGTGTTTAACATACACGAGTTACTGCGTGCTCTATTGTCAGCACTGTGTTAACATCACTCATCTGTGGCAAATAATCGTCAATTTTTGCATCTCAAAAGACTCAAGGATTATCCTTCATCAAGTAAACAAACAGCTGCAGCAGTGAGTTAGGGGACAGAGTAAGACATTTAAGTCACATGACAGGAGTTTAAAAAGAAAAGCGTGACTATACCATATCCACAAGATAAAAGGGAAACCCAAAATGGGAGAAAATATCTGCACATCACGTATCTAATAGGAGATAAATATCCAGGATATACAGAGAATTCCTAAGACTCGGCAACCAAAATCCAACAACCTGATTCAAAAAATGGGCAAAGGACATGAGCAGACGTTTCTCTACAGGAGACATACAAAGGCCAGCAATGTCCCTGAAAACATCAACCTCGCAGTCAGAGAAATGCAAAAAGAAACAGAACAAAATTAAAAGCAGAAAGGAGCAAGTGTTGGTGAGGACGTAGAGGAACTGGAGGCTTTGTGGGCTATGGCTAGGTAGGGAATGGAGCAGACACTGTGAAACACTCCGCCAGCTCCTTGAACACTCACAGTTATAACCCAGGAACTCCACTTCTGGGCACAGACCCATAGAGAATGACAGTCAGTCACAAAGACAGCTGCACATCCTGCTCACACCAGCCTCGTTCCCAATGCTAAAACACAGAAGCAGCCAAGGGCTTGTGGAGGAATGAACGGGGAAGCGAGATGTGGCTCACTCACAAGACAGAATATTATTCAGTCTCAAGGAAGAAGATTCTGATGCATGTTACACCATGGATGAACCGCAGGGACCCTCCATATAATAAGGTAGTGTTATATAAGCCAATTACATAAAAACAAATCCTGTTTGACTTGATTTGGGGACAGCAGTCAAAATCACAGAGACAGGGCTAGGGAGATGGTTTGGTCTGTAAAGCACTGGCTGTGCAAATACATGGGCCTGAGTTTGGATCCTCAAGCTGGGTACAGTGGCCCAGGTGCCTGTAATCCTTGAGCTGGGGAGGTAGAGAAAGGCAGATCCCTGGGGCTTGTTGGCCAGCCAGTCCAGCCAAATTGACCAGTTTCAGGTTCATACCATGTCTCAGAAAAGATAAGTTGGAGGGCTGGTGAGATGGTTCAGTGGGTAAAGATGCTTGCCACATAAACCTCAAGAGCTGAGTTCAAGCCCCAGAACACCCACATAAAGGTAGGAGAGAACCAACTCCACAAAGATGTCCTTTGACCTCCACATGTATGCTGTGGCACATGTGCCCACACACACATCATACATACACACACATAATAAGTTTTTTAAAATAAGAAGATGGAGAGTAATTAAAGATACCCAATGTTGATCTCTCTCTCTCTCTCTCTCTCTCTCTCTCTCACACACACACACACACATATACATGAGTCACATAAACTGTAGAGACTGAAACAAATGGTAGGCGCCATCTACGGGGGATGGGGGGTGGAAGTTACTGTTTCATACACAGTTTCAGTTTGAAGATGATTGTGGAAATGCGTGGTAATTAATAATGGTGGCCCGGCATCAGGAGTATTTTTAATATCACTGAACTGGATGTTTTTAAACGGTTGTGATGGAAAACCGAATGTTATGTGAATTTTGCCACAATAAAATAATTGGAAAAAAGGTGCGCCTGTAACAGTCATGCACAGGAAGACTGCAAAAAGCCAGTCTCAGAACATAATTCTGATAAGACCAGATCAAGCAATGGGCATTTCCTTTAAAAGGTAGTTTTGACTTCTCTAAAACTTTAGCACGTGCTCCCCTGAACAAATAAAAGGGGGTGGGAGGGTGCGGAGAGTAAGCTTCAGGACGAAACAATTCAGCAACCTAGAAACAAAACATTTCCAGCCACCGTCTATGCACTGAGGGAGAACTTGGGAGTCTCCACTGGCTTCGTCCACCCCACCATAAACACCTTCTAAATAGAAGGACCGCCTCAGGGCCATCTACAGAAGAGATGCTCCAAACGTAATGAACTTCCAAAACTGAGTTCAGCCATCCTCCAAAGAAAAGTGACCTTAGAGTCCACTTTGTGTTATACAGCATCAAAGACAGGCAGATGCATCCCTTTTCTCTTCCCACTGATGAAAGTGGGTCTCATAAAAAAGCAAAATGCTGGCATCACAGAACAGAGGGCAACCGGTCCCCTCTCCTTGCTCTCCTCCAATCACAGTTGCTAGAGGAGGTGCTGATAGTGATGTGAGCCACCCGACTCACCATGCCAAACATGTACAACACACTATGGTCCGAACCACCCAGGCAGTTTTTTCCTGATTCAAACTAAAGAGAGGCAGGTCAGAGGCTCCACTGACCAGGTTTTTTTAAAGCATCTCACTGCTTAGCATCTTGGGTGATGAAAAGACCAGGGCACCCTCCTACACCTCAGGTCCTAGCACCCAGTAGAGGCTTGGGTGGGAGCTGAGAGCACCCTTCCCCAGCTCAGGAGCAGCAGGGAACTTACCTGCGCACGGATAAAGAAGCAGCACCACACCATGGGGCGCCCTGACCTCATCCACGCGAACTCCCTGGCTGCTAACTGCAGCGGAGCCCTGCGGACCGGACTCTCCGAACTGTGCAGAGCATGGTTTCCCTGAAGGAACTCCTCCCTGCCACTTGAGTTGTATGACAGGAAGTGACAGGGGCCGTCAGTTACAAGTGTCAGGAGCTGAGAGCTCTAACCCAAGGCTCTCCACCTCCGGGGGTTTCCCTGCCTGCTACAGCTGCTCTTTCAGAGTACTCTCTTTGAAAGACACACAGTCTCCAGCCTATAAGCAGCATGCAGTCCCCACCTAAAGCCACACTAGGTATCCTGACAGCCCTCAGAGATAGACGTGTGCCTCCCATCGGGAGCTCTGCAGATCCAAACACTGGAGCAAAGCAGAGAGGAGAATGCTGGGAAGATAGCTTTGGGTGTGAAAGAGAAATCAATGGCCTCCTTGAAATTCATGCCCTGCTCAGGATACACTGACACACACTCAGACCCAAGTTAAAAGTAACTACACACCCATCCGTTTCTTTCTTTTGACTTATGCAAATCTGGCATCTTCCTTCCCAGAGCCTTTTCAAAAGAGCTGCTTCTGGAACTCTCCCTTTTGACTTTTGTCAAGGATCACAAGGGTCTTCCTCTTCTCTTTATGGATTTTATCGAAGTAATTCAGGGCTGAAATTTCTTAATTCATCAACTGAAGGTCTCATCAGGATGAATACCCAGTCCCTGCTCTTAACAAAATCTAGATCCCCTTGTGTGAAGCAGCCAGGCTCCCAGTGACCTGCAACCAGCCTCACTGTGTGACCTACAAGGTCTGAATGAAGCACATCCTCACACAGTGCCACGGGTCACCAGCCCAAGGAGACCTCTTTGCAGAGTAGCTTTCAGTTATTCTTTTATAAAGTTCTCTAAGAAGGGAGAACTTATTTGCAAAAATCTTAATTGCATTGTTACCTGAAAAGATATAACCCAGGGTTTCCTGAAATCTTACAAATGCACAGATTTTTTTCACAAACACTCATCTGCTTCATCCTGGTGTAAGATCAGGGGGCTCAGCAAGTTCATTTGGACAAGCCTCTAATAAAACTGATCTTTCAGGGCTTATGAGAAAGGCTTGTCCATTCATGCTGCCAGGAATTTACACATTAGAGAACTTGAAAAAAGAATAATACACACAGAGAGACACACAGAAAGACAGACACACACACACTCACACTGCAGAAGAAGCCAAGAATTAACTGAGCCTGATAAATGCAGTTTTTCATGGGGACAACATCTGAGAGAAAATATCAGAGCAAGGGACACAGGGGCATCTAGGAAGGGTGCTCTGGGAGGGTGCTGTGAACAGAAAGACAGGCAAGGAGGTGCAGAACCCCAAGGTGCTTGGAAAGTAACCGCAAACACTTGGGCCAGGACAGTCTTGGCTCTTTATTAAGGAAGATGACGGGTCACGTTTGTTTGGAGAAAGAATGAAGTGAAGTCCTTGTAAAGAGCTCTCACCTGGGCCACCTCGGGGCTGGCACCCAGGAAATATCCAGTAATGTGTGCCTACCAAAAGGTGAGCATCAGACGGTCCTTGGGTGTCTGTTTTCCCCCAGCCTGATGCCCCAGTGAGATGGCTTCTGGTTCCAGACTCACACAGAAAGAACCACACATTTGCATGGGCCCCTCAACAACTAAGATCAGCCTTTCTTGGGTGGCAACACAGGTAATGAAGAACGTTAGTCCCCTGGGAACCCCTGGATCACTCTCTAAGCCCAACCCTTCCTGTGCTTGAAGATCTGAGAAAAGTCACTGTGGCCAAGTGACCGAGGCCAGCCTTACCCTGGGGAATGTCAAGGGAAATGTGAGCTGACCAGAGTAGGTCACAGTTCGGTTCATTTCAAGGAGGGATGGACCATGCACATCAACTAATCCTAGAATGACTCAACCTGCCCTTCCAGCTGCTGACAACAGAACAGGAAAGAAGAACTGAAAGCAGGGGGCTCAACACTTCGTGGAAGAGGGGGACACCTGAGTGCGCTCCAGGGCAGGTAGCAATGGGGGAGAGACGGAGGGAGGGAAGGAGGGAGGAAGGAAGTCTGCAAATGACCTGGCAGGGACAGCAGCACAGCCTTCAGAAAGGAAGGAAAGACCAGGGCACAGCATTTCCTCTGCTGCTGCTCCCACCCTGACCAGAGAAGTACAAACTCCAGTGACGAAGTGGGTCTGTGGAGACACTTCAAGAGGAAAATGCTCCTGACATGTAGCTTTCAAGCTGCAGAATATGAACTCATAAAGGAACAAGAGTTTTTCTATTAGCATCTGAGATGCTAACAAGTATGTTTTTCAATTTTAGATGTGTCACTGTTAATATAGTCAAACCATACTGAAAAACATAAAGTAAAAAACGCATCATTCCAAGGCTCTGCCACAATTCCCTTTGCCAGAAGCAATGGGTTAAAGGTTAAGTCTATGCTAGACTGGGAGTCACAACACCTTCAGGGTCGAGGAGCAAAGGCCCATGGGTCCTGGGCATCACTGAGAAAGCTTGCCTTCATGAGGTTTTTGTTAGAGGGGGCCCTAAGGAGTTCAGGGTGACAAGACACTTCAGTTTTCTTAAGAGAAACCTAAACCTGGGTGCCGTGGCACACACCTTTGACCCCTGCACTCAAGAGGCAGAGGCAGGCAGATCTCTTCAGCCTGGTCTGCACAGCAAGTTCCAGGTCAGTCAGGGCTACATATTGAGACCCTATCTAAAAAAGAAAGAATGAAAAGAAAAGCCTAAAATTCCAGGGTATATAGCTATGTCCATATCTGAGGACCTGAGAAATGGCTCAGCAGTTAATTTACTGTTCTTGTAGAGGACCCAAGTTCTGTTCCCAGCTCCCACAAGGGAGCTCACAACTGTCCTCAACTCCGGTTCCATGGAATATGACGCCCTCTTCTGGCTTCCATGGGCATTTTTAATTACGGGTGCATTTATATACATGCAGGCAAAACCCTCACACATGTAAAAAAAAAAAAAACATTTTTAATCTTCAAATTTTTAAGTGCTGGTAACTCTTCTACCACTGTAGGAGGCAGTTTATAGGCTATTCAACTCTGCACTGGCTGGGTCTCACTCAAGGGCCATCAGCTTGCTACGTATAGTGGTGATTCTTCCAGACAGTTCCTGGAGTCTACACACACCTTTTATTCTTTTCTTCTTCTAAAAATGGAATAATAACGTTGTTGGACACACACATCTTTCATTCAACATCAGGGCCTGTCATTCAACATCCATGTCATAATGCTTTCCCGCATCTTGCTGGAAGCGCTGTTGCACAGCTGGCTCGGCCCCTATGGGGCCCCTGACAGTGGGCATTGCACAAGCATTTGAAACATTACTTCTCACCTCTGCCAATGCTAAGCACTTAACTCATGATGAAAGTGCACTTGTGCACTGACATTAACGCATAACAGACTCACAATTACTGAGACCATACATTTTGGCTACAGGTTTTTGATGTTTTAACAAAAGTCCTTATCATGTATTTTTGTTTGTTTGATATGCAACTATGTCTAAGGAGACCTTAATTTCACTATGATAGTCTACTGTGCAGTTTTGACAACAGACTCAAGGTCACGTGAGACTACATTCAGCACAGGTCAGTTAAGAGGGAAACCAGGTGGGCTGACTGTGAAACTCCTGCAATCCTCATTCCCTACTCCCCAGCACCACCTGAGAGCCATCTAGAAAAGCTGCTTTGCCTTAGTCAGGAATCTGACATGTTGGACCAAAAACACTGGAAAAGACAAGGATCGCCAACAGTGAAGCCATTCACTGCCTCTTGGGAAGAAAAGCCTTGTTTTAAAGTCCTACTTCACAGACGTTCAAGCTAAATCCTGTAGATTAAAGAGAACTATAAAAAAAAATCAAAATCAAAATAAAACAGAAAAACTACGAAATTGTGGGGGCATAAGTTCTCAGGGCTTGCTCTCTTCATGGTGTGCTGCTGATTCGTTTACTTTTATATAGGAAACCACCTTAAGGCAGGTCAGTGTGCACATTAGTGCCCACATTTCATGCCTGGATAAAGAACTAATGACTCTAAAGAAACTATAACCAGAATGAGGAACTAGCTAAATAATACTTCTTGGCATCACGGGAGCCAGAGTTGCTGTTCCACACAGCTGACAGCATCTTCTGATGGAAAGTTCCAAGTAGTTTCCTCACCAAAGGCAGGCAACATATTCACTGGGACTGCAAGAATTTTGTTTGCATAAAATAAAATTGCTAGATTTCAATACAATTCCTTCTTTACTAAAAGTGAGCAAATGGGCCAGAGAGATGGCTCTGGTAGATCAAAAGGCTTGTCACAAAAGCCTGATGACTTGAGTTCAATCGCTAAAACCCATGTTAAAAAGCCAGATGCTAGGGTGCACAGCTGTAATTCTAGCACTTCTCCTGAGAGATAGGAGGTAGACATAAGATAACAGTCCAGAAGCTTAAGGGCCAGCCAGACTAGATAGAGGACATGGCACAGAAGAAACAGTCCAAGAGAGGTAAGAACCTACTCCTGAAGGTTGTTCTCTGACCCCTACACACATGCTGTGACTCACATGTGCCTGCACGCGCGCACACACATACACACACACACACACACAGCCATAGCCACAGTCAACCCCCCCACACACACACCAATAATACTAAGTAAACAAAAACTTAGCAAATACTAGTTGTGATAATGCCTCCCTGTAATCTCAGCTCTCTGGGCAGAAGGCAGGAGGATCTTAAATTTAAGAGCATCCTGGCCTCCACACTGAGAATCTGACTGACAAGAGAGGCAGAGGCGGGGGAAGGAGAGGGAGAGGAGGAGAAAAGGAAAGAGGAAAGAAGAAAAGTAGCAAGTTATGATGATTCTTCTCATTTGAAACTTGTTATGCTTATTTAGTCTTCATTTGTATCTAAGAAGCCACAAACATCACAAAACCTAAAAGAAGTTAGGTGAGACTCTCGAAATCTTGAACCACAAACCCACCTGATGCCTGAACTTTTCAGCAACTATGCATACTGAAGTGGAAAAGAGGAAGAACAACAATCTCAGCAGAAATGAGATGTTAGCAGTAACCAAATTTTACAAGTACATTCTCCATTGATTTAACCAACATCCCAACATCACAAAAGGATTTCACAGAGGTTTCTGAGGCTGTTGTTGAATTTAAGTAAAATAAAGGAAAACAAGAATGTTATGCCGTAGTTAGAGAGGAGGTACAGTAATGCTCTGTGATGTTGTTTCACTGGCAGAGAGTCAGAGAGGATTAAAAACTTCAAAGCATGTGGAGCCTGGGAATTTACTTGTGGTCAGATATTTTTATGCAATGTCTTCATATCTAGTCCTCACTGCTGGAAACAAAACTTGGAATAGCTACTCTGTCCCCTTCACTATGAATTGTGGACAAATGGGGGGGGAGGGTCCAGATACCACCCCAAGACAGAACAAAGCAGACACAGAAGATTTGGACCACTAGAAAATACTGATGCTCTTCTGGGGCCTTGCTTAATATCCCAGTCCAACAAGATCACAAACTGAAGAAATGAGTGTAAGAACAGACCCGGCCATTCAAGGTCAAGAACAAACAGGAAAGTCTTCATCTATGCTTCCAACCCAAGAACATGGGGCCCTCCGCAGAGAGATTGCTAACCAGGACTAATCCTGAGTGCTGAGCTCACTGGATTTGCTACAAGCAATCACTTTTGTGATGTATTTTTTCTCTCTAAACAAATCTGAACCTTTATAATCAAATTCTTCACAAATTATTTTGGCAACTGATACTGTTATGGTTTGAGTCTGAAATATCTCCCACAGGCTCATGTTTTGAACATACAGCTATTCTGGGAGGTGGTAGAACTTTTAGGGAGTGGAACCTAAATTCGTAGAAGTAGATCGCTAGGGGCGGTAGGCCTTTGAAAGTCATTCTGGACAATCCCCACCCCCAACTTCCCCTCTCTCTGCTTCCTGGCCCACCAAGATGTAAATGGCCACTATTATGTGCCCCCACTGCCATGAACTGAGCTGGTCCACCAAGAGGGACTAGAACCCTCCGAAACTGTGCATCAAAATAAGTCTCTCCTCTGCTAAGTTGATTCTGTCAGATACTGTGGTCACAGCAACACAAAGTAACTAATACAGATACACAGACAACTGTTCTAAAAATGAGCGGGGAAAAAAAGGAAAGCCATCTTGTGCTGAGTTACTGGCAGTCTGCGGGGCTGAAGTCCTTGTTAGCATGAGCAGCCTGAAGAATTTCTGCACAGAGCATGTGGGGCTGCTGCAAGCAAGCTGGTCTGATTTCTACCTGAGACCACAAGGCTCCTGCACTCAGTTTTTTGCAAGGACTATCAAGTCCTCTTTGTTATACACTCAGTTAAAAGTGAAACTCTTATGTGTTCCTGACCTCTGCCCAAGTCTTTGGAAAAAAAAAGGTTTACAAAAATGATCAGCTGATACTTATCAGCCAGAACACCTCCCTACTCAGAAATGAGATTTACTGTCAAATCTGGTTAGAAGTGGAAAGTTTAAATATGGCATGGGGGTGGTATTTCTGCTGCTCACACTGAATACACAGGAGGATTTTAGGAAGTAATTTGCTTGTATCAGAAAAACAACCCCACACACTGAATTTCTGAGTTAAACTAACAAAAGCAAAAAAAAAAAAAAAAAAAATCATTTTTATTACAAAGTTTCTCATTTTTTTAAAAATTACAATAAAAAAAATCATTGCATTTATTTATTTATTTATTTATGGGGTGGGTGCACACATGCCACAGCATGCCTATAGAGGTCAGAAGACAGAAGACAGCTTGTGAGAGTCCATTTCTCCTCTTCCACCACGAGAGGTCGAACTCAGGTGGTCAGGCTTCACAGCCGGTGCTCTTCCTTGCTGAGCCATCTCATTGGACCTCTCTTCATTACTTTAGCTATAGCTACCTCCTCAGGGATGATTTCTGGGAGTAACTGCCTGGCTGGACTAGGAGTGGAACATTAATATGAGTTTTATTTCTGTCATTTACTGGCTGGGCGAGCTGGTCAGTCATTCAACTTCCTAGACCCTTCATGCATAAAAGAGAAAAATAATGATTCTTTTATCCCTTACAGGTTTGTAGGGAGGACTGCAGGACACTGACATGTTTTTAAAGGCAGAGCAAAAGGTGACAAGGGCACTATAGATCATTATATTCTTTCTATTTTTGTGTAGGTTTAAATTTTTCCATAATAAAACATAAAAATTGATCATTTCTTTACTTCTTTTGAAAGAAAAGATTTTTTTTTGTACTTTGTGTTTGCTTGTTTGGGTGGTTCTCACTAGAGAGTGCAGGCTGGCTTTGAACTTGTAATCTTCCTGCCTCATGTTTCTGAGCGTCTATACTCAGGTTTTTAAATGTTATAATGCTGCCTTTCCTGAAATCACTGTGTTCATCCTAAAAAATTCAAGGGTTCTATCAAAACACCCTCAAGAAAATACCAAGAGATTAAGAAACATTGTCCCGGTGGCTCAGAACTCCAGCTTGGCATACACAACAGTGGAAGGTTGTTTTGTTGTTGTTGTTGATGTATATTCTAGTACATTTAACGAATAAAGATTGCTGCTTTCTCCCCCCTTTAAATCAGATCAGAATAGAATCACTAATACACTGGAAAAGAGCAAACCACTGGGATGTTGGGCAGGGCACCACCCAAGGGATGACAGGTCCTGGCTAGAAGTTTACCGCTTCCTCCCACTTACCGCTCTCCCTGGACGATGTTCCTTTAAGGGAGACTTCCTGGTAAGGCAGAGATTTCCGCATGCAGCTTCCTGGAGACCACATAAACAATAAACTCTGCTGCAGAACTGCAGACAATACAGCCACATGGCTGTAACAGAAGCTATTATAAGTGCTGACAATAGCCAGAGCATTTGCAAGAGGAATGCAGATCCGTGATAAACACACCTGCATAAACTGAACAGAATTTTGAAAACACAGTTCCTGGCCGCTCATCCTAGAGAGAAAGAGTTGCCTCCAAACTCCCAGCTGTTTTTTAAATAATCATTGCCCAGGAGGAAAACAGGCTTTTCTCAGAGCACTAACACCCACTGAATGCATACTGCTGGTGTCAAGAGACTCCCAGGTTGTCAATGCCTGGGACATCTCTGACAGTCAAGGGTGTTTGTGTAGATGACCTGTTGCTGAACTCCCTTTCAAGGTCTGGGGAGCCCCCAGCTTAGGAATCAGAGCCCACATCCTACTAAAGAAGAGGAGCCACTAGTGCTCACACAATTCCCAGCCTCCTTTGCAGCCAGACTACCAGAGCATGAATCAGGCTCAGTCAATTAGCTGCTCTCACCTAAACTAGGCTTCCGCTGCCAGGGCTGGTGCACAATGATGGAGTGGGAGCCATGTTCGCTGCCAGGGCTGGTGCACAATGATGGAGTCTGCCCTGCCCAGCAGTGACAGCGATGGTGCCCTAAAAACCGTGAGTCGTTTCCTTTGGAGCTATTCCTGATTCCCTGATCCTTCCAAATCTCCCTGAGCTACCCTAGATTGTTGAGTGAATTCACTTTCTACCTGAGAACTGGGTTTTACTGCTAAGGGGCTAGTTCCTGTACACAGAAGACCAGTAAGGCAGTCCAGAAACCAAGTGCGCAGAATAATGCCATATTTGAGGACTGGAAGGCCTCTCTCACACTTCTAAACCGTTTCTGGACCTATGTCCTGGTCCTCTAGGTTCTCTTGTGTCTTATCTCAAGTTCTATCTTCCTGTTTCTGTTCCTCAGCAGGCTCCCTGCTATGTCTGAGCCTTTACACTTGCTATTCTTCCCTCCGGAAAATGCCACTCCAGATCGTCACACACTTGCTGCTCAATCTCAGCTCTTTGGAGGCCTTTCCTGACCAGGCTGTCCAAAAGGCTCCACTTCACACACCACACCAGCTCATCCTCTGTCTAGGTACCTGTGGATTTTCTTTCCAGAACTTACCACATCCTGTTGATTCATTCATTACATTAGTAATAACAATAGCAACCACCACTGTCAGAGGGCTTGCTGCGTGCCAGATGGCAGGCTAAGTTCTTACAATTCAATGCCACCATGAGAGATTACACCCCTAATATATAGACCAGAAGAGCTAAGGGAGCTGTCCTATGTGCCAAGATTGGCAAAGATGGAACAAGAACTTTAACTTGGATTTGTGTCATGGGCTTCTCAATTGAGACACAGGTTTTAGACTACTCTGGTATTCCAGGTCTCTAACATTCAGCCTAGCATCCACATTCCACCCATCTGATATGGGTAAAGATGGGGCCAGCTTTCCTCAGTCAGAAGAAATAGGCCAACCCTGGGATCCCAGGGTGAATGTGCATAAACACTGTAAGAGTACACGCCAGCCAAAGGGGATGTAGACCTGCTAACGATACTCAAAGTTCTTCACGCAGAACCCAGAACTGTGAGCCTGAAGAAGTCAGGGACAATTCTCAGGAGGAAATGCCTTCAATTGGGTGTCAGGGGTGTGTGAGAGCTGCCAGACTAAGGGGAGGGGCCAAAGCAAAAGAGAAAGTAGGGGACAAACATCACAGCTTATTTGGGAAGCAGGATGGTCAAAGGGCCTGTGGAGGGGCCAAGACAGGAAGACCATAGCTGAGAGAGTTAGAACCAAGGTAGGAACTCTACCTGGCCCCAGAAGAAGCAGAGAACCAGAAAGCATGCTTCAGCAACAGCAGCTGCACAGCCAGACTAAAATTCCACTTGTCCAGAAGGGTGTTGTGGGCATGGAGAGGTGGCTGGCTCAGTGGTTAAGAGCACCAGCTGCTCTTGCAGAGGACTGGGTCCAGTTCCTAGCACCCATATGGAGGCTAACAACTGTCCATAACTCCAGTTCCATCTGCTGCCCTCTTCTGGCCTCCACAGGCATTGCAAGCACGGATGCACTTCTGTGCATGCAGGCAAAGCACACTGACACATAAAATAAAAATAAATAAATTTAAAAACAGTGGTTTGGCCACATAATACTGGTCAGGTTGGTAATTCATTTCCTATGCATTCTTAAATCCACACTCATAACTGTATCAGCTAAAAGCCAGAAGCTATAATCACAATTAAAAAGGAAAAAATCCCATTTCTTTGTCTCCCAAACTTGTCTAAGTTCCAGCAGCTCTGACATGGATAATTTACGGAGAAAACCATTAGTCACCTGCTTCTTGATAACACCAGTCACCCCACCCAGACTTCCCCAATGTGCTAACAAGACCCATTTCTGGGTCATGTCATCATAAAACCCAAAAACTGCTTGCTGTTTTCCTGAAAGTGTGGTTTGGATACAAAGCATCTCCTGTGCTGAGTGAGATTCTGGGACTGAGAGCCCAACACGATCTGCTCTGAGGCTGTGTCTCAAGAATTCCTTCCCCGAGGAGTGTAACAATGTCTACTCTCTTCTTAAAAGGGGCCAATGACAAAACAAAGTAAGATTCCACCAAAGTTCACCTGGGGAACCAATGAGGTCACTGGGCTTCCATACAGAGCATGAGTGAGGGGGGCGCCTACAGGAGCATGGGAACCCTAAAGCAACCTCACTGGAAAGTCTTCACCCAGGCATGGAAGATCGCTTCCCCATAACATAGACTGAACCCTTTCGGTTAAGTTTTCCAGGCCTATATATGCTAGCACCTTCCAGAGAGGCCCCTGCCCCAGGCCATGTGCAGTTAAGGCAGAATTGTGTACAAATGGCTGGGAGGGGCAGCTAGAATCTCAGGTGAGAGTCCAGTGACCTCCCCACCCCTCCTTCTAAGGGAGAATGTCAATAAGTAGCAGGCAGATAGGCATAGCCTATCTGATGACTACAGAGGTTGTTTTGCTTAGAGGACCATGTCCTATAACAGGCTGAGATGCACTAGGATCTGTCATGTTAAATGTCCAGCTGAGGGGACCTGGAAACACAGAGGCCAAGCCAGGTGAGGAGGGCTTAGCATCCAGAACATAGACTGGAACAAATGAAGGCAGTTTATCACAGGGATTAGGAACAGAATTTCTCAGACAGTCAACCTGGGTTCGGATCCTAGTGCTATCACTTACTGTATACCCGCTGGTGTTTTACATAACTGCTCTGTCTTCTGTTAAACAGAGATAATGAGAAGACTCACAGCAAAGATTACTGTGCACATCAGATCAGTAAGATGTGTGTGTGTGTGTGTGTGTGTGTGTGTGTGTGTGTGTGTGTGTGTGTGACTACTGTGCATGTGTGCATGTGTATGTATGGAAGAGCCTGCCATGTAAGAATTAACAATAGCAAATTCCTAGGGCTAGAGAGATTGCTCAGCAGTTAAGAGCATTTATTTTTCTTTCAGGGGACCCAGGTTTGGTTCCTAGCACCCATATGGCATCTAACATCCATCTTTAACTCCAGTTCCAAGGGACCCAATGCCCTCTTCTGGCCTCTGCAGGCACCACGTAACCATGTGGCACACTTATATATATGCAAGCAAAACACTCATGCATATAAAATAAAATTTAAATTTTTTTTTAAATAGCAACTTCCTAAAGATGATAAAAGAAAAAAATTCTTTGCAAAATGATCATGGCAATAAGGCCCCAGTTCCGCCTCCCTGCACAATGCACAACAAAAAGTCATTATGAGTCCTGGCAATGGCTAGGTTCCTTCTAATTTATGCAAATGATGCTGCTGGTGTCAGCATGTACACACATGATTTTATGTAAGAAGACATTTATAAATTAAATGTAATATGTAACATTATATAATACAGCAATCATGATATTACTATCATTTGCTCTAACCTAATTTAAGAATTTTTCAGGGCTCGGTATTTAGCCCAATTGTAGAGTTTTTGCCTAGCATGCACTAGGCCCAGGATTCAGAACCACAAAGCAAAACAGAACAAGAAGTCTCAACAAAAGCAGGAGGTCTGGGGCTGGGGATGTACTTCAGTTGGTACAGTGCTCGCCTGACATAAACACAGCCCTGGGTGCAATTCCAGCACCCCACAAACTGGGTATGGTAGCACATGTCTGTAATTCTAGCATTGCGGAGGTAGAGGCAGGAGGATCACAAGTTGAAGGTCAACTTCAGCTACACAGGAAGTTTGATTTTGAGGCAAGCCTGGGATACATAGGGTTGAGGGAACCCCAATAACAGGCACTTGAAGACTGCTTGCACAGTGATCTCCCACTACCTGGTACATACAAAGTTGGAGTTACCTAACAGAAGACCCTCAAGTTTCACTATATAAGACTTTGATTTCCTCATCTCCACAAAGGGGAAAGACTGGCATCCCCTCATGCCCAAGCTCTAGTGTCAGTTCTGTGTCCTTCCACAGAAATCTTCCCCAACAGCCCTGGGACCCTCATGCAATTATGAGGTGCACTTTATAAATGAGAAAGCCCAAATCTCAGAGACATAAAACAATCACTAAAGAGCACCCAGCTAGACTGACAAGCAGGAAATCTGACTCAAGTGTACGAGTGGCAGAGACGAGCTACCCCAGTACCTCTGCAGCACCAGAGGGTCAGCCAATGTGTGCTAAGGTATTGTTTTCCCACCCAGACTCTTAACAGGCTTCCGGTTCCTGGAGGCAATGAACAGAAATGCCTCTTAGTTTGGAATACCTTCTGTATGACAGGCACTATGTGGAATGCCAGGCTGCAGCACAGTCTCATCACCCTGACAGCCCTCCGAGGCAAGGACACTGAGCCTCAAGGAGTTTGAGTAGTCGTAGTCCACAGTCATGGAGTTAGTCCGTGGCAGCATCTGGGCATGCCCTATGCTCACTCAGGCTTGGACACAGGCCCTGAAACTCTCTCTCTCCATGTGTCTCAAGAGCTGTCTCCTCATTACCTCCCACTTTGAAAGCCCAGAGCTGTCAATTCTGCACTAGGATAATGACTGGGGTGGAGGAAGGCAGGTACCAGGAGTGTGGTGCAAACTATAATTGCTCCAGACAATAGCTTGCATCCTGAATCTGAAAAGTGCTTGGGGCTCCACATGAGCTCTGTGATCAACTTAGCCTCTACGCAAACGTCACTTTACATTGGAGACATATGAACAATCGTAACACCACAGCGTTTGGAGAAATGTGCCCTGCCCTCAGCAAACAGTTACCTGAAAACAATACACAAAAAACACTCCCAGAAATGGCAGGGACTGGAATGAGATATAAACCCCAGAAAGGCATCATCTGTGGCATGACAGAGAAAAAAGGCAAGGATGGTGGCTAGGCAGGGACACTCCAGTAAAGCAACCAGGCCGGAAATGCATGAGACCACATGTGAACCCAGTGACAAGTTAGTGTGCCCTTCCCCTCACCTTCATCACAAGCTGCTGTCTTGCCCAGAGTCCCAGGTCCATGTGAGATAGCCTTGCTGCCCAGCCTAGCACAGAACAGCCCTAAGGTCAGCAAAAGACCTACTCTGCATACTGGACAGAGTACAGCCCCTGCATTGGAGAGCACAGCTCTAGATAAACTGTGGAACTTGATTCCTGGCAGGTAAAGTCCTGAAACTCTGCATCTCTAGCTGGCCCCAGGTCCTGTTTCTTCAACTCCCATGGAATGAATTTTGATGAGCTTAAGAAGACTGACTGCCCCAAATTCTTATTTCCTTGTTCCTTCAATCACAGCAACAAGTGACTTCTAAGAGCAAAGAAGTGAACTTGTGCACTTACATCCTTAAAGCTCATGCTTCCGGATGACTATGAGACTCAGAACTTCTGAATTACCTCATTTAATTAATGGAGAGGATGATTGCCACTGAAGGGAAAACTTGTTTGGATACCATTAACTGGGCTGGGAATGTAGCTCTCTTGGTAGAGTGTTTGCCTCCAACACACAAAGCCCTGGGTTTGATCCCCCAGTACCACATAAAACTGAATGTAGTAGCCACACCCATTATCCCAGCACCTGGGAAACGGAGGTGGACCGTCAGAAGTTCAAGGTCATACTTCCCAGCTGCAAAATAAGCTTGGGGCCAGTGTGGGATACATGAGATCCCGTCTCCAAAAAAAAAGATGCTATTAAAGGAAGCCTCCCTTGGTGGAAGTTTCTGGACTAGCTGGGGATGTTCTGAGTTACCAGGTACCTGATGCCTCAAAGGATACAGGGATGAAGCAGTCTGCCTTCCTCCACCAGCAGTCTCACTCAGGGCTGCTCCTGAGGCTGAGCCATCTGCTCACTGAGCTCACCAGCTGGCACAGTGTCCTCATGGGGACATGAGCACTGCTTCACCTGTCACGGCTATATCCTCCCACATGACAGGCATTTTAATAAAATCATGTAGCCAATCCATGGCCCAGAAGAAATAAGCCCAGCAACTATAGGCAAATAAGTCTGTGTGAAAACACAACTCACAAACAGGCCAAAGGGTCCTTAAGTCCTGGGACTGCCAGACACAAGAGACTGGGTTCTTCCAGAAATAAACCCAGAGTCAAAGTTAAGGAGAAGGTAGCTTAGAGGAATACACTCTAAATGTGAGCTATTTTTCTCTGGTAAATTAATGTGGGCATAGATCCTGAGAGACATTTTTGACTAAGATGACTAAAATGTAATCAAAGGAGATACGTAGAGTCCTATCTTACTGCCTCAGAGTAAGGATTTTTAGACTCAGGCAATTAACATAAAATTATACACATAATGGGCAGCTCTAACTAACACCCTAAACTAGCGATAAAATCAAGCAGGGAAGCGGAGGAAAGACATTGATTGAGGTGAGAGATGAGGTTCGGGAGTCACTCTTGGTGGAGAGGATTGGATGAACCATGTCATGATGACGCATGGACCCAGACAGAGAAGTCACTTCCTGAGCCACAGGTGTCCAGAGAAAAATGGAAGAGCAAATTGAGGACAAGTATTTTAGTGGTGCATATGCTGGACCTGTTAGTCACTCCAGATAATGAGATGAGAGCATTTTTAAAAAGGAAAAAAAAAGCCTCAGAAAGCAGGCAGAGGGAGGCTGTATTATGTTCTGAGAACAGCAAACACCACTTCTGAACACTTGAAAAGGCTTCCTGTGAAACTTCAAGCTTTCTCTCCTAGAGAAGGCTTAGAAATTGCTGACAAATTTTTGGTGCCTATTAGAGTTTTTCCTAAGGAAAATACATTCGATTTTAATCACACAAGTCCCATATTATGGGGTGGAAGATATCTATTTTTTTTATGCTACATGGATATGTAGTACCTGTGTGTATGTATGTGCAACCATGTCATGCAATGCCTGTGTGTATGTATGTGCAACCATGTCATGCAATGCCTGTGGAGGCCAGAAGAAGGCATCAGATTCCCCTGGAACTAGAGTTACAGATGGTTGTCAGTCACCATGTGGGTGCTGGGAATCAAACCTGGGTCCTTTGCAAGACCAGCAAGTGCTCTTAACTGCTGAGCTACCTCTCCAGCCCGCCAAAAAGCAGTTTTTAAAAAGTCAAGTGTGGTGGGTAGTTTTAGTTGTCAACTTGACACAAGTTAGAAACACTTGGGAAAAGGATGTCAATGAGGGGTTGTCTCAATCTGCTGTGGACATCCATGAAGCATTGTCTTGTATGCTTTAATTAAGACAGAAAGACCCACTCCTAGGGGGCGGCACCATCCCCATTTGGGTTGTTAATTTTAAGAGTGAAGAAAGTGAGTTGAGCAGTGAGCATGCATGTTTTCACTCCCCTCTGCTCTTGATCTTGGATGTGGTGTGATCAGTGGCTTCAAGTTCCTCCCGCCTTAACTGTCCTGCAATGATAGAGTGAACCCGAAACTGTGAGCTAAAATAAACCTTCTCTGGTAAGTTACTTTTGTCAGGGTGTTTTATTACAGTCACAGAAATTACATTAAAACACCAGGTGTTCTTTCTGACGCCTGCTACAGTTTCCATTTGAACACCCTCCCCACAAAGGCTCATTGTTGAATGAAGACCTGGTTTACAAACTGGTGCTCCCGGAGGAAGTGGAATGTTTCGCTGGGGCCTAGAAGATGGAAGTTAGGTCCTTGGGGGTCACTGGAACTCCTTCCTGTATCTCTCTTTCTTTCCTGGTTACCATGAGGTGAGTATGCTCTGCCAATGTGTGCCTGCCTTGATGTACTGTCCTGCTTTAGGCACTCAGCATACAGGACAGACAACTGTGGACCAAAACCTCTGAACCAGTGAGCCAATATAAGCCTTTCCCTCTTTTTAAGTTGACTACCTCAAAAATTTATCACAATGACTAACACAACTCAGTGAATTCCTAATATGTGTTTACAACCTATAGACCTCTGATTTCAGTAATAACTTAAGCCCAAGAGGAGGAATATACTAGATAATATATTAGATACTTTGCTCTAAATTTTCCAAAGTCATATTCCAAAGTACTGTCTCAAAATTTTCCTACAGAGTTCATAGAAATAATAAGCTCCAAGCCTCCCTGTAGACCACACTCTGAGGCCCATTAAGATGCAACTGAGCTACCTATTAATACTTCAGGATATTCATTTAGTTCTTTTTAAATTTTTATTTATTTTTATTTTATGTGTATCAGTGTACTGCTTGCATGTATGTAAATGTACCCATGTCCTGTAACAACCACACAGAAGGGGGCATCAGACCCCTTGGAACTGGAATTATGAATGGTTGCTAGATCCCACGTGGGTACTGGAATTTGAACCAGGGTCTTCTGCAAGAACAGCCAGTGCTCTTAACCCCTGAGCCATCTCTCTAGCCCCTCTTTTTTTTTTTTTTTTTAATCCATGATTGTTTTAAAGTCATGATTTCCCTCTCAGTTAAGTAGACAGTGGATAGTTACAAGAGTGCTTTCAATCACTCTCCAACAGCAGGGTAAGATTTATGGGCTTGTTGTTGTTTTAAGAAAAGGAAAACCAACGTTCTCCTCCCTGCTCACCATAACTCCAATAGACAGATGCCACATTTTAAAATTCCATCTCAAGTAACCATGGGGTTTAGGCCTGTTCACTGTATTTCTGACTTGGATTCATTTCTGTTTCCTGTTATAGATGATTTTTATCCTTAAACCCAAGACTTCGTCAAAACTGAAGTTCAAATATTTATCCTCTTCAATTTTTCTTCCCCTCAAATATAAAATTTATTTATGTACCCCGTGGGAACACTGGTAAGCAGAAACAAAACAAAGAAAAATGTCAGAGATGGCTCAGCAGTTAAGAGCACTGGCTGCTCTTGCAGGGGAACTGAGTTCTATTCCCACACCTATACCTGGCAGCTCACGACTGCCTATCCAGTTCCAGAGGATCCAATGCCCTCTTCTGGCCTCCACTAGTACCCATATAAACATAAATAAAAATAATTATTTTTAAAGTGTCACAATCTCGTTTACTACAAGGAAACAAAATTTCACATTTCTTTTTATCCATTTCAAGCCACCACACCTGGCTTCTTGTGCATAAATCGTGATTCACATCTCTGGTGACTTACACAAGAAGTCACTTTCCAGAAGAAGAACACTGAGTTAATAACCAGAAATGTGCTTATAGTTCTTGGCACAAACAGCCAAACTACTGCTGGATGCCGCAGCCCAATGGTAAAGTACCTGTCTTGCATGCACAAGGCCCTGGACTCAGCCATAGCATTAAAAAAGAAGAAAAAGAAACAAACAAAAAAAGCCAGTACCCAAACTGCTTTCCCATGACGCCAAGTAACAGCCAGGGAATGCTCCTGACTGTCCCTCTACTACCTAGCTCAAGTTATCACTTAAAGTGCAGGCTAGTTCTGGGGGTGGAAGAGGAATGGCACTTTAATGTTTTCTGGTGCTGAGGAGGTTGCTTAGTCAGTAAAACATTTGTCACCAAGTGTGTGGACCTGAGTTTGACCCCAGTACCCACATTTTTAAAAGCTCGGCATGGTGGTGTGTGCTTGTAGTCCTTGCACTAGGGAGGCAAAGACGGCAGATCCCTGGGCCTCACCAGCCAGGTAGTCTGGCAACTAGCTGCAGACCAGTGAGAGACCTTGCTCCAAAACACAAGGTGGGTAGCTCCTGAAAAGTGACACCTAAGGCTGACCTCTGACTTCCATGCACACACACACGTACACTCACACCCCATGCAAGTACACACACACACACACACACACAATTTTTTTCCCCAATTCTTAGACTAACCCGCTGAGGTCAATGGTTTCAAGTGTTACCTCAATACCAAAATGGGTTTTGACCCCTCAAAAAAAGTTGCAAATTTTTCCTATACCAAAACCACAAGCATGAGAGGAATGTCACCATTGGTTGAATGCTTTCACTGGGCAACTAAGATGTAGTGGTTGAGATGCCAAGAACAATCACTTTGGTACCAGTCATGACACAGCAGAGAGACAAGCAAAATAAACCCCAAACCGAGATGCCGTCAAACTTCACAAGATGCATTAAGACTGAATAATCATAAATCACACACAAGGAATATGCAAGAGTATATCTCAACTACACTTAAAGTTCAGTCAGCGGCTTTAAACTCAAGAGGCATTCTATGCTCCTCTAAGTTGAAACATATTCCTATGTGTACCAGGAAGTCTTTTTCTTTTTTTTTTTTTTTGTAATTGGAGATGTATATGTGTTTATATACATATTTTTAATTTTTATTTTTATTTTATGTGTATGAGTGTTTTGCTTGCATGTATATAAAGTGCACCTGTATGTATAATGCCCTTGAAGGTCAGAACAGGGCATTGAACCCCCTGGAACTGGAGTTATGGACAGTTGTTAGCCACCACGTACATGCTGAGAACCAAACCTGGGTCCTCTGAAGAGTAGCCAGTGCTCTTAACCACTGAGCATTCTCTCCAGTCATACTATATCTCTTCCTCAAGCTCCCTTCCCAGGTGATTCACCCCTCACCAGTACTGCCCACAGTGATGCTGAGTGGGAGAAATCCCACTACAAGAAGCGAGGCCAAGCAGGACCTACTCGGCACTGAATCTCAGGCCTATGACAAACTGACATAAACCATTTACTCTAATCCCCGAGAGTGTGAGTCTTGGTGAGGCTGATCACCTGCCCAGAATGGCAAATGACAGGTTCACTTGGACCTGAGTATCTGACTACAGATGAATGATCAACAGAGAGACAGGCCTTTCTGAGAGCTTGCCAGAAGTCAGAGGTGAGGCCAGATGAGATCAGCAATCAGAACTTTCTTAGGACTTTTGGATAGCACAACACAGACAATCCTGTGAACCATGGGCCAACAAGGTGGACAGAGCTGGCACTATAATGCACCCAGCAGTGCAACACAAAAGGACAAAACCCAAGGCTCCCACAACTGAACTTTCAACCATCACTCTCTCAAGGGAGTGGTGCAAGTGCCTGTTCTTTGCAGAGAACTCAGTCCAATGGGAATCTACTAAGAGTTCCTTCCCACTCAGAACCTTGGCTGCAGTGTCTGCCCCACAGAGCAAGGGAGCGGTGGGTTAACAAGCAACCCAGCGTACCTATGAATGGGAGGCCAGCAGCAGGGACATTTTCCTATCCGAGGGTTGAACCTGAAGCAAACAGTGTCTTAAACTACCATCATAAGAAATGTAGAAGATAAGGGCTGGAGAGATGGCTCAGCAGTGAAAAGCACTAGCTGTTCTTGCAGAGAACCTGAGTTTGGTTCCCAGCACCCACATGGCAGCTAACAACTGTCTGTAATTAAAACTTCAGGGGATCCAATGCCTTTTTCTGGCCTTCACAGGCACTGTACACACATGGTACACTTATATACATACAGGCAAAACATACATATAAAATATGTATATAAATCAAAACAATTTAAAGAAATATAAAAGACCAAAAAACAAGTTAAATGACATACTAGGGTGTCATGCATGCACATACACACACACACACACACACACACACACACACACACACAATCACGAAGTATTTAGCAGTCAAATATGCGACACATCCATAAACAACTGGCCTAATCTGTTCAAAAGGTTTTAAAAAACTGTTGCCTTTTCTGAAAATAGAATTTCATGGGAATAAAATATGATTTGTTAACACGAACCCATGGTCCTGGATTAAACTGAAAAACAAACAAAAACGCCAGTGGGGTGCACTGGCTGATCCTGGGACACCAGAAGGAACCTTCCAGGAGAGAGAACTGGGTAGTGTGGCTGCACAACTGAATATTAGAAAACAAAGGCACTGATCTCTTTGCCAAATTCTACAGGACCCAGACAACACCCTTATTCTCAGCATCTATTTACTGAAGTGTTTAGAAGTACAAGGTCATGTTATCTTCACCGTGTTATTTTGAAATGTCAGTAAAATAAAGCCAAACTACGTCCACAGGAAAAACAAATAACTGAAGCAAATGTTAGCAACTGTGGGCTCCAGACAGTGAACGCTCATTCTCCTTGTCGTCCATCTTTCCCAAGTGTTTGTCATGTTTGATAATTAAATGCTGAAAGCACAGCAGATGTGCTAAAGCCCCCAGGAGGCACCCAGGGAAGCCTGACTCTTGATCAGCCACACTTGATAATCCCTCTTCTGCTGCTAGAGCAAGAATTCACAAGCTCATCTCCAGTTCAGCCTCACATACGGCTGCTCCTTGGTTTTAGGGGGCATGCTGGACAGAAGCCCATGGTATGGTCTACAATCTCCAAGACAACCAGCAGAGAACATGGCAGCTTCACACATCCCATCAAACACCTGTACTGAGTCAAAGTTTTCTCCCATTCCCCTTTCAATAAAGTTTAGCTCACTCTGTATATATCAAAGTATGTATCTCATATATCATTACACTTCCTTTAGCTCAGAGTCTTTTAAAAACTCGTCTGCCCATAAAAAGCAATCAGCTCTGTTCCCCCATTTTTTCCTAAACCGGATGTTAGATCAAATCAGCCCTGGGGACAGAGACGCACACTGTATGTTAGCAACATGCTGAAGCACGGAATGTTTCTTCTATGCTGCGCATGTGCTAAGCAAGCAGGCAGGACAACTGGTACATGTTACTACTGCAGTGTCGAAGCCAGCTGGTTCTACCACAGTCCCACCTGCAAGTCAGCAGGAACAGTCATGCACAGAAAAGACTGGCTTAGGACTTGGAGAACTCCAGAGCTGAATGGCAAGAAAGCCTGGCTGGAGAATGACAAATTCAGGTGCCCCAAACTCAAACCGGAGAAGAATTTATCCCCATGCTTATACAGGGTCACCAATTTAAAACCGAGCCCGGGGTAATCACACTGCTTATGGAGTGCATTCATTTTAATTACAAAAGGATAAAGCTAAGAAAACATTCATTTTCAGTAATGGGAAATATTTATCTTGAGTGTGTAAGTCAACATGTCCTGAACACAAATTATAGGAGCAAAAGAAACCTAATATATTCATGAGGCACCAGCCACTAAATGCTACATATGAACTACACATGAGATTTAGGAGGTAGTGAATATACAGAGACACAAAATACAAATGAACACTTAATATACAGGAGGCCTTCACAGGGTTGCGCACTAGTTCACCCATTCTAGGCCCAGGCATCTTCTGTCCAAGAAACATAACTAAAACAGAAATCAGGCAGCAAAGTTCTTTCAACTAAATGGCAAAAAAAAAAAAGCAGTGGCTGACCAAAGAGACTTGTCCCTGAGACTCTTTTCTTAGGGGTTGAGCCAGGCCCTCACACTATAACCCAGGCTGGCCTCAAACACGTGGCAGTCCTCTTCCCTCAGCCTCCTCAAGGTTAGGATGCTAGGCATGAGTCATTATGCCTGGCTTTTCCTGAATCTCTCTGATGAAAGCATGGGTCACTGGTCCAGGGCACCTTCTGCCTACGGGCTTCTTGCTTGAACTTCGAGGACGGATGGTACACATTCGCATCACGAAGCCCAGGTTGCGGGCGGCACGGCCATTCCACCTGCCTGTATCCTCTCTGCAGTGCGTGAGCTCACCCCATCTTCCCTTGGTTTTCACCGCATGTTTCATGATTTGATCAACAGGATGATGCAGACATTTAAAGAGCAGAGGCGACTTCAAGTCTAATCCATCAGCTCCACACTGTGACAAAGAAAACGGCAGGAAAGAAAGTCCAAGACAGCCTTCACTAACCCAGATTCCCAGCCTCTGACACAGAATCACACACGGAGCAAACGGCAGCAGAAGGGAAAGAAGGCTGAAAGGGAAGTCTCTCACAGGTGCACGTCCCCTCTCGGTCATTTAGGATCTTTTCGAGGCAGGGAGGTCACTGCCACGAAATGCTGTATTAAAGGCTAATACTAAAAATAAAAGTTCCATCAAATACAGATGACAACTCACAATGTCAGAGTAGGCTGATTCTTGGCCAACTTCTTCCTAATTGTCTAGAAACAGCCTTAAACCATTTCAGGACCTGCTATTACTTTGCTTCATCCATTGGACTATTACATTTTATATATTTTTTATTCTCGCTGAACAGGCTATTCCTGCTCCCAGGTCAAATTATCAGGAATGAAAACATAAAATAACTAAATGGACAGCTTCCATGCCAAGAAGAGATGTTAGGAGCTGGTTCCACATGAACTCAGACCCCAGGAATACAGACCACTACCCACTGTTTACTGTACAAGTAGTCATGAGGGAGGATGTCTGTGGACAAGAACTGTTGGCATCTGGAGACTGTAGAGATGGCTGAGGAGTTAAGGACATGTACTGCTCTTTCATAGGACCAGAGGTACATTCCCAGCACCCACATGGAGTCGGGGACTCACATCTGCCCGTAAGCCAAGCTCCAGGAGATCCCACACCACACACTCTGGCCTCTGAAGGAACCAGCATTCACATGTACACATCCCAAAACAGACACATATACATACACATAATTCTAAATCAATCTTTTTTTTAAAAAAATTGCTGGTGGCTATAGAGATGACTCCACAATTAAGAGTACTGGCTGCTCTTGAAGAGGACCTGGGTTCGAATCCCAGCACCCGTGATGGCTAACAACCATCCATAATTCCAGTTCCAGGGGATCCCATGCCCTCTTCTGCCATGGGCACTGCTAACATGAATACACTTACTTACGTACATACATACACGGAGGCACTACACTCATACACATAAAACAAAAATAACTTTTTAAATTATTTTTTAAAAATTCTTTTAAAAGAAATGCTGGTATCTGCCCAGTGCGTCTTCTCTCTTCTAAAAATCACCCTTCCCCACATATCATTACGCTTGCCATAAAAGCATCCACAGTTGTACAGTAACCCTATTCTCTGGCCACTGCTGATTGGCCCTAACGTGTCTACCTGACCATGCTGGACCAATCAGAATCCATAAACAGGTTAGTCAGCCAGTCCAGCCCAGCTTTTCAGATTCAAGCCAGTAAAACGGCTGGAAACACCATCAACAAAGGTGTATGGTGCCTCAGGAGCAACTCGCAGGGTCATATTGTAGCCTACACACATACACACACACAATCTGTTTAAACCAATTTAATTTTAAAAGTTATTTTCTAAATTGTGTGTGCGTGTGTTTGGATGGTATGTGTAAGGCACAGCATGCCACAGTGTGTACGTGGAGGTCGCGAGACATCTTTGTGCTGGTTCTCTCCTCTCACTTTATTTGGATTCTGGGATTGAACTCAGGCTCCAGGTTTGTACAAGAACTTTTACCCCCTGAGCCATCTTCTACCTCAGTTGTTCAGAATTTAGAAGTGGCAGAGAGCCCACTATATTCCCCGCTGGTCTGGAATACAGCCAGAAAAAGAAACTGCTTAAACCTAAAAATGAGCTTCAGAGTGCCTGGCATATTTCTGGTGTCAGCAGGTCAGACGACACAAGCTCGTCCTCCCCGTGTTAGCCTCGACACCCAGAGGTGCTGTTCTGCCGCCTGAGAAAAACAAGACAAAGCAGGACCGCTCCGTGGTGGAGTGCTGCCTTCTTTTCATGCTTAGAGACAGCGAGGCCTGGCTGGTATGACTCCCATTCTGAACTGTGACTTCCAGAGCATCTCAATCTGAAGCCTTGAGAGCTTCCTTCCAAAATCCAGGTAAGGGGCGAGTCAGGGCTGCAGGGAGAAGGCACATGACCTGCTATCAGAGGAAAGGTCCCAGTTCTGAATTCTCCACTTGGACTGATCATTATTTATTCCTGTCTGGTTAGGAATTGGACTCTCTTTGGGGAACAGCATCAAGCCCTGTCCCTGAGCCACTGGCCTGCCATACCTCAACAGAGAACATGGGCAGTGGGAAGCATCTCATCAAGCCCCATGCTCTTGACCACAGGGACTGGCTGTCATGTACAACATGGCCTAGGTGGGAGCAGGCAGAGTTCTGCAATGGGATTTGTGGACCTTGGAAGCAAAAATTTCTGTTTCCTCTAGAAATGTGTGGTTGCTTGTGGCCATCCTGTCCCTCTGAACACAAATCCATACGGAACACAGTAAACCCACAGAAAAGATGAGTCAAACCCACATAATGATAAAGCTGAGATAGATATATAGACCCTGGATACAGGTGTACGTGAAGGCCATCCACCTTGGTTTACCTCAGTCATGTGGGTCACAGATTCCCTTTTCCCTTGAGCTACTTTACATTAAACTCACCACCTGTAACCAGAGTCCAGATTACTGCACTAGGCCTTTACCTAAAAGCTAAAATGCTGGGGCTGTGATGGTATGCCTGTTTAAGTCTAAGAGTCTAGAAATTTCTTCCAAAGTGGCCTGAACCAAAGTAAAGATCAGGTGCTAGAGAAGAAGCCAAGAAAGCATCTGAAATTCGGTCTGGAGCAAGTGACAGCTCAGCTCAGCTCCCAGGTCACAGCAGGAGCCTGACTCTCCAGAATGCTAAAATCTTTCCTTCTCCCCTAAGGTCCCAGCAAGAAACCGAGGTATGACTCCACCAAAGCCCACCCTGGGCAACCAAGGAACTTGTTGGGCTTACTTACAGAGCAATAGGTGAGGGGTTACTGATAGGATTGTGGGTGCGCCCCCTCACAAGGCCTTCATCTTGGCACACTGGGTCCTTTATCAATTTCAATTACCGTCATGAAAATCAGAGTGAGTGCGTGCTAGGGATGAGGTTGTTCAAACTCTCTTGGGTCCTTTCCACCACACATGTCATTGAGGATCCAACTCCAAGGCAGAGAAAGATGGACCTGGCCACAGTGGAAAGTGTGACAAGACCCAGAGCCTTTCCCTCTGACATACCTTGATGCCAGTTTGTCAGACTTTTCCAAGAAGCACCAGGGCCACAAGAAATCAGAGCCAGAACAAGAGACCAAGACAAAAACCTTACAGCTGCCAAACACCTGGGTAGACTTTAGTCATTCATGCTGCTGGATGCTGGAACAAGTTGAGAAATTCCTACTGATTTACTGATTTTGCAGTACTGGAGAGTAGACCCAAGGCAAACCACATTCTCAGCCTGAGGCTTTCTGAAGCAGGGTCTCACGAATGTAGCCCAGGCTAGGCAGAAACTCGTGATTCTCTTGCCTCAGTACTGCAATTACAAGCATGTGTCTATAAAAGGTTTTGCAAGGGGGTTTTAACTAGAGATATCTCAATCCCACAGACAACGTAATCAACCCAGCTAGCTTGGGATAAATGGTTTCATGAAGTGTGTGACTTTTTCTAATAAAGCCAGGACGGTCCCCAGGCAAATGTGGGTGCTTACTGCCTTGCATACCCACGATTCTTGACTAATGACCACTATGGAACAGCCGGAGGAGAACCCTGAAGAGAGAGGGTGGATAAGGAGAATACTAATGAGAAAACCCTCAAAAAGACCAACTTGGGGGCTGGAGAAATGGCTCAGCGGTTAAGAGCACTAGCTGCTCTTGCAGAGGACAAGGATTGCTTCCCAGCTCCCACATGACAGCTAACAACTGTCTACAACTCCAGTTCCAGAGGCTCCAGTATCCATTTCTGGCCTCTGGGAGCACTGCATGACACTGGTACACTTACATACATGCAAACAAAACACTCATACACATAAAATAAAAATAAATTTTAAAAATTCGATCGGGTTTCTCTATAGTTCAAAACCGACAATAAAGGTCAGCTTCCAAAGTGTGCCCAGACTGCATGGTCAGCAAGGTGCTTCATGGGCAACAGCCCTGAGAAATGCTACAAACTCCATCAATTCCTCTTATGGAGTCTCCACATACATCAATGTATCGAGGCTCTGAGAACTCCTACAAGAGTGAACATATTTAATACGGCGCATTCAGTACAGATGACCCACAAGCGTCTTATTTCATGATGGTAGTAATCATGTACTGAGCATGCATTGAAGGGCAGGCGTCTCACTTTCTTTTCCTTCACTGTACGAGGTTCCTTCCAGGCTCTGAGGAAAACAGCAGAGTGCCAATCTCCCAGACCCTAACCCTTACCATTTTCACAAGATGCTTCCTACAGCCCACATTTGGGGGTGAGTGAGGTCACCCATGACAGAACAGAGTATCCCTGCCACACAGCAGGGCCCCCAGGGCAGACACTTACCCCTCTGAAATTCCAGGCTTTGGGTGAGGGAAACATGGGGAAGTTGTTCTGCCGCTGCCTCTTCGGCCTAAAAGAGAACAGACAACGTCACTGTTCGGTGATTAGATGTGCAGAGGAAGTCGGGCTTTATCAGAAGGAAAGCTGCATGGAGAACAGGCCGGTAGAGGAGGTGGAGGATTTCTCCAGAGCCTTCAGTGGCTACATTTATTCCAAACCCCTGTTTAGTCCCCAAGAGGAAAGCACCATGGAGCCGGAGAGCACCCAACCTTTCACCTGTGAAGATCAAAATCTACAGTGCAATCCAGACACAACCCAAAAGGCAGACCCAATGTCCAGCATTCCTCTTTATTTCTAACAAGTCCCAAACACCAAATGGCCACCATCAGGTAATGTTTATAGCTTCAGCTCAAAAGGGAACTCCCCCTCACTGCACACAAGCTGGGCAGCCCCGACATCTCCCCGAAGGCTACACAAGCTCCAAGTTTTAAATTTTCAAAATTACATTTATTTGTTGACTGGTGTCACCACACATATATAGAGATCAGAGGACAACTTGTGAGAGTCATTTCTCTCCTTCCACCGTGTAAGTCCTGGGAACTGAATTTAGATCGTCAGACTTGGTAGCAAGCTGAGCCATCTCACCACCCCTACCATAATTTTTCGAAAAGTGAAGGTGAAATATAAAGATTTTCAGGCAAAATAAAAGGCGTGAATTTGATGGGGAAAAAAAAAATCTTCACACGATAATGTGAAATAAAATTGGATCAAGTACAACAGAAGAGGGAATTCTATAACAAACATTTTACATAGCCCGGGCAATGGATGCAAACGGCTCAGTCATGAAGCGTTATCAGCCAGCAGGAGACTAAGCTCTAAGTCCCTGTTTCCGACCCATTCGCACTGGGATCGCTCGGTAGTGATAGAAATTCCCGCACCTGCTGCTTTCTCCACTTCCTCCCATCCTGCCTTCCACCTGGGGAAGTCAGGCAATGCTTGCCACCACTGAGGAGAAGCAAGACCAGTCTGGCTAGTGGGGTAGGAAGTGGGCAGAGAACAGAGTCACAGAAGGAGCAAGAACCAGATGGTGAGAGTTTTACAAGACATTGCAAGGTCCTTAGGGTGAGGTCAGAGGTCTTTAGAGGTTCTGAGCAGAAGAGAAACTAGGTCTAAGTTTTTAAAAGGCAGATCTGGGGCTGGAGATAGCTCACGGGTTAACAGCACTGGCTGTTATTGCAGAGGACCCAGGTTTGAATCCTAGCATCCACATGTTGGTTAACAACCACCCATAACTTAAGTTGCAGGGGATCTGACTGCTTCTTCTGGCCTTGGTGAGCAATACACACACACGGTGCACTTATATACATGCAGGCAAAGTACTCACACATAAAAGGAAAATAAACAAAAAATTTTAAGCAGAGTTCTTAGTGCATGTGGACAGAGCTTTAGGGGACAACACAGAACAGGAAGTAGGCAGAAGTTCCTGTGTTGACCTTGATGAGGAAGGAATAAGGAACCTGAACCACAGAGGTGGGGGAGTGGTCAAAGGCAGAGGGATTAAGAACATGAAAGCCTGGCGTGGTGGCGCACTCCTTTGATCCAAGCATTAGGGAGGCAGAAGCAGGCGGATCTTTGTGAGTTCAAGGCCTTTGTGCTCTACATAGCGAGTTCCAGGCTAGCTGGGGCTATAGGGAGACCCTGTCTTGAAAAGACCAAAAAAAAAAAAGAACACACACTTGAAGGCAGCAGTAACAGAATCTACCACTGGATAGGAAACAAGAGAACTAAAGATGCTCTGATAATTCTAGCTCCGAAAATAAAGAAGGCCTGTGGGAGAGCAGAGCTGGGGACGAACATTTCAGGAGCTATCCTAAAGAAAGATTCAGACACTCGCCACAAAGGGCACCCAAGTCAGGGGATGCTGTAGGCGACAAATGTCCCTCGAGGTTGGTGGAGCACCAGGTAGGGGATGGACCGATATCCTCATATTAGCAAGAGGTCCCCAGTAACTTGACAAAGAACTGAGAGATCCTCGTCTAGCAGCGAGGTTGAAGTGTTATTTGTATGGAATGGGAGATGACAGAGAGCCTAGCTAGGAGTCGGTACACTGAAGTCTTCAAACTGGGAGCCACCTGAGGCAGACACTTCGTCTCCTTTTATAACCCACCTGGAGTATGCCAGATGCTCAGTCAACATTTTAAAATTTTCATGAACATTCTTGGCATCTGCTGCCGGACAGCCCAGGCCAATGTGCACTCATCACTGTTAGTGCGGTGAGGAAGACAATGAGATGTAACAGCCAAAGTACCTTTCCTCTCCCTTGGGGTTTCCCGGTACCTGTACTTGAGGCACCCTCCTCTCACTGTCAGGGCAGACATGGCAGCCCACAACTCACACACTGAAGTCTGAGCAGCATCAGTCAACAGAGCTCACATAGTATTTGTTTAATCTTATTTTTATTTTATGTGTATGACTGTTTTGCCTGCATGTGTAAGCGCACTATGTGTGTACAATGCCCATGGCGGCCAGAAGAGGGCACTGGATTCCCCTGAAATGGGAGTTGTGTCTGGTTTTTAGCCATCATGTAGGTGCTAGGAAGTAAACCAGGGTCCTCTGCAAGAATAGCCAGTGCTCTTAACTAAATTGAGCTATGTCTCCAGCCCTCAGAGAATATTTTAAAGGGATTTTTTTATAACAGAGGTCATATGAAAATCTAATGTCAAAAGTAATTTTTTTAACATATTAGAATACTACAAATATTTTCCAGCACTTGGGGGTCGGGTCACTTTTAGAAGCCAGGGAACGCTCTCCCACCACTCACTCCAGCCAAGAACAGCACATTTGTAGTGGGAAAGGTTTTCTTGTGTCCTACGGAAATCCACATCCTGCGCCTGCAGGTCACAGTCCAGCAAAGCAGCCTCCCATCCCTCCGGAAAGAATAATTAGTTTTCTACCCTTTAATCAAGCAGCAGTCAATTGTTGTTGTTCTAAAGTTCTGCCTGGGGAGTGCCTGTTCTTTCCTGAGTGTGTGTTTTTCTAGCCAGGACTCCTTGTTCAGACTCTATCTTCCCTGAGTCTTCTCGAGAGCTGCCGCTTCCCCCAAGTCTGTCTGGAATAAGACAATGAAACACTGTGCTTAGGAGGCAATTTATGGGATTGGGTCACAGGAACCCCAACTTCTCAATAGCTCTGGCTTTCAACTTGTAGACACAGGAATCCTCAGTTGCTGTATCATAGACATAAAGGTTTCAAGGTTTACTTTTTAACAAACCAACATTTGTGGAGTGCTCGCTATGTGCCAAGCACTGTTCTAAATGTTTAATAAATATTCACTCATTTTGTCCTCAAGACAATTTTAGGAGTGGATACTTTATTTATCCCTACTTTACAAATAAGAGAGGGAGGCTCCAAGAGGTTAAGTGACTTGCCTTAAATCACAAAGCTAGTAGATGTCAAAGCCAGGATTTGAACCCAGGCAGGACCATAGCGCACAAAAGAAACAGATAATAAAACTACTGGAGAAAGAAGAACTACTGTGAAAATGGCTATTGCCAAAAACAATTCTAGATTTACAGATTCAATGCAATCTCCACCAAAATCCCAGTAGCATTCTTCACAGAATTAGAAAAAAAAAAAATCAACAACAACCTTGAACGTTCATACAGAAACACAAAGACCACAAATAGTCAAGGCCATCCTTAGACAAAGCAAAGCTCGAGGTTGTCCAACCTCAACTTATACTAGAAAGCCAAAGTGATAAAAACAGCAAGATACTGTTACAAAAACAGGTGTAGATCAATGAAAGGAAGACTTAGAAATAACCCCACACAGTTCCAGTCACCTAATTTTCTTTAAAATTTATTTTATGTATGTATGTATGTATCGAGGAGCCATGCCACAGCACATATGTGGAGATCAAAGGATAACTTGCAGAAGTTCGTTCTCTTCTTCTACTATGTGGGTCTTGGGGAGTAAACTAAGTCACCAGGTTCTGTGGCAAGCACCTTCACCACTGAGCCATCTTCTTGGCTCCATCAACCCAAGTTTTGACAAAGCTGTCAAAAACATACATTGTAGAAAATACAGCCTCTTTAATAAATGGTACTGGGGAGACTGGGTATTTTTACATTGAAGAGCAAAATTAGACCCATGTCTCTTACCCAGTCAAAAATCAATTCAAAATGGATTAAAGACTTTAATGCAAGACCTGAAACTTTGAGACTGCCAGGGGGAAACACTTCAAGATGTAGGCACAGGTAAGAACTTTCTGAAATGGACTCCAATAGGACAGGAAATAATCCCACGAATTTAAAAGAGATTACATAAAAATTTTAAGCTTTTGCACAGCAAATGAAAGAATCAGCAGTGTGAAGAGACAGTCTACAGAATGGGAAAAATAACTTTGTCAAGTACACATAAGGATTAATATCCAGCATATATAAAGAACATTCAACAAAAACAACAAAAAACAATCCAAGCAATAAATAGGCTAATTAATTAAACAGACAGGTCTCAAGAAGAAACAGAAATGTCAATAAGTATTTGAAAAGGTAGTCAACATCCTTAGCAATCAGAGAAATGTAAATTACAACTGTTCTGAGACTCCATCTCACCCAGTCAATATGGTCATCATCAAGAACGCCAAGGAGGGGCTAGCAGATGGCTCAGTCTGTGAAGTGCTCTCCATGGAGCATGAGGACCTGAGTTCAAATCCACAGCATGCATGAAAAAACCAGACATGGAAGTGTGCATTTATAACGCCAGCACTGGGAAGGGGGCAGGTAGAGACACGAAACACACACACACTGATAAAAGCAATAAAAGACAAGAGACTGTCTTATAAGATTTCTCTACATCTGCAAATAAAAACGCACAAAAGCTGGGAGTATTTGTTTGTACCTGTGGCCCCAGCTCCTCGGAAGGTCAGGGCAGAAGAGCTGCTTGAGACTGAGCTCAGGGCTAGGCTGAGCAATAGAATGAAAACTTGTTTCAAAACATTCATAAACACCACTGATGTACTTTCTGAGTTTATTGAATATATAATTTTATGCTAATTTTTGCTTGTTTGTGGGGTTGTTTTGAAACAGGGTCTCCATTTAACCTGGAAATCACTTATTCCTGCCTTAGCCTCCTGAGCGTTGGGATTACAGGCAGGCACTACCATGCCCAGCCAATTTTTTTTTCCTGGTTTGGGATCAAATCCAGGGACTGGTGCATTCTAGGCAAGCGTTCTGCAACTGACCCACATCTCTAGCCCTTTTTAAAAAATCTCATGGCCTGACTTTTCTTAATATTTTAAGGGGATTTAGAGCAAGTAAACAATTCCTAAAAAAGCATTTTTAAAAATAACCATGAAACTCAAACTATCTTTCTGATCTTTGTTCAAAAAAAAAAAAAAAATGAAAGGGAGAAAGTAAACTTTGGATGTCTTCGGTCAAACCATAGCTAAATCACAAACAAAAAGAAAGGAGATAAGTTCAAACCTCTAACTTAAAACTTATTCCTATGGATGCTCACCCTCCTAGTTCCAGCTTAACAGATGCCCATTAGAAGAACCCCTCCCCACACACCCACAAAGAGGAACAGAAAACAATCTTCATACTTCAGTCAATATTAAGCGAATCCGCAGCTAATAACTCAGCAGGTGGGTGGCCTGACACCTCCAAAATGAAAACCACAATCCTAAACATGAGTCCTCAGAATGGCCATTCCCAATGAACACTCTGTTGTTCCTAGCAGCTAAAACACCACAAATTCTCAAATTAGCCAGCACTGCTTAAAGCGGTTTATTGACTCTGATACCAGACCCACCACAGTCTCCAAGGTAATTAGAAGCTCCATAAATGCTGTTCTTGGCAGTGACTGCAGCCACACATAAAAACATGTTTATTCCCAAACTGTCAGTGAAATACGGTCGGTGGGGGCCAGGCCCACCGCAGCCTTACGCACGTGGGGGGAGGAGCGGGCAAGGCCAGCGGCACCCGCGATGACGTGAACTCAGCCCTGTGGCAGACAACAAGCCACCCTAAGCTCTGAGACACAGATGGAAAAAAAGAGTGGGAGGGGGTGTGAGGAACTTCTGAGTCAGAGGGTAATATCAGTATTTTCACGACAATAGTATAGGATCTTTGGGCACGCGCATGTGTGAGCACCTGTGTATGCTGCTAGGCTAGTGGGAGGGGGACCAGAGCAGAGGGGACATCAGAATGTCTTTCCCTGTCATTCTTCACCTTGTTTTCTGAGACAGGGTCTAACCTGAACCTAGAGATCACCGATTGGCTATGTGAGCTGGCCAGCAAGTTCAAGATGTCAACCTATCTCTGCCTCTCCCTCTCCCCTGGGCTATAGGCCCACTGCTCCCAGTTTTTATGTGAGTGTTGGAGATCCAGACTCAGGTCCCTGTGATCACACAGCAAGCACTTTACCCACTGAGCCATTTCCTCATCCTTCCAGCTGGTTCTCTTTATGCTTATTAACTCCCTGGGTCTTCAGAAAGACCCTGTGGAACAGGACAGTGACAGTGGACAAGATGGTGAGCGCCAGGATTAGACTTCAACATGCCTGGAGCCAGGCAGCCCCATTTCAGGCCTCAGAGCTTGGACAAGTTGTATAATGACTTTTTTTTTTTCTGGCCACTTAATTCACAGAGCCATAAACTGACTATGTTAATGAGTTATGTGTCACTTACCAAACATTTCTATAAACACAGCAGGTCTGAAAGCACAGGACAGTGGAATATTCCTTCTGCTGGGCACCTCACCATCTTCCAGGTGGGCACCAGAGAGAACAGGATCAGTGCTTGCATCAGCGTTGCCATAGTTACCACCATGGCAACCTCCCCTTGTTCCCAAGCAGAGATGTTTGCCACTGCCCTGCTGGGATCCAGCCTGACTCAGGGATGCAGGCCTCCCAGACTCATCCTTTCACCTGCCCCCAGCTTGCTCAACTTTTTATAAATTGGGAACTGACTATCTGGACCAGGCTGACAGGGAGGCAGGGCTCATGGAGAGACCAAGTAGAGAAAAGAGATCCGCAGAATAGGCACAGTACTCCCTCCCATCAGTGCCCGACGGACGCCTGTCAGGAAAAATCCCACTGCTGGAAAAGGCTGGCAGGTCACAACAGTCGAGCATGGGGAGACATGAAAGTTGTCAGTGGGGACCCCAAATTTTGCAGAGCCACTTGGATACACAGCATCTCTGAATAGATTTTTTTTAGATTTATCTTTTATTATTTATGTTTATGTGGTTTGGGGTTGTTTGTTGGTTGTTGTTTTTGAGACACAATCTCCATGTAGTCTCAACTGGCCTGAAACTTGCTATGTAGACCAAGCTGGTCTTAATCTCACAGAGATCTGCCTGCCTCTGTTCCCAAGTGCTGAATTTAAAAGTGTACACCACCACACCCAGTGATTTATGTGCATGTGTGTATGTATGTGGACTTACATGCAGGTGCCTGCAGTGACCAGAAGAGAGTGTTGAATCTCCTGAAGCTGCAATTACAGGCATTTGTGATTCACCTGACAGGGGTCTGGAACCCAACTTCAGTTCTCTGAAAGAACTGCTAACTAATGAGTCATTTCTCCAGTCCCTAGGTTTTTTTGGGTTTTGATGGTTTGTTTGTTTGATTTTAGACTTTTTCCCAATGATTGTCCTAGACCAGCCTAAAATACAAACAATAATCCTGCCTGAGCTCCCTATAGCTGGGATTTGCAGGCATGTTTCCAGCTTAAATAGCCTTGTCAAAATAAAACTGTTAACTTTATATGACAAAAATACCACTGAGCAAACTATAAAATCAGGCTAAGTAGTATGATGTATGTCTTTAGTCTCAGCACTCAAGACTCAAGCAGACAGATCTCTGTGAGTTCCATTCCAACCTGGTCTACCTAACAAGTTTCAGGCCAACCAAGGCTACATAATGATATCCTGGCTCAAAAACTAAAAACAAAATACTAACTCTATGAATGAGCTGTCAGAAGTCCTTAAATCAAGAAAGTAACATTAAAATTTTCCTAGATGCTGGGTATGGAGGCATATACCTTTAACAGTAGCATTTAGAAAGCAGAGGCAGGAGGATCTCTGTAAGACTGAACCGATTCTGGTTTGCATAGTGAGTTCTGGGGCTACAAGGAGACCTTGTCCCAAAAAATTTTGTTTTCAAGAAAATTCTTTTTAAAACTTTTTATTTTATGTATTTTGTCTGCATGTATGAAAGTGCACCTGTGTGTGCAATGCTTGCAAAGACCAGAAGAGGGCGTCAGATTCCCCTAGAACTTTAGTTAGGGATGGTTGTTAGCTACCATGTGCTAGGTGCTGGGAGCCAAACCCAGGTCCTCTGAAAGAGCAGCAAGTACTCTTAACTGCTGAGCCATCTCTCCAGGTCCTTTAGAAAATTCTTAAAAAGTTAATTCCACAGGGGAGATTTCTCAAGGTTAGGACTAACCCTAACCCACCATGTCATATATTCCCACAGTATGAAACTTTATTATCTGTATACATTAGCTTTGTAACCATAAAAAAATGCTAGTTTAAAAAGAAACCTGAGCTATTCTGCCATACGTACCTCAAAGAAGAAACACAAACCACTAACCAAAAAAATTCCCACCTTCCTTAGTAACTACTAAACAGACAAGTAAATAAAAACATCTACTCTCTTAGAGCAATTATTAAAGTAACACTGAGTATGGACAGGAACTCAAAAACATGGGGCACTCGGTTTCACAATTTTGAGTGTGTAAACTGCAGCAAACTTTTCCACTTGATAATCTGATAGCATTTAGGAGCATTTTCAAGAGTATGAAAGTGACCCAGAAGTTCAGCTTTATGATAATTAGTGTGAACATAACCATAAACACCTACAGGGATAAGGGCAGCATTCCCAGTGTGGCTCTACTGGGAGAAACCACGCGCCCAGCCAGCAGTGGGCACTGACTGCTAAGCATCTTGCAGGGTTCGACATGATGAGTAGGCAGAACAGCAGTGAGGACAGTCGCCCCAGAGTGGACATCTGGAAAGCCTGGACCTGGAGCATTCCTTGCCTGGTCTCCTCCCACACACATCTTGACTTGCAGTTGAGCAAATGGAAGAGAAGACAATAAATAATGATTGGTCCCTAAGCGGCTGGGACAGACCCTCAGCCTATTCACCCTCTCAGGTGACAGAATTCCCATCTCATACCCTCCACTTCCCCCCGCCTGCCTTCTAAGCCAAGCAGAGTCTGTGGTTTGGCCCATTGGACCCTGTCCAAAACATCTACTTTGGGAGTGAGATGTCTCTTTAAAGACCTCATCCCCCAGAAGGCCACACTTTCCCAGAGCTCTCAGCTTTGTTCCAATTGCCAGCAGCAGCAAAAAGCAAAGTGACACAGTCAGGACCATTACTGGGGGTGTGGGACAAGCACCTCACTAGAGATAAAACAGCCACCCTCCAGAGAAGGCCTGCCCACCCCAACAGCTGCATCGGTGCCCATCATCTAGGCTGAAGCATCCCTGAGCTCAGAGCAGTATCCCTGCCTCAGCCCACCAGCCACAAGGATGGGAACTAACTCATGACCACAGCCCTTCACAGGTGCTCCAGTCTCCCCATCCACAACCCAGGAGGAATAACAACACTGGCCTCAGAGGGTTTAGCTGGTGTGGGGGTTAAATGATTCCATTTACAGAACAGAATCTGTAATACCAGATGTTTGCCTGCTGTTGTGTTTCACACTGACAGCACCTTTTGAGTTGATGCTGTCATTATCCATACTCAGAAACAGGGGGCGCTGAGGTACGGTGAGATGAAGGAACTCACTCCTGGCAGGTCACTCAGATGGGAAGCAGCAATCCTGGCGGGTATCCACTGCACTGCGGGCTCTTGTCCACTGCACAACTCTGCCCCAACAGCCCAACCCAGTGCCTGGCTCCCAGCTCCTTTTTCCTGTGGAGAGGTGATATATGGTTTTCCTAGCTCTGAGGTGACTCACTTACTCCTTGGCCCTGCACCAGGCAGCACGAGTGCTTGTCCCTGCAGACAGACATGTGACCAATGGAAGGGCCAGTTATTCACACCAACAGAGTCATCAAGAGCAACTCCTACCATCCCTCCCCATTTCCCAAGAAATACACGGTATGTGTCAGTCAAGATGAGACAGAGCCATTAAAATGAAAGCCTGCCCTGAGACCTCTTACATCTTATGAAGACACGCTGACATCCACAAGGCTGGTTTTCCTTGCAGCTGTTGATAACCACACGCTGCTTCAGCTATACATTACAAGTACATGCTGAGAGGTAAAGCCAGGGTATATCTTTCTTAATGAGCAATCCTGGCTTTTGGAGTGTGAAATCTGGGGCAGTGAAGTTCAAGTCCCATCACCAGATGGAAACATTCATGGAGCCCACACAGTATGCACGTACGGGCAGATTCTGGCCGGCGCCACAGGGAAACGGAGACATCGACTGAGCGGAGGCAGGCCTCGTCTTCAGTTTCCCCAAGCACATCACCAAAAGAGCTTGTTGTTGAAGAAAAATCAGAGACTAAAACCTAGCTGTGTGTTTCAACAGAATCCAGAAGCTGCCAAAGCTGGTGATTGAATTAAACCATGTCAGGCTTTCAGATATTGCTCCTAAAATTCAAAGGATCCTTGGAGAACAGTTGTCACCCCCAGAGACTGGAAAACTAAGCAGCAAGTAAGGTCACATGGTCTGTTAGTGACAGGCTGGGATCTTTGAGGGGGCCCAGTTTTTCACTACTTAATGTGTCTTTTGTGTGGGTATTAGTGGAGTGCCCACCTGCTGTTCTGCAACACAAACACTGGGCTCTATTCCTCTGCTGGAGGAGGACCCTTCCTCTGTTCTCAGACTCTATGATTGAAGAGGGTCCAACTCAGGCTGCACAGATGAACAGGAGACCTAGGCTAGCCAAAGGCAACAACATCAGACTTTTGCTAGAATTAAGGGAAAGATAGACAGTCTGTCTAGCACAGTAGATGAGCTGATGAGGCATAAACTGAGAGCTGTGTTGGGTATTTTATGCAGAAAGCCTCCCATAGAAGGAAGTTCTAGGAAACAGAACCAGAGTTCAAAGAAGAGAAAAATTCTTGGTAATATGGAGGCACATGAAGGCTCAAGTGCCGTCAATGACAAAAGGTAAGCCTTTTATTTAAAAACTTAAGCAAACGTGTACTGTTTTGGCACATAGCACAAAAACAACTACGTTTCTTTCTTTGTGGAAAAAGGCTAGTTATGGGTAGCAAGTGTTAAAAGTGGGAATGTTGCCAGGAGACCCTCTACTGTGCCTAGTACTGTGCCTGACAAAGGAAGCACTCGGCACACATGTGATGGGGTCTGTTTCCAGCAGACTCTTCCAGACTACGCTGCTGGAGTCTGGAACCCTTTGCAACCTCCCCTCACCACACTGCCTGTTTTACAGGGTCTTTATCACCCACAGACCCACCCTAGGCCCTGGTCACAGTTTCTTGTGGGTCTCCCCACTTTGGGACGTAGATTTTTGTCTGCTTTGTTCATTGCTCTGTCCTGGGGGCCCAGATTAATTCCTGGCACAAAGAGCTACTCAGTATGTATCTGGTGAGTGACTGAATACACGCTGCATTCATACATGAATGAATGAATGAATGAATGAATGGAATAGATGGATAGAGGGTGATGGAATGGGTGAATGAGAACTCAGAGTGCTCCCAGGTTCCAGGCAGCAGCCCCTGGGAGGAAGCTTGCAGAGCCCCAGCTCCCCTTCCTTCTCTTCTGCTCACGGGTCCTCTTCCCGCTTCCCCAAGCTGACATCCTAACAGCCTCCCTAGTCTGCCAGCCCCATCACCCCGATATGTCCAGTAGCATCAATGAGAATTAACAGCAAGGAGCCCACTGAGCTACAAACACATCTTCCTTCTCCCCCGCCCTACTTCCTGCTTATAGACAGTTTCTCATTGAAAAAATAGAAACATAATAAGCAATAATCATAGTTTACCCTCTAAGTTAAATCTGACATGCAAGTCAGACACGGGAAACTATCAGGGTGCTTTATAAGACCGTTGAGCTGATTCACTTTGGGGGGGTTGTTTCCAACATTTTCAAAGCTGGAAGATCCCATTTAGAAAGCAGCTTCTGTGAAAAGTTTGGAAAAATCTATCATTCAAGGGTGATGTTCCCATCCATGACCACAATGCCACTAATTCTTATTCCTACCCATGACCATGCTGCCACCAACCCTCACATTCCCACGTGTGACTGTGGTCAGCTGGGGAGGAGAGGCAGCTGCCCTTGCTGGTAGGGTGTGGGCTCCTGAGGTCTCTGCTGCAGCCTGCTGAAGCCACTCACTTTAGGCACCTTCCTGCCCCTACCATACTTGGAGGTGGTGAGCCCTGGCCTGCTGCACATCTCTTCACACCACTGTGGTCACAAAGCTTTCGGGGAAACCCCTCTGAAATCCCCCTCATCTCTAGCAGCAGCCTGGAATGGGGCCAAGAACCACGCAGCAACTTCCTGTCAGAGTTCCCACTGCACATGCAGTTCAGAATCAGGACAGATTTAATGTCTCCCCCTAGGCTATCTCTTCTCATTCAATAGCTGACCCTGTTCACATCTGAGCACACATCTTTAGCTGGTCCCACATAAAAGGGCCCACAGTCCTGAGTCCTCACTGGGGCTTCTTTCTGTGGAGGAAATTCCATTTAGTATGTAAAATTCAGCCTCTCAGCATAGATAGGTTTTATAGACACAAGACCTCTATAAGAAACCAGACCACCAAGTACCAGCCACCCAAAATGGCTCCAGGACCATCATCCAGAAGACCCCACAACCTGCTATTTTTCTATGGCTGTTTTTTAGTCTCTGGTTCCACAATATGATGCTAATACTTGAATGTAAGGACATCTGAGATCACTGTTCTCCTAGATCCCCACAGAAGGCCCTCTAACTGGTAATGAGGGATGGATGGGTATGGTCCAGAACAGGGTGCAGAGGGAAGAGGCACCTGAACTGTGACAGGTAGCAAGTTCAGGGCCAGCCTGCGATAAATGAGGCCTTATCTCAGAGAAGCAGAGAAAAAGAAGGTAGGCTATCACATTACATACTGAGTCAACTCAGAGGTTAACTGTGTTTTTTTTTTAAGATTTAAAAACTTTTCAATTATGTGTGTCTGTGTCCGGGTGGGGAGGAGGTATGTGCATGTGTCCTGTGAGTGCAAGTGCCAACAAAGGCCAGAAGAGGGCACCGGCTCCCCAGAACTGGAGTTAAAGGCAGTTGTGAGCTACCTGATATGGATGCTGGGAACCAAACTCAGGTCCTCTACAAGAGCAGTGCACGCTCTTAACCACTAAACCATTTTTCCAGCCTCCAGAACTTTGGGGTTCCCCACCCCTCAAGATAAACATTATAATATTAATGGTGTAGAACTTCCTTAAATCCCTTATGTATTTAAAAAAATAAAATAAAACCTCTAAGTGCGCTTTATGAAGCTCACGTCAGCGGTCAACATGAACTATAACGAGGTGAAGAGCACACCCCCCCTTCACCAAACTGCTTAGAGACTGACGCGCCAAGGGCCCGAGCAGGAAGGAATAACATTTTGGATTGGCTTGGCTCTTAGAGGGGGTTCAAAAGAAGAGCCCAAGACGCAGGGAGGCGGCCTGGCCTTGAACAGGAGGCTATCCTTCAGTCTCTGGCGGCCTTGCAATGACTGATTCCTCCCCTCCACACACAAACACACACCTGCTGTTCACAGGAGGAACAGGAGGTGCCTTCCAGGTCCTGGAAATCCAAAATGTTATGGGAAGTAATATTGCTTTTGGAGAGGATGGTAATTTTTTTCTCAGCCCTGGCCTATAAAAACTTCCAAAAGAAAACAAAGAAACCTGAAGAGATTTTCTAAAGGAACACATGGTTTTCAATGAAAACAGAAAAGCAAGTTTTGCTTATTTATATTTGTTTAGGTTTTCTGAGACAGGAGCTCACGCATCCCATGCTGACCTCCAACTTGCTATGCACAGCGACTGACCCTGAGCTCCTGATCATCCTTCCTCCTCTTCCCGAGTGCTACACCCGACTGAGATATAAGCTTGAAGAAGCACCACTGCCTGGTACTGGCCTGGCTGTGTGGTAGTCTGGATCACATGTGACACCTGCAAATGGCTGACCAGTGACATTCCTGCCACATTGGCCGGGCTCTCGCACGCTCCACAGAAACAAAGGCAGACAGCAGATCTGAGAGCTACTTGGTAAAGACAAAAGGGGGAAAAAAGAACCCCAAGGTTCCAAGCAGGAGCATGGTGCATGGGTCTCAGGTGACTGGCAGCGCTAGCAGTTTGAGGACCTCCCGTGTTGTCACCAAGCTCACTGCACACACATCTATTTGCAAAGCATCTCCCACAAGTCTGGCACTGCAGTGAGTGAGCCACATACATCCTGGGTGTTAATGAATGATGATCATATGTATGGTCACAGGAGGTCATGGGGACCTAGGGTTCAAAAGGTCACTAATATGCTGTGGCTGAGCTCCCTGAGAAGGCTCTGCCCGGGGACTAGGATGGAAACAAGTCTCCGAAGTCATTTCTGTTTCCTCAGGGAACGCTATGGGTACCTCGCAGTTACAGCACCCCGGGCTCTGCCGGAAGCAGGAGGTCAACAGACTGAACTGGGGCACTGGAATCTCAGAGGGGTGAGCATGAATCATCAGCAGGGGGATTGTGCCTAAGAAAGACAGCCAATCAATCAGACTCAGACACACACACACACACACACACACACTTTCTGAGTTTCCAGCACATTAAGGGCCCCTACAAAGGCGAAGATGAGAGCCAGGCAGGTGGCCCTTCTGGGCTTTGCCCTGCCTGGACCTGCAGAGGTTTCCCAGTGCCCTAAGGCCAAACTCTCAATCACTTAAGGAGGATGCGGTCCCCAATTTCAACCACCAGCCTTAGAAGGCCACAGGTCCTCCTTCACACCCCTCTTTTCTCTCCTCTGTCTCGGTACCCCTCCCTTCACCTACCCAGGCCAGTTCCCAAGGTGCTCCCCACTGTCCCGTCATGGCCCCTGGCTGAGAGTCTCCTCTACCACTCTCTACGTACTAACTGGTACCACCTCTGCTTTCCAGAGCTGAGTTCTGGGAGACACAAGCGAACCTCACTGGGGTCCTCTATCCTCAGCTCCTGGTGCACAGCAGGGCCTGGGGGGAGCGGTGTAAACGGTGGTAGAGGAAGAGATGTCTCTCTCCAGTCACCTAGTTTCCACAGCCTCAGCTTCCGTATCTGTAAAACTGGGCCTAACTCTAATCTCCTGGGAAATGATATCAGCTGGACACATGGAATGAATTTCATTTCATTAATTCACCTTTTTATCCATGGGTGTTTTTTGCTTTGAAATAGGGTCTTACTCTGTAGCTCAGACTGGCCTCGGAATCATGGCAATCCTGTGCCTCAGCCTCATGGGTGCTAAGATTACAGGTGTGAGCCACGACACCCAGCTTAATTTGCATTCTATCTCATTCTTTTTATTTGTTTAGTTATTTTGGTTTCGTGTTTTGTTTAGTTTCTTTGGTGGTAAGGTCCCACAAAACCCAGGCATCCTCAAACTAGGGAGCCAGGGATGATTTCTAACCTTCAGATTGTCCTGCCTCTACCTCCTGAGTGCCAAGGTTACAAGCAAGCACACACATACCCAGTTCTTCAGTGCTGGAGCTCTAAGCCAGAGCTGTGTGCCTGTCAGACAGGCCCTCTACCAACTGAGCCACACCCCTCCCCCCGAGCCTTAGTTTTTAAATTTTTTTATTTACTTTTCTATTTGTATGAGTGTTTTTGCCTGCATGTCTGTAAGTACACCACATGTGTTCAATGCCCAAAGAGGCCAGAAGAGGGCGTTAGATCCCCTAGAACTGGGACTATGTGGGTGCTGGGAACCAAACCTGGGTCCTCTCCAAGAGCAGACAGTGCTCTTAACTGCTGACTCATTTTTCCAGCCCCTGATTTGCTTTTTAAAATACATTGCTGCACTTAGTAAAATTCACTGTTTGGTTATAAGTATCTGAGTGTTGATTTAAGCTTGTGGATGCATGCCAGACACCACAATGCAACCACAGACCTACCCCTCCAGGAAGCCACATGCTGTCCCTTGTGGCCAGGCCCTCTTCCTTAGCCCAGTTCCTGGCCATGGTTGAGTGCCCCGTTCCTATAATTTTGCTGTTTCTAGAATCATATAGACTCCCACAGTGCACAGGCTTCCACGTCTCATGTCTGAGATTGGTCCTTGCTGCTATGCGCACCAGTAGCTCACGCCTTTCTGCTGCCCTCCCTCGGAAAGGAAGTCTCGTCACTCAGGGTCAAGGTCACAGAAAGTAACAGACTTACTGCCTTCTACATTCCCCAATGACTTAGTCCCCACCCAGCTCTCTGGAACTCACTTCTAGCTCGGGATGGCTAGGGGAAGCAGAGCCCAAGGCCACTGTCCTGGCATGTTTGTCATCGGGACTGCTGAGACCCCACAAGCCCCTCCACACAGCCTCCTGTACAGCAGCTCATTTGCAAAATAGCCATCAATACCCCAGCTCCCTCAGAGGACTTGGAAACTTAGGAACAGGTCTGAGCTTTGGTTTAATATGTATAAAGTCTAAGCCTCTAGAAGTGGAGGTAGAAAGGCCCAGCAAACAGTGAGGAATTAGGATTTGCAGGTGAGGTCAGTGTGAACACCTTTTGGCCAGGTGACAAAGGCAAAGACCCACAATGACAGAAAGACCAGGGCCACGGCCTTGGAGAAAAATGCAATTGGGACCCAGTCATGGAAAAGTTAGAAAACAGACAGAAATACTGGTGGGCCGTGGCCAGATGACATGGACTAGATGCCCATGATGAACACTGAGCTAAGTCTGTCGGATGGCTCTGCCTATTGGGAGGGCAGACAACGTGGGGGCAGTGTCAGGACAGGCATGGGTAGCCGGGGGCCGGAAGGACGGAGTCAGTAAGGAAGCCATGGAGGTAGAGGGAGGGTGAACTCTCCTAAGAAATTTGGAAAAAAATGAAAGCAAAATAAGATAGTGGTAGTTCTCATAATTTTGACAATAACAAATAATAGTATCAGTCCCTGGATATTGGATTCTAAGTTTGGGACAGGCAATGCTCAAAACACTTCAGGAGCTATGGATGTTCTTCTAAATGGTCATGTTGTCAAATTGCCTTCTAAATTTTTATGTTTATATGCATAGATCTGTGGGGCTCCCAACCTTGGTCAGAGAAGCTTCTTGCTGCAGTGGGCACTGGTTACTGCAGAGATGCAGCACTGTTTAAAGTGCTAAACATAAGGAACTTTGAGTACTCAGCCGTAGATGGGACATCTGTTGTAAATGCCTTCCCAAAGCTTTTTCATAACTGAAAGGGAGTGGAAAGAATCAAGAGCCAGAGGATGGGAGGAGTGCCCCAACATGCTGCTGCACACGTGAACCCCCAGCAGGCGTGGTGACCTGTGCAAGACCCATACAAGGTCAAGCCAGTTAAAAACTCCAGCGTGGAGGGCGAGAGGAGCTCCTGAGGCCCCATCCCTACTGGGGAGTCACTGGCAATTGATGTCTGCTGGGAGACAGAATCACTTCTTTGGGGGTGTGGCCCCATGCTTCAGTGGATGACTCCATACCCATGTGCATATGGCCAATGCTAACTGTACTCAGTGGGTTAAAAGTTAATTAAAAAGGAGGACATGAAGTTGGGAGAGAGATGTGACGGGAGGGGTGGTGGTCCTAGCGGGAGTCAGAGGGGGAGAATGAGGGGTGGATATGATCAAGATACACTATATAAATATATGAACTTTTCAAAGAATTTTAAAAAAACACTTTAGGTTCCCTAACACTGTAATCAATGCAGCAACTCTAGGCACATTCTATGAACACTAAAGCCAGGGTCTGAGACTGGCCTCCTGGGAGCTGAGGCCCTGGAGAGGTGCAGAGATGGGGAGGCTAGAGTTCAGGGGAACTGTAACTAGCATGAGTCAGGGATGGGAGAGCTGAGCCTTGACTCCCACTGCACTCCAGGGAGCAATGCTAGGCTTCGCTGGAGACCTGGGAGTGTTTGGCAAGGGAAGCCCTAGGCCAGACTGGAAGGTGGGAGAGAAGGAGCTTGTGCTAGAGGGCTTCAGCTGTCAACTTGACGCACTTGGGTGGAGGGATCCTCAGTTAAGGAATTTCCTCCATTGAACTGGCCGGTGGCCATGTCTGCGGGGCAGTTTCTTGATTGTTTGCTGAGTGATCTCGGGTCGAGTCTTCTGGTGCCCAGGATTAATTAATCAGTGTTTACATATCAGCCCACACCCATCTGGCCTCACTCCTGTCTGAACCTTGGGCTCTAATAAAGAACACTGGAGAATGCACCTCCCTCAAGACTTTGCTAGGCAGATCCAGATGTTATGTAACATCAATGGCGATGCAGCTCTAAAGGGAGAAGTCCCCCTTCTTAGGAACACAAGGTTCCATCAGAAACGGAAGTGAATCTTTTCCAGGGCTGAGAGCTGGACAGAGTAGAGCTCCACCCATCCTAAGAACAATGCAGAGAAAGCCAGAGGGACCGTGAGTGCAGAGTGCCCTCTGGTGGCTAGCATCGGAAAAACAATGGAGATCCCAATATCCTTCCCCTCATTTTATGGTGCTGAGGATCAAACCCAGGGCCTTACACATGCTAAGCAAGTACACTACCACTGAGCTCCGCCCCAGTTCTTTAAAGCAAAGTCAGATTTGGCCTCTCATGCCATACCTTGCTCCTGTTTGGGTTTTTGTTTTGTTCTGTGGTACACCTGAGTATCATCTAATAATGTCCCTGTGGGCACTGCAGCACGAGCTCATATCAAAGGATGTAAGCTACTCGGGGATCTCCAAGTATCCACCAATGCCCAAGGTGTCTGACTACCACCATCTTAAGAGACTGTCTTTATGACCAGACTGGACTCCAAACTTGACAGACCACACCCTGGGGTCCAATATGCTACTTTCTTCCAGAAAACCCCAGCAGGTCTGGGCCAGGCACAGTGGCAACCTGGAAACTGAAGGGATAAGTCAGCTTGGGGTCAGACCCAGTGGATCCTGGCTGGCCTGGCTACAATCTTCCTATCTCCGGCCAAGCCCCTCCCCAAGACAAGAAGACTGTGTCTAGGTCCTAGCCAGTTGCTCCCCATGGGGGGGGGGGGGCTCAAGGACTTCAGTCCCCAGCCCCAGGGCCATCCCATCCCCTCTCTCAGCAACCATCACAACACTACCAACAAGCTCTGAGCCGTACAGCTTTGTGCTTACCTGTCAGGATACGCGAGCCAACTCACTGAGTACTGAATCACTCTTTGCAGAGGTGTGAGCACCCCCATATGAACTTGAGTTTCCTTCTGTGGACCCACAATGGGAGAAGCCATTTTTCAAAGGCTCAGGGAACATCCAGAAACTTCACAGCAATGCTGATAACCATGACCCAAGGCTAGGAGCGGGCTGGCTGTGTAGCCATTTCCTGAGAATTGGCTGAGGAAGGAGGGGGGCCGGCCTCAGGAATCTCCTGAAACTTAACACACAAGAAGTTCAGAAAGTGACAAGACTCAGGAGGCTCCAGCCCCAGGCAGAGGTTGTAAAAGCAGTGAACAACTGCTGGCCAGCGCAGACTCTGTGGTGGAGCTTGCTGGAAGCTGTGCAGCGAGCTCCTGGGATGTTGCTTGGCAAGTCCATCACCCCTGCTGGGGTGTGCTTTCCAGTGATATGGTCACTCACACTCCTGTAATTAACACTCAGTAGCTCACCAAGCTAGACTTGAGTGCAATGTTTTCTTTGGTTTATCACTGGGGCGCTATCTGAGGTGAACAGACATTTTCTGTTCCCCAAGAAAAGACACAGAACAAAGGGCCAGTATCACGAGGCTGGTCCACCAGCTCAGGAAGAACTCTGCCTCTCTCCACCCTCTTCTTTGTGTTATGCGATCTGAGCTCACTGGTCTCCATGACTCCAACAGACTTAATGAGAGGGGAGAGCAGCAAGGATCCAAGGAGGAAAGAGAATGGCAGGATAGAGGAGAGTCCTGTGGGTAGAGTGGATGGAGGAGCGTTCGGATGGAGGACACAGGTTTCAGGCAGCTGGGGAAGAGATAGGTTGCTGCTGAGTAGAAAGGATGCCCTTGATTGTTTCTGGTGAAACACAGTAGAGGTAGAACTTTTATTATTGATTGCTGGTACACCTCAAATCTCTGAATGCAGGAAAACCCCAATTTTACGGATAAGGACATCAGAGCTGAGAGAGGGTCTGAACCTTGCTGAGGGTCCCTCAGCTCATTCAATTCCAAGTACATCTGGCTGATTCCAAAGTCCACCCCATCCCTCTGGGAGGCTCAGCTACAAGGAACAACACCATAAAGAAGACAGGCAAGGGTGAGATTGCCTAGAAACCAGCTCAAAATCACTGGCCCCCATTTTGTGCCAGGCCCTATCCAGTATCCAGGCACTCAGGATATACTGTCACTTAGAAAGCTCCCCAAAGTTACAGGCTAAAGTAGAACTTCAGTCAGCTTACAAGGAAGGGAAGAACTGTGATGGTTAGAGTTGTCAACCTGACACCATGTAGAATCATGCAGAAGGGTTGTCTAGATTAGTTCGGCCTGTGAGAGTGTCTGGATGAGGCTGTATTGATTGTGTTAATTAGGTGGGCTGATCTGCCCACTGTAGGTGGCACCATTCCCTAGGCAGGGGGTCCTGAACTATGTAGGAGTAGAGAAAGAGAACTGAGCCCTGGCATGCATACATTAATTCACTATTATCTGCTTTTGAATGTGGATATAATATGACCAATTGCTTCAAGTTCCTGCTGTCTTGAGTTCTCCACAATGCTGAACTGTGACCTGGAACTGTGAGCCAAATAAACCCTTTCTCACTTTAAAGTGCTTTTCTCAGGGTGTTTTATCACAGCAATGGGACACAGAGCTAAAACTAACTTTGATTTGCTGTTTGCTTTCCATTTTAGAGCCCAAACTCTGCAGTTAGGATATGATGTTATAAAACATACACTGTAAAATAACTTGTCAGACACAACCTCAAAGGTTAGTGTTATTTTCCTACAGGACATCAACTGATGTATATGTAAGTTTATACTTAGTCCAGTCTTCCTTTCTCACAGCATCTTCACAATTATAGATGCATATATATTTATGTATATGCACATACAGATGGAGAGAGAGAGAGAAAGGGGGGGGAGGCTTTCTTGGTGTACCTTAGAGTAAGAGTCTCATCCTCACTCTGATTCTCTTATGAGTTAAGTAGATATTTTTATGCAGGCTACATATATATCTGTTCAAGAGTCAGAGTTTAAAAAAATGAACCTTCATTTGAAACCTGAAGAATGATGGAGAAAAAGTATCCCAGGCAGTACATACAAAGGTCTGTGGCAGGGAGGGCTGCAGAAAGGGTTAGCTCACATGTACTGCAGCATCTGTGACCAGGGCCCTTACCAGCAGTTACTGTGTCAGCATCATGCTATGACCACGGAGTCAAGTCCCTCCTGTCTGCCCCAGACACATGCAGCAGCTTTGTCCCAGTAACACAGACCTGGGCTCTCAGGGTGGTAGAATAACCATAGTCCCTACATCACAGGGCTGTAGCTCTGTGCCATCCTTCTCTATTGATCACAGGAGTCAGTAAAATATAGCAACAAAGTCCTAGTTCCTAAGACTGGAGATGTTCCCATGAGACTCCATCCAACTACATCAGCAGGCTGCAGGGTAGAGAAACAAAATCTTAGGCATCTGGGGTTCCGGGCCAGGCCTTGTCCACCTCCGGCAGCCTCTGGACTGTGCTGTCTCACACTCAGCATGGTGTAAACACCTACCCAGGGAAGCTTGTCAAACACCGCAATGTGACAGTGACCGGATGTGGATTCCACCCAGACCATGGCTCTCCACTCAAGGCTTCCTTCACTCAACCCTGATTCTCTGCCTAACTCAACACCTCACTCAAGACTGGAATGCTGGAAGGAGTCCCCACCATGTGAACAGAAAGGAGACCCCAGCCAGAGGCAGTTGCTTCATCCTGTGACCAGACAACATACTTGACGTTCCTAAGCCCGTTTCCTAATATGGAAATAGAAATATTCACATCATTAAAGGTTCGGAGGTCATGAGCAGCTCAGTGTTGATCATAGGAAAATATAAATGTGTGTTTTGTTCACAGATATGAAGACTGTCACAAGTGTTCTTAAAAGTCTCACAAGAGGAAAAGTGCAGAAAATAACTTGCAAAAGTAACTTGGGGAGGAAAGGGTTTATTTGGATTACAGGCTATAGTCTGTCACTGAAGGACGCCAAGGCAGGAACTGAAGCAGAGAGCAGAGAGGAATGCTGCTTACTGGCTTGCCAGACACCTGTCTTATACAGTCCAGGCCCACCTGCCTAGTGATGGCACTCCCCACAGTGGGCTTGGTCCTCCTACATCAACTAGCAATCAAGAAAATGCCCCAGAGACACGCCCACAGGCCTGTCTGATGGAGGAAATTCCTCAATTCAGATTCTCTCTTTGTACCTGTGTCTAAGTTAGTGTCAAGTTGACAAAACCAACCAGCACACCTTATCATTTGCCTTGATTGTCTCAGGACAGGAGCTGACACTACAAAGACCATTTTTTCCTATTTTTCTCATTAGATGCATAGCAATGCAAAGGACATTTCAAATACTGCCTTCACCCCCACCCCAGGACAACAGAGGGTAACAGAAGCTTGAGGTTAAGCTTAAGTTTGGGAGATTTGTTCATCAAAGAGCAGCGGAAAACGTTAAAACATAAAATCAGAACACCAGCACCAGGCAGAATTCATCTCCACCTTCTCTGTATGGCCGCCCCTCTGAGAACTGACTGGCCATCAGAAGACCGAGCATGGGGACCCTCCACAGCTCCTAGCACTGGAGGCAAGTTTCCTATCATGAATCCCAAAGTGGTGTTCAAAAGTTTGCCACCAGGGGGCAAAGAAGCTCTCAGAACATGACGTGCGTGTGTGTGTGTGTGTGTGTGTGTGTGTGTGTGTGTGTGTTAACTTAATCTCAATCTGAAACCCCAACAGAGACAGATTTATAACAAAAGTTGAAGGTATGATTGAACACAAAGGTTTTCTGATAACATTTTGATAAAAGGCTAACAGCTCTGAGGACTGCTCCTGTTCAGACTCTGAAAACCTTTGTTTAAAATGGAAAGGGGTCATCTAGAACCGATAACATATTAATTCCCATCAACCACTGACTACATCCCACACCCTAGGAAAGGCAATTCTGCAGCTGAGTTAGCAGAGAGCAGAGCTCTGGGGGCGGGGGGGGGCGGGCTCTCCTCCTATTCCCATCAGTGCCCCATGTCCTCAGTTTGCAGACCTAGAAAGGAAGACTTTCAGCTAAAGAAGAGTGTGGATCATCTACTCCACCCAACTCTGGAGCCCCAGCGCCTCCCTTCCTTTTGCATCCGCTGTTCTTCAAAGCCCCTCGTCCCTCAGCACTCCCTCCGCACACTACACAACGCCTCCCTTCCTTCTGCATCTGCTGTTCTTCAAAGCCCCTCGTCCCTCAGCGCTCCCTCCGCACACTACAGAGAGAGCTTTCAGGTCTCCCTTGTACTCACATCCCACTTCAAATCTCTGGAAGTGCTGGGTGTTTGTGTCACCCCGCAATCTCGATGTTGAAGTCTACCCCACAAAGTGGTGGTATCAGGAGGTAGGGCCTCTGGGAGGCAATCAGGTGGACAAACTGCTGGTACCTTTAAAGAGATAGTGGTGCATGCCTGAATCCCCAGCATTTGGGAGATTGAAGCAGGAAGACTAAGGATTTGAGGCTAGCCTGGGCTATGATGATATCCTGGAGAGAGAGGGGGGGGGCGCTAAAGGTGGGCGGGAAGAGATGCTTAAAGCCTAAAACAGACAGTTTGGTGGGCGGGACAGGAGCAGGGCTGGTCTGCAGGGCCATGGGAGCTCAGAGGTGCCACCTATGAGGGCTTTTTACCACATCTACAAGTGCCTGGTCAACTGGGAAGCAGCCTGGGGGATGAGGGCTTGCACTCTTCCCATAAAAACTTTCATAGTTCTGCCCAGCATGGTGGTACACACCTGTAATTCCACCATTAGGCAGGCTGGGATAGGAAGGTCTTGGATTTGAGGCCAGCCTGGGCTACATCGTAAGACCCAGGCTCAAAACAATAGTAATACAAATAAAAACTTCCACAATGCAAAAGGTCATGCTTCTTATGAACTTGTATGGTCTGCGAACTCTGCTGGCTTGGGGTTTCCTGGTGGAAGAGTGATGAAATTTGGTGTGTTGACTCTAGAGGGCAGAATGCAGTGCAGTTTCTGACAGCTAGTAACATCATCACAAGCTGCTTTTTCCTTCAATGCAAACTTTCACACTCAGCAGAGACTTTAAGGACACAGTTTAAAAAACAAAACAAAATACCCCTTTTTTGGTGCCATAGAACCATGTGACAAAAAAGGGACCAAACAGCACACAGGCCAGTGGAACCGATCACTCCTCATGTGGCAAGGCACTGTTCAGCATTTACAGGTATTAACACTTGCTCCCTGGGATCCTCTTCCCATCCTGCCTCTTTTTTCTCCCTATCCCGCTCTCAGCCAAGAGCAACACAGTTCAAATGTGGTCAAACATTCAAGTCCCAGGAGCAGTGAGCAAGTTCAAGTTCAGGGCTCTAAGTTGCCACAAGCATGGTCTTTGGTTTTCTCAGTTTGGGTTTTAGCTCAGGCTCTTTCAAGGAATGACCTGTTGAAGAGCGCCATCCCTGGGCAAGTGGGTCTGGGCTGTAAGAAGAAAGGTGGCTGAGACAGGCACAGTGGTGCATGCCTTTAATCCCAGCATTCAGGAGGCAGAAGCAGGCAGATGTCTGTGAGACTGAGGCCAGCCTGGTCTACATAGAGACTTCCAGGCCACTTGGTGTTACAGGGAGACTGTTCGTCAAAAAGAAAAGAAAAAAGAAGAGGAGGAGGAGGAGGAGGAGGAGGAGGAAGAGGAGGAGGAGGAGGAGGAGGAGGAGGAAAAGATGGTGGTGGTGGTGGTGGTAACTGAGAAAGCCGGGAAAAGCAGACCAGTAAGCAGCGTGCCTCCCTGGTCCCTGCTTCAGTTCCCACCTCCAGGCTCCTGCCTTGGCTTCCCCGATGACGGACTGTAACTGGAGGCTGAAATAATATAATACATGCTGAATGAACATCTCCTTACCCTTTAATGCCATATATGCAACATTCTACAAAGGATCAGAAAATATTTCCCCCCAAAAGATGAGTTAGTCTTGTCCTAAATCCTAAAACCCAAAGCGAGAATCTTGAATGATACCGTCATGACCAGGGTTTTCTCTCTTAAGCATCAGCGTTCAGTGTGCCCCAACACTCTCTGAGCCCTCCTTAGAATGAAACACTGAGAGGATAACAGAGGACACAAGGTGCTGAGCTGGCGCTTTCCAGGCCCTCCAGACACAGACTACAATTAAGCCTCAGGGGAGGCAGAAGACACTCCTTAAGGGGACTTAAGTAGCTTGGCAACAAACGGTGGGGCCAGGATCCACTGCCACAGAGGTTGTGAGCTTAGCAGTGTCGCTGGGGCAGGCTGAATGATGGCCCCCAACGGAAGCCACCATTCCCAGAACTTGAGACTGCTACCTTGCCTGGAAAAGGAATGTCAAAGCTGTGCTAGGTGAGGATCCTGAGATGGGGAGATCACTTTGCATCTTAGTGGGACCCATGGGATCACAGGGACCCTCTGCAGCAGCAGCAGAGGGCATGGCCACAGAGGCTGGTTGGACTGATTTCAGGAAGCCAGCAGTCTTGGGTATGGGAATCTCCAGAGGCTGGAACAGGCTAGGCCACGGCCAGACATGCCCTGGAGCCTCCAGCAGGAGCCAGGCTTGCTCACATTTGGATCAGCCTCCACGACTGACTACAGACTTCTGAACTCCAGAACTCTGAACTCAGTATGGGGATTGCCAGAGCAGGCCAGGACTTGGCTGCTGCTACTACTGGCCCTCATCCTCGCCCTCCATAGCCGGTTCATCTTGGGAGGAGGCGGTTCAGCCACCACCTTTTACAGACCACAAAAGGGCCTGGACAGAGAGCTGCAGAACCCGGAGAAGGATGTTCAGTTCACTCACGGGGGCCCCTGACCATCTCAACAGAATGCATTTGTGAATGACAACAGAAGATGAAATCCAGGAGGCAGATAGGCTGGAGTCACCTATAAGTAGATTTCTCCATGTTCTCACCTTTTAAGGGACCCACCCTGATAATGTCTCCAAATGTGGAAGAGATCCTTGGTAAGAGAAGAGGTGGCACCCTCCCGGCTTCCTTCCTGGAATGTTATGGCATTCAGATTAACCAGCGGGGTCCTCCTCGGCCCTGCAGATGCCCTCTGCGCCTCAGACAGCTAATGTCTGGCATTTCCCCTGACAATGGCCAGGCCCATAAACAGATGACCATGGAAAGAAGCAGCATGTCCAACCTATAGATCCACCTTCAGGTTAACTGATTCAGACATGCTCTAGTCCTTGACAACGTGCTGCTATCTAACCCCAGCTCAGGCAGGCTCTGAAGAGTTCATCAAGGCCAAGGTAATAACATAGCCCTCAAAATCCTTGAAATAAATAAATGGGACTACCAAAAAGAATGGGTTTGTAAGATGTTTCCTGGGGCTAGAGAAAAGGCTTGGCAGTTACAAGCACTAGCTGGTCTTGCAGAGGACCTGGGGTACAGTTCCTAGCACCCACATGGCAGCTAATAACCATCCATTACTCCAGTTCCAGTGGATCAGATGCCTTCTACTGGCCTCCATGAGCATCACATGCATGTGATGCACTTACATATATGCAGGCAAAAGACTCCACACACATAAATAAAAATAAATTTATAAATTTAGCCTGGAGAGATGGCTCAGCAGTTAAGAGCACTGACTGTTCTTGCAGAAAACCTGGGTTCAGTTCCCAGCACCCACATAGCAGCTAATAACCACCAGTTACTCCAGTTTCAGGGGATCTGATGCCCTATTCTAGCCTCCGTGGGTTTGCATGTATATGGTGCACTTACATGGAGGTAAAAGACTCATATACATAAAATAAAAATTAATAAATGTTTTAAAAGATTTTTAAATATGTATCCTTAAAAGCTGAACATGCTAGCACACACCTAAAACTGTAGCACTCGGGAAGCTGAGGCAGGAGAATCGTGCAATGGAAGTAAGTCTGGGCCACATATCTCAGTGCCCCATCTCACCCAAGGATATTTTCTTAAAATCCAAAAGGGAGCACAGATCTTTCTAAAAGAGAGAGCACAAGGCTAAAAGTCCAGCCACAGTGCTGGAAGAGGAAGGGACTGTTCTGGTGGGCATCTCCTATGGAAAACACACCCAGCTTCACATTTTGGGAGGCAGGAACACCTGAAAATGCACACAGAGTTGACAGTGAGCACTTACTGAGGTCTGAATTGTGACCATAAAAAATCCCATGTCAGAGCTACTGATATCAATGCCAATTGGTAGATAAGGAAAGAGAGGCAAAGGGCGTTAAACACCTTGGCCTCAGCCTCAGACAGGACACAGTGGTGTAGAATGACAACCAGGGAGGCGATTTCAGTAGCAGCGACGTCTGCGCTACCTGTCTCTGGCCGACACAGTCAGGTGAACCGGTGACAGAGAAGGAGCGTTACCCACGAGAACTGCACTGATTGGGCCGCAGGGAGCTCCGCATAGAAGGCAGCAACTCCCAGGGAAGTCCATGGGCCACACGGAGCTCCGCACGGGAGGCAGCAACTCCAGGGAAGAACCCCAGCGGCATCATGTCCAGCCAGGGGAACACCTGCCCCAACCCTGTTGGCTCATCCACATCTGGCAGCTAAAGGTAAAGCTGCAAACCAGGCCCTTGAAGGAGTGAGGGCACCAACTCCATGAGGCTCCATTCTCCACTATGGGAAGGCAGAGAATCATGTCTGCAGGGCACCCAGCACAGGGCCTGCCTGTTACACAGTTACATATTGGACACACACGGAGAAGGTTATAGGCTCTGAAACAAAAATACCCTCAGAGCTGCCCAAGAAAGTCATCTACATGGATGATCGTCTTTGAAACAATCGACAGCAGTTATGTAGGAAAGAATAAACACACCCTAAGAGTGACAATGGTTCAGCACACAGCCCTCAAAGCAATACTTAACTCACCTGTAACAGTCTGTATGCATCAAGGTGGATTACCCCCACAGCCAGAGGTAAGTCATCCACAGCACCCAGTGCCCAGTTGGTACTTAATTAATGTTGAATGAATCCTGAATCCCCTCTGAATAAAATCGGCCACTTTCCCTGCTCCTTTGAGCCATACAAAGCAAGCATATATTTAGAAACCACCCCAGCCCACTCGTTAAAGTAACGTGAGAGGCAACCACTGAGGAGCCAAGTTAAGCTGCACCTGCCAGTGAAACTCCCAGCTGTCCATGTCCAGGACTAGCAAGAGGTTATCTGCAGAAGCTCTACCTCAAGACAGAGTTCACTTATTCTGAAGTAACTCATCCAAGTGGTTAATGGCCTCCCTAAAAGAAATCCCACACCTCTGGCCACCACACAAGGAACTCATTACACCGGCTGCATCTTCTGGTCTCTGTGGCCAATGCCATCTTCTGAGCCATCAGAAAGCCAACACCCAGGAGCCGGCACTTGGACAGGCGGCATCCGGGGATGGTCAGATTTCTATCAGTAATGACACATGGCATTTCTTGTTGGCTCCAACTCAGGACTCCACCCATCTGCCCCCAACAGGCAGCTCTCATCTTTTAATATTTCCTGAACAATCAGGCCTTTAAGAAAACCCATGTACCAGGGTTAGCCCATCCCCAGTACAATCACTAGCTCAGTGCCCTGTCTGCCCTTGACAGCTCTCCAAACTCCACCACTCTCCACACATCCACCGCCTGTCAGGGAAGAGCCTGAAGACTCATCTCAGTCTAAGGCAAGGAAGCATCATCTCAAAGAGCCCTAACTCCACAGAAATTGCCCCAATGGCATTCAAGAGTCACCTCACTGAATGCATGCCACGACCCTGGATATAACTCTTTAAGCTCAAACCCTTGACCCCTACATCCCAGTGATTCCATTTGTATAAAGTCAGAAGTCAGGATAGCCATCACTAAACACTGAGAGAGTACTGAGGAGGTCCCTGGGACACTAGTCACACTTTCTCAGTATGATACTGATTGCCAAAGTGTGTTAAGAATGTAAAACCCAATGAGCTGTAGTTACTGGCACACTTTACTGCATGTAAGCTATTCATCTATAACAAAGGTAATACAGAGGGCTAGAAAGAGGGCTCTGTGGTTAAGAGCACTGACTGTTCTTGTAGAAGACCCGGGTTTGATTCCCAGCACTCACATGGTGGCTAACAGCCATCTGTTACTCTAGTTCTAGGGGAATTTGATGTCCTCTTCTAACCTCCGAGAGCACTACACAACACAAGTGCACTTACACACATGCAGGCAATACACTCATACACACAAACTAAAAATAATAATAATAAAATATTTATTTAAAAAGGTAACATAGCCAGATGTGACAGCATGCACCTGTAATCCTAGCACTTGGGAAGCAAGGCAAGAGGATCGCCATGACTTTCCAGGCAGCCAGGATGACACAGGGAGTCTCAAAAAATTACACACAAACACGCCACACACATAAAGTCAATATAAGCAACATGCTGATTCATGTACCTTCTCAATTGGTTCTAGCAGTTTAGGGGTTGGAGGTGGGCGGTCAATAACATCCTTCAATCACATATATCACCCTATCTTTCTCAACAGCCTGAAAAACCAGTTGTTCCTGCCAGGGCCGGCAGTGGTGGCAGAAACACTTTCAACGGCCCTGGAGAAAGGAGCCACCTCTGCCTGTATCACTGGCTGAGAGTAACTAGCTTGGCGAATGAAAACTCAGCCTTCCAGATAAAGGCAGACAGCCCACACAGTGATCTGCAGAGCCCCCTATTTTTAAAAGCGCCTGGCTGCACACAGGGGATGGAGGCTTCGACTGTAACACACAATGTTTTTCAAAACAGAGGCAGCACCCTGCCCCACCCCACACACGAACCTCCTGGCTTAGCCTCTTCCTAGCTGGCCAGGGATGGGTGAGTTCTGGGAACTTAGCCATTCATGAGTCACCCTTTTGGGCCCTGACAGCTGCTCCCTGGAGAGCAATCGGTTTCTTTCAGGAGATCAGTGTTGGTGTCTGGGGTCCACAGTGCAGTAACTTGGAAAAATCAAACTCTCTCCTCTTTTAAGAGCAGACAGGACAAGCGAGAGAGAACAGGGAGATGAAACCCTCTCCTTCCTGCCCGCCTAACAGGAAGTATTCATTTCTGAGTCCCTTGGTCAGACACTCATAGGGCTGGACTAAGGTAAATTTCTCAGCACCTTACCCCAAAAGCTGTGGTGCAGTGGACTGGTCCCAGGCAGTCTGGCCTTTCCTGGCCACAGGACAAAGCTGAATTGACCTGGCCTCACAGGAATTCTCTTAGCTGTGTTAACAGCTTTGGAATATTTGGAGTTGTATAAATTGCTGTATAAACTGGACAATCTTTACTGAGCCTGCTGAATGTACTTTGGTAGAACTGACCAAACTTGAACAAAATTAAATACCTGTTTCTCAGTGTGACATGCCCAGAGCAGCCCCTGGGAATGCATGGGCCACTCTGAGTTCTGGGGGGGGGGGGGGGGGGGGGGGAGGGCATGCTTAGACTCCCTGGGACTTCTCCCCTCATCCTCCTGGGGCTACTGATGGCTCCACAGGAGGGGCTGGATGGCCCCTGGCACCTGCACTGAGATGTTACTCGAAGCTCTCTCTGAAACACACTAACACACCAACAAAAACACACTAGCTGGAAAAGGAAGGAAAAGATCAACAACCGGAACATAGTCATCTGCAACAAAATCCAGTTCTGGGACTGGAGACAGGTCCTTCTCTCTGGGCCTCAGTTTCCACACGTGAAAACCTCAAGAGCATAGGCACAGCATCTGTCCTGTCCCTTGCAAGCTCGTAGTGTTTTGATTCCAGTTCAAAGACAGGTTTAAAGGAACTTCTTCTATGAGTTGTCAACCTTTCAAATTCCGGGTGACTCTCATTCGAGGTTGAGACATCTTGAATTCTCAATTCTCTTGGAAAACTGCTGTCCTGGGTCCTCCCTTAGCTGCCTGGGAACATTTCAGTTGGAAATTCCTGAACCTAAGTCTAGATTTTTTCTCCTAAATATTGCTTAAAGTTTTTCCATTTTTACTTCAGCTGGAATACTCACAAATACACTACTGAGTTAAGGGATTTCACAAAAAGAGTTATTTCTGAAAATCCATGAAATGGGAATCTACCAAGCAGGGGCTGTACCCTAGGGACTGGATCCTGAACCTCTGTGTGCTAACTGATCCCCATCCTGCACGCATCGCAGTTCCTCAGCCTTTCAGCTAAAAACATACGTTTGGGAAGTGGGACAGCCAGGCAAGAGGTGGGCAGGCTCCTGTGGAGACGAAGCATCTGTGTTTTGTCAGCCTGCTGGATGAGCTGGATGTGCAGGGACAGCTGGGTCAGCCAAGTTCTGGAGGTCAAACTACAGGCCAGCTGCCACAACGGGAAACAAACAAGAAAGCAAGAGCGCGCAGAGAGACCCTAACAAATGCAGTGTGCGATGTGACAGAATCCTGCGGCAGAAGAACAGGGCCCTGTTCAGATACTTGTTTCTAAAAGTTTTTGTTTTTAAATTTACGTGTGTGTGAGTCTATGCCACCGTGGATGCCCTGGAGCTACAGTTACATGTAGTCTTGAACTGCCGTGCTGGGAATTGATCTTGGGTCCTCTGGAAGAGCAGCAAACTGCTCTTAACCACTAAGCCATCTCTCTAGCCCCTCTTCTGGACTTTTTTTTTTTTTTTTTTTTTTTTTTTTTTCCTGTGACAGGGTCTCCCTTAGCCCCAGTGGCCTGGAACCTGCTATATAGACCAGGCTGGCCTTAAACTCATACAGATCTGCCTGCTTCTGTCCCCTGAGTGCTGGAATTAAATGGGTGTGCCACCATGCCAGCCTATTCTGGAACTTTAAAAAAATTTTTTCTTATTTTTATTTTATACACATCAATGTATTGTTTGCATGTGTGTAAGTGCACCCGTGTCATGCAATGCCCACAGAGGTCAGAAGAGGATGTCGGATCCCGTGGCACTGGAGTTACAGATGGTTACATGTGGGGTGCCAGGAACCGAACCCAGGTCCTCTTCAAGAGCAGCCAGTGCTCTTAATCACTGAGGCATCTCTCCAGCCAGCCCTGCTCTGGATCTTTTAAAGGAACCAGATAGGCCAAGAGAAGGGGAAGGAGTCTCAGTTCTGAAACCAGCAATTCACTGGTAATAACAACAATAACACTGAGCTTTACTCTGCACCAGGCACTGTTATCATCATCCCTATCTTAGAAACGATGAAACTGAGGCACAGTACGCCCACAAACAAGGTCCCATGGCAGCAAGTCGTAAGGTGCATGCAGCTGCCTCTTGCACCCAGGTTTCTGACCTCATGCTCTCTACTGCCTTGCTCCGATGTAAGGTACCACAGACCCTGCACCTTCACTGGCTGGGATTCGGGACTGCACGCTACCAGCCTTATTTGCTATCAACCATGGTGGGGCTTATTTGTGTGGGTTCCTTGCTATGTGAGTACCATGCACGCTGATATCTGCATGCACAGGCTACTGTTCAGGGCTACACACCCAAACCCACACCAGCTATTCTCTGGGCATCGTTTGGAGGATTTTAAGTACTAATTTGGGGGCTGGAGAAATGGCTCAGCAATTAAGAGCACTGGCTGCTCTTGCAGAGGACCCAGGTTCAATCTCTACCACCCACATGGAGACTGACAATTGTCTACAGCGCATGTCATCAGTCCTCCCCTTCCACCTTGAGACAAAGTCTCTCTTGTTCGCTGCTGCATACACCAGGTTAGCTTGCCTCAAGCATTTAGGAATTCTCCCATCTTGCCACAGGAGTGCTGAGATTATAGACATATGGTTTTACGTGGAGTCTGAGTATTGAAAATCAGGTCCTCATGCTTGAGTGGCAAGCACTTTATCCACTGAGCCATCTCTTCAACCCCCTCAACTCTTTTGCAAAGGTAAATGCCCTTTCAAAATACACCTGCTTTGATAAGACAGGAAACCCCAGGGTAAGTCTTCAGGGTCCACCATGAAGTTCACAAAGTAGACACGCCATTGGAGGACTCCTATTAGTACTCACATCCACGCAATAAACAGAGGAACCACGTTCTCACACGCTGTCTTCCTACCACTGGTCGTCTTCGCTGAAGTCCACCATCTAGCCTAATTCATGTATTTTACAATGCAGAGCCTCAGAAACCCCATCCAAAATGGGCAAATGGACACCCTAAAACTTCTTTCTAGATGTAATTATATTTGCAAGCACAACAAAAAAAGTCAAATCATGCAATATGCACCCTCCCAAACCCTCAGCACTAGCTTGATGAGTGATTTTACATCAGTGAAGATGTGCTGAACCCTGTTGCCAAGCCACAGACCCACCCAGGCCTGAAAGTTGGGGGGGGGGGGGTTGAGGGGGGAGAGACACAGTGTCCTTTACTCCCTCAGTCCCTGCACAGTCTATTCTTATCTCCTTTCCCCTGGGCTGGGGGAGGGGGCTGTCTTTGTGAATTGCAGCTGGAAGGTTAGATAAGCAGGTGTTAAGTTTGAAAATGACCTTGCCCATCAGCTGGTGGGAACCAAGCAGACAAGGAAGTCACTGTATCACTGTGTGCCGGGCATCCCTGCCCCAGAAACGAGGTAGAGTGAGGCCTGGGAGAGGGATATGGGAAGCTTACACACACACACACACACACACACACACACACACACACACACACACACACATACACACACACACACACACACCACGGAAGCCATCAACAAAAGGAAACCGAATAATGTCACCCAGGAAAGTAAAACTGTCACTGAAGAGCAAAATTAAAAACCCAACATTAAGGATGTGTTGATGCGTCTTCCAAATGCAGCAGTAAACAAAGATAAACAGAAACGGAGCCTTAGAAAAACCAGGGGGAGAACCCATATTCCGTGTGGGAGCTGGCAAACTTCATTAAGAAAGCCCAGTCAGCCAGAGCCATGTAAATGGCCCTCACTGTAACCACCCTGGAAGAGGTCCAGCAGCCAGGACATGCTCTGGGAAGAAAGAGAATCCACTAACCCAGATCTCATTAAATGGGGTTAACTGGCTCAGTTCCCTGTAGCTCAAGGGGCCAAGTGAGAGCTGAAAGGAACACTTCTCAAAACCAAAAGGCCAAGCCCGCCAAACTAGAGCCTTTATTTTCTCACATCCTTACAGTCACTCAGCTTGACCTACTGCTGGTTGACCTGAAGCCCTCAGTCCTTGAAGAAACAGACCCTGCTCTGCCCCCATCAGCTCTCGTCACACGACACAGAGTAGAGATACTCTCCTGACACATGCTGGCCTGACTCCACACCGCCATCCCCACAGCGTGGTCACCACTGCCCAAGGATGAATCACCCCTGAAAGCCACATATTGTCCCCACTGAACAAAAGGGTGGGCCTAGGAGAAAGGCCCGTTCACATTTCCCCGCGAGCTGAGCCATCTCTTTCTGCCACTTCTGCAGGATGCTGCTTAGGAGAAGTCATTGGCTCTTTCACTTTTGAAAATGTTTTAAATTTACCACTAGTATGTGTGTAGGCGTGCATGACGGGGAGTTCCACATGCCAAGGTGTGTGTATGCAGAGATCAGAGGACGAATCTGTGGAGTTGGGTCTCTCTTTCCAACTTTACTTGGGTTCTAGGAATCAAATTCACATCTCCAGGCTTGCACAGGAAGGACTTGAACTGCTGACCCATCTTGCCCACCTGGTTCGTCCCCTAACTACTGTGGATGAATTAGAAACAGGTTTGGGGAAAAACTCAGCTACGCACAAAGAGCACACACACCAAGCGACAGCTGTGAATACCAAGCACACCTTCATTCAAGAAGCCAAAGACAAACAGAAGTCAATGTGCTGCTGGTGATAAAAATGTCTGGCTTACAGAACAGCAATTAATGCACCTCGGAGGCAGGTATAGACATTTGCTCCCATTATTGGCAAAGCTACCTTTGAAGGTGAGGCTTAGTAAGATCCTTGTTTTATATGTGAACAATGTATTGTACAGATAGGTCAAGTGACTTAACTGAGGTCAGAAAACTGGTTAGAGGGATGACCGTGACCTGAACCAATGCAGTGTGGCTCCGAAGCTCATTCTTAAATAAAAAACTATCATTGATTTCTAAACAAATTTAGTGTCACATTTTGTATACCTAATATATGCTAGATAAACCCATTTTTAACTTGGAATCATAAAATTAAAAGCCATGGAGAAATGGCTTTTCAGCAGTTAAAGAGAACTGGTTACTCTTGCAAAGGACCTGAGTTCAATTCTCAGCATCCACATGGAGGCTAACAACCATCCCTAACTCTAGTTCCAAGGGAATCCGATGCTCTCTTCTGACATCTTCAGACATTGCATGACATGGGTGTCCTTATATGCTTGCAGGCAACACACTCATAAACCTAAAATAAAAATAATAAATAAAATATATTTTTAAATATTAAAAGTTATGGGTTGGACAGATAGCTCATCAGTTAAGAGCACTGGCTGCTCTTGCAAAGGATCAGGGTTCGTTTCCCAACACCCACATGGTGGCTAACAACTGTCTGTTACTCTAGTTCTAGGGGGATCTGACATTCTCTTCTGACCTCCACAGATCTCCATGGGCATTGTACAACACAGGTGCACTTTAATACACATAAAATAAAAATAATAAATAAAATAGTTGAAAAAAAATGTTATGCTAACATATTCATGTTCAAGGAAAGGCTGTAATATTTGTCTTTAATGTAATATCTCAACTCCCCATGGCAGAGATGCTATAAGCTGGCTTTTTAAATACATTCCTGTGCCACATTAGAATGGTTTTTTATTTTTATTTTTATTTTATGAGTGTTCTTCCTGTATGTATATAAATGCACCACTTGCATGCAATGCCAGAGGAAAAGAGGGCATTGGATCCACTGGAACTGGAGTTAAGGACAATTGTTAGCCACCATGTGGTGCTGGGAACCAAACCTGGGTCTTCTGTAAGAACAGTGAGTAGGCTGAACCATCTGTCCAGCCCCACATTAGAATGTTTTGGTCAAGAACAGATTACATATACAACAGTGGTTCCATAGGGTACACTGACACTTTGTCTGTCTTAGTTTATTTAAATACACGGAACTCTATGATGCTCACACAGGTCTAAGTCACTAACATGGCATTTCTAAGAATAGATGCTACCAGTAGGCAATAGTGGTTGCACAGAGATGGCCTCTGCCAGGCAGTGTGCTGAGCATGTGAGTCATACCATCTCATTTAGGCCTAGGTCTCACACCCAATACCAATAGGATCTTTTACAGATGGAGACAAGGTTCATGGCGGTAATGTCCCTAGGCAAGGTCGTAAAACAGCAGGAATAAGATCTGAGGATTGTCAGATTCTAGTGTTAGGTTCTTTCTACTATATACCATCTGTCAGAGAAGTTCAAGATTTCCCAAGAAAAATAAATAGAAAGTATTATGAAATGTGGATTGGGAAAAACCAAGTCCAATGATTGAGTTGCCAGGTCACGGGGTCAGAGACTGCAGTGTGTGGCCTGCAGCCATAGGCCATCCAGGAGCCTCAGGTCCACCCTACCAATGGCCTCTGGCAAATTCCCACCTCTCTCAGGCCCTCTCTTCCCTCACCCATAAAGAAGAATGGAGAGATAGGGGAATCCTGAGCCTCAGCAGACCACGGGCCATGCCCAGCATCTGGGGCAAAGGTGCCTCTGGACAGCATATCTTTACCCTAGATGGCAGCTTCCCTTTTCTTCCCAGGAATAAGGCCTCAGGAGCAGGTTTCTAACTGTCCCTGGATTCAAGTCTTTATATGGAGGGTTAGGGAGGCATGGAGTCCTTAGTATAGGTGACAAGGAAGTCACAGGCTGCTCGGCCTCTGTGTGCTCCAGGGAGGAGGTGAGGAGACAGGGAGAGAAGCTGGACGGGGGAGAGAGATCATTTGAACCAGTGTTCCCCTGTCTGGGGTGGAAACACAGGCAGCCCTTAGGTTGGCACAGGAGCATATGCAGGCCATGCCTTAGTAAAGGTTTCTGTTCTTTGCAGTTACTGTAGCAAATGCTAACTAATGGAACCTGTGCATCAAGACACAAAGGACCCAAGGGGTGGTAGAGGCCCTCCATGTAGCAGTGTGTGGCACATACTAGAGGAGCATTCTGTAAATGCACACTGGCCTAGTGAGTCACATGTTCATCCGTTCAGCTCCAGCCAGCACTACTCCAAGTCATCCAGATGTACCAGGTGCATCTCTGTGGAGATGGATTTAAATCAATGGAAAATGGCTTAAAATACTTTCTTATTTTTTTAAAAAAAAAAGAGAGAGAAAGAGAGCCACATGCTCAGTAAGACAGCTCAGCATTACCAGCATGAGGACATGAGCTCGATCCTGAAAATCCGTGGGAAAAAAGCCACACATGACGACAAGCTTTGTAATCCCAGCACTCAGGGAGACAGAGATAGGACAGTCAGAGACAGAGCAGAGATAGCCAGCTTAGCCTACTTGGTCAGTTCTGGGCCAGTGAGAGACTGTTAAAACAAAACACACACACACACACAGGCATGTGACAGGTCACAGCCAAATGCCTTTTACTCCAAGAACGGAAGTTTGGTTTACTAGTATGATTTTTGGTTTATAAAGTTAAAATTTGTTAGTATAAGTCAACTCATTAACTGAATCCAAAGGGGAAAAAAACAGGAACAAAAATAGATGTCTCTGTAGATGCTCATCATGTTAAATCCCAGCGTCTTTTCCTGACTCTTAACTAGACAGGAACAGAGAGAAGCTTCCTTACGAGATACGAGCTCCAGCTGAGCCCAGAAGCATAGTGTGGGAACTAAGTCCTACAAGGCTCAAGAGTGAGCCCGGATGCCAGGCTGGCTGGCATCATTCAGGAAGGAACTGTCAAGCAGCTAGACGGACAGAAGGGGAAAAAAATGTTAAATTTCATTACTTTGAAGGTGATATAATTATATGTCTAGAAAAATATCCTTCCCTGCAAAATAATATTAAAAACAGATCTGAAAAACCATTAGAATAAACAGAATAATTTGATAACAGTAGCTCATATTAATAAAAGAAGTTATTAGTCAATTAGCTTTCCTATAGGAAGGAAGGGAGAGAGGAAGGAAGGAAGGAAAAACTAACTGCAATACAAGATAATGATTAGCTAGCAAAAATGATCATTCTAAAAATATATTCCTAATCAGGCACAGCGGCTCACATCTATAATCCCAGCACTTGGAAGGCAGAAGCAGAAGGATCACTCTGAGTTTGAGGCCAGTCTGAGCTACACAGTGAGTTCTAAGCCAGTCAGGGCTACTGAATGAGACTTTGTCTCTAAAAACTTCAAGAATATAAATATAGACAGACAGGTTCCTTCTATGGGCCCAGCTATTTGGGAGGGTGAGGCAAGAGGCTGGCTGGGTCCAGGAGTGCAGAGTTCAAGCTGAGACAGATTGTGAAATCCCATCTCAGAAAAACTAAAAATCTTACAGTATGTCCCTTCCTGTCCTCTGCCGCATTCTGGATTTTCCTGCACATGAATTCCGGTGGGACACCAGGATTGAACACTGTGACTAAACTCTGTATGTGCACAGACACCTGTGTGTGGTGACTGGAAACCCAGCCTCTGAGACTGTCTACCCCACAGCATCTGGGAAAGCCTAACAGGTCCTTCCTTCCCCGAATGGGAAGAGAAGACAGACTTTGTTTCCAACAATGACTCTTAGTAACAGGGCTGACTAGAGTGACAGCCCCACAGGGCCATCACCACTTATCTGCATTGACCCACCTGCTGTCCGGCACAAAGGCTCAACCTTCTCCTGCCCTTGGGCCTTTGCATACACTGTCCCTTTTGCAACTATAATTCTTTTCAAGAAGGCTGTATAAGGCCTACCTTCTCAACCTTCTAATTTGTATTCAAATGATATCCTCTCAAAAAAGCCCTCCCTGCGAGGCACGGTGGCACACACCTTTAATCCCACCAAAGGAGGCAAAGGAGGTCAGCCTGGTCTACATAGTGAGTTCTCCCTGTCTCAAATTCCACCCTCTAACTCTCCACCCTAGCTTATTTCTCCCCAGAGTACCTATCACCAGCTAATACACTTCATATGCATCTACTCACAGTCTTCCTACCTCACAAGAAGGTAAGCACCATCAATGTAGGGGTCACTGTGACACCATTCAGTGCTATTTCCCCACCCCACACACAGTCACACACACACACACACACACACACTCTCTCTCTCTCTCTCTCTCTCTCTCTCTCTCTCTCATAAATTTTAAAATTGGCTTTTAAAAAGGAGGGAGAAAGGCTGACATGCAGCTCGGCAGGAGATGACTTGCTGAGTATACTCAGGCCCCAGGTTCTATCTTCAACATGACAAATAAGAAAAGGTGGGGCCTCTTTCTCTGGCTTTGTTTCCCTTAGCTCCATGCCTATGGGGTTGATATCAAACACATTCAATCTTATTGAAGTGTGTGTGTGTGTGTGTGTGTGTGTGTGTGTGTGTGTGAGAGAGAGAGAGAGAGAGAGAGAGAGAGAGAGAGAGAGAGAGAGAGAGAGAGGTGGTTAGGGAGCACTTTCCTATAGCAAAGTTTTTCTTTCTTGGTAATGTTAGAATGCCAGGAGATACAGCACCTCTAGCAGATCTAAAGCATCACCAGCCTGGATCATGCTGACCTCAGAGGTACCAGTAGTCCTCTCCAGGCCCTCTCACTGCAGACACAACCTCCAAGCATCACTTGAAGTTCACAGAGGGGAGGAACTGGGTGGCCCAAGGAGGCACCATGAAGATATCCTGAAAGAGTCAGTCTGACTCTTCCAGAGCCAGACATGGAGGGCAAGCGTCAGAGAAAGGTCTGATCTAGATCAAAGGACTGAAAGGGTTACAGCAACCAAAGACAACGTCTCCACAGACCTGGATAAACAGGGCTTTCCTTTCCCAGATTCACCTGGACAGGTGAGATACCCTTTGTATTTGGGGAAGAGCAGCTGATTAAAACTCTCTCTGAGGGGCCCCTCAGGATGGCTCAGTGGGTAAAGGAACTTACCGCCAAGCCTGACACCCTGAGTTTAATCCCCAGGACCCATATGGTAGAAGGAGAAAGCCAAGCACCCCAGCTTGTCCTCTGATCACACATATGCCTTGGTATATTTCTACTACCACACATATAAACACAAAAATAAATAAATTAATGTTTAAAAAAAAATGCCTCACCCTGAGCCAGGGTGCAGGGCACAGGGTGCAGCTCAGGGGCAAAGCCCTCGGGTGCAACCTCAGTACCAAAAGGCTTTTTCAAAATCACCTCTAACTAACTGCCATAATCCAAAAGGGCATTCTGTCCCTGAGATTAGTTAATAGCCATTGCACCTGTTCATCAGAAGCTGCTAGTGGCCAGGGTTACACTGTCTACTCACTGTCCTCAGTACAAGCCCCATGCAGCAGGCCCTCCCTAACTATATAAATGAGTGAGATGCCACACTGCTCTTTAAAACCAATCCATGTGACTATCACAGAACAAAAACACTAGACATGAGAGCAAGTGTAATAATACTGTGATAACCACGGCAGAAATGAAAACTTTCCTACAGAAAAATAAGGAAGTCCTTCACGGAGGTGGAAGGACTGTCCTGACCGTCCACCACTGTCAGAACACTCTAGATAAAACAAGCACTTGGTAAACTCACATGGATAAAGTGTACATCAGGCCTAGGCACCTCAGCAAGCCAGGGCTGGGCTGCTCACAGCACCCTCACACAACTCTCTGAGCCCAACACTTGGTTTATGCAGTTGGAAAAGCTGATTTAACTCCTTTGCAAGTGTTCCACTCCTGCTTGGCAGGAATTTTCTATCAGATTCTCCAGGAGGGAGATTTATATGATGCCAATAGCCTCCCTCCAGAGAGGGCAGGTATAGGGACAGGTGCCACTGCGTGTTCCACCTGGGCAGGAGCCCCTAAGGGTCACTTTTACTGGATGAGGGTGGGCCAGACTCAAACCCCTCAAAGATATTCTTTTTCTACCTGCTGCGGTTCACAAGCTGTATTCTCAGTGGACACTATGTCATCGGAGCCGTTTCCGGGTTGCATGTCTTTAACTGCTTCCTGGGTACATGCTGGCATGCAGTAACCATACAGTATTAACAAGGTTCATGCAGCCCCTTACAGATAATGCATATGAAGGCAAAGTGACACTGGTGAGTTCTCTCTTAAGCTTTCCTTGTCTCCTCATCTAGATGACAGGTTCCACAAAGGCAAAGTCCATGGGCATTACGACCCCCAGGGGACTTGATAGAGTACTTGGTGTATGAGAAGGACCCAGATTACTATGCAATGAAATCATTTAAGGTGAAGGAGAGGCCAGGCATTCTGACAGCTCCATCTCGGCTCTGAGGTTGGCAGAACGGTTTATAGACAGGTAACAGCCTCAGGCCATGTGCTATACTGTACTATATGTTGGCAAGGTGCCCAGCAAATGACCTAAGCACTTGTTACCACACTAAATCCACACATCCACTTGAGGAACCAAGTCCTACTATTATCTCTTTCAAGGACAAGGCAGAGTCACTCACTACATTGACCAGCCTGGCTCAAAGTCACAGAGATTCACCTGCCTCTGCCTCCCAAGTGCTAGGATTAAAAGGAAGCTACGAGACTTCTGATTTATACTACTGGATTTTGGTTTTGCTTTGATTATAAATATGTCCTGGTTCTTTTCTCTTGGAATAAGAAGTATTTAAGTTGTTTTATTTTATATGACCCCATAAAATTTGGAGTTTTTAAAAGAGACTCTGACCTTTTAAAGCACTGGAATTTTAAAAGACTGTAGGACTTTTAAAGTTGGATTGTATTGTTTTCATTGTTGTTGCTCTTCCTTTGTTTTTTTTGAGACAGGATCTTACTATGTAACCCTCACTGACCTGGAACTCTCCGTGTAGATGATGCTGGCCTTGAACTCACAGAGATCTGTCTGCCTCTGCCTCCCTAGTGCTGAGATTAAAGATATATGCCACCACACCCAGCCTGGGATGTATTTTATATTATGATTTTGATACGAGATCTCAGGAACAAAGAAAGAAAGATTATGAAGTCTCTTTGTGTGTCAAGTTCACAGGAGTGGATGGTGCCAGTTAATTTTCATTGCTAACTTGACACAATGTTGAGTCACACGGGACGAGGGATCCTTAATTGAGGGATTTCTCAGATCAGACATGGCCATAGGCCATGTGAGAGGCTGTCTTGACTGATGATTGATGTGGAAGGGCCCAACCCATGAAGGCAGTGCCATCCCTAGGCAGGTGGATCTGGGCTGTACCCAGTGAGTGAGCCAATAAGTCATTTTCCTCAACGGTTTCTACTTCAGTTACTGCATTGTGTTCCTTCCTAGCTTCCTTCCTTCCCTGCGGCAGGGAAGTGAGAGCTGAAACAAACCCTTTCTTCCCCAGGCAGTTTAAAGCCATGGTGCTTATCACAGCAACAGAAAGCAGACGGGGACTTGGGAAGCTTCAGCAACTGGGTTAGAATCATCTTCAACCCCAACACCCTCCCCGAAGTTCCCTTTGTCATCAGGATAACTACCTGGAATTAGGAACGTGACTATAAGCTCCTAACTGGATTACAACACTCCTACTCTGCAACTCAGAAATTACAGCATTACAGACGTCCAAGCCCACCCCTGGGGCAGCCTCGGCAGTTCTGGCCCTTTCTGCAGAGAGGCTCTGAGCTCCCCTGTTCAGGGAGGGGGGAAAATGAGGGTCCAAGTAGATGAGAAGCTTGTGGGATGGTGAGAGGCCTGGCGCTTCCAGCCTGGGGAGGATCAAAGGCACTGGCTTAAATCTAAGACTTAGAATTACCATTGACCTTGGAGCAGATACTTAGAATTCAGCTTCCTCCCCTCTGAACAATGTATTTTACTGGCTTGCTATGAGGTCTGGGAGCCAACAAATGCACACAGCCTATTGGGAGGCACCCGTTTCAGCAGATATGATTATTTCCTATATAGAAATTAAACTCTTGAGAGACTGGAACAGAGTGAAGGTGTTGTTAATGGCTTCACAGGAGAGCTTAATTATCTTGTTTGTTGAAATGGAGCCTTTACGTTGCCTAGGTTAGTCCTAGACTCTTGGGCTCAAATGATCCTCCAACCTCAGCCTCTTGAAGGCTGGGCCTATTAGGTATGGGCTATACAGGCTCCACAGGACATTTTCGAAAATACTGTTCCATGTCCTGCCTTTGGCCAGAATAAGAATCAATAATGACTTTGGTTTGATGAACCAAAAAATTAAAGAAAACAAGACCTGAGGTTCAGAATCCCAAGTCTGGGTCTTGGCTCTTCCGCCTCTTGACTGTGGAAACACAATTCAACCCTTCCTTCCCTCCACCTTGCTAAGCCTTAGTTCCTCACCTTTAAAATAAACACCTATCTCAGGTCCTGGCCACATAATGGAGGAACTAAGTAGCTCCAGAGTATCAGAGGTGACGGATCTGTCCAATAGCTGATGTCTATGTGCCTCTGTTTAGAAACCCTCCATGTACCTCATCCTGTAATAGGCACTGACAAGGCATGCATGAAGGGCCCACTTAAAACTGAGCCTAAGGTAGCACGAACCAACAAGTTTGGTGAAAGATTCCAGTTCTCCCCCTGACATTCCTTTGCTAAGGAGGCAACTACATTCTAAGGAGTTGACTGGAAATGCTGAAGAGGTGGCTTGCCCAAGGTCACAGAACCCCAGATCAGAGGGGCTGCAACCCCCACCCCTGGCTGTCACCTTCTCTTGGATTTCATTTCCAGTTTGTGAAGGTCAGCTGCTGAATCTCAGGGGGCTGGGGGGATGGAAGCAGGTCCCTTTAGGTAGTAAATAGGAGCCAATAAAAACCAGTGACTAAAACAGCCCTGTGCTGCTCATGAGATGGAGGTCAGATAAGCGGACCTGGGAGAAGACAGTGACCCCAACCATAAGCAATGCGAGGAGCAGCTGCAGGACCAGCTGGGACAAATGCCAGCGCTGGATCAAGACCTTCCTGGAGCCTCCTACAAATGACTGCTTGTAGCCAATCCAGCCCACCAAAGCTTTACCCAGGCTGAGGGCTGCTGTGTATCAGAGCCTGGGCTAACCATCGGGCCTTACAACACCACACAAGGCCCTTCCTTCTAGGAGAAGAAAGTTTTCTGAGGTTGGTACACAGGACAGGTTCCAATCACAATGGGCCCTCTGCATCTGTAAGGCTTGCACCAGCAGATTCAACCAACTGAGTGTGCCATAAAATAATCTGTGTGTTTATTCAGCCTTTGAGAGAGGGTCTCCCTATGTAGCCCAGGCTGGCCTAGAACTCATTATTTCTTTCCTCAGCTTCCTGAAGACTGGAATTGTAGGTGCTCACCATCATGTCCAGCAAAATACATTTTTTCAAATTCAGTTCTCCTGAATGTGTACAGACTTTAATTACTGCAGTACTCAGGATCGAATCCAGGGCCTCACATATGCTAAGCAAGCACTGTACAGTGAGCTTTATTCCTAGCCCTCTTTTTTACTTTATTTTAATTTCTTTATTTATTTTTGAGATAGGGTTTCCCTGTTGCCCCGGCTGGTCTAGAACTTGCTATGTAGACCAGGTTGGCCTCAGTGGCACAGAGATCCATTTCCAGAGTGCTAGGACTAAAGGCGTGCACTACTAGGCCGAGCTGGCCTTGAACTTCTGCTTCAGTGTCTCAGCCTCCCAAGTAGCTGAGATTACACATCTGTAGCACCAGGACTGAATGCAGATTTTTATCATTATTCCATAAGTAATTCAGTATATCTATTTCTATTGGATATTATACGTAAGTCAGAAATGATTTAATGAATAAAGGAGGATGTGCACAGGTTTCTATGCAATTTAATATTCTATGACATTTAATATAAGAAACTTGAGCACCTTTGAATGTTAATATTCATGGGAGTTCTGGAGCCAATTCCCATTGAATACCAAGCAAGGACTCTGATGGTTAATTTTGGCTGGAACCTCAGGTGAATAATTATCACCCTCAAATTGGTCTATGGGCATGCCTGTGGGGCACTTCCTGGTTGCTAACTGAGGTAGGATTCATCTCTAGGCAGGTGGGCTGGGCCATATAAGAAAGGTAGCTGAGGCTGGAGAGATGGCTCAGTGGTTAAGAGCACTGGCTGCTCTTGCACAGGGCCTGGGTTCAGTTCCCAGCACTAATGGTCTGTAACTGCAGTTCCAGGGGAATCTGACACTTTCTTCTGACCTCCGCAGGCCTGGCACAACACAAGTGGACTTACATACATGCACGCAATATATTCATACACATAAAATAAAAATAAATAAATAAATAAATAAAATATTTAAAAAGAAACAAGGTAGCTAACCACGAGCCTGGGGAACATGTCAGGGAGCACCCTTCCCCGATGGTTTCGCCTCTGGCTCATACTTAAGTTGCTGCCTTCACCAGATGGGTTGAAACCTCAAAGATGAAGTGAACCTTTCGTCCCCAAGTTGCCTTTGGTCATGGTGTTTATCATAGCAAAAGAAAAGTAAATCAGAACAACTACCTTGGAAGAGTAAAGCCAGAGAGGACTTTTATTGTGAAGAAACCACACAAGGAAAGCTATTCCTTCCCTTAGAAATTTCCCATAGTGCTGAGGTCTGCTGGGTAATGAGGCACTGATGAATGAAGAATGAATGAATGAACAAATTAATAAATGACTGAATTCAAGCCTTTCCATTTCTCCATCATGACTGAAGTTCTAACTATGTAACTATTCACACGAAGCCCATTTCATAGGAAGGATTTACACAAAGGCGAGGGTTTTTCTCCTCAGAGTTCTCTTTGTACCTGAGAGAACATCAGAGGAATGCCTAGTACCATTAAGTGTTACATAGCTGAGGAAACTGAGGCAGAAAGAAGTGACATTATCTCATCCTCAGAGTCACTGTGTGAGGCAGAAAACTACTCCTTGAGGCTTTATCATGTAGAAACCCTGTGTTCCTGGCACCTAATTGACCAGTTACCACCTAGAATGCGGATGACAACATCATCACAAACACTACGGGAAAAGGTATTCTCACAATGAAGTGACCGTTAAGAGACAAAATGTCCATACAGCTCAGAAGTCATGCAGCGCGCCAAGCAGCGGGAGGCGCGATCAGTGAGCTGTGTTTTCAGGGACAGCCTTCCCTCAGAGAATGCAGCCAGGGCTGTGGTCCTGCACCAACAGTTGTGTCCCACCTCAAGGACTGAGGGTCCCTGTTACTCTAGTCCCTATCTTCATCACTCTAGAAACATGAGTGGTCACCTACTTGGTACCAAGTCCTTGGTAAGTAACAGTAAAAAAAGAGAAGGGACCTGGGTGAACATGGCATCTCATGCTGTAATACCAGAACTAGGAGGGCTGAGGCAGGAGGATTGCTATGAGTTTGAGTCCAGTTTGGGCTATAGGGTAAGTTCCATATCATCCTAGGCTACACTGAGACCATGTTTTAAAAGGAGGGGAGGAGGCAGGGGAGGGGGATGGGGGACTGGAGAGATGGCTCAGCAGTTAAGAGCACTGACCGCTCTTGCAGAGGACCCAGGTTCGATTCCGCGCACCCACATGGTGGCTAACAACCACCACGAGTAACTTGGGGCATTTTCACTGAGCTACTGTGGGATACACACTATCATGACCCATTGGTTAATGGAGATTCGAGACTTTCCACTTCACCACTGCTCATGAAGCATGCAACTGCCTCTCACCCCCAACTCTGAATTCTCCGAGAATGCCTGTCTAACCTTCTATCAACTGTATGCACAGTAGTATATAACAAATGCCCACTGAATACCATCAGCTAGTCAATCAATGGGCTAGTTTCCCTCAACGGATTACCAGTTAATAAACTCAAGTCATTAAACAAGATGGGCGTCTGGGATCAGTCAATCCCACAAGAGGTAGCTGTGATACTGTAGAAAGAGCCAGAGTCAGACTGCAGGGACCTGAGGCCAACGTGTATTTCTGCGCTTGAACTTGGGCAACTATTTCCTCAGTCCTGGCTTGTCTGCTTAAAACAATAATGAGGATGTGCACACAAGTGCAGGTGCCCTTAAAGGCCAGAAGAGGGCACTAGATCCTCTGGAGTTGGAGTTACAGGAGGTTGTGAGTTGCCCAATGTGGGTGCTGAGAACTGAACAGTCCGTGCTTTTAATTGCTGAGCCATCTATTCAGTCTCCCAGATTTTCATGTCTTTAAAGTACATAAGAAAACGGGATCTTAGGGAGGCATCTGAAATTGCAATCTGTCTGCAATTCCTTTTACTTATTTATTGACTTCTTGGCTTATGTGATGCTGGGGATTAAACCTAGGGTTTCACACATGCTAGTCAAGGGTACAAACACTGAGCTACATCCTCAGCCATGTCTGGAATTTCTTGATCTTCAAATGAGCTCTAAAATTAAACATTTTAGGACAAGAGCGACACTTTAGGTCTACCAAGGGTGAGTTAAGCTCTTCCTCTCCCTCCACAGCTCTCTTCTAATAAAGTGTATTCACTTCCCATGACAAAAATGCTCAACTTAGGAAATCCTTCCAGAGGAATATCTAGATGTGCCTGAGGGAGGCTAACGCTCCCTGTACACAGAGCAGAGGTGCTGGTAGTATGCATGAGCCCAGGGTCAAATGCTGGATGGGGACACAGCCCTCCGCCCATTGCCCACCACACACACTTCAACTCACTCTGAGAATACCACAGGTACAAAGCAACAGCTGAGTGTGTCCAAGGCAACTGCAAACATGGCATGCCAACTCCAAAGTCACATCCACAGGAGAGCTTACCCCTGAGCCAGCGTGGTTCATTTACTACCCAGTGGGAGCACTGCATAAGAGCTGGGCTTCATGGGGAGACCACTCTGTTCTTTTGCTTTTTGCCGCTTGGGCTGGTTCTAAACTCTTGCTTGTCACCCATGACTGCAAGATAGGGATAGCATCACCACTCCTACCTTCCAGAGTCCTGTGAGATTTTAAGCAGAGAGGTAGGCTAACTGATGCACGCAGAGAAGATACCCAGTAAACACTTAACCTGCTGTGAGTGATGTGGCAGTGATGGTGATGATGGTGATGTGGATAAACCCACCTGAAGTCAGGAAATCCAACTCTGAGCTCTTCAAAAGCCCTCAGGCTATCAAAAGAGAAGCTATTGCTCCTGCAGTGGATGCCTGGAACAGCACTGTAGGATGCTTTTCAGAAGAGAAAGTGATACTGCATGTGCTCCTGGACAGGCCCGGGCTACCTGGGTGCACTGGAGCCCTGGGTCTCACAAGAGGTTATTGGTCTCCTATGAGGACAGAGGCTTACAAGCAAAATCAAGAGTGTAACCGAGCAACAGAGTCATGAGGAGATCGACTTCCTTAGAGGAAACAGAAAGAGAGGAAACAGGTAGCACTGTCTACCCAGCAAAATTAAGACAGGTCTGAGGTTTATAGGAGGTGGGCGAACGGGAAACCTGGTACCCAGCTGACAAGTCAAGTAGTGTTCTTTTTAAAACTATTTTGTTTATTGTTTCCATTTTATATGTATGAGTGTATTGCCTGCATGTGTATAAGTGCACCTGTGGGATTTGCAATGCCCACGGCGGTCAGAAGGTATGGGATCCCCTGGAACTGGAGTTATAGATGGTTGTTAGCCACCATGTGGGTTATGGGAATCAAACTAGGATCCTCTGCAAGAGCAGCCACTGTTCTTACTTGCTGAGCCATCTCTCCAGCTCCTGCCAAGCAGCGTTCTTTAAAGAGTGATTTCGTAATGTTTGTCAGGACCATAAATGTATATGCAGGATCGTCAGGAACTCTTCCTGTTGGTAACCACAATAGAGAACTATGTGATTCTCTGCTGCCTCTGCACCCGAGGAAATGTATCAAAGCGTGTATCACAATTTATTACAAGCACAAAAACCAGAATCAATCTAACAACCATGCAGCTGACTCAGCAACCAGCGAGAGTCTCACACAGTGTTTGAGACTTGCACTTGGGCTGCGGTGTCAAAACAGGGAGATTCACAAAGCTGTCTCCAAATCATTGTAGGGTGCAGTATTAAATGTAAAGAGTTTCAAAAGGTCAGCCAGCATAGCATGACAACATGCATTTATAAAGAAGAAACGAGAGTGCTGGGGAGATGGCTCAATGCGTAAAAGAATTTGCCACGCAAGTGTGATGACCTGAGTTTGGAACTCCAATATCCACATAAATACCAGGCGGGCTTCACAGCCTGCTTGTAAACCCAGCACACAGGAGGCAAAAACAGGATCCCTAGAGCATGCTGGCTAGCCAAACTAGGTGAATCAGCAAGTTCTGGGTTCAAGTGAGGGACCCTACCTCCAAATATAAGGTGGAGAGTGATGAAGAAAAACCTTTGGTCAACTTTATGGTGTCCCATGCATGCACATGGAAGTCCATACTCACATACACCCCCCACAGGCCAAGAAAAGGGAAAGAAATGAAAGAGAGATCTTTTTCTAATTTTCTAGACACCCAGAGAAAGTACAGGAAGGAATGTGCATATCATGCATACTGAACACATGGACTGTGCGGATCACAGGCGAGAACAGGAGTGGGCGGAGGTGGGTCAGGACTGAAAATGAAAGTGGGTCAATGAGGACATCATTCTTTTCTTTGCTTTTCAATTTTTTGATACAAGATCTTCCTATAGTCCCAGTCAGCCTGGAATTCGCCAAGTAGATCAGGCTGGCCTCAGTCTCACAGAGATCGACCTGCTGCTGTTGGGATTAAATGTGTGTGCCACCAAGCCTGGCCAGTTTTATTTTTTAACAAGGTTTATGTCTCCATGCATGTTTTGAATAATAAAATTAGATTAAATTTTTTTTAATTATTCTTAAGGAAGAGCTGGAGAGATGGCTCAGCAGTTAAGAGCACTGGTTGCTCTTGCAAAGGACCCAAGTTTAATTCCTAGCACAAATATGGAGGCTGACAAATGCCTGTGACTCCAGTTCCAGGTAATCAGACGCTCTCTCCTGACCCCGGCAGGTATCGCATGACGTGGGTACACTTCTATACATGCAGACAAAACATTCATACACATAAAGTAAAAATAATAGTTTTTAAATTATTCTTAAGAAGAAAAAAAGGAAGCGAAACAGAGAGGATTTTGAAACGGTGACAGTGAGAAAAGCTGAAACCACCACAAAAGAGCTCACGGTTTGTCTCTGCTTGCTTTCGTGGGACTGAGCACTCACAAATGTAGATGTTCTGAGCAGATACCACAGAGTTTGGGGGTGAACGTCCACAGTTCTGAACTGAAATGTCTAATTCTAGATCACATAACTTTTATTTAGAACAACTCATACTTCTGAGACTGAGAAAATTTCCGTCATATTAACAGTGTTACCTTTCCTTTGGTATAACAAGGAAATGCTTGTCCATGACACACACACAAAGCCTCACGCAGGCTGGGCAAGCATTCTATCACTGAGCTCCACCCACAGCCCTACGTGATCTCCAGATTCTTCAAGGTTTCTAACTCTTATGAGCATAAAGGAATTAATTCTACGTTGCATTTAATTATCGCACAACCCTTTCTCTTTAAGTTTTACCTTTCCTTGTTTTCTTCCATTCCTCTATAGATGCACTGATTCATTACTGTGGAACTCTATGCAGACTTGGGGTGCCAGGCCCAGATTTTCTTTCTTAAAAAAGAAAAAACAAAATGACCAAAGGATAAATTAGAACAAAGCTTAATGATATGCATATATGAAAATTCCAGAATAAAATCCATTCCTTTAGATACTAAGTTTAAAAATGGATTTAAAGAGTGAAAACAGGAGCTAGAGAGATGGCTCAGAAGTTACAAGCACTGGCTGCTCTTCCAGAGGAACAGGTTCCCAGCACAGACATGACGACTAAAAACCGTCCGTAATTCCAGTTCCAAGGGACCCAATGCCCTCTTCTGGCCTCCTTGGGTATTGCATGACATAGAGGCACTTAGATTCGTGCAAGCAAAACACTCATACACATAAAATAAAAATAAATTCTTAAAAGAGCGAAAATAAATAAATGAAATGATCATCGTTTATGCATACAAATAACTGGCACATTTAAACATACAAACAGCTACAGTGGATAAAAGAGGAACATGTAAAGGCTACCCAGTGTCCTCCAAAATCTATCTTCTTTTCTTCCAATTGCAGTTTGAGCATCCCTAAATCCAAACTCCAAAATGCTCCAAAGTTTGAAAGTTTTTGAGCCCAAACAGGATCCACAAGGAGACAATTCCACATCAGAGAACATCACCTCATTCACAAAGTTTTATTTTTAAAATCTTGTGTAAAGCTAATTTTGGGCAGTATACATAGAGTACATACGAATAAAAGATGAATCTTGTGTTTAGATGTGAGTCCCTTCTCCAAGATACCTCATTATACAGATATTCCAAAATCTGAAAAAACTTTGAACATCCTGATTTCCAATAAGGGAAACTGTATCTGAGTTTTCTCAAGGACTGCTTTCCCTGGCATCCTTGCACTCGGGGTAGCCAGAAGTCCGAGTCCCCGGGAGAATATGGGGGTAATGAGTGATATGAACCACTTCTCAAGCTGGGTCTGAAGTCATGAACATGGCTTATCTGCCATCCCACTAGCTGAAATCCCCCTCTGACTACACAGATGCTGACAACACACCTGGAAAGGACAGAGTGGACCAGGGGGAAGACTCCAGGGAGCACAGCTGACCCTTTCTCCCCGGAACTACCACACAGCGATTTCTTTAATCTTTAAGTCACTGGGGTTTGGGGGGGTCTCTGTTTTAGTAGCTCATTAACCTAGCTGGGACTACGATGGCATATATCCACTAAGCTCTTCCAAGCATGAGTTTGCTTATTTGGAGCCTGGGACATGCGATTTCTACAGAGATGGATGAAGCCAAATTCTCGGGGGATGGGGGGGCCATTACATGTGAGTAAACTACAAGGAATTTCATGAGGGCCTGGTGCATGGTATATACACAATCAGTATTTAATCAGAGATGCTGACAGCTGTGTGACAGTTTCTAGAGTAAGACTTGGCACCAGGCACTGAATAAGGAGCACAGGAGGCTTCTAAAGTTATCACAAAACGACTCCTTGGAGTGGCAAAGCAGACTCAAATGAACATGACGCCTGCTACCAAAGATTAAAGTTGGGGTGCTTGGGAGCAGACGTAGAGGAGACCAGATGGCCAGAGTGAGGAGGCAGGGCAAGAGGGACTCAGTGGTGGCCAGGGTCCCCTCACTTCTCCATTCTGAAGCATCTGCCCTATGGGGAGACTAAGCTCTTCTCCAAGGTTCCTACTTCCGCTGCACATGCTGCATTCCTCCCCATGCAAGCTGAGGATAGCAGCACCAAAGGATAGATTTCTATCCTAGGCATGCCTCTAATGCAAACCAGCTATTCCACTTGGTGACAGACAAAAAGAGCAGTGTCCGCTCTAAAAGGTCGTCCTTAGGGATAGCATGCTAACCTCCAGCCCAGTGCCTCCTTGAAGGGGACCGGGGGTAATTCTGACCACCCATGGTCTGCCAAACTGCTACTGTGTTCATGGCTCAGCATCATTGCCCCAGCTGCTCTGACCACTGCGTCTCAAAGGCTTGCCTGAATATATCTCTGGCCTATCATCCTCCATCTGCTCCATGTTAGTCTGGCCTGCTCCCAGGCTAAGGCACCTTCTGGAGAACCCTCTGATTCAGGTGAGTAGGACCAGATTCTCAGGACGCACTGGGAGGAACTAACTGGACAGAGTCAGTGTTGAGGAGAATCCCCAGCCCATGCTTCTAATGCTGTTCTTTCATTTAACTTGCAAAGATCAGTCCATGAGATATTTTTAGCATCTGGATCCCCGTCTGGGGCCACCGCTCTGGCTTCTATCAGAGCTAACTTCATCGGCTAGAGCATGTGCATTCCAGAGGGGCTGGGAGTAAGGTGAGAGTGAAGATGTGGATCCTGGAAAGGGAGAGGGACAGGAAGTGGGGCTCGAGTACAGAGTTCCAGGGGTGCCTTGGTAACACTGCGGCAAAGCAGGAGCGGAGACTCTAGCAGCCCAAACCTGGATCACTCTGTGGCTAGAATCATCTCAGTCCACCTCACTTGAGTCTGGAAGCCAGGTTTGCTTAGTCTCAACCTCTTCTGCATGCAGCACAGTAACTGCAGCATAGGACTCTATCCCTCATCCCAGAAGGGTAGTGCAATAGCACGCTCCTTAAAGCTCCCTCTCCCAAGGAGCTATAAGAGGGCAGACCCTGTTCTTGAGGGGCAGTGAGCCTGTCCCAGGATCGGAGGAAGTGTTCTGCCTCTTTTTGCTTTTTGTTTCAACACAGGTTCTCAGGCAGCCTAAGCTAGCCTCCAACTCATTGTGTAGCTAGCTAGGGATGACCTTGAACTTCTGAAGCTCCTGTCTTCAAAATCCCAAGTACTGAGATTATAAGCATGTACCACCAAGTCATCCATAAGCCAGTGCCTTTCCAGCTTGTGGCTTGAGGTAGGGCAACCATCTCTATCCCAGCACTGAGAGGTGCCAGGGACGAGGCTCTGATGGAGGACGTCACAGAATTCCCACACCAGCCCTAGGAGGGAGACATCACTCCTGCCTCACTCTAAAAATTGGGAAACTGGAGCCCAGGGGTGCTCAGTGGTACAGGGTGTGCTTAGACTGCCTGAGGTGTGCACCTCATATCCTACTCCACAGTGAAAAGAATTAGGAAGCTGGACACAAATACCTACAAACGGCCACCCAGACTGCAGATGGCAAAGCTAAGATCGGAGAGGGCACATGACCTAGCAGAAGTCCACATTCTTCCATGTTGTATTATGTGTACAGTAAAGCTTGAATGAAGGAATGAAGGAATGAATGAACGAACAAATGGACACTGAGCCCAGCATCACCAATTCCTGTGCAAGGAATGCACACTGCAGCCACCACCGTCTGGCCCTGCCTCCTGTTTAGGGGAACAAACTTGGGTCTCCCAGTACCCACCGCCCCACCGGGAAGCCAGAATCACAATCACTTCACAGATGGCAAACGTAGGACTAGACCTGCTCTCGGGCACAGCATTAAGATGACACACTTCTCAGAGCAGGTGACTGCACAATCTGGGCTTTCCCCAGCACTCACCTCGGTCAGTGAGAACCGTCCAAAGATGAGATAAGCACTGTTTTAACTGTTCGGGCAGAAAGTTCTGTGTTAATCTCAAGCCCATCAGCATTGCCCATCCCAGTCACTTCCCTGGAAAAAGAATTCTAATTCTCCCAGGCAGGGACTGGCACCACCCTGCCCTCATTCCTCTCCTCAGCTGGCTGCATTAGCACCAACCAGCATTTGCTGAATATCGACCTCCTGCAAAGCTGACCACTAAGTCCACTGGGCACCAAGTCCTGTTATTTCATCATTTAAAAATCTCCACTCCCAGGAGGCACCAGGTCTTGGTGAGGATGTGAGGCAACCAGAACTCTCATACAGCTGCTACCATGGTAACATCTAGTTACTCTATATATGCACTGAGATCTGTTCTATAACGTTCTCAGAAACACACTCTGCATAACAGCCCTGTATTCATTTTCACTGCTACTGTTTCAAATGACCACAAACTGAATGACTTAAAACTGTATCCTTTCAGACGGGCCAGCAGGACCACGCCCCTTCACAACTTCCGGAAGCCCTAGATACATCATTTCCTGTGATTTCCAACGTCTCTGGAATTTGTTTTTAATTTTAATTTTTATGTATATTAGTGTTTTGTCTACATGTATGTAAGTGTACCATATGCATGCAATGCCCACAGAGGTCAAAAGAAGGTGTGAGGGCCCCTAAATCTGGAGTTGCAAAGGGTTGTTAGCTACCATATGGGTGCTAGGAACAAAACCTGGGTCCTCTGCAAGAGTAGTTAGTGCTCTTAACTGTGAAGCCATCTCTCCAGCTCTGAAAATTTTTTTTAATTAAAAAAATTCTGGGGCTGGAGACTCTGTTTCAAAGTAGCCCCAGCTGGCCTGGAACTTACTATGTCCAGGCTGGCCTTGAGCTCACAAAGATTCACTTGCCTCTGCCTCCTGAGTGCTGGGATTAAAGGTGTGTGCCATCAGACACAGCTTTCCGCTTGATTTCTTAAGGATTCAAATGGCAAACCAAGACTCTTCACCAAATATGATCTCTTCATCTTCAGTTCTCAAAAAAGAACCACGCCCTCACAGCCTGGCAAAGCTCACCACTGCCTCTCCTCTGCCTCATGTTTGGCACTCAAGGGAGTTTTATAGAAATCTATACGCAAACAGCAGTCAGGGTTGTCCTTCAGGCTTTTATCAGAACAGGGACAGAGCTGGATACACTTTTCCTGCTGTCTACTCACTTTAGGCCAAAGTCAGAGCTAAAGGTTGATTGGACAGTTGGGCCTTGACACTATCCAGGGTGGGCATTTAAGCCACAGGAAACAAAAACAACAGAAATCATGGCTCCCTTTCTCTTCCACTGCCCCCAAAAGCCATCAGGCTGTTCCAAGCATGGCATTTTGTGTATGCAAATGTAATTTTTAAGGTTTAGAAGAGACTAATCCTTGGGAGTAGGGATGCAGCTCCGTGATAGACTGCCCTGCCTACACTACCGAAAGCTATGGGGTCAATGCCTGGCATGGGGGGAGGGAGGAGACACACAGACAATGCCAAAGTTATTTTTATTTTCAACTTTTTTGCAGGTATATATGTGCATGTTTTCACGTGTATGGGCACATGTGTGTGTGCAGGTTCACATTGGGTGTCTTTCTCATTGCTGTCTATATTACATAAAGACAGGATCTCTGACTTGCTGATTCAGCTGTCTAGCCAGTTTGCTCTGGTGCTCCCTCATCTCTGTCTCCCGGTGCCGGGATAACAGGCAGGGCAGGCATGGCAGCCCACCCTGCATTTACGGGGCTGGGGATCCAGACTCTGGTCCTATTACTTGTGTGGCAGGTACTTTTCCTGCTGAGCCATCTCCCCAGCCCAGAAAGTTATTTTTAAATTTTTTAAATTTTATGTGTATGAGTGTATTGCCTGCATGTGTGTAAGTACACCTGTATTAAGCAATACCTGCAGTGGTCAGAAGTGAGCATCGGAAACCCTAGAACTGGAGTTATGGATGGTTCTTAGCCACCATTTGGGTGCCAAGAATTGAACCTAGGTCCTCTGCAAGAGCAGCCAGTGCTCTTAACCTCTAAGCCATCTCTCCAGCCCCACAAGGCTATTTTTAAGTAGCTGTCTCTAAGGTGGGGCACGAGACTGGCTAGACATAATGGCAAGCCTCAGTATCACTACTTTTGGGGGGACACCTTTGACTTTTTTTTATAGGTTTTTGTTTTGTTCTGTTTTATTTTTAAAAGCACTTACCATCCTCTATGGCAGCACATATTAGCAGTTAGCAGGTAGAGGCAAGGATTACAAATTCAAGGACAGCCTAAACTATATAGTACGACCTGGTTGCAAAACCTTTTAAAAGACCAAAGACGAAGGGCGTGCTCAACAGAGCCCTTGCCTAGTATGTGCAAGGCCCAGAGTTCCATCCCCAGCATCAAAAGGAAAATAAAAGCACTGATGATCATCACAGCATAACGTGATAAAGCAGCAATGGAAGGACAAGCTGAAGAAGGCCACCCTGAGTCACAAGGTGTCCCTCAGAGGAGCTTTGAAGAGTACTAAGGAGCCTGAGCCCAATAAGTTGGGGTCACTTTGGGGAGAGGGCAGAGGGCAAGCATTTGCCTGTCGTAAGCTCAACCACCCGCTGCCTCTTGTCGCCTCAGATTTTCCTGAGGACTGGCTTCCGGCCGCACCGTTCTCTTGTCATCAGTGTGTACCTGTCTCCCGACCTGCACCCTGTTCTGTGGGACCCTGATGGAGCACACTCTGGTGAGCACAGTGCTTGTTGAACAGATGAAAAGGTGAAGAACTGTGCGTGTCTCCTCTCTAATGGGTGACGGCACACACCTGCCTCAGAACCAGGACCCAGTGGAGACTCCATGGCACAGCTGGAAAAACAAAGTAGCCCTCATGGAAATCTGACCACTCGAGAATCACAGGAAAAGAAGTCGAAGAGGCAAAATGGACAGTATCCCTAGAGCCATAAGTTGCCACACCACCTCCCCCCCACAAAGAAAGAAGAGAGCTGCAGACACAGAGGCCTGAGGCACTTATTTCTACACACAGTGTCAAGATGCTGTGATGGCAAAACAGACCCCACACCATTATCACACATGCTCTAACAAGCATTTCCAAATTCGATCATCCACGCAGCGGTGGGCTCTCCTTGTGGCTTAGCTCTACACGGAGGCTGAGTGACAGTCTCAGTTTTCTCTGTGTAAGTGAAGGCTGGCTCTGTGGACCTGGTTCCATCACACGCTTGTTTGGGGAGGGCTGGGATGAAAGCTCTATCAGTCCTCAGCCTTATCCCAAATGAAAGGTCCAATCCCATATGCCCAGACAGGGAACTTGAAAGAGAAATCACCAGTGACCCACTCCTGCCATGTTCTAGGCAGCCTGTCTTTAGTCTGAAAGGTGCTCGCTCTAGTTTCACTCAGGACATCTCATCTCCCACAGAATTTACACGCTGAAGCACACGAGTAAGTTCCCATTCTATAAGACAATTCTGGGGCCGTTGAGATGACTCAGCCCATAAAGGCACTTGCCACCAAGTCCAAAGACCTGAGTTCAATCCCTTCCACACACTGGAAGGAGAGAGACAGCTCACATAAGTTGTTCTCTGACCTCTACACGGATTCCATAGCTCATGCAAGTATGCACACATAATAAATAAATAAATGAATAAATAAATGTAATTTATTACATTTAGGGCTGGAGTGTAGCTATTCACCCGAAGCATATCAAGACAATGGACCAATCCTGAGCACCCTGGAAAAAGAAAGAAAAGCTAATATGGTGGCAAACACCTAGATTTCCAGCTACTCGGGGAGGCTGAGGCAGGAGGATCGCGAGAGCCCATGAATTCAAGACCAGCCTGGGCAACAGAGTGAGCCACCCCCCACCTCTAAATAAGTACACCAATAAAAAAACATACAATTTCAATGCAACAAAAAACTGTGACACTCTGAAAGACCTTGCAAAGGGGAGGATCAACTGCAGCCTTCTGACACTGCCAGGCAGATTCTGAAATCAGTGAGGAAAATCCTAAGAGTTCAAAATTACCCTGGGAATCCCCGCAGAAGGATGCTGGAGCAGGTGGCTATCCCAGGTCAAAGCAGTTGTCAGAATAAGAAGAAAACAGGAGCCAGGTATGGAGCCTGAGACAGGACTCCAGGCCAACCTAGCCACACAGTGAGCTGATGTATCCACAGGAAGGGAATGGAAAGAGACTGAGGGAGGAGACCACAAGCCAAAGCAAACTGAGTGAAAAGGAAAGGGAAACAAGACTGTAATTCCCAGACTCGCACACAGGACTACCCCACACTAGTTAGGACTAGATGGGACACGGGACGGGGATGCCCAGCCTGGGGGACCTCACTACTCCCATCTTCCATCCTTTCCAGAACATATACTCATTAAACAAAATGGGACTAAATGCTTGTTCCTATATCATTTTCCTAAGAGTTTCTAGTTGAATCTGCATAGATTAATTGACAAAGGGCCATGAGCCTGTGGAAGAGATCATGCAACCAGACTCCCACAACGATGTGATTTTATAATGCATACCCTACTAAAACATCTATACTGTGAATGTTTTCATAATAAAACTCTCCATGGAGGCCTCAGGTTCTAAAGTTAGACCTCCAGAACTCTAATTTGGCTTCTGCCATCCCTGTGCCTTGGTTTCTTTAACTGCAAAGGGGTATGATAATGGATTCAGTCTTGTTGGGTTTCTGTGGGGATTCAAGAAAACAGCTCAAGCCAAGAGTCCAGTACAGTGCCTCAGTAGGGTTAGGGTCCCTTCCCCTCAATAGTAACAAATGAGAACGGAGTTCTCACATGGCTATTACATAGCTTGCTGGAGGTCCCTTCATGAGCAAGTTCCAGACCATCCTACAGAACCCAATGCCAGAAAGGAGAACTCTGCTGGAACAAACAAGCCCAGGCGAGAGACTTAAAAGCTTACCAGAGCTGTGATGCTGTGCAAATAGGAGGGTGAGAAGAGGCTGTTGAAGACTTCCAGAGAAGATAAAAATACCTGGTGAAAAAAACATTACAGATCCACCCAGAAGGCAAGTCTGTACAGGCAGACAGAAAACCAGCACTGTAGTCAACCAGCTAGCCAGCGACAATAATGCTCCATGGGCCCTTAAGCATGGCAAGTCCTTCCTGCTGGCCCAGGCACACAGGCCTTCAGCCCTGCCCGGAAGCCCTTTCTCCCTGCTTTACATGCCCACGCACTTCCTGACCCTGGGTTCCCAGACCTGAATTACTTTTACAAGACCCTCTCCAGGACTGTGGATCCCAAAAGACACTAACCCACAGCTCACAGGAGGAATGGCAGGGCGAGAAGAGCACCCTGGAGAGCCAAGACCAGCAACAGCCCTTGTCCACACTGGAAGAGGAATCAGCTGGGAGGCGCCTCTCCCACGATAATGGGACCCCCTCACTCAGCAGACAGACATATGCCACAGCAAGACCACACCTTCCCCAGACCCCAGAACCCAATGGACACTTGCAGGAAGTTGGGAGACAAAGGGAATACAGGACCCTTCTGTTGGGTTATAATCATTCCTTTGTGTCCAAGGAGAAGCGGGAAATGGAAACAGATCGGTGCTTCTGCAGGCAAAGCCTGACACTTGAGCCTTATGCTCTGCTAGGCTGGAACAGTTGTCACCCAACTGCCTTCCTCCCGAGGGACTGCCAAGGAGACTACAAGCCAAAGTAAACAAAGAGATGAGGACCCCCAACTTGTTGGAGTGTCAACTATGATAAAGGCACTTACTTTTGTGTTGTTACTGGTGACAGGAGTCAGGAGACACATGACATGATAACAACCAAGGCATTTTAATTCTTTCAACTACCCAGAAACTTTGCCTGTGACCTGGCACCAAGGAAATCAACCTTACCCAGCATGGTAGGATGTGCCAGGGCCTTTAACTTAAGGATCTTGCATTTCCATGACAGTCAATAGATGCTAGAGTCAGCATTCAGAGTCTACAGGGGTTCTGACATAACAGGGCACAGGTGCATACTGGGACCTTTTCAATTAGATCTGCCATGGCTGGGCCTGGGAACCTGCACTTCTTACTCCTCCCAGGGATGGAAGCAGTCTGTTGGGTTTATCTGTAGGAGATGCATGGCCACACAATAGTAAGCACACTCATCCCAGGTGGCCCTTGTATGTGACTGAGAAGACAGTTTCCCATGCTCCACGGACGCAGGTATGAGCAGCTGAGTTCACTAGGGTAACACCTTACTAGGTATCTGGGCTCTACTGCCTCAGATTTGAGTTCTGAGGGTCTCAGAACCCTGACAAGAGAGCTGGGAAGCCAATGACTGGGAAGGAAGTTCCAAGAGAGAAGCCAGGTTTGGGGAACTAAAGGTGAGTTCACAACTAAAGGGAGGACAAGATGTGCACTAACCCAGTGCCTAGCACATGAAACCCCTTGCCTACTGGAACCACAGCCCTACAAAAAGCTGCTGGTGCCAACAAACCCTGGGACTGGGATTTGAATCTCTGCCACAAGGGGAGAGAGAGAGAGAGAGAGAAAGAGAGACAGAGAGAGAGAGAGAGAGAGAGAGAGATGAGGGGTGGAGGGGATATGACTGGTTAACTGTCAGGGGACACACTGCTGCTGGTGAGAGGTTCAAATTTCATAGCAAGTCAGAGGCTAGGCAGAGAGGCTGGGGCCAAACTGGACGGAAAGACTGCAAACTTTATAGCAAAGAGCACAAACATATAAACTCACGGGCCACACAGCTATGGATAACCAGAAACCACCTAAGCAGCCACGGGCCTCTAGGAATCATGTATATCTGCATGCCTGGGCCAACAGGAAGGAGATAAAGTCCTTCTAGGTTCAGCAAGGGTTATCATCGCTCAAGTCACTTTGTTAGTGACTGGCAGCAAATTCGGGATCACATGCCATTGGTGGAAATGTCAACCTCACTCATCTCTTTGAAAGACAATACACCAGTGGCTATCCAAATTTTAAGTATGTGTGCCTTCTACCTGGCAGCTCCAGGTCTGTGAAGCTGTGGCTGAGTGTGTGACTATTTCTGCTTCATACACGAATAATCTATTAGCTTGGATCAGGTAAGGTCACCGAGTGAATTTTAAAGAAAAAGAATTTGTACCACACTTAGAAAGTACATTTTCTTGATTTTATAATTGTGGAAGAAACTAAATAGCAATAATTAAGATGCCAGTGAACTTTCCCCATGCTCTGTAATGGTTACGGGAGCTTTGCAGACATGCTCACTGAGCCCACCAGCCACTGCTCATTTCACTGGTCCCACGTTTCTAAGCATCAGCAGACTTCAGCATCGCTGCCACGCGACCCTCTATTAACACTAAGTGCCACAGGCACTCTTCAAGAGCTTTACGACAATGACCCCCCCCCTGCAATCCACACAGTGACAAAACATGTGCTGCTACTATCATGTTGCCCACATGTGTTCTCTATTGTCCAAGTGGGAAACTGAGGCACGCCTTCCCCAAGGACAAAAGCCAGGGTGTTGTCCCTGATTCTCCTGCCTCCCTTCCTTATAGTCTACCCTCCTGCCTTGGCACAGGTGTTAGGTTGGACAATCCAGACATTCTGGCTCCAGGGTCTAGCCTCTTAACTTTGACACATGCTCACCTTCTCTAGATAAAGTAGCCAAAGACCTTTAGGGAACACAGCTGGTCACAATCACACAGATGAAAGCCACCTAATTCTTGCTTTCGGAACTATAACCAGGGCATAAATTCTTTCCCGTGACAGCCTGTACACAGGATGCAGGAAGTGTGTCCTGCTCCTGCCAGGGATCACCTAGCCAGAGTGCCTGAGGACAAGGCCAAAGACCACATGCGTACAAACCACACCAGGCACCAGAGTCCACTCACCTGGGATCTGTCCTAGCGGACTGACAGGGCTGCCCCAGGCCATCTATATAACAGGTTTCAATTTGCTGAGGCCCAGCCCAGGGTGTGGGAACCAGGTGACATGCCTAGCTAGAGAGGCAGGCTTGCCGTCCTCATCTGACATCGAGTAATACCATTACTGTCACTGCCATCCATCCTGGTTTTGTGTAAAGGGGCCACCAGGCAGTGTTCACCCCATCCAGGTTGGGTCATCACAGGGAACTTGAGAGCAAACCTGGAAGCAGCAGGCTGATGAATCACCCCTATAAACAGGCACCCAAATTGGGAAGGACTCCCCTTCTCCCTGCCTCCAAGAAAGATCTGCGAGGGACCCGTGGCAGCTAGTGCTCACACTTCACAAGACACAAGGACAAAGTGGGCAAGGGTAAGAAGGGATACTCAGAAGTAATCTCTGATGCCAGCATCTAGGGTAGGGAGGGTCCCATGGTCAGGAGCCACCTTTCCTGTAGCCTGCTCTGCCCTCTGGTTTTGTTATATCCCCAGCCCTCCTCCAAAGACCCAGAGGCTTCTGTGAATTCTCCTTTCCAACGTACATATCAGTAGTTTACAGCATAGCACAACTCTAAGTGTGTCTCTCAACAGCATTCTTAGATATTTACACCCCACATAATCATCAATCAAATCAATATGTGAGGGCTGGGGAGATGGTTCCGTTGATAAAATGCTTGCTGCCTAAGCATGAGGACTGAGTTTGATCCCTAGAACAGACATAAAAAGCCAGGTGTGGCAGTATGTGCTTATAATCCCAGCACTGAGGAGGTGGATCGATCCCTGGGGCTTCCTGGTCGGCCAGTCTAGCTGAATCAGCAATGCCCTGGGCTCACCTTACCTCAAAAAAAATAAGGTGGAGAGTGACCAAAGAAGACACAAAGTGTCAACCTCTAGCCTCCTCATGCGTGCACGGGTGTACAAGCACACACACGCTCCCCAAACATGAAATATTTATAGCCCCTCAGAAAGGCCTTTCCACACTTGTCCCAGCTAATGCCCCGCCCAAAGGTAACCACTGCCTTGACTTGTAAGCATGATTAGTGTTGCTCATGTTGAAATGGATTCAGACTGCATGGACCCTGGGTGCTTGCACTCAGCGCTGTGTCATGAGCTTTCCTGTGGTGGTGTAACAGATCGTTTTCAATACTTAGTGTATTCTACTGTTTGGAATGCCACAACTTGCCTACCCATGTGGACAGGCATTTGACTATTCCTGGTTGGGGTTAATTATTAATAAATCTGCTATTTATTGGTGTGCTTGTTTCTGTCAGGTTTACAGATGCAGAATCCTGCAGTCCAGGCAGGTATATGCTTCATCTGGGTAGATGCTTTTTCCACGATAATCCAAAGCAGTTGTACCAGCTGCCACTCCCACTTGCTGTGTGGTTAAGTTCTAGTTCACCAGCACCTTGACTGTGGGTCCTTGCCAGCTCGACCAGTCTGTTGGATATTCAGTGCTATCTCATCAAGTCTGTGTTGACCAGTGAAGATAAGTAGCTTTCTACATGTTTGCTTATTGACCATGTGGACATTCCCTTAGTGGTAATTCTTACTCAAATCTTTTGCCTTTTTTTAAAAATTAAGGTATCTACTTCTTATTGGTCCGTAGTGGTTCTTTATCTAGCCCTGATATGAATCCTTTGTTGGACATATACATTTCAAGTTTCTTCTCCAAGATTATACACCACTTGCCTTCTTGCTTTTTTTTTTTTTTTCTTTTCTTGTTTTTTTGAGTTTTTGTTTGTTTGTTTTTAAGCCAGGGTCTCCCCATAGCCCCATCTGGCCTGGAACTCACTATGTGGACTAGGCTGGCCACAGAGATCTGTCTGCCTCTGTCTCCTGTGTGCTGAGATTAAAGACACTGGGGGGGGGGGGGGGGACGCAGGAGCTCACACAGACTAAGCACATATTCTTCCACTGAGCTACAGCTGAAAGCCCCAGAGTTCCCAATTTTAATGAAGCCAGATTTATCCTTTTCCCTTTATCGCAGTACCTTCTGCGTACTGTTAAATATGTTTTTATGGGGCCATGGACACAGTCTAGTGTTAGAATGCATGTTTAACATGTGCAAGGCCCTGGGGTTCAATCTCCAGTACCCTGAAACAAAACAAAACAAAAAACAAGGTACCTGTGCCTCCTCAAAATTCCAGCAGATACTCCCCCATGATCTTCCAGAAGTTTCACAAATCGGCCTTTCACATTTAGAACCTGTGGCTTAGTTTTAACTGTCAATTGACAGAACCTTTAATGACTGGGGAAGAGAGTCTTAACGACCAACAACCTACATTAGTCTGGCCCGTGGGCATGTCTGTGGGAGACTGTGTTGATTATTAATTGATCTAGGAAGACCCGGCCCACTGTGGGTAGCACTATTCCCTCGGCTGGGTCCAGAACTGTGTAAAAGTGAAGAAAGTCAGGAAGCAAGCAAGGGTCCCTGTGTTCACACTCCTGCTCTTGACTGTGGATGTGGAAGTCAGCTCCCGCCTTGACTTCCTCATGGTAATGAACAATATCCTGGATTGTAAATTGAATAAACCCTATTCTAATTACTTTCCTTTTGCTGTCATAAAACATTGACCAAAACCAACTTGGGGAGGAAAGTGTTTGTTTGCCTTCCACGTCCACATCTCAGTCTCATCTAGGGACGTCAGGGCAGGAGCTCAAGTTGGAACCTGGAGGCAGGAAGCAGAGATGACTTTTTCCCTGGCTTGCTCAGCTACCTACCTTTGTTATATAGCCCAGACCCACCTGTCCAGGATGGCACTGCCCACAGTAAGCTGAGCCCTCCTAGGCCAATCAGCAATTAAGAAAATGCCTCATAGGCATGACCATAGGCAATTCTAATGAAAGAAATTCCTCAATAGAAGTTCTTTCTTCCTAGGTGACTCAGTTTGCATCAAGTTGACAAAAACTTATCCGTACAATACAAACTCATTCTCCCCTCAGTTGCTTTGGGTCCGGGTACTTAATTACAGCAACAGAGATGTAATTAGAACAGAACCTCAACCATTTTGAATGGTTTTGTGTATGATATGAGGTGGGAGTACTGGGTTATACTCACAAACTGAAGTTCTGTCGGCCATGACCACAAACCAGGTAAACAGAAAGTCTAACCTCTGTGCCCTCTCCTGCAGCACACGTTCCCCCACAACCTAGCTCTTTATCTGGATCCTTTGGAAGAACCTGACTTCACCCACACGGTGAATAAACAACCTTCAGAAACTCCAGTTCCAGGGGATCCAACACCCTCTTCTATCCTCCAATGGTACATTTACACGTATGCAGGCAAAGCACTCATATACATAAAAAACTTTTCTTAAATTGTTTTTAATGCAAAATGAAGGGAGAACAGCAGCTAATGGTGCATGAATGTGCATGAAGCAGCGCACGTGGGCTCCTGGGTGCTGAACACCCTGTGTGCCTCTCTGGGTGAAAAGGGTTGGAGATACAGAAAAAAAGCAGACAAAACCCCACACTGCCACAGTCACAACCTGAGGACAAGATTAATGAAAAGCAGAGAAAGGGCCAGATGAGGTGGTGTACACTTGCACACTTGTAATCCCAGCACTCAGAAGGTAGAGGCAGAATTATCACAAGTCTGGGCCAGTCTGGGCTACACGGAGAGACCCTATCACCATAAATAAATAAATATTTAAAAAGAAGAAAGAACAGGAGAAGAGAAGGTAGGCAGGCAAATGACTTAGGGAACATGCTTCCCTCAACCCCAGTCACAACGGGGCCCAACCTGAGCATGGGAAGGAGCTGGCCCTGAGAAGTCAAAGGATGCACCATTCTCTCACATAGAGGCTGAGAAAGGAGAGGGACTGGGATGTATGTGGAATCTCTGAGTCCAGAAGTCATGGCAGGGAGTGGAGGTGCTCGCCACTGGGGTTAGAAACGGTCTGGCTTTTTTCCTAAATGGAACGGGAAGGCACTGGAGTATTCTCCTAGACCTCAGATTCTCCACCAGGCACCACAAAAGTCTGAAGGCTACAGTCTCCCATGAGACCTTCTATCACGTTAGGTTCAAGCTGGCCAGGGAGCAAGGGGACCTCCGACCACATCTGCAGGAGTACACACACACACACACACACACACACACACACATACCCCACTGCCCCATGTCTTCCTCTTTAGTCCTGAACCTGGACCCTCATCAGCCTGCCCTCCTGGTGCTCTCTCTTCCTCTTTCCCAGTCCTGAGTAGACAGGGCTACCCCACAGGCTTTCCAGTCTCTGCTCAGGACTTCTCAGCACTTCCCAACTGTAATTTTACTTGCATTCATGTGACTATGTGATTCATATCTATTTCCTGAATGAGGCTGCTGACTCCAGAGGAGCAGAGTCTAAGCCAGAGATGACCAAAACCTCTCCAGCCCCTAGCACAGTACTGGGCCCAAGTTAAGTTATATTTGAAAAAAGATTTTTAAAAATTAAAGTTCAAGTGTACGAAATTAGAGAGGGTATAATGTATCCCATGAGCCAACATCATACAACTTCATAGAGAAACTCATTCCTAATCCTTTTTTAATTTACACTGTGTGTGTGTGTGTGTGTGTGTGCATGCCTGATCACAGCACATGTGTAGAGGTCAGAGAACAACTTCTACCATTGGGTCCCAAGGATTGAACTCATATCGTCAGGCTTGGCAGCAGGCACCTTTACCCACTGAGCCCTCTTGCCGGCCCTCATTCCTAACCTCATTACTTCTTCCCTCGCAGTAAAGCACACTCTTGCTGTCATACCATTCAATACATGCTTGTGGGGTGAATGAATGACTGAATGAATGCCTCTGTACTTGTTTGCTTTCTGTTGCTGAGATAAACACCATGATCAAAAGCAACTCGGGAAGAAAAGGGTTATTTGGCTTAGAAATTATACAGTCCATCATCAAGGGAAGCAAAGGCAGGAACTCAGAGCAGGAACTCGAGGCAGGAACCTGAAGATAGGAACCAAAGCAGAAATCATGGCGGAATGTGGCTCACTGGTTTACTGGCCCTGACTTGCTCAGTTTCCTCTTATACAGCCCAGGCCCACCTGCCTAGGAACGTACTGTCCACAGTGGGACTGGGCCCTCCTACATCAATTAACAACCAAGAAAATGCCTCATACACATGGCCGCAGGCAGCCTACTGGAAGAAATTCCTCAGGTGAGGTTCCCTCTTCCAGGTGTCTCTAGTTTGCGTCAAGTTGGCAAAAATTCACCAGCACAGCCTGCTGCCGTAAACACGCACGGTGAGCATTTAGCTGCAATTCTCAAATTTTCTTGGGTTTCAGGAGTGGGCGGGGTGTGGTTTGGGGGTTTGTTTGTTTGTTGTTTTGCCTTTTGTTTTGCTTTTTGAGACAAGGGTTTTCTCTGTTTAGCCCAGGTTGGCCTGGAGCTCACTGTGTAGACTAGGCTAGCCTCAAACTCACACAGATCCACCTGCCTCTGCCTCCCAAGTGCTGGTATTAAAGATATGCGCCGTCAGCCCAGGTTGATTTCATTGTTAATATTAGACGGACAGGGAAAAGTTGAGGACTGGACACATAAATAAGTCACTCATTTTTTTGTCACCAGGTGAGGAACTTGGATAAAATCTCAGGGGACAAGATTGGCACTACTGGCTAAAACAAACTTCCTTTGCCCTGTCTTTATCGCGCTTTAACTCTTCAGGCCCATGTTATCACAGGCATCAAGAAAAGACGATAAAGTAAGGGAAGGTTACATATCTCCCCTAACCATTTTTCAAATAAAAATCCTGGAAGAACAGGTTTCTTTCCATAAAACAATATGGCCTTTTACACATAGGAAACAAAGAACACCTTCAAAATGTGGATTCCTGCTTGTGCCCTCAAGGGTAAACAACATTGCACGGAGTTTACACCTATAGTTTAACACCATGGCAACTTGCTCAAATGAGTACGGTACTTCTGAAATGCATTACAGACTTACACAAACTGTCCCTGTCTGTAATACCCCAGCAGCGTGAGGTATCCAGGGGCCTGTCCTAAAATGCTGTCTAAGGGCATCTGTTCATTGTAAAATCTGTATTTTCTAACTCTTCTCACAAGTGCAAGGAAAAAGGTTCACATATTCTCTAAGCCTATGACCTAGAGCTAAGTGACATTTTGGAATCTATCTTTCCACATGTGTGTTCATGGGGACAAGGCCAGGTCCCCAAGTGAGTAACACTGAAATCCTGGCTCTCTTGCCTGTGTGTGTGGAGGCAAGCTGCTCCACCCCCAGAAACCCATTTCCTCCTCTGGAAGAAGGATTGCTGAGGTTCCCATAGCGTATCTTTAGAAAAGCAAAGAACAGATTAGAGGGGTCTAGGGCCAGACAGCAAGGGCTCAATTACTGCTTCTTCTGTAGTCAAAGATCAGCTACAAAAGAACTCTGGACAAATGCTCCATTCTGGGGGAACAGCCTGCTCAGGAGACGGGGTCACCGGCTCCACGGGGGAAGCCAGCACTGGAGGGGCATGCCTGCAGGAAGCAGCAGTGGCCTCTGAGTCACCACTCTGCCCCTCCCAGTTGTATCCCTTTGTTCCCCAGGAGGTGAGCTGTGACTCACATGGACTCCAGTCCTGGGCTGCGCCCATCTGACCCGATCCAACTGCCCGCCCGGTCACTAAGGAAACCATGCACACATTCTCCTCTTCCCTCAGCACTGAGCCTCTGAGGGTGGATGCTGCCCTGTGGCTCAAGAGCCCACTGCAGCAAATACACGGGCGCCTTGAGTCCCACCAACACTTCAACCACCCTCACCTACACTGTTGCCCATCTCTACAATCACTACCATCACCACCACCACCACCATCACCATCACCATCACGCCCATCACCATCACCACCATCACCATCACCTCCATCACCACCATCACCACCACCACCACCATCATCACTCCCATCACCACCATCACCACCACCATCACCATCACTACCATCACCATCACCACCATTCCCACCACCATCACCATCACCACCACCATCACCACTATCACTGTCACTACCATCACCATCACCACCATCACCACCACCACCATCATCACGCCCATCACCATCACCACCATCACCATCACCTCCATCACCGTCACTCCCATCACCATCACCACCATCACCATCACCACCATCACCATCACCATCACCACCATTCCCACCACCATCACCATCACCACCACCGTCACCACCACCACCATCACCACTATCACTGTCACTACCATCACCATCACCACCACCATCATCACGCCCATCACCATCACCACCATCACCATCACCTCCATCACCACCATCACCGTCACTCCCATCACCATCACCACCATCACCACCACCATTCCCACCACCATCACCATCACCTCCATCACCACCATCACCGTCACTCCCATCACCATCACCATCATTCCCACCACCATCACCGTCACCATCACCATCACCACCATTCCCACCACCATTCCCACCACCATCACCATCACCTCCATCACCACCATCACCGTCACTCCCATCACCATCACCATCATTCCCACCACCATCACCGTCACCATCACCATCACCTCCATCACCACCATCACCATCACCACCATCACCATCACCACCATTCCCACCACCATTCCCACCACCATCACCATCACCACCACCACCATCACCACTATCACTGTCACTACCATCACCACCACCACCACCATCATCACTCCCATCACCACCATCACCGGCACTCCCATCACCATCACCACCATCACCATCACCACCATCACCACCATCACCATCACCACCATTCCCACCACCATCACCGTCACCACCACCACCATCACCACTATCACTGTCACTACCATCACCACTACCAATTCTTTTCTGGCCTGTGCCTGTTTTTTGACTCTGTGCTCCAATCTGATCTAACTCCAATCCCTAAAGAAAAAAAAAAAAAAACTGCTAAAAGCCTGGCATGGTGGTGCACACCTTTAATCCCAGCACTCAGGAGCCAGAAGGAGGTGGATCTCTGTGATATCAAAGCCAGTCCCGTCTACACAGACTGGTTTACACAGCTGGGGCTACAGGGAGACCCAGTCTCAAAAAAAAAAAAAAAATTCTAGGGGCATCTCTGTAGCATTCATATGATCTAACTCTTCTTTTAAAAAGTTATTTTTATTTTATGAGGGTTTTTCCTGCATATATGTAAGTACACTACATGCATGCAAACCCATGGACATCAGGAGAGGGAGTCATCTCGGGGAACTGGAGTTACTGACAGCTGTTAGCCGCCAGGTGAGTGCTGGGAACTGAACCCAGGTCCTATGGAAGAACTGTTTTGGTTTAATTGTGGTAAAATTTACCACTTTAACCACTGGTATGTGTACAATTCAACAGCATCCACTACATTCACAATGTTGTGCAGCCATGATCCTATCCATTTCCAGAACATCTGGACCATCCCAAACAGAACCCTGTGCCCATTACACAAGGATGGCTCATTCTCCCCTTGGCTTTCACAGTCCCTGGCGACCCCCACTGTTCTTTGTGAGTTGGCCTGGAACCTCCTATAAGTAGAATCATGTAGTGATTGTCCTTTTCTGCCTGGCTTATTTCACTGAGTGTCATGTCCTCATGTTTGTCCATTTGTAGCAGGTATCAGAACTTCCTTCCTCTTTTAAGGCTAACATTTTGGAGTATATCTACATGAAGCTTTGTCCAGTTATTCCCAAGGGCACTCTCAGGCTATTGATCCCTCATGGCTATTGTGACAGAACAGACGAACACGGGTGTGCACCTACCCACTTGAACTCCCACTTTCAACTCTCCTGGGTGAAAACCAGGGACTGGGCTTCCTAGAGACTCCATGGGAAGCCCATGTTCAATCTGTCATGTTTTAGGATTTTGGCACCAGAACCAAAGCAACACTTAGTGCTGAGTGTTCTTTTCCTCTATGCCACACCTGCTATAAGGCCTTTCATCAACTCATTTAGTCATCTCTTCCCTTTAGTGTCCCCACTCCAGTCATATCAGCCTCAATGGGACATCTCAGAGCTTTACTTCCGTCCCTTACTACCTTCAGCTCTCTTCAGTCATCATACAGAGAAAAGAACATTTCAGACAGGAGGAACAAGTGCAAAGGTCCTGAGGTATCCAACTGAGCAGCAGCACTGAGGCTGATGTGGCCAGACCAGGGTTACAAGGGGAAGAGCTAACTAAGCGAGGAGCTGGAAAGGAAGCATGCCGGATCATGCCACTGTGAGTTGCTAGAAGGCTCTGAGCCCTTAGAAAGCTTCCTTAGGTTGTGAGTGGACAGCAGGCTGAAAGGCGTTAAAAGTCAGAGGCTGGGAGACCAGCGAGGAGGCACGAAGTGACTGGGAGACACGAATGGCCTGGGCAGGGTAGCAGCAGCCACAGTCTGGGGATGTCTGAAATAGATACACTAAGATCCTCCAATAAAAGCAAGCACAAGAGGGTCAGGAGTCAACAGTGACGCCTGGAGCGTCTCAGGGCTGAGCAACCAGGGAGACAGAGCTCTCAGTAACTACGGGCAGAGGACTAGAGGAAGGAAGGAAGGGTGCTGGAAGCCAGGAGAAGAAAGGGCTTCAAGAGCGGAACAGGAGCAGGACCAGCCACGCCAAACACTGATGATGGTCAGTGAACACAGAACAGGCCACTGGGATGAACAACGCTGGTCACTGGGGACCTCGATGAGGGAACTTTGGAAGGGACATGAAGGCTCATCTCGATGGAACTGATGGGTTCAAAGGAGAACAGGATGGCAGCTCTATTCACAGTTGCCCAAAGATAGAGGCAACCCAGGCGTGCATGAACAGATGAACAGATAACAGACGCGCAGCGCACACCTCCAACGGAAAGTCAGGCAGCCTCAACAGGAAGGCAGTTCTGACACCTGCTACAACATGGAGGAGCCCCCAAAGCATTCTGCCATGTGACACAAAGTAGCAGGAAAAACACTGCATGAAACACCTAGCAGAGGGCAATTCACAGAGATGAAGGGGACGGGCCCCAGGGGCCGGAGGCAGAGCACAAGTCACTGCTCATGGATACAGTTTCTCCCAAGATGAAAAAGACAGTACAACTGTAACTCAATGTAGTATTCAACACTACTGAAGTGTACATTCAGAAATAGTTAAGATGGGAGATTAGGGAGACAGCTCCACCGGGAAAGCATGTGGGCCTGAGTGCGGATCTCCAGCACCCATGTCAAAGCCTGGTACTGTGGAGTGTGCCTGCAATCTCAGTGCTGGTGGAGGGGAGAGAGACAGGCAGATCCCTGGGACTTGCTGGCCATCCAGGCTAGCCAAATCAGCAAGCTCCAAGTTCACTGAGAAACTCTATCTCAAAAATTAGGGTGGAGAGTGATGGAGGAAGACACGTGGCACTCCCCTCCAGCCTTGACATAGGCAAGCATACAAACACACACACACACACACACACACACACACAAATAGGCAGATGGTAAATTCTGTTATTTGTATTTATCCTCGTTTGTTAAATATGAGACAAAAGAAGGCAAAGTTGTATGAAACTGGAGAGAACTGGGAATAACTGGAGAGAGAAACAGAGCAAGAAGGGAGTTTTTCCTTTTCTGGTTCTTTCCTTTTTTGTAGTTCTAGAGATCTAACCCAGGGCCTTGCATGTGCAAGCAAATTGTTCACCACTGAGCTAAGCTCCAGGCCTTGGGATTTTTAGTAGAGCCTCACCCACTATGTGGCCCAGGCTAACCTCAAACTCACCATCCTCCTGCCTCAGCCTCCTGAGTACTGAAATTACAGGTGTGCACGCCACACCAGTTACCTTGTTCTTAGGCTGAATCTGGACCATCCCAGATATGCACAGTTCCCATGCCCCAAACTCCTGGGTTCGATCTTCCTGCCTCAGTCTTTTCAGTGGCTGGGACTGCAGGGCTATACCACCATACTTTGCTAAACCCTTTTTTAGAACATCTAAAACAAAGAACTGGAGAGATGGCTCAGCAGTTAAAAACACTGGCTGCTCTTGCAGAGGTTCCCAGCACATGGCAGCTAACAACTGTTCTTAACGCCAGTCCCAGGATATGTGACACCTTCCTCTGGCCTCCATGGGCACTGTGAGCACATGCTGCACTTAAATACATGCAAGCACTCATACACGCGAAACCTAAAAATACTAAATAAATCTTTTTTAAAATCTAAAACAACAATGGAAAAATACATGGACTAGTGAGATGGATCTGCAGACAGACCTTAACTTGCATGAAATTTCAAGTCATCAGATGAACAAGATAAAAACTGGGTCGGGTGTGGTGGCACAGGCCTTTAATCCTAGTACTAAGGAGCAGAGGCAGGTGGATCTCTGTGAGTTGAAGGCCAGGTTGGTCTATAGCAAACTCCAGACCAACCAAAGATCCCATCTTCAAACAAACAACAACAACAACAAAAAAAAAAAAAAAGAAGAAAAAAAATCTAAAAATAATCAAACAAAAAACCCTGAAAACATGCCAGCTCCAGATAAATAGCATCTATCTACATATTAATTCTTCATTCATAGTGTCCTAACACTCAGGAGATAGAGATAGGTAGATCTCTGTGAGTTCAAGGCCAGTCTGCTCTAAACATTGAGTTTCAGGCCAGCAGGGGTAAATACTAAGGTTCCATCTCAAAAACAAACAAGTAAAACCAAACCAAACAGAAGTCTTCATAGTGAATATCTATATGTTTTACATATAACCTTAGATGTGTCACATGACAGTAACTTTCTAGTGATTTTGTGACTAATTTTTCCCAATAAACAGCCACTCATTAGGAGAGTGTAATACCTTGTTCTTTAGTTGCTGTAGGGTTGATACATGACCAGGAGTCAAACCAGGAGCCCTCCTCGCCTCTCCCCATTCTGGGGCTCAAACCTAGGGTCTTCCTTGGGCATGCTATCAACAATAGGACTCAAACTTTCTGGGTTCAAATCCAAGCTCCAGAGGCAAGTGTTATAGCAGTCACCTACAATCGCAACAGTTGCAAGTCTGAGGCACAGAAAAAGCAGAAATAGACTAACAGAGGGAGAGATATCAGAGACTAGACAGACACAGAAGCATCACACACACAGTGATTACAGTCTAGATGTATTTCTTATAATGAGTCACAGTAAAGAAATACATAAAAAGCTACCACTTTCTACCACCTACCACATGTTCAATAAAATTTAGTGGCAGTAGCCTTACTGTCTGCATCTGAAAGATAACAGTTTAACTTCCTTTATTGGCATTTACTACAACCATCAAGACTGCAGAATCATCAATATTTGCATCAATATTGCAGAATCATGCATCTCCTTCTGCAGACTTAACCACTCTCTCTCCTCAAAAGGACTTGGGTGGTCATCTAAATATTTTCTGACTCATAACACTGGCCCAGAACACACCAAATGCAATGTTTTGTTAAGAAAACCACTGGAGTATGCAAGGCTGCAAAACGCTTTTGAAAATTAAAGCCATGCTCCAAAGAAACTGTCCTCCCTACCCCCTTGGGAGATGTGTCATAGAGAGAGAGGTTACTCAAGGTCACTAAAGCTGCACCTTCTGAGGCTGGGCAAGAGTCAAGGCGCCAAACCTCAGCTCCTTAACGTGCTTCCTTGTTTGGGGGCTGGATCATGTCATTGTGTTTTTCCCCTAAGTTTCCGTGTACACACCACCCTCACTAAAGGGTAGAAATAAAATCCCTGTGAACTAAAGTGTCCATTGTAACAGCTTAAGTTAGGGGAATCTGCTAAACCAAAGGAGCTTAGACTTGGAATATTTCAAAACAATTTTACTGCACATAACTATCTCCTTCTATGCACTAAAAACCCAGCCTCAATTAGTGTTTTTAAATTGCCCTTTTGAAAAACAATGTTAAGTAACTCCAACAACACACACACGCACACACACACACGCACACTTTTGTTTTAAAAAGCTTCCCACTGTAACTGAGTGTATTTGAAGTTTCAACTGTAGTCTACAAAGTTGTTACTTAAATTTGGGAAACAAAATTTAAAAACAACCAAAAAAAACTTGTTCCCAGTGATACTAATGTAGTCACTTAGTTTTTAATTCCTTGAGAATAAAATCTGACTTGTGCCAAAATATTCCATCTGGAACACATAAATACATGCAGGGCATAAACTTTTAGTATGTGACATTATTTCTGTATTATTTCTATTTCATTCTTCAAATTATAACGCCAGTGAGCTGGAGAGAATGGGCAAAAACGGCCTTAGCAGCAGAATCCTTTCCTGCAATGGTAAAGCGAGTCCCAAAGCGGCCTGACTCCCAATCCTCCCGCCCCATGTGTCATCCCTCCCCCTGCCCCCTGCTGTTCCTGCAGGGGCTCGGGGTCCCCAGCTCTCACTCCTGGTCAAGGCTGGGAGGAGGGGTGATGTAAGGATGCCAGGCACCTGCAGTCCCCACCTAGGAAGAAGGAAGCCAGGGTGGTTGGATACCACCAGCTCAGAAGTGGAACATCTTATCTAAGGTCTGCAGCCTTGGGCTTGGCACCAACTACACTGGGTCACTGTCCTCAACAAGGAAGAGGCAGTCAACAATCCTGGATTTGTGTCAGCACAGTCTGAAAGGCAGGCCTCTGCATGTCTCCTCCTCAGAGCTGGTGACTAGGGGAGCTGTGGGGTGCTCCTGGGAAAGAGCACTCTGGGTTCCACACTCAATGTCCTTAAGTCAGTGCAACTCCCCAGGCTGCCTATGCTACCCACAGAACTATCAGAATCTCAGCTGTGGGGCTGGAGAAGTGACTCAGCAGTTAAACGCACTTGCTGCTCCTCCAGCAAACAGGAGTTCGCCCACATCAGGTGGTTCATAACCACCTGTAACTCCAATTCCAGGGGATCTGATGCCTTCTTCTGGCATTCACAGGCTCCTGCACACATGTGGAATACATATCGACAGATGCTGGCTCATATACATAATAAAAATAAATTTTTAAAAAATCTCACTGTCTTTTTGTAGACACCAGCAAACTAATCCTAAAACTCACAGTGGATCCACAGTAACCAAAACAACCCTGAAAAAAAGACAGAGAGAATTTGTACTTCTTGAGTTAAAAATTACTACAAAGCTGCAGTAGTCCAGCTAGCACCCAGTCTCACTGACATAAAGAGAGACACGCTGGTGGAGAGGACAGAATTAAGGGTTAGAAACACCTGCATTTGTGGCCAGTCAGTTGTCATCAAAGACATAAAGACAATGCAGTGGAGGAGAATACTCTGGGAAGTTTTGTTCTGTTTTTAAAGAGGCTCTTGCTATGTTGCCCAAGTTGCCCCCAAACTGCTGGACTCAAGTGACCCTCCTACCTCAGTCTCTTGATACTCATATAGAAAAGAATGAACTTGGGGGGCTGGAGAGAGGGCTCAGCAGTTAAGAGCATACACTGCTCTTCCAAAGGACCCGAGTTCAGTTCCCAGCAACCACATCAGGCTCACAATTGTCTGTAACTCCAGTTCATGGGGGACGTAACCCTTCTGGCTTCCTAGGGCACCTGAACTCATGTGCACATACACACACACACACACACACACACACACAGAGAGAGAGACACACACACACACAGAGACACACACACACTAAAATTTTTTAATAAACAAAAGAAGTTGGATCCCTGCCTCATATAAACACAAATATTAACTCAAAGTAGATCAAAGATTCAGATCTAAGAGTTAAAATATAAAACTCTTAGAATAAAATGTAGGCATAAACCTTCATGACTTTAGATTGGGCAAAGGTTTCTTAGGTATGGTACCAAAAGCAAGACATATAGATAACCTGCACTTCACCAAAATTAAAATCTTGTGCCTCTTTTCTATTCTCAAGAAAGGAAAAAGGGTACCAGGAAATAGGAAAAAATATTTGAAAATCATATATCTGCTAAGGAACTGAACCTAGAATATATGAAAAGCTTTTACAACCTGTAATAAACAGACATACAACCCAAGTTAAAAATGGGCAAAAGAGGGCAGCAAAACGGCCCAGTGGGCAAAGGTACCTGCCATACAGATCTGAAACTGGAGCTGGGACCCTGAACTCAGAGGAATGAGGGCGAGAACCGACTCCACAAGGCTGTCCTCTGACTGCAGGTACCATGACACACAGTAAATAAAAGAATTTCTAAAGAGTCACCCCCCAATATCACTGCCTCTCAGATAAATCTTCTGGGAAGAGCCTGTTCCCCTCCAATGCTCCACATAGCTGACAATCAGATATCCATGACTGTACCTCAATTTCCTGGTCTTGAAGATGGAGTCAAAAATAGGCCTGAGCCACAGGATGGCTGCAGAAACTAGAGAGCAGGTAGAGAAGCACAGCCTTTCACATCCACTGCACATCCTGGAGCCTGCAAGGTCAGCGTCCTCACCACAGTCTATTCAGACACACGGACACACGTGTACATCCACAAGTGCTGCTGTCATCAGAGAGAATCCCACACCATCTGAGCGTCTGCCAACTCTACATCTGGGCCTTTGCACATGCCCCTATGCTCCCACCCCAGCCTCAACCAGCCCTGTCTGCCTCTTCTTAGATAGACGTCACTTCTTCCAAGGCACCTCCCTGTCTCAAGCCTTTTCCCACAAAAGTACAGATGAAGAAATCAAGATTCAGAAACATCAAGTTACTGACACAAGGTTTCATATTCTTAACCCAGATTTCATATTCTTAACCCCTGGGAATCTCTCCCCTCCCCCACCCCTGCTTGAGACTAGGTCCAGTTTCTGGCTGGCCTGGAACTCACTATGTAGACCAGGCTGGCCTCAGATTCACAAAGACTCACCTGCCTCTGTCTCCCAAGTGCTAGGATTAAAGGTGTGTGCAACCACACCCAGCCCTAACTCCTAGGATTCCTACACTGTATTAAATATCAGGTGAATAGTCGCACAATCAAGGCAGAGAGTGGGAAACTTTTGTTCCAGTGCTATATATTTCCATTTCTTCTTCTTTTCTTTTTTTCCATCAGAGCCTTCTCTCCAGGTGATGAGGTGGATGAAACCAAGTGACACAAAAGATAACAGTGCCTGGATCAGGGAAGGTAAGAGAGGCAAGTCTTCCTGTGTATAGGGTTATAGCTGCAGCAGGGCCAGTGGGAGTCTCAGAAAACATCTCAGCTGCAGGCTCAGCCTCTGGTAAAGGAAGGCAGAAACACTCCAGTCCACCATCACAGTGCACGACACCACCTACTAGGATGGGGAGAGGCGCCTCTCCGCACACTGCCCGTGCTCCCCTCCCCCTCTTCAGTTAGAGAGAACATGCCCCATGCTCAAGAGATGGCAGGCTGCCTACAGATGCGGCTCAGTGGGTATACTGCTTGCCTAACTTACACAGATCCCCAGCACCACATAAACCATGTGAAATGGTTCACACCTCGAGCTTTAGCACTTGGAAAGTGTCTGTGTGCACTGGTGTGTACATGTGTTAGAATATATCCCAGTGAGGGCCCTGATATAGTCCTCAGAAGTTCAAGGTCATCCTCAATTACAGAGGGAGTTTGAGGCCAGCCTGGGCTACATGAGACCCTGTCTTTAAAAAAAAAAAAAGAAGGAGGAGGAGGAGGAGAAGGATGAGGAGAAGGAGGAGAAGGAGGAAGAGGAGGAGGAGGAGAAGGAGGAGGAGGAAGAGAAGGAGGAGGAGGAGGAAGAAGAGGAGCTAGAGAGATGGCTCAGTGGTTAAGAGCACTGACTACTCTTGCAGAGGACCCAGGTTCAAATCCCAACATCCACAAGGCAGCTAACAACATCTATAACTCCAGTTCCGGGGTATCCGAAGCCCTCTTCTGTCTTCTGTGGGCACTGCACAACATGGGTGCACTTAAATACCCGCAGGCAATACACTCACATACATAAAATAAAAATAACAAATAATAAATATTTTTAAATGGAGAAGAAAAAAAGGAGGAGGAGAAGCAGCAGCTGCTGCTGACTGGCCACACTGGAAGTTCAACAACAACCTTGGGCTCCACATACATGGTCTTTGGCATCTTCCTAGAGAGCAGTTCTCTGACCTGAGCCAGCTCTGCCTCCATGCCATACTCCAGGTCTCCTTCCCACGGTCATTTCACCATCATTCTCTAGACATCAATTCTACATCTGGTTGATTACTGACTGTCTGCACCACTGGCTATGAACTCCACAGAGAGGAATGCTGCTGGTGCTCTGGACCACCATGGCAGTGTCTGCCACAGAATCTCCCTTCTTCTGTAGGTTACATTTTATATGTGGGGATTGAACCAAGGGCCTCATGCATGCGAGGCAAGTGTTCTACCACTGAGTTTTATGTCCAGTCTTCTGTAGTGTTGCTTGAGTGAAGGAAGTCAGTAAGCTGAATTAAGTGGTTCAGGCCTATGTATAAACACAGCCTCAATTAAGAACAACCTTTGGCAGGGAATGATGGCTTATACTTGTCATCCTGGAATTCAAGAGGGTGAGTTGGGAGGACTGCTATAAGTTCAGGGCCAGCCTAGGCTGAGAGTAAGTTCCTGGCTAGCCTATGCCACAGAGTGAGACCCTATCTCAAACAAAGCAAAAGAAAAGAACAATCTCTGGCTTGGTGATGCATACCTGAAATCCAGCACTCAGAAGCCTAAGCCAAGAAAATGTAAAGCTCAAGGCCAGCCCATCTATAAAGCAAGACCCTGTCTAAAACCCCACCATAAAACAAACAACAACAACAACAAAACACAAAACAAAAACCACTTCTCAGTCTTTGTGTGTCTGTAAAATATGTATATAAAGAAAACAAGACATGTATTTATTTTCATAAATGAATGTACAGTTTCTCCAAAATGAAGAAAATCAAACTGTTCCCAAACTTCTCTGCAGTAGACCACACTCCCCTCCACTACACCAGGGCTCTCTCAGGAAGAACCCTCAACAGTCAGGATCATCCACATAGCCACTTCATCTTCACCACCTCAACCCATACACACCAGGTAAAATGAACCAGAAGATATCTTCACAGAACATTAAGAAAATGGATCCAAAATTAATTTTCAGTAAATATATCAAAGTCCACAATGAATAAACTGATTAAGGAATAATTCAGAAAAAATCAGTGAAAGAACAGAAGTGAAAAAATACAGAGCTCCGCCTTCCTCCCTCAGTGCAGCACCAGAGGCCTGAGCAATACAGAACTTGGCCTTGAAGATTTCCAGATTATGGCAATGGCCTGTGCTTGTTTTCCATCTTTTCCTACTCCCACCCCACCCCCATATTTGTTTTGGAGATAGCTTCTACATAACCCAGGCTGGCTTTTAATTCACTCTTCCTGCCCCAACCTTCTGAATGCCACCTTGCTTTGCTTCCCCTCTGGTCACACATGGCTCAGTGCATCTGGTCAAGGGCACAGGGGCCTTGGTGACAGCAAGAAAGTACAGACAGCTGTCTTGGATAGTACTGATGGAAGGAGAGAAATCAGGAGATAAAATAGACAGAAAGGACAGGAGCAGTGGCAGGAAGCCTGGAGGCCACATCTTGTCCTCATCAGAGGGCCGCAGGGACTCTGATTATCTGTCTCCACATCTGCCTTCCAACAGAACCAGCTAAATCAGACGGCTGTGAGTTCCCTGTCACTAAAGGATTCCAACATGACTACTTTTAGAGACTCTCAGCAGGGCGTGGTAGACCCATAAGCCTAGCACTCAAGAGACTTAGGCAGGAGGACTACTGCAAATTCAAGGCCAGCTTGGGCTATGCAGAAAGACTCTGTCTTGAAAGAAAAAAAGCCAGAAAAGGCAAAAGAAAATAAAAAGCTCTCCAGTCTCACCACACTTCAGTCTATGGGTATTCATGCAACGCTATCACTCAGACTCCGTTCACTGAGCATCTAATGAGTGCTGGGGTCAGGGTGCCCTCTGTGGTCCTTACCTTCTCCTGGGTGGATGCAGACAACAGATTCAGAAATAGATAACCAGTAAAATCATTCCAAGCAAACTCTCAGAACAAAACACAATAAGAAAACCTGAGTAAACTGATGGGAGGAACTGCTCTGGACAGTGGTCGGGGAAACTATCCAGAGATGGCAGAGCTGAATGGTTAGAAAGGATGAGATCTGGGCAACAGGAGAAGGGTGTGCTCAGATGAGGGAACAACCAGCATCAGCTGCATCCTTCCCTGCAGTGCTCGCCCCCTACATCCACATCCACCTGCTACGGTTTCCCCAGCTCATCTCTTGGTTGGGTTTTCTCATGCTCAGGCAGACATGAATTTTCCATCTGAAGGTGTGCTCTGAGCAAACGCACAAGGCAACATGTGTACCGCCTCCACTCCCTCACCCACAGGGGTAAGGACTGGTGGCCGCTACCCACGAGCACTTCTGTCCATTTTTGTGGCACACAGGTGTTGAAGAACATGTGCTGATTTCAGGCTTCCAAAGCCCCAGGTTCGGCACTCCTGAACTGTTTATGAAGTTCAAGAAGAAACAAACTGAAGCGGTGCAGCCCAGGAAGACACCACTGATACAGAGACATCTGCTCACATGGCAGAAGGGCTGAGAAGGAGACAAGAGCAACCCCCTAAGCCCTTAAATAGAAAAGGCTCAGAGACTAGAGGATGTCAGCTGGTCAGGGGCCTGTAGCTTAAAGAAATTCAAGTGAATGAAACTTCATACACTCTGATGTGCAGCCCCCGCCAAGAGAGACACCCAGAGCTTTCAGAAGGCCCATTCCCCAGCAGTATCCTAGAAGGTCATGTCTGACCCATCTTCTCACACTTTGCAGAAGGCTGGCTAAGCACAGAAGTCATACTTGCAAACCCAAGGTTTCCAGTCTGAAAGGGGCACAGGACTACTGGGAAGATAAGGTCAGATCCTCGCAGGAGACTGAGCCATACCGACTTGCACGCCAACTCACTGGGAAGCTAGAGGTGTGAACAAACTATTACTTGGATAGTGGCCATAACAAGAACAAGAGGGGGGGAGGGGGGAGAGAGAGGGAAAGAGAGTGAGAGAGAGAGAGCAAACTTGCCTTGTACCAGTCACTATTGTGGACACCTCGACCGTATGAAACCTTTTAAGCTTTGTACTAGCATCATCCCCATTTTACAAAGAGAAAAAGCACAGACGTGAAATTGTGACACAGCTCAGACAACCGCAGCAACGTTCTCTTCCACACTCCGAAAGTGGTTACACCTGCGTACTGCAAGAAACGCATCGAAGTAAGGTGCCCCTCTCCCTGCCGCCGCCCCGTGCATTCCGCACAACTGCTATTTGGCAGTTCTCACATCCTTGCGGGGCTGGCTCTGGAAGTAAGCCTGGATCAGGCAATAAACCCGTCAAGCCAAGTCGTCCAGGAACAAGCCGCTCTGTTCCCGCAACATTCCAGCCAAGATGAGACGGCTGCTAGCTCCAGGGCCGTCCCCCACCGCCCAAAGCCCTGGGGAACCCTTTCCGCCCGGCTCCATCAATTTCCACCCTAAGAAAGGTTCGCTGTCTTTCCACTTTGAGCCCTGGGCGTGCGCCACTCTCCCTCCCATCTCAGGATCTTCGACAGCGCAGTTTAAAAGACGCGGCGTCTGCACCAGGACCCGAACGGACCGAGGTGGCGCCCGCCGCCCCGGGGCTCCCCGCAGCCGAGTGACCGGAGCCCCACGCGACACTGACCTGGAGAGGAAAGCCCACGGAAAGGGCGCGCCGGCGCAGGTGGCGCCTCCCTCCCCGGAAGTGGCTCCGGGAACTTTCGCCCAGGAGCGAGCCGGGGACTGGGACCGAAGCTAGGGTCCCCAGCTGGAAGCGGCGGCTGGCGGGGACAGCGGCGGCACTGCCCACCGGTGCGCCCCGGGGCGGCCGTGGGGCCCAGCTCGGCACCGTGTCGTGTGCAGCGGGGGTCGATCTCGGAGGGTCCCCGCCTACCGCTCGCACCTCCGCGCCCCGCCGGCCGGCCCCGCCCGGCTTCGGAGGGCTCGCTCGGCCTGGCGTTAGCAGCGGCGCCGGCTCCCCGGGGCGGGGCGGGGCGGGGCGGCAGTGGGAGGCCCCGAGGGCCACGTGGCCGGGAGGCGGGCCCGGGACCCCCGTAGGCGCCGGGGCTGGCTGAAACCCACCGCTGCTCTGCCCCCTCCGAGCCCTCGGGTCCCACAGTGGCCCTGCCTGGGTGTCCCCGCCCTGGTGTCCCGGGAAGCTGAGAATGGACCAGGAGGAAGACACTTGAGACGTACCCAAAGAGGAGTTAACTGAGGTGGAGAAGGAGCGTGCAGCCCACCCCTGGCTTCCACTCTCTGGACTCGGCTCCAGGACTTCGTGCAAGCCGGAAGGGGAGACGGTGAAGCTCCGCAGGGCTTACTTACCTTGGAGGGCCAGGAGCTGAGCCTGCGCGTGGAGCACCCACCCCGCCGCTGGCTTAATCTTGGGCAAGTCAGGCCTTGCCCATCTCACCCTTCCCTTCACTGGAGGTGAAAATGAAGATAGCGTTGGCCCATGCATGTTCTCAGGAGGTGGGTGCTGAGCCCACTGGAGCAGGGACAGCATTGGCCTGGGTCACCCATGCATAAAGAAACATGGGGATCTAAGTAAGATTATCCAAATGTATTCATTCATCCTTAGGACTTCAGAAAATCAGGACTGCCACCCCTTTGTCCCCCACAGGAGAGGATGAAAGTGAGAGCTCCCTGGGTAGAGGTCAGCTTTTCTATGCACATCCCCCAGATATGGATCTTCTTGTCCAGGTAGGGTGGCCAGCACGAGGTGTTCAGAACTCCCTCCAACCCAACTGGATGGCCCTCACAGCAATCTCTGCCTGCTGCTGCATGCTCTCTACCTCCAAGAGCTGGGCGCCCAGCAGCTCACCTTTGGGGCCAGAAATCAAAGTATCTTGAGCAAACCCATTTTCATTCCAATATCTGCAGCTTCATTCCACTCTGGCTTCAAGGGGTCTCGTTGACCAGAGACCCAACACCAATTAGGGAACTCGTGCTCCACCTGGTACTCCATTTCCAAGAGCAAACTCCGTGTCCAGACTCCTAGTCCTCAACCTTCTCCCTAAGAACCCTTTTATTATCCCCACCTCCAGACTGAGGGAGAATCCCTACCACAACTGTGTTAAGTTTACAAAGTAGGAGCTGGAGAGATGGCTTAGCAGTTAAGAGCCCTGGGCCTTGCAGAGGACTTATGTTCAGTTCCCAGCACCCACATGACAGCTAACCCTTGTCTTTAACTCGGGATCCAGGGGATGTCACGTCATCTTCTGACTTCCACAGGGACCAGGCACGAATGTAGTACACTTGCATACATACAAGCAAAATATCCACAAACATAAAATAAATAAAATCTTTTTTTAAAGTATCCAGTAGGGGCTGGAGAGATAACTCAGCAATTAAGAGCACTTGCTGTTATTGCAAAGGACCAGGGTTTGGTTCCTAGCACCCACATCTGACCTACATCTGGCAGCACAATTGCCTGTAACTCAAGTTTCAGGAGAACCAATGTCCTGGCCTCAAAGGCACTTGCACCCAGGTGATGCACATACATAAAGACAGGTGCACACACACACATATATATATAAATAAAAATTAAGTACAGGGCTTCCACTCATTTACCTGGAGCTCAACAAGCACTTCAAACTCATATTTCCATACCTGACAGTCTATTCATACAGCTTTGTCAAATTTCCTTTCCATTAGATTCAGTTTAACAATTATTTAAAGCCAGGTATTGTGGTGCACACCCACAATCCCAGAACTCAGGAGGTGGAGGAAGGATCTGGAAGCCACACACTATTCTGGGACCTCATGGAGCTAATGAGGGAGACAGACCAACAAGAGGCAGGTAGAAAATAGGATGTAGCAAGACACTAGAGGAAATGCTGGCCCAGGCAGAGTGACCTCCTGTGGGAGGGAGGCGTGGACTGAATCCTGACATGACAGGAAAGTAGAAGGGGAAATCCTGAGACACAAGCCACATGAATGGAGTCCACGGAGAAGACAGGTTGTGGGGAGAACAAGGCAGAAGGGCCTTCGTGGGACATCAGACCTTGCCCCCAGAAAGGTTCTGGCATAGGCATATGGTTTAGAGACATCACTGGCTGCTGAGTGAGGAACAGATGTGGTGGCAATTCATCTTTTTATTATTACTAAAGGCAAAGGCCTTGATTTCCTGTTTTATATATCAGGATTTTCAGAAAGCAGAACACATCTGCAAGTAGCATACACAGACATAAGATTACCCCAAAGATTACCAGTCCTGGGGGGTGGACCCAGGGCCTTTTACACGCTAGACAAGTGCTCTACTACTGAGCTATAACCCCAGCCCCTTTCTTTCATTTGAAAGAGGTTCCACTAAGTTACCCAGGCAGGCCTTAAATTCACAATGTTTCTACTTCAGCCTCCTGAGTGTGGGGATTATGGGCCTGATTCCCAGACTTTATAATACTGTTCTCCCTTCCATCATGCTTGGCCCTGAGGCTGGCCTGGGGAGAAAGGACTTGGTTCCCAGACTGACTTTGGAAAGTGATACACACAAAGATAGCCCTTAGGGGCAAGGCAGAGAGGGGTGCAGAGGAACAGATGGGAAACATGGTAGACTATGCAGTCTTTACAAACTGGTAGAGAGGAGACTGGAGAGATGGCTGGGCAGTTAAGAGCACTGGCTGCTCTTGCAGAGGACCTATGTTAGAATCCCAGCACCCACATGGCGTCTAATAATTGTCTGTAACTCCAATTCCAGGGGATCCAACGCCCTGCTCTGCCTCTGAGGGCACTGCATGACATGGATGCACTTACATACATGCAGGCATTACACTCACAGACATAAAGTTAAAAAAAAATTAAAAAGAAACTGGTAGAGGTTTAAAGATATCCATGACTGGGGATCTTTTTCTCCTTGAATTAGTCCACTAATTCATGAGGGCTCCATTCCTTTTTTTTTTTTAACTTATTATTTTTATTTTTACTTCATGTGTATAACTGTACTACCTGCATGTATGTAAGTGCACCCATGCCTTGCAGTGCAGTGCCCACAGAAGTCAGAAGACGGAGTTGGATTCCCTGGAACTGGAGTTATGGATGGCTGTTAGCCACCAAATCGGTGCTGGGAATCAAACCCAGGTCTTTTCCAAGAGTAGTCAGTGCTCTTAACCTCTGAGTTATCTCTCCTTCTTCGGGGGAAGGGCATTTTAAATTTCCTCTAACTCTGAAAGACAGGGCCAGGTCAATGGCTTCACTGGTAGGGAAGCCAGGGTGGTTAAAGGATTCATGCGCAAGGGCAGGTGCTAAGCTATGACTGACACTAGACAGGAAAACAAAGGCTAAATGGGCAACAAACTCGGCCAGAAAGCAAGGCAGGACAGAGATTAAAAGCAAGACAGCGGGACTACCAGACCCAGATTCTTGGTGCCCACCATCTGCCTTGAACACTTGCCAAGCATGATACCTATGATCATATGTTTAAAACCTTCTGATTGTGTGATTCCTTTCATTGCAAAACAATGTAGAAAATACCACAAGGTTTACAGAGGAAGATAAAACCCACCCACAGTCACACTGCCTAGAGGTAGGCACTGTTAACATGTCTTTTATTTTTCATTCAGCCTACTGTGAGTCTCTTCCTTTAACATGAATTATTTGTTGTTGTTTCGTACCTGGAATCAAACGCAAAGCCCTGTGCATAGCAGGGAAATGCTGTTCTACTGGGTTACATTTCTAGCCCAACATGGACTATTTTCTCCAACAGGACTGGAAAAGGCCCCTTTGGCTACTGTATGAATGTACCCTTCTATACTGAATTCTGACTAGCACTGGCTTTGTTCCTTATCTCTCAGCATCGTGATAACACTTTGTGATAAGATCTTTGCATAATAAACTTTAACACACATTTCTGGTTACTTCCCAAATATAAAACCAAGCATGTTGGCTCATACCTATAATCCCAGCACTTGGAGGGTCAGTTCAAGGTCTCCTTAGCTACATATCATTTAAGGCCAGACTGCCCTACATGAGACCCTCTCTCAAATAAACACACCCTAATAATGGAATTCCTAGAAGAGACATCCAATCTTCTGCCTCTAACCCAGGTGAGGACTTGCTTTCAAAGAAGTCACATGGCTATTCGCAGAGCGTTGCTTCTTTGAAAGCAAGTCCTCACCTGGGTTAGAGGAAACTAAAGATAGTTCGCTGAGCAATGGATTGTCAGAGTTGTGGAGAGGAAACACCTGGGTTTGGGTCTTGTCCTAGAGGCTGCACATTATGTAAACTCCAAAGCCCTGTTCAAGAGTGGCATGGTGCTTGGCACAGTAAGAAACACCAACACCTGGGTGATTTGGACAGAGCCCTTGTGATAGACCAACCCATGTCTACAGGAACCTATTATCCAGTCTACACATGTACCTTTGCCCCATAGGGAAACCTTGAGACAATGCCAGCCATTCAGTAGGAAATTTGGTGTGGGGGAATAGTCCAGTGGTTCTCAACACTGGAGCTCCTCGTAGCCAGCTGGAGTGTGATGTAAAATAAGTTTTCTCCTCCGGGAAACTTTCTTCATTTACTAGTTAGTAATTGTTCAACAGAGCACCTGCCACATGCCATGCAATCCCTTCTGTCTGTTTCAGCCTCACAGTAACCCATGATCCAAGTACATTTTTACTTTCATCTGAGGCTAAGAACCAAGGAGATGAGGGGACTTGTTCTAGTGACTTCTTGGAGGTAGGGCTGGAGTCACACGGTCGTTAAAGCAGCAGAATCCAAGTCCAGCCCAGACAGAAGGGCATTCTAGATGCACAAGAATCCATTACACACTCACCCAAGCTGAAGATACATGTCAGGACCTAAGACAGGGACAGCAGTCACTGAAGGTGACAATGCAAAGGCAGGGTGGAGACAGATGCTTCAGGTAGAAGATAACATATTCAGGAGCATTTGCAAAGGCCTTCAGTGAGAGAAAAGATGTAAAGAATCTATAACCACGTGAAGTAGTTAGAAAAGAAAGGGACAGAGGGGAGTGGTCAGCAGAAGGCTACGTAAGGACTTTAGTATTCACTTCCAGGGTCATTGGTTTCAAATAGTTGTGACATCTAATCAAGTGTCCATCTCCCCTGAAGGTCATTCCCAGATGCCCCACTGAGACAGCCAAGAAATAACAGGTCTGGTCTGCTTTGGTTATAGCCCAGGCAGGCCAAAGCAGGCAGCTTTGGGGAGAAACCCCATTTAGCTACGCCTGCCCTGCCCCCTGGTGACCACATGTCTACAGGCACTGTGTGCCAAGCCATAAGCCCAGAACTGTTTGGTTTCATTCGCATTCAAACCTCAGAACAGCCCTACTGGGCTTTCCGGATGGTGAAACTAATTCCTAAACAGGGCAAGCCACCCACCCAAGAAAGATATCAGCAGACTGAGCTCTAAGCTCAGGATGCCAGAGGCTAAAGCCCTCATTTTGATCACAATGCTAACAATGTTAATAATAATAAAGCCTCATCAGCAATGCACAAATTGTGTGCACTGTGTGGAGGATCATTAAGTACCCTAACCTTCAGGGTTATAAAACCAGAAGCAGAATCTGCCCAAACTTGTGGAACTTTCATTCAACACCAGGCATACTCCTGCCTTCCCTGACCACAAGTTCCCCTTGGTCTGGCCTTGGTTTGTCTTGAAGCCAACCTCTGCACACTTCCTGGAGTATGCTGTAACTGTAGAAAACATGGATTAGAGCCATCTCATTACACAGGACTACTAACTCCTGCCTTTGTTCAAATCCATATGCCCACAGGGACTTTGCAGCAACAGGTCCAGAAACATTTGTCTATCAAGGTAAGAAGGCGACCAAGAGAACAAAATTTATTCCTTGCGTTCACATGAAGAAAGGAACAGAGTCACTCTGAGTACTACTCAAGGTTCTTCCTTCCCTTTAATAGAGGGGCAGCGTGACCTATTAAGTAGGAGCAATAACATCTCAATCCTCGGGCTGTTGATTCCTTGTTTGTGCCCTTCTCTGCCAGCAGCACTACACAGGTCACTTAAGCCCTCTAAGGCACCCTCTAAAACCACCCTCTAAGGCAGGGTTTTGGGCTCATTCTATAGATGGAACTGAAGACCAAAGTCTCATGGTCAGAGTCACAGCAAATGCAGCAGATCTGGGGACAGATTCTGAAATGAGGAATACCAATCAGCAAGTTACCTCACAGAGCATGGCACAGGAATACAGGCCACACTCATCTGCTCATCCTGATTCAGAATCCTCCAAAAACTGCCAGGAGCCCAAGCTAGGAAGGAAACAGAACAGGTGTTCTAAAATAATGAGCCACTAACAGTCTTCAAACAAAAATTTTATTTGATGCAGAACTTCTAAGGTACAAAAACATCTTACAAACGTCAGCTCTGATTCCTATCATCTATTTACAGAGTTTTTGTACAGATCAAATATACCACTAACATCTTCAATGTAAAAATATAGCACACTATTATCTGTCCGTGCTCACTCTACCACCAAATCCTCCAAAAGGACAAACTTAAAACAAAAGCCACATCAATCACTACTGTGTTCCACAGGCCTTCCTCCTTAGTATACCCGGACAGGAGCTTGCATGAAAACTTTGTTTTTAAACAATTAGTGAAAAACAAAGTTACTCTCCAAACGAACCCTTTTGCTTGAGATGTTTTTTGAGAAGAGAAATGTTTTTAAATAACAGATGAGCACATTAAGTGCAATCTAATGGCAGCCACAGAAAACTGCTCCTGGCTGATTCTGATATAAATATCAGCTGTGCAGTCAGAATAATTGCTTCTCTCCAACTTCTGACTGTGTCAAACAGTAGCTGCTTCACCAAGTGCTACAGCTCCAGAACATGGAAGAGTCCCTGGAGGTATCTGTGGTCCAAGGCAAACTTCAAGGACAAACCCAGAAACAGGAAAGAAGACAACTCCCCAGAGATGGGGGAGGGGGGTGCCAAATATGTTTGCAATCTGAGGGTAGCACATAGCAACTTCCAGTATCACCGAGCCAGTGGTTCAAGTGAAGTCTGCACCATTTAAGTACTATTGTGATTCACAAACAAAGTCTAGAGTAAGTAAAAAGAGATTTTGGACTGTGGGACTGCTGCCTCTCAGAAGGTTAGAACTGGTCTTGAAGGGTCTGTCCTCACCAGGCCTGGTTGTACACACCTTTAGTCCCAGCAGCCCACAGGCAGATCTCTGTGAGTTCCAGGTCAGCCTGGTCTACATAAGGAGTTCCAGACAAGCCAAAACTACACAGTGAGATCCTGTCTCAATCCCCCACCCCAAGTGTCCTCAGGTTAAAGAATGACATTAAACACATCAGGAATAAGCACCAAGTGTTTGCCCTGGAGAGCAAATAAACCACTGGAGAGAACTATCACCAAGAGGGGGAAAAAAAATGTGGCAATCAATTACCCTCAGATAAGGGATGCATCAGTTTTTAAAAGTGCCATTATATTTTTAATGTGGCAAGAGCAGCCAGGCCTGTATAAATGCCCCTGTAATCCTACCCAGATCGTGGCTGGCAGAAGGCACCGATGTGAATAAGGCACCAGTGTTGTCTGGGTAACTGAACTGAGTGTGAGGCTAAGAAACTCAAGAACGGTGAAAATTATTAAGCCCCTGGAAAACAAGAGCTGTGAAGAACGTTTTAAGTGGGTGGAATTATTTACCACTGAAGAAAAAAAAAAAAAAAAAAACACTGGACGAATGACTTCACTGTGGTTCTCCACAGGGAAGGTGACCAGCTGTTCTTTCTCCACTACACCCTAAACAAAAGAAAGCTGGTTTGAATTTCTGCTAGGGAGACACACAAAGAACTATCTGATCCACAGGGAGGTTACAGAATCTCCTTCGATGACGACCCAGAATCTCCGCCACAGCCATATGTCTGGAATAATTCAAGCTAGGCTGCCTAGAGGGAACACGCTGGGTGATTTAAGCTTCTCCTAGCCTGCAAATTCGGAAACTGGAATCAAAGCTAACATCTTGCCATTAGACTTCTTTGGTTTACGTTCACCCTGAGCTCAGAAAGGTGGGGATGTGGTAAGGCTGACCCAACAGCCCATGGTGACTCCTGGTATCAACATCAGAAAAGGCTGTTCTCCATCTCCTTTGTCACACCTCCACGACAGACAGCCGGTTACCACAGCACCGAAGAGCACTGCTGAGGGGCTCTACAAGATTCTTGGCTGTACTATACCACCCTCTACCCCCCTCACATAATTCTCCTAATTAAATCTTGGCCTCAGAACTGTACACCACCTAAAAGCATGATTACAACTAGAGCTAAACTATAAATAAGGCCCTAGGAGTCGTGGAGTTTAAATGACATTGCCACCAGCCAGCATCATGCTTTTTAATTTTGGGGAGTATAAATCTGAATCTGAATGAACAGCTGACCTGCCTTTCCCTTAAGACATTATAAAATGCAAGGAAGCAATCAAAACATTTAAAGTACATTCAGAATCATATCCATGCTGAGCAGGAGGAGGCACACCTGTAATCCCAGCATTCAAGAGGTGGAGAGAGGAGGATGAGTTCAAGACTGGCCCCAACAATAGACCTGTCGAGAAACAAACAAAAACTTGAGGAAACATCAAAGTTTCTTGGAAGGACGAGGTTAGCAGCAGCTTTTCCTGGTGGGCCCTCACATTTGTAATTACTATGGATGGTTGTCGTTTCACAGCGTACAAAGTGAAGGTCACAAACTGACAGTCAGTGGGTAAAATCGAGTCTATATGTGTGTTCAGTTGATCCTGAATTCACTTTAGTAGTTTTTAAAGCGGAAGTAGCAAAAGGAAGTATTTTATGTTTTTAATTGTATTTTTTATTACTATCAGTGTGTACATACACGATGTTGGGGGTGTGCCTACCACAGCCTGCCTGTGGAGGTCGAAGGACTTAACTTCCAGGAGTCAGTTTCTCCTTCCACGGTGGGCTCCGGGGATGAACTTGGGCCATCAGGCTTGCTCGAGAGCTTTTACTCACTATGCCATCCTGCCAATCCTAGTTGTTAGTATTTTCAAAATTGGAAATTCTCAGCTTTTCTTGAAAAAATAGGAGGATCATGGAGACGCTCATTTGGAAGAGTTGCCCTGTAGAATGGCCAAGGGCTCTTCAGTCTGCTACAGTTCTCACCATTCCCTGGCAGCTCCAAGAGTGGAAAGGTGTCACTGCCATGAACCTTCACACAGCTGTTTTCCTCATATCAGGGTATACTGGAGCCCTTGACAGCTGAATCTGCTGAATAAGAGCAGCTATCTCCAATAACAGAAAATTAAAAAAAAAAAACACTAAACACCTTCACTCTGGCATTGCCTATGTTTCCCCAATAAAGACAGCATGGTTTCTCACTAGTGTTGAGGTAGCTAGGGATTTCGTGGTTTCCTTTCTTTTTGGAAGAAGGGCAGGCCATTTCTTCTCCAGGAATAAAACAGCTTCCCCAATCCCTTTGAGGGAAGCGTAGGCAGGGATCCTATAATCTTGGAAATCCTGTAACTGAAAATCCTGTAATCCCACAGTTACAGAGGGGCTAGTCTTATTTGCATAAAAGTCAGAGGAGAGTCTACTAGAGGTTGTCAAAAAACATCTTGCGGCTATGAAATGACAAAACTGAACTCTGACATCACACATGTACTCAAAGATCCAGAACTTCCCACATGCTGATTCCAGTGATATCATCACTAAAGACAGTAATTTTTTACTTCTGACCTGGGACTGACTTCAATTAGCACTGTGTGTCAATCAAAAAAGTTTATCTTGGCTGGGCATGGTGGCACACACTTTTAATTTCAACACTGAGGAGGCAGCGGCAGGCAGATCTCCGGTCCCATCTGAATACTTGGGCTTGGACTCAAATGCCTTCTGATTCTTTCTAGAAATCCAAGTGCCTCAAAGCCCCAAGTCTCGACCCTCTGAAGGATCTTCTGCACCCATATAGCTGGGTGGGGCCCATCAAGGTGGTCCTTGTTACTTGCAGCCAACTGCCCCGTGGCTAGGCATTCTCTCTGGCCTCTTGCCAAGCAAAGCTGACTTTGTCAGATGCACTAGTGAGATGCCTGGGAATGCAGGTCAACGATTATCTCCTGACCTGCAGCCCTTTTGGTTTCCTGGGGCCATGGCCTCAGCCCTGGCCTCCTATCCAGGGGATATGCTCCAAGCCACCTTCTATTCTCAGACCAGGCCTTTGACTAAGCGCATCCCTACAATCTCTTCTCCTTTTCCTGAAGCATCAAAGAGCCCTTCTCTGAATGCCATCTTATCATTTCTACTGCTCGAGACAGTCTGTAAGTCAAAAAAACCAGCTCACTCAGAACATATGTTTTGCCCCAATCTGCAAGACAATTCCCACTCTTAGCATGATGAGGTGGGTGGGAGAAAAAAAGTTTAACTAATGACGTTTCACTTCATTATCCTCTTAGCAGTTTACTCTGAGTTAAGCAATCATACTGTAGTTTCATTATCTGGCATGTTAAAGCTTGAGTGTCTTGATCAGAAACATTTGTATTTCAAAATAAAAGCATCCAAACTAAAACGTCACCAGATCCTGACTTTTACACAAGCAGTTTAGAAGCCTGAGATGGTTTACCTTCTATTTTCCTCATATGAGCCCATGTAGCACATGCTCTACAAAGGCCTGGGAGCCAGCTAATGCTCACCCCCACACTCTGGGCATTCAGGCTGTTCCTGGGGTGGCTCTCTCGGAGATGGCCTCACTTCACATGCAAAGCTGAGTATCTATCCTAAAAGCAGCTCCTATAACGGTACCTTTGGGGACATGAAATATCTCTTGGCCTCAGTTAAAGAAAAAACAAAACTCTCTGATATTGTTCCAAGTGAATTTTCATACGACAGCAATTTGGGGTCATCGATCTCCCTTCACAGAATTTAAGCAAAGATTGAGAACAAGCAGGGCCGCCTCATAGAGATGGGAGTTCTGTCTGCTCATCCTGGATTCCAAGGTGACTCCGTGGAACAACTCTCTACTGAGATGCCTAGTTTCACAGTGAGACAGTCTTGCAGCTCAGAGCAGCTGCTCTGTTCTCTGGCTAGCTGCCTGTGCAGAAAAGGGAGGGGACTTTGTATCCCAAATACACACAAACCTCTTCTCCCCAGTAGGAACCCAAGCCTGCCTTTCCTGCCTGCTGAGCCCACACCTTGAACAGGCTCTGCTTCATCCTACCTCCACCCCACCTTGGGATCCTTCTCAGCAACTACTTGATGTTGGTCCTGTCTGGTGAAGGAGTGAAAAAACACAGTTCCAGCAGAATGCTCAGAAAATAAGCTGCCAAACCCCAACAGTACCCATAATAAAGATGGAGAAGGATGCTCATAGCAAGTGTTCCAGGGCACAGCTAGGATGAGGGTTTCCACTGAGACTACCACATCATTATACTATGCATATCTAATCAATAAACGGGATACAAAGAGATATTTTTCCTTTGGAAAAGAGAACTTCTACAGAAAGTCATTCATAAAAATGTAACATTTACTTTTGTGACAATCCCCTCCTTTCTGCCTTCTGAAAAGGAGGTTTGTCATTAGACAAAACCAGTTCAGCAGATTAACCAGCCACGACCTTTGCATGCTGTTGTTTTTCAGTGAATTCTGACTCCAAACATTTAGGATGCAGTACCAGACCAGCCAAGGCACAAACTAAAACTTCCAGTAAAGTTGCCCAGCTAGATAATGGTCTTCTATTTCCAGACACCATCACCTGAGCTAGAGCACAGTAAATATAATCCAGGGAAACTTGATAAGCAGCTGTGGCCCCATACGATGGCTACCCAGACACAGAGTAGGCTGTGTATGTCCAGGTCCTGGTATCTTCTTCACATTAGTCAACTCATTTCAGACATAATGGTCAAGATGGTCAGCCTGCTTCCTGGGACTCTATCCTGGTCAGTCACATCACCCAGTAATACGTAAGAGATTTCTGTTTTATCAAAAATGATTGGATGGATAGTCAGCCAGGTTCTTGACCTTTGTCTCAAAGGTAATTTAACACCCACGGCACTGTAAGCTCCACTTCAAAAACAATGGAGACATCATCTGCAGTACGATCCGGGTTCCAGAGAGACTGGGGCTTGACTCCTGTAGCTGCAGTGATGGTAAAAGTGCTTCTTTCACAAAGCAGTTGAGTCAACGTGGCTCTAAGTGAATACACAGGTAAAGTTCGCAGAGCGCAGTGAAGTTAGAACAGCCAGTGCAGGTGCTTCCCTGTTTCTCTGTACCTGGTTCCTCCTGACTGCCTGGAACAAGCTCTGATCCAAGGCGGTCTAACATGGCCAGCTGTCGTCAGATCTAATAGACAAACCTTTCAGAGCTCCACATGCTTTTAGGAAACTGGAAACTTCACTAAAAATATCTGGTAGAGGTGCTGGAGCAGAGGAGAGAGAGCAAGTACTGGACAGAATTTCATTCCAAATATTCTTGCATGGGCCCTCAGCTCCAAGTAGGCTACATAACTGGAAATGAGCCAGGGGACCAGAGAGGGGCAGCAGCTAAAGTGGCAATGCTTAGACTCTTCCACATTGTTACAAAGGGGCGACCGCGTGGAGTTCCTCAGTGCAGCTGTGGCAACCAAGTTCTGCTTGGCACAACCTAGAGGCAAGGAGCTTCGAAGGGAGGGTAGGAGGATCCTCTTCACCTGAGGAAAGAAAGGACAGAGCTACACAGTCAGTGCATTTCACTGGTCCAGACCATCATGCCGTAGCCTGGCTGATCTATACTTGGATTTGGGGCAAATGAGGAAAGAATCTGAACCAGCTCAAAGCAGCACTCTGATTTTCCTAACAGGTTCTGGTTCTCATAGTTAAAAAAGGAAGATTCCTTCCTTGAGGGCCAAGAGGTTGCATGCATGATTCCAAGTAGTTACAGGTGTGGCCGACTGCTGGGGCTCCCTAAGTAAGTAGACCTTCCTGTGAGCCCTCCTACCTGGGGCTCTGTGCTGAGCTAGGATGGAAAGAATGCAATATTCTCAGATTCAATACATGTCACAGAGGCTAGAGAGATGGCTCAGTGGTTAAGAACACTGGCTGCTCTTGCAGAGGACTGGGGTTCGGTTACCAGAACCCACAGGGCAGCTAACAAATGTCCATAACTCAGTTTCAGGGGATCCAATGCCCTCTTCTGTTTATGAGTGTATTACTGCCTGCATGTATATAAGTGCCCAGACCCCTCCATGAGTGTTATATGTCTCTATACATTGCTGCACACTGTATTGCTTTTTTAAAAAATTACGTTTTTTTTTTTTCTGTGTGCACTCACATGTATGTGTGTGGGCAGATGCCATGGGACATGCAGAGGTCACAGGACAACTTTCTCCTTCTACTATGTGAGTCCCATGGATTGGACTCAGGTTGTTAGGCTTGGCAGCAAGAACCCTTAGCCACTGACCTATCTTATCAGCACTGAACCCTCTCTCAAGCCCCATAAAAATATTTTAAAAATATGAATCACGGCTTTAATGACAGTGGGAGAGTGACAGTACAGGTCTCAGCAATGACACAATCCCATAGTCCCTATCTAATGCATTGTGTGCTTGGGTATTCAAATGGTTTTAGAGTTCTGGAAGGTAACAGAGGGCTGATAAGATAGGTCAGTGGCTAAGGGTTCTTGCTGCCAAGCCTAACAACCTGAGTCCAATCCATGGGACTCACATAGAAGGAGAAAGTTGTCCTGTGACCTCTGCATGTCCCATGGCATCTGCTCACACACATACATGTGAGTGCATACAGAAAAAAAAATGTAATTTTTTTAAAAAGCAATACAGTGTGCAGCAATGTATAGAGACATAACACTCATGGAGGGGTCCGGGCAGTTCCCATAAGCTACCATCAGTATTTCTGTAGTTCAATGCTCCCATTACCTAGGATAAATCAAGACTATCAAAGGAGCAATATTATTTCCTATCACGTTTCACTGTCCAATAAGGCACCTAATTGAGAAGTGCTTTGTTGGCTTTTGGAAGTGTGGCCTGAATCAAGGGCCCAATCCCAGGGTATCTTACCTAGGCCAGAGGAGGAAGACACACTCTCTGTCAGAGAAGATGTTTCCATTTGGTCAGGAGAGAGTCCTTCCATCAGAGGCAGAGACAACTCCGATGAGGGCATGGAAGAGTCATAGATGCCCGAGTCCCGTGGCATGTCTGAAGGGCTGCCAGCTTTGACCGCATGCAGCAAGGGCTGCAAGGCAGAACCACCATCACAGGCGGGCTGGGCCTCTGTATCTTGGTCCAGGCCTGCATACTGACTCTCCACTGAGTATTGGTCAGTTGGCCCAGTTGCCCCAAGAACAGCAGCCTCAGCCTTTAGATAGAAGTCACTCTCTGACCCTGGCTTGCAGATCACATCATTTAAAACCAAGCCAGAGTCAAACTTCTCCAGGACTGGCTCCCGGTAGCGCAGTGGGGGAGGATGGAAAGATATAAACTGCTTCTCAAACCAGTCAGGCTCCTCGTTAATAAACTGGTGCATGTTGCAAATAGCAACATACAAGGAGCGACCCGACTTGCTGCGGAAGTAGTTCCTTCTACTGCCGTGCCCTAGGTGCTGCCCCGGCTCCTGCAGGCCCTGGTCTCCTGAGTGCAGGTGGGAACAAAGTTGGGGAAGGTTGTCCATGAGTTTGTATTTGGTACTCAAGTCCAGCATGCAGGGGACATCTCCCTCACAGGAATAATCAAAGTAGACAGCAATGAACTTGCTAAGTGCAGCAGATGAACTCTGCTTGGCCTGGTGGAGCCTTTCAGCAATGGCTGCCATGGCCACTAGGAAGAGCTCCCCTTTGCCAGGACCCCGACTGCCTCCTTTGTGTTTGTAGTTCTTGTCTGTGAAGTATTTCATTCCTTTGGAACACACCACAATGATGAACTGAGACTCATGGATCTTCTGAAGGACCCATTCTTTCTGCCCTTCTCTGCAGAGGCTGAAATCTTCCCACAGGTCAAGAGCCACCTGCAAAGAAGACAGGATACCTCACTCACTTATGCCAACACCCACTTACGCCAACACCCAGAAAGAAGACTGGGATAACAAGATGGTAATGTTTGATGAGGTTCCCATCGTCTGCTCTTTAGCTATTCAAGGCTCTGAGCAGGCTCTGGGTGACTCAGTGAAAACAGCTAAGATTCTATGGTTGAAACCAGTCACACACCAAATGCACTGAAAGTCATTTTAGCAGCATGTGTGGTCATTACCAAGTGAGGAGAGAGAAGCACAAAATTTTTACCAACTTCTCTCAAACAACTTGAGGACACCCTCGAAGAACCTACAGAATGTGGAAAGCATGAAACGGAAGGAACTGCGACTGTTGAATATGATGACCGAGGCAGCCAGGTGCAAGGAGCAGATTGTGGAGACAAGGTTGTTGGAAAGAAAGGAGATGTGGATGATTAGCCCCCAAAGTATGCTGGGAAATGGGGATTGGGCCTGAGTGTCAGAGTCATCCACAATGATAGGTGTGAAACAGACTCAGGGTCAGCACGCTGATCAGCTGTGTACCAGGGTCGTCCTGGTTAACTCATTCTGGAATGGGCACCTTTCTTTGTGGCTTCATAGAGGTCCAGTGTCAAGCTCTGTGAGACTTGTGAACCATGAAGCTTTGGGAGGAGGGCATACCAGGGAAAAGTAGCTGGTGGTACAATCCCTGAAAATCTGGAAAGAAAGCCAAGTGTCGGGTCCTTGGCAGAGGCTTTGACCTTCCTAGACCACTTTCATCTGATTCCTGGCGATTGCATGCATCATTTCTCCTGTAGCTAAAAATTAATTTCCAATGGCCAAATGTGAAACACATGGGAGAAGGCGCGCTGGAAAGACTTCCTTCTTAGGCCGGGCATGGTGGCACACACCTTCAATCCCAGCACGTGGGAGGCAGAAGCAGAAGGATTTGGTGTCTTCAAGGCCAGCCTAATCTACACAGCGAGTTTCAGGCCAGCTAGGGACACATAATGAGACCCTGTCTCAAATTTTTTTTTTTTTTAATTTCCTCTTCTGCTCTAAGATGGTACTTTCGCTAAAAAAAATTACTGAATTTTCTCACACTTTAATTCTTGCTAACATTATGCATGTTTAAGCTAACTGGGTATATATGCCAAGCATTGTAAAATATTCTTCTCTTTGATGGAGCAATTTCATCTTTAGGCATTTATTCTTGAAACATCAACAGAAATGGAGCACTACTGAACACTATTAAGAGGCTTAACAATCTGGACTAAGTTACAGTAAATCAATATTATGGATGATCTTGGAGCTATTTAAATTTTCAATTGACAAAAAAATAAAAGAAAAACTGCTAATAATATAGAAAAGCATTAAGATAGGGGAAAAAATCATCCCAAAGTACAAAAAAAAAAAAAACCCCAAATTATACATGCAATTTCATCTGTGTACAGTTACACACTGTTCATGTCTGTGGTATCTGAAGATACCAGTGTTTGCAGTGGTTTTTCGGCAGGTGCTGATCTGCCAAACTCAACAGCAGGAAATTGTGCCTGCCTTTGTATACATTTTATTAACAGCAGAGGGCAGTCTTACCATGTGGAAAGAGATTGAGACATAGGGAAGGATTTCAAAGAAAAGGAACACCACAACACTGTATGATTATTACATTTGTCACAATCAATGCATCTTCCATAATCGCTTCAGACTTCACTCTAAAAATTAACACTAGCATCTTCCATGGAAAAGCTTTATGCCAATAGCAAACTCAAGAAGTAAGTTAAGAAACCAGCCCAGACGTTCCAACGCTCTCCTCCTTCCTGGTTCTCTCCTACCTCACTGGTGTCTTGCTTTCCATGACATTATACTAACCAAGGGTCAAACAACCGCACGGAGCCCAATTGTGATGCATTCTTTCCTGTCCTGAAGATCCCTTCCAGTGGATTCTTAGCACTAGTAATGAGAAGGACAGACTGAAAGAAGAGTGAGAGACTGTCCCAGTTTGGAAAGTAAGACACCGGTCAAGTGGGGTTCCCAGAAATAGCACTGGAGAGAAAGTAATGCAGAGTGGTGTGGGACATATATCCTGCCCAGACAAGAGAAGAAACTTCATTCCGCACCTCGCAGCCACAGAAGTCCTGGAGAAAATAGGCGAAACATTGGACGACGTTCATGTGACTCTGGCCATCTTTACTCGAGTAACAGAGGAAGACTTTGGGGCGTGGCCGGAACCTCTCCCGGGGGAGGGCTGCAGAGTATGTGGAGGATTCCAAGCTTTCTTCATCTAACTGTGAATATATATTTTCTAAATTGGGAAAGAAAACAGAGTTGACACCTATGAACAAAGCTTTGTCTTTTTCCATATGACTTGGGAAGTAGAGGCAGAAAAATCAGGAGTTCAAGATCATTCTCAGCTACATAGTGAATTGGAGGCCAGCCTGGGCTCCTGCGATCGGTTCAAAAGTAAAATAAAAAATAAACTTTTAAAAAGGAACAGCTAATGGGACGTCTCGGGTCTCTAACTCCATTAGCCCCTCAAGTCTTCACTGTGAATGTGTTCACAGGTCAGCGAGGTGCTGAGCACTGGCTCTGGCAACCAAGTGAACTAAATAAAACACTGGCAGAGGGATGAAAGGAAGGAGAGAGGGACAGAGGGATGAATTACTGAAGTAGAATTTACAAAGATAAAGAGTACCAAGGAAAGGCTGACTTGTCTCTTTTTTGGCATAGGATCTCCCTGTATTGTCCAGGCTAGCCTCCAACTCCTGGGTTCAAGTCGCCTTCCAGCCTCAGCCTCCCAAATAGTTGGGATTCCAGGCTTATCTATCCCACCCAGCTAAAAGTGCATAAATCTTAAGTTAACATCTTCATGATGTTTGTATAAGCATACACCTGGGTAACTCCCCTAGACCAAGATGTGGCTCATCTGCAGCTCCCCAGATGTGTCGACTAACTTTATCAACGAGGAAGCCCTCCATGCATGTTTGTACCCTTACTTTAGACTCCCTGAGTTTTAGGATTGAATTAGGTCTGTCCTTTTAGTGGCCCCAGACATTAAAAGCCAAATATTTGAATTCTGGGAACTACAATAAGTATGAATGAGGCATCCCAAACCCCTTCTGGAGGAACAAGGGGTTCTCATGCCCCCTCTTTTTGGCATGCATCTGTGGACTGCGGGGGAGCAGCACAAAGAATACCTTGTTGCTTCTTGCGGCACATCACAGTGAAGAGCGTTGCAAAGGCCGATATGACAACCAGAGGCACGGTGATGGCCACAGCTCTGATGGGCCCAGCCCACGGAGAGTGCGCTAGATTTCAAAGAGAAGGCTTTATTCAACACTTAAGCAGCGGAGCTGGTTCAAAGAAAAGTAACTGTTGTTTTCACGGTTTGGGCTTTTTGCCTCTTTTTCTTCTTCCTTTTAAGCATAAGCTGACTAACCGGTTCTAGGACTCTCCCAGTCACTTTTCTCTAGCTCTGTGGTGATTATGAAAGGATTCAACAGTTCTTTTTAAAGGGTTTTCAGTAGCTCAAAATCTGCTGGGGCAGGGAAATACCTTTGAGTGGGAATTTTGCCTAAGGAAACCTCTCCTGCCACCACTTTTCTTCTAAGAACAATTGCCTATTTAGTCTCAGTGACAGACACCATGCTGACTTTGATCTTCCAAGCATCAAAATGAAGGTGGAAGGAAACTCAGAGTGGATGGACAGTCACTTAAGAGAGGTGAATTGTGCTGGTTTTATAAACCATGTAGTACAGGGTACAGAAAATACTAGACGCTCTGCTTGTCAACAGTTCTTACCTGGCTTTACAACATACTGCACCACTTTCCTTGTTGTGTTGGTGTCATCCACCAGCTACAAAGTAGAGGGGGTTTTGTGTTAATGTTTCTTTAAGTGACAGCACAACTACAAATCATATCGAAGAGGGATGCAGAAAGCAGGTGCTTGGGGACTGCAGAGATGGCTCAATGGTTAAGAGCAGGCAGGCTCTTTCAGAGGACTGGGTCTGATTCCAGGCACTCACATGGAAGGTTACAACTCTCTGTAACTCCAGTTCCAGGGGATCTGATGCCCTCTTCTGGCCACTACAAGCACCACACATGCAGACAACAAAACAAAACAAAACAAAAAACACTCATTCATATAAAATAAAAATATACCTTAAGACTTCATTCATTTTTCCATTAGCAGGCAGTGGTATGGGGAGCCCAAAAGGAGGATGTTGGCAGCAGTGAGCTGCTAGGCAACTGAGCACCCACAGTGAGTCTTCTCAGGGCCATCTCTGCTTTAGGGACTCTAAAAAGTAACCACGTGCTTCTTCTCATGAACTAAAAGCCTGTCTTATCCAGTAAAGAAGTCAATTTGTAAATCTACCATCCTAACAATTTGCAGTCACATGTGTGGCTACCAGTAATATCTGTGGGTCTCAGTAAATGCCTTAAGGTATGTCTATCCCAAGCCTCGCACTGCTATACTAAGAAAACGTCTAGAGGTTTCCAACAAAATGTGAAGACATGCTGGAACTACTGACAAGTTGTTATTTCTATTTATTTATGCTCAGTGTTTTTTGAAATGGGTCTCATGTAGCTCTGGTTAGCCTAGAACTACTACATGCAGTTAAAAGGACAGAAAACTCCTGATCCTTGTGTCCCCACTTTCCAGGTACTGGGATTACAAGCATGCAACGCCACACCCAACTCTTCTCTATCCTTTTTAATTTTTTTGAAACAAGAGTCTTCTCTGGAGCCCAGTCTGGCCTGGAATTCGCTATATAGACAAAAGTGGCCTCAAACTCTGCTCAGTCTCCTAGGTACCGGAACTACAGGTATGATTCATCATATCCAGTCTACTTTTTAAAAATTACCTTTATTTTATGTTTATGAATGTTATACCTGCATATATGTAAGTACATCATGTGTATATAATGCCCATGGGGCCAGAAGAGGGTGCTGGATCCCCTGGAACTGGAGTCACTGGTGGTTGTTAGCTGCCATGTTAGTGCTGGGAACCGATACTGGGAACTCTGCAAGAGCAGGCAGTGCTCTTAACCACTGATCCATTTCTCTAGTTCCTACTTTTATTTTTATAATACCAGTTTAATCACAGTAATTAATCTTTTTCTTTGAGTCAAGGTCTCACTATGTAGCCTGAAACTTACTCTTTAAACCAGGCTAGACTCAAACTCAAGAGATCCACCTGCCTCTGCCTCCCAGGGTGCTCAGTGCAGGGACTTACAGGGTATAACATTACACCCAGCTCTGGTAAATTAATCCTTAAAAATGTGATGGCTGGAAAGATGACTCAGTGGATAAGTGTTTGCCATGCAAGTGTGAGACCCTGAGTTCAAATCACCAGAACCCACTAAAGTCAGACACAGCATGAGCATCTTCAATTGCCAGTATGCCTACAGGGAGATGGGAGGCAGAGACAAGAGAATCATGGGAACCTCAGAGGCCAGCAAGCCTGGGGTATGCAGGCGAACAAGGAGATCCTGTCACAAAACATGGTAGCAGGCAAAGGTAAGACACTCAAGGTTGTCTTCACCTCGACACATGCACCATGGCACGTGTGTGTGTGTGTAGTGTGTATATACATGTACATATGGGTGTGTACAGAAGACCAAGATCAATGTTGAATGTCTTCCCTTGACTGCTTTCTACCTTTACTGTTTTACTTTTTAAAATTTATTTGTGTGTGTGTGTGTGTGTGTCCATATGAGTTTATGTATGTGTGTGGATATGCACATTCCACGGTGCACGTATGGAGGCCAGAGACCACTTCTGGGATTCGGTTCTCTCCTTCCACCACGTGGGTTTCACGATTGAGCTCAGGTCATCAGGCTTGGCTGCAAGTACCCTTATCCATAAAGTCATCTCACCTCTGCCTTCATTTTTTTAAGAAAGGGACTCCGTGAACTTGAACTTGGAAACTTGAAGCTCATTGATTCACTAGGCTTGGCCAATAAGCTTCAGAGATCAGCCTGTCCCTGCCTTGTAGTGCTGGATTACAGGAACATATTGTCACTACTAAGCTTTATACATGGGTTCTGGGGATCTCAACTCAGGTCTTCACACTTAGAAAGCAAACACTTTACTGAACAAGTCATCTTTGCATTTCTATTTTTTATATGTATGAGTTTTGTCTGCATATTAAGTAAATGTGCCTAGGCATGCAATGCCCATGGAGGCCAAAAGAGGATACCAGATCCCCTGGAACTGGACTTACAGACAGGTACTAGCAGTCATGTGGGTGCTGGGAACTGAACCCAGGTCCTTTGCAAGAACAATCAGTGCTCTTAACCGCTGAGCCTTCTCTCCAATTCCCAGAACTTTTTTAAAGCTAAAATCTTTCAAAATAAGCTGAGCCCAATTGCATAGGCCTATAATCCTGAAACTGGGGAGGCTGAAGCAAGGGGATTAGGAGTTCAAGGTCATCCTCAGCTGTATAGTGAGTTCTAGGCCAGACCAAGTATCTTAGTGAGAACCTATTTCAAAATAAAAGGTGTGGGCCAGGAATAGCTCCAGTGGTAGAGCACTTGCCTAGCATTCGTGAGTCCTAGGTTCAATCCCCAGTACCATAATTAAAAACAAAACAAAACAAAAGCTTTGTAACATGTAGGATATGTAGGAATAGTCTACAGGGTTTTTTTGGTTTATTTTTTGTTTTTAAAGATAAGGTCTCACTATATAGTCTAGGCTGGCCTGGAAGTCACTATGCAGATCAGGCTAGACTCAAACTCAGTGAGATCTACCTGCCTCTGTCTCCTGAGTGCTGGAATTAAAGATGTGTACAATCATACCTGGCCAGTAAATGGAAATTTTAGATTACCATTATGTGGGCTATGTGATATGGTACATAAAAATACTTGCTTGAATTAGATTTAATGCAAAGATTATACATCGGTTACATATAAACTTATTTTAAAAGGTGTAAGAACCATGTAAAAATAGAACTGCACACAGCTTCAATGGCTTAAAATATTAGTGTTGTGAAGAATTAGAATTTGGGCCTAGCGATGTAGTTTTCAGCACACTCTTTACCTAGCACACACAAAGCCTTGAGTTTGACCAAGACCACAGACACCAATCATGGTGGTACATGGCTGTAATTCCAGCACTTGGGAGACAGATGCAGGAGGATCAGAAATTCAAGGTCAACCTCAGTTCCGAGGGGAACTTGAGCCCAACCTGGACTATGTCTTAAAACAAACAGGACTTAGAATTCTCTGCAAACGACCTTCTATAGAGTTAATAAGTTTCTGTAGTTGTGCATACCTCAATTACATAATCCCCTGGAGAAACATTTTGAAGGAGGCAGCTGGTGGTCTCTATATTTTGGTCCTACAAAGGAAGTAAATAGCAATCAATTCAAAAAGGCACTCCTTAGGAAAGAGTCAATAGGGCGTCTCTCCCTTCTGAAGCTGAAGGAGACTTGCCACTAGTTTTTAGGACTTTTTCAGAAGATGTGATTAGTTCAGAAAGCAACTATGCTAATCTGCCATGTGCTGTCTGAATTTCACTTGATAAAAGGCTCAGGAGAGTCCAGAACCAGAGCCACACCCTATGCTTAGCTGGTAGTGCCTAATCATCATTTAAAAATAAGGAAGTTAGTTAGAAAACCTTCTGCTTAATAAAAAGTTGAGAAGCAGCATCACCAGCTATGTGTACTTTATTTGCCACAACTTTAACTTGAACAAAGACATTCTATGGTAAAAATGAGAGTCAACAAGAGAGCAAAGCTACGACAGACAGAGCCCAGGCAGGCAGAGGAGTGGGACAGGAGGCAGAAAAAAACCTGAGAGCTTGCAGGGAATAATACAGCAGTTCTGAGAACTCCCACAAAACACTGCCCAATCCTCTGGTCACACTGAGTTTATGATCCTGGTTACAGAGCTTCTACTTAACCTTGGCCTTCAGTCAATGTCAGTGGCCACTGCTTTGCTGGTGGCTTGGCTCTTAGATCTCATTTTTCTACTTTCTATGTATGTGCTATGAAATAAGCCAGGTGATTAGCCCCCACCTCCACCACCACCCCCAGCCTCAGGTTCTCCCCATTGGTAGAGAAGGAGTGACAGTAGCCTGATTCATGATGTGGTCAGGATTTAAGGAACAGAATGCTCAGTGCATGCCATCAAGTGAGCGCCTGGTGGATGCTTAACTATAGAATAAACTTCCTCACTTTCCCTACCTATACATCTCCCAGGCTACATCACCCCCAGAACAGCCAGAGGGGAAATAACCAGGGACAAGGATAAGACGGCTAGAGACGGATGCAATGACAAGCATTCTGGACCATCTACTGACCACTATGGCCTAATGACTGTCCTGAGCCACCCAGTATCACTCTAAAATATGCATGTTCTTTTACATGTACACAGCAGCTTACCTGCTTACAAATCCTCCGTCTAAAGGGGCCTTCGTGCTTGAGTTTGTAGTGAAGGTAGAAGACCCTGAAGCCAAAGTTGTGTGGTGCATGATCAAAGGACACCTGCATGTCCGCACCATGCTGGGTGATATTCAGGTTCCGAGGCTTCCAAACTGTGAGGAGGAAGGACCCAGAGTAAGTACCCAAACGGAGCCCCTACACCACTGACAGGACAGCACTTCGAGACTTGACAGACAGGAACAGCTATACTTACAGGGTTTACAGGCCAAGTTGTCTGGTTGTAACAACAGGTCACAGGCTATTATGTTTGAAAAAAAAATGCATCTTTTTAGTTTTTTAGATAGTTTGATGGTTTCCTTCTGTAACAATTCAATAAAATATAAACTATACTTAATGTTCCTGGAAAAGGTACAAATTAAAATCAATTCAACAATGGTATCCATTACAGTGCAGCTGTATCTTATGAAAATTTCAATGGTACAATATAAAAATATCAGTGCAATGCACTTAATGTCACCTAAATATAAATTGTGTAAAGATACCAAGATTTAAAAAAAAATTTTATGTGTACAAGTGTACACATAGGGGCCAGAAGAGACTGAATCCTCTAGAACTATGGTTACAGCCAGTTGTTAGCCCTCAAGTGGGTGCTGAGAACCAAACCCAGGTCTTTTGCAAGAGCAGCCAGTGCTCTCAACCACTGAGTCATCTCTCTAGCTCCAAGTCACTGAGATTTTAAAAGCTTGCTGATCACTGTGTAGTTTCAAGGCTGGTGACCAAAGCCAGAGCAATTCATTGTTCAGGCTACAGCCAGTCACACAGTGGCTCTACAAACAGAAACAGTGCTGGTCTTGCCCTGTTGTGAAAGTATCTACACAGGAGAAAGGGTTAGAGTGGTTCTCAAAACCACCAAGAAGTTATTTTAAGCTTCAACAGCATTCTAACTTAAACTATTTAAACTTTCCAGGGGCTTTAAGAATGGCATGCATATATCCAGTAAGAAGTCATATCAACCCTGAAAACCAGGTACCAAAGCCAGAGTCTTTGAAATGGGATTCAAATCTGGTAACAACACAACAGGAGAAGCCAAGCAACTCTACACTGCTAAGCTTAAGTCTTCTGGCAATGTCTTTTTAAAAAAAAAAAAAAAAAAAAAAATCGAGACAGCATCAAAGCTACAGTGTGATGACACAGTGATAAACGTCTGCACTCCAGGAACACATCCCCAATGTGCATCTTATTCCCAAAGACATACTAATTCCAATGGGAAAATTTGGTCTTAAATCACATTATTCTTTGGAAAACTTATCCGTAAACACATTCTTTGAACCCTCTATCTGGTCATTATGCAGAAGGCAACAAGCGATGTAACATGTACACAGTCTTGATCCTAAGGGATCCTATTTTAACTAGCAAAAGAAGACAAACTGTTATAAGATAATGCGGCAGCACAGAAAACCACCTTATTAAGAATTCGGCAGAAGGAAACACTGATGCAGGCTGGAGCTGAGACCAAATATCCCACGAAGGATGAGGTCTGCAATGAGGGCCGGTTACAAGAGAAAGGGATGCCAAGATGGAAGGGCAGCAGGCCAGCCGAGACTCAGAATCCTGGATGGGAAGTCCATCAGGAGGCAGGAGGGGGATTCACAATGACTGGCCACCAAGTTCAAGAGCAGTGAGTCAGGGAGACGAAAGGGAAACCAGATACCGAACAAGGGGGAAAGGTGAGCCACTGGAAACCGGCACAGCAGGTGCTGGCAGCGGGGACTTCAGAGCTGGGCTTCTGGGGCTCAAATCCCAGCTCCAAGCAATCCTCTGTCTTCTCTGGGAATGAATACACATTTAATAAGTGGGGAAAGTTTCTTTATAAAATTGCTACAGAGAGAAACTGTATTTAATATTTGGAAGATATTTTAAAACAGTCCAAATGAAAGGTTAATTATGTAAAACTTTCTAGAAAGAAGCGGCCTTACAGACATGTTTTTTGGGGGGAGGGACAGGGTCTCCTTATTGCCCCAGCTGGCCTGGAACTATGTAGACCAGGCTGGCCTCAAACTCCCAGAGATCTGCCTGCCTCTGCCTCCCAGGTACAGGGATTAAAGGTGTGTGCTCAGCTGAGACATTAATAAAATTACATTTGGGTTTTGTTTTTAATTTTATGTATATGAGTGAAATGCCTGCATGTATGTAAGTGTACACATGTCATACAAGGCCAATGGAGTTAGAAGAGGACACTGGATTCTTCTGGAACTGGAGTTATGGACGGTTGTTAGCCGCAATGTGGGTACTGGGAAGTGAATCCAGTAAAAGCAGCCAGTGTTCTTAACTGCTGAGCCATCTCTCTAGCCCCACATTTGTTTTTTGTTTTGTTTCGTTTTGGGGTGTGTCTGTGTGTGTTCGTATGTATGTGCCCACATGTATGCCACAGCCCACATGTGGAAGGTAAAACATCAGGACTTTTTCCCCATGTGAGTCCATGTGAGCACGCACTTCTACCAGCTGCGCCAGTTCGCTGGCCTGCGCATGGCTCTTGATTTCTTCCTGATTTCATCAGGTATAACAGATATAACAAGGAGTTGTTCTATTTCTTTTTTTGTTGTTGTTGTCTTTTTGAGACAGGGTCTCTCTGTAGCCCCGGCTGGTCTGGAATTCTCTATGTAGACTAGGCTGTCCTTGAACTCCCAGAGATCTGCCTGCCTCTGCCTCCTGAGAGCTGGGATTGAAGTCAGGCAGCATTACACCCAGTCTATTTTTTTACCTTTTACCACAAAATCTACTTATGCTTTTTGTTCTTAGGCTTTATTTTTTTAAACACATATATATATATTTATTTTTTAAATGCTAGAGATCAGCGGGCCTTGAGCAAGAGAAGCAAGTATTCTATCACCAAACTACCAAAAAAAAAAAAAAAAAAAAAAAAAATCACACTAGTCCATAAAATTCAAACTGTTTTTTATACATTGTGGCCACAGTATCCTCAAAAGAAAAGCCAATTGTTGGACCAATGAGATGGCTCACCAGGTACAGATGCCTGCCACCAAGACTGATGATCTGAGTTTGATCCCTGGAGCCTATATAAGTGAAGAACAGAACCAACTCCCCTAAGTTGTGACACTAACCTTTAATCAGGCCACAGATATCTGTGGGTACAAGGCCAGCCTGGTATACATATTGAGTTCCAGGCCAGTCAGGACTACATAGCAAGCAGCATCTCAAAATAATAATATATTCCTTTTTAAATCAGCTGTCACCTGGCATGTTGGTGTACCCACAAGGCAGAGGCAGGATGACTGCCACAAGTTTGAGGCCAGGCTCAACTACATAGCTACATTCCAGACTGACTCCGGGAAAGTCAGGGCTGGAGAGTAAGAACTTTTTTCAAAAAATAAACAATAAATAGGTCTGTTCCAGAATAAAGCAGAAACAAGCGTCTCTGGTTAGGTTAACTGCCTGAGCCTAGCCTAAATTCTTTTGTTAATGTGTTTTTGTTTTAAGACAGGATAATGCTACATAGATCTGGCTGACCTTAAATTTGCAGTAATTCACCTGCTTCTCCCTCCTGGGTGCTGGGATTACAGAAATGTGCCTCCATACCTAGCAAATCATCTTTATACCCCTATGCTGTAGATTAAATTCAGTACATGCTAAGAAAAATTCTACTGCCGATCCTTGGCCTTATAAGCCTTATTTTTCATTTATTTTAATTTATTTGTGTTTCATATGTATGAGTGTTTTGCCTGCATGTATTTAAGTACAAACCCATGAAGGCCAGAAGAGGGCATCAGATCCTTTGGAACCAGTGTTACAGACAGTTGTCAGCAGCTATGTGAGTGCTGAGAACTGAACCTGGGTCCTCTGGAAGAGCAGCCAGTGTTCTTAACTGCTGAGCTATCTCTCCAGTGGTTCATTCATTAGTTCATCTGTTTTTGGAGACAGGGTCTTACTAGAACTGTGGCTACTAGTGAGATACAGTGATCTGTCCACTTGTTTCCCAAGTATCACCATGCTAACCTACCCTTATTTTTAAGGGTACATTTCTGAGCTGACATGGTAGCTCATGTCTATAATTCCAGCATTTGTGAGGCTAAGGCAGGAGGACTAACACCAAATTTGAGGACAGCTTGGGCTACCTAGTGAGTTTTAGGACAGTCTGAGCTACACAGTGAGTGCTCTCTCTCTCTCTCTCTCTCTCTCTCTCTCTCTCTCTCTCTCTTTCTCCTCTCTCTCTCTCTCACACACACACACACACACACACGAATTTCCTTCTTGCTCTACTTACTTTTTACCAGTATCTGGAATGTTCATGAACACGTTTGTGCAGATAACAATGAAACCAGGAGCCAGGCTGGAAAGAACATACTCACCCCGGGTCCTGAAGAAGAAAGGGTGGTAATTGCTCTCGTTTTTAATGGATGGGAAAGGAACAATCTTTACAAAGTAATCAGTTTCAAATTTCATATTCAGGAAAGGTTGAGATTCCATTCCCTAAAAGGGAACAAAGACACATGTGGCATCAAGAAGGAATTGCCCACCTCTCCTGCACAGGCAAGACCTGAGCTCCAGCTGACTGCCCTTCATACAATCCTAGAACTGCGCCAGACCCAAGGAAAGCCCAAAGCCAGGTCTGCTTGCTGGAACAAGCTTGGGTTTGGATCCTTAACACTGAAGATGGACAAGACTATCTGTTAGTCCTGAGCCCCAGAGGCAGCGAGAAGAGAAGGGTGAGCCCACAGAACTCTTCAGAGCACAGACACCCTCTGAGATGGCTGCTCCAGTGTAACCCAAGAGGTGTGTTTACCACAGAAGTGCTGAAGAGCTTCCTTGGGAGTGTGGGGCAGGCTTAACGTTGCCTCTCATTCTTGCCCACCTTTGCTGGACCCGGTGGACCCCACCATCCCTGCTTCTCCAATTTCAGACTTTCAATAGCCCATTCAGACCCCTGAAACAATGGTGCTGTCTTCAGGAGCACATTCCCTGGGTGTGACTTACCGTTCTTTTGAGGCTACTGTCAAGCTGCTTCGGGTCCTTTAGAATCAGTTGCTGGCACTGTCTTCCCTCTGACTTCAGCTCCTCCAGTATTACTCGAAATCCTTTGAGGAATTCAATGCCTAAGCAAAGCAGAGGCTTTTGTGAAAAGCAGACCTAATTACTTCTGAACACACCAAGGTCACCATTCTCTCCACTACACACCAGAGCTTCTTTCCTGCCCAAGACATCTGAGTCCACGGAACGGAAGAACACACACCCTGTAGTTCTTGCGGACAGACTAGGTGATTTTCTCTATCCCATGTTACTAATATAATTATTTCACAAATAACTATTGCTTCTGTGACACTCGGGTCCAATTATTTAGGCTGAAGTCTCAATGGATCATAAAAATCTGCAGTTGAATATGTAATTCATAGGTCACTAAACAGACACGTGATTACACTGTTGGTAAATTGCCGATACTGACTAGGGGATGCCCTTAAGCTACGTTTCTACTTCAAGTTTTTGTTACAGACTTTTTTGGAATCCTTCACTGAGCAACTTACAAAATTCTCAACAAAATGTCTATCTGCACCCAAGGGGTTCCTAGGCTTCAGATTAAATAGCTGATACGATTTACAAAGCGGTTCTTACTCTAATCACGCCTGAAAGGCAGATACCCAAGAGCTGCACAGTGTGCTCTGCATACAGCCCTCAGAGGCCCCAAGACGCCCACAGTGCTACTGAAAGGCGCTGGCCCAGCCTCCGGCCACCTGAGCTTCCTCCACTGCACATCTGACTAGATGCTTTCAAGGGGATTAAGCTCTGATGGCCAAAAGAGCCAGCACTGGGGCTCTGTATCCCATGGAGACTGGAGTGGTCCAAGTGCAGCTGGAGGTCCCCAAAGCCGGCCTCAACTGGCGAGATATCGATTTCACATTCTTTCTAAACACTAGACAGGAGATGTTTTCAACCATTCCCCTCCCAGGGCAAAAGTAATTACACAGGATGCAATTAACCAGGTGGGAAAATTATTGATGGCAAAGGCCACGGAAATCTTTTTCTCTTTCGAATAGGTCCTCCAATCCCATAATTACTTGATGAAGAGCACATATTTTATGCTGGGTAGGGCAAAGGAACCTCTCATATTTGAGGTGTTTGGAGTTCTACAGTACATTGCATTTTTCAATCATAACGCTTCCTGTGGGTGACAGCTAGAGATTTCAGATGTGATGACATGGTACAAGATCTTTCTCTGGATCAACTACTTAGTAGATCTCAAAGGAACTTGCCTTTTGAGACTGAGAAGGGACAGACCTTTGAACAGATCCTTACTACTTACATTAAGATTTGATTTAAAAAGTGTTTCCATCAGCCAGACGTGGTGGTCTACACCTTTAATTCCAGCACTCAGGAGGCAGAGAGGCAGGCAGATCACTGTGAGATTAAGGTCAGCCTGGTCTACAGAGTGGGTTCCAGGCCAGCTGGGGCTGGCTACAGGGAGACCCTATCTCATTAAAAAAAAAAAAAAAAAAAAAAGTGTTTGCAGAACTACTGTTTAACAAAAGCCAAGTGACTGATAACATTAAAGGCCATGTATGTCACAATTACTTAAAAATTAATCAGTGGGGGCAAGCATGGTGAGACCTAGGCCTTGTTTGGCAAAGGCCGAAGTAAAAATATTTATGCTAAACCTGGGGCTGAGGGTAGAAAGAGGCAGGAAACGTAATTCCTGTGTCATAGAGTACATTTATCCTGATACCATTAACTCTGTGAGGTGGTATAATGATTGTCAATCTGACACAGCCACCTCACCTAAAGAACATGCTCGCTCTCTCCCTTTCACAGTTTAACTCATTAATCCTAACAAGCATAGGAGAAAGGTACTATTTATTTTCATTTGCAGTCGAAGAAACTCGGGTTTAGAGAAACTGACTCATCCCAGGGTCACAGGGCAGACATATGGAATCTAAACCCTGGAAGCATTGGGCTCTTAGCCAAGTGCCCTTAATCTATGTGCTTCCCTGACTTCCAAGGAGTTTGCTTTGTACAATCAAGCTGATAGAACCTGCCCATCCTCCTTACCCATAAATCATCATCCAGAGATAGCATGCCCTCTGCCTTGCCCACTCCTTACTTTTAGTCCTTCCACCACCAGCTCACAACTTATTCCCCTTCTAAAGAAGGAGCCTGCAGTTTGTCAGATCAAGGCTTAGCCATTTAAGCCTTAAATGGAATGACCACTTCCCTTTTATCCAGAAAATGTTTTAATCTTTAAATGTTAAGATAATATTATCTTTGGACCCACAAGTATTTATGTGGACGGGCGAGTCGGCCCGTGACCTGCTCTGTCTTCCCTCTCCCTTACATTCACCACTGCAATCTGGTTCTTCGATCTCATCTGTCCAGATCCAGAATCCACACTCTAGTTTACTTCTCCCTGGTCACATTTTGAAAAATGACTAAGACCAGTGGCAACGTCAGTGACAGGGCTGAGACCCGCTTCTGATAACACCAGCTGCTGTTCTCTGACAGCTCTCTCCAGCACAGTTTTCACCTCTACTTGGCAGACAGGGAAGCTAAGGCTCCACCAGTCTTAAATGCCTCAGGTGAAAGGTCAGTTGAAACTGAGCATGGTGGCATGTACACATGACCCCAACACTTGGGAAACTGAGACAAAAAGGATGTGGAGTACAAGGCCAGCCTGGGCTATGCATGCAGCAAGACTATGTCAAAGAACAAGAAGGAACTGCTGAGTGAAATGATGTGTGCCTATAATCCCAGTGATTTGGAACTGGAAACAGGAGGGTCAGGGGCTCATCCTGGGCTACATCGAGAGTTTGAGGCTGATCTGGGATACACTGAGATCTTGTCTCAGAAAACAAAAAAAGAAATTTACCAAGCAAATTCACTGGAAGAATGAAGGTAAGAAGCTTGGGTGGCCCTGGCTTGACTCCCCTACCCTCTCCTAGATGTCATCAGTTCTTTCAAGAAGACAGACTTGGTTAAAACAGTCCGGCCAGATAAGGTGCTTTCTTTCACTCTGGGTTTTTTTGGCTCACAAAATCTGAAAGTTTTCAACTACTGGCCAACTTTAAAAACTCACTGATTTCATGCTTTCTCATAAAAAGCAGGCTTTTCCTGAAAAAATCACAAACTGTGCCAGAGCTGGGCCCAAATGTCCCTGTGACCACAAAGACCACTAATGCTGGAGGCTTGAAGCCAGTATGCCCTTGGATAGGCCATGGGCTCTCCTGGCACTGCCACCTACCTACCTCTGACTAATGCTGAGACATACCGAAGCTAAGGCACAGCCTGGACTATATAAGTAAAACCTTGTCTAAAAATTTTAAAAGCTACATAGCAAGTTCTAGGCCAGTCAGGACTATAGGGACACCCTGTCTCAAAACGACCACAAATAAAAAATAAAGAACACGCATCATTCGTCACATTAATTTTCAAACTCACAACTACTCTCTCAGCCAAGAAAACAAAAGATGGGCCACGAAACATGTACATGCCCAGCAGGAAGGCCACGGAAGCAGGTGCTGTGCCCACTCCACTCTCAGCTTCACTGTGAAGACTCGCCTGCCCAGAGGTCATCACACGTGGACACACATACTGGCACCACCCGCTCACTTCACTCAGCTCACTTCAGTGGACCTGAGTGTTACCACTTACCAAGGGCTCCTGGGGACCACAAAATGGTGACTGCCACTTGGTCATGGCACGCGTACTGGCTCACTGTGATGTTCTGGGCATCAGCAATTACATGTTTCCCCACTGGATTCAAGTAGGTGGTGCAATCTAGAGAGTTGGGTAAAGGACAGTTAAATTTTTATCTTTATTTTCAATTTCATCTTACCAAATCCTGCCAAGTATGTCTAGAGACAACCAAATCCATTCCATTTAAAGTTCCTTACAGTTTGGGAAACTCAAAGATGCTTCGAAGGGATTTATCTGCTGCAGCACCCACTCTGCTGAAATAAATTCCTGGACAGTGCTAGGAGAGCCAGACATAGTGCCCACCATTAACTGCTGTGGGTTTTGTTTTATTGTTGTTGTCTTTACTCTTAGGACATTTTATCTAAATCAAGAACTACTAACATCAATTCTACTGTTTTCCACCATTAGAGGGATGTCAAAGAACACACTGCTAACTCATCTGGGGTTTGTTTTTAGAAGAAACCAAGAGGGTAAGGTGACTATGGAAAAGAAGCTAACATGTGGATGTGACTTCACAGCAGAATGATTTCACAGGTAAACTGCTAAATAACTCAGTATCTGCACAGGTCACTGAGAGATTGGGTGATGGTAAGGATGGCTGCTAGCGTCCTTAAAGACAAAACAGTTTCTCAAAGATAGTCACAGTCCCCACTAAGTCTCCAAAGCCCCATATTAATGACTAAACACAAACCACCTTCGATTTTATCTGCAGACATCCTATGAGCTGAATAAACCTTTAAAATCAATTCCTAAAAATCTTCCAGAAGTTTTCAGTCAGAATCCTGCAGGAACTTCAGAGACTTGCCACATGCTGTGGTAGACATCCTTGCTGGGGAAGCATCACTGGTCCTACAGCCATCAACTCATTATTCGCACATTGCTTTCTTTCTCATCAGTAAACTTAGATAGCCTCTTCCCTATCTACTGCAAAAGGCCCTTCATAATTGAAGGTCCAAACCTCCCTGGTACTTCCCTGGGGGAAGGGCGTTTCCTGGGGTGAGACATTCTGGGGCATTTCTAAGGAACTCAGTAAGTCTGCTGCATTTTTTTTCCCCCTTGTAAACTATAATCTATATTCCCTGTTTTTGAAACTAAAACTGCTTACTAGAGGTATCTGAAAACAGAAAGGAATACAAAGACAATGTAAAAGTCATCCATGCTCTTCATCCTTCATCACACACAGTAACAAACTGCTGTTAAGATTCTAAGGGATGGTTCAGCAGTTAAGAGCACAGGCTAGTTGTTCTTCCAGAGGACCCGGGTTCAATTCTCAGTACCCAAATGGAGGCTAAAAACCATTCATAACTCCAGTTCCAGGGGTCCTTTTCTAGCCTCTGCAGGTACTGCATGACAGGATGTCATGTGCATTTACATACACACAGGCAAAACACATACATATAAAACACAATTTTTTTAATTTTAAAAGATTCTAAGGACATGTCTTCCCAAGTTGTTCAGAGCACACCTAAGATTTCTCCTTTTCTTCTTATTGAAATATAATGTTTATACATTAGCTACACACCCAACTTTTAAAAGTCCAACCTCCACATTGCCTGTGTACCACTTTCTTGTCTGACTATAAAGCAAGATTCCCTTCCTAAACTTGAACTATTTCAAAAAGAGTCACATTTATTTCAATATTACTTTTAAAAAGTTTAATATTAAATTCTACTTCTAGTGAAAAGTAATTTTCAGGCTAGGGAGATGGCTCAGTGGTTAAAGTACTTGCCTTACAAGTGTTTGGACCCAGAATCTGATCCCCAGAACCCACATAAACGCCAGGTGTGCATGGTAGCTTGTCTGTAATCTAGTCTTGGAAGGCAGAAACAGGAGATCCCCGGAACAAGCCGACTATCAAGACTAGCTGTATCAGTGAGCTCTGGATTTCACTGAGAGACCACCTGCCTCAATGAATAAAGCGGAAGCTCAATGGAGGGTGATTCCTGACATCAACCTCAGGCCTCCACATGTATGCCACATCTTCACAAGTGTGCCCATGCACATGCATACATGTACACATACCATACAAAATGAAAAAAGAAAAAAAATGTACTCTCAAAGCAATATGTGTTCTCGGGTACAGAAGAGAACTTTATGAAAGGAAAAAAATTACTATTTCAATATCAATATTGTACAAATTAGGAACTGTAGCCCAGCAGGATCAGCTAGGTGGTTTAGTATCCTGCCACTGATCTGCCCATGGCACAGTGAGGACCAATAGCCTATGAAGGGTTCCCAGGCTCTGACTGCCCTTACCACTGGCCAAAGCTAAGTGTTCAGCATGCAAAAATCTTAACCAAAATCAGCATCCCAATACAGAAAAAAAACAGGATCCCATCATACTTGTAAACTTGCAATACTTCCACTTATTGAGTGAAAGTAATATAGAAGAAAAGTGTAATATAAAGAAACCTGCTTCCCAAAGTCTAAAAAGATGAATGAACAAGAGCAAACCTCTGGGGTTTTATCTTTCCTCATCCTAATGCCAAAACTGACACTCCTGAGGTTTCTGTAAACACAATTATGCAAATAGACAAAGTCTAAAAATTAACAAAATGTATTAAAATCTATTTGAGCATATCCCCTCAGAGCCTCAAGAAGAAATGCAGAATACAGGGTCAAAGGAGGCTAAAAGACTTAGGAAATTCAGCTATGACTTAGAAGGGCAAAATATTTTCTTTATTACACCAAATGAGAAAGGATAGAAAAATAAGATTTTTATTTTAGTACAATTTTTGTAAAAACTTGGTAATTGGTTATTTTAAACAGAACTACTAATCAGTCCACTGAACAATAACATGAACTTCCCTATAGAAGACAGAAATCTTTTTTGATGGAAAATACAGAATACTTTTTGTTTTTGTTTTTTACATAGCCTGCATCAAATTATTAGCAGGTCTCAAGTTTGGGATTCTAGCTACAAAATACTTTATGCCCAAATAACATTTTGCCAAAAAGCACTAAGCTTTAAACATCTCGGGAGTCAATGCAAGCTATGAATTAAATTCTAGTTAAATGATGAAGAATTAGAAAGTAATGACTAAGAGACAGGCACAGGCACATGGGTGAAAATTTAAAACGAGGAAGATAACAAATGCAGGTGTGGTGATACCTGTTTATATTACTGTACTACTATGGGAGGCTGAGGCAGGGAGATCACAAGTTCAAAGCTAGCCTGGTCTACATGAGATCTTGTCTCAAAAACAAAAAGACAACCAAAAGATATTTAAGTTTTATAGGTATAGATTCTTTTTCATAAAAATTCGTATGAAACTACAGAGGCAACTGCTTCTTTGCAGATGAACTCTCAAATGTTATACAAGATCTTCCAGGGCCAAGAACATGTATTAGAAATTAACTTTCTCACTCAAAAACCAATCCTCTACACATGTCTTTGCTTAGCTGAATCAAGTATCAGAGACTTGCAAATCCTTCATTACCATCATGCATCTACCCAAAACATGCACATAGCACGGACATGAAGTGCCTGAGTGGCATGTGTTAGTGCTCACTGGTTACCTCAAAGTACCCAGGCCAGCAGCTGTGGATGTGAGTTCCACACACATTTGTATCTTAAAATTGTCAGATTGCATCCATGACCTCAAAAACCCTAATGTGGTCACAGTATGGATGACTTTCACATTGATTACTCCAGAGGCCTCCATATGACAGAAGGTCTGACAGCCCTCTCTAACACATGAATCGGAAGTCATGAGCCAACAAACATGAGACATAATCCTTCTTATCACGCTTACACACAAAGTAGAGTTCATAAGGCTAAAGTGCTCATAGTTCTATAGAATGACCTTTCTAAGAATAAAAGTAGCTCCTAGAAGGGATCACATATGCTAATTAGAAAAGTCACCCTTGTCCTTAGAAAATAATTCAGTCAGAAAAAAAAGTCACTCTTGGGCAAAATTAAAAAAAAACAATTTTAATTGGTGCATGTAGATATCAACCCCATTGTACTGACTTCTAATATTAGCAGACAGCATTTACTGAGCCTCCACTGCAGGCCAGTTACCAAGATGAGGTGGTGCATGCATTACCTCATTTAAGCCTCCAAGTGATGCTTAGAGAAAGAAACAACAGAAGAGTGAAATTAAGTCACAGAGACAGAAAGGAAACTGAAGAAGATACCTAGGCCCATGTCAGAGATGATCAACTGGAGACCCCTCAGCCACCCTGAGACAGACTCACGTAATCGTCTTAGTAGGAAAAAAAAAGAAAGAAAACTTCAAATAAATGCTAATATTTTAAATTTTTTCAGGGGAGTAATATTCTGGGTAGTTTTAGAAGTCACATCTGGCTACGCCCAGTGGCAGCTCCTCAAGACTGCAATGAACTGGAACCAGGAAGCCAGTGTCCCCTTCAGATCAGACATAGATCTCCACTCTGATCTGGAGCCTGCCTGCACTTGGGCAACTTTGCTCTGGATTTCCCTGGTGGACCCTACTGGCATCTGTGTTTGCTCTTAAGGACACAGCTATGTCCTGAGGGAAGACCTTTACACATAACTTTTCTGAAAGGCATGGGAGACACTTGACCTAGTCAAGCTTCCAAGCACTTCAGTGGCTTGAGACTAAGTTGTTTTAACTGTTGACAAACCTGAACAGGTTCAGAAAATTCCTCAACCCAGGGATCTACAGTGATCCTGATCAAGTATATAAGTTTTAGATTCTTGAAGAATTCCATTCTCTGTGGTCAAGCCAGTTACTTACTGTCGTATCTGAAGGTGATGTTGTGCAATCCACTGCTTCTGCTGGCTGGCCCCACTCCCTGTGGGAAAACAAGAGAACATGATGCCAAGTGAAGCCAATTTACTTTTCCAACATGGATCTCTACAGCTTCTAACTGCAAGCAGCAGTACAGAGGACCAGGGTCATGCCAGTTGCTACACATCAACTACCAATCTTTGCACACATTCCACGACTCCCCAACTGCCACACAGCCTCCAGTTCATGAGATTTCTACCCACCAGGCAGGCCACAGGGATCTCAGATAATCTTTCCCCTAAGACAATAGGAGCAGGCTGGTCTGCATTTAGGGTTAAACAATTCATTAGCAGTAAAACTGGGAGGAAGCCACTTTGAGCACTGATTGGTTATAAAATTCGCCTACCAGACAGACAGCCTCATCAGAAAGCTCTAGTAAAGCAAGACAGATAGGCAATTCCTCAAGTCTACGGAAACCAGTTCTCATTCCAAGACTGGGAATGAGTGTGGGAATAAGCCGTTACTTTTAATGAGAAAATTCTTCACTGCTTCTATACCTATGCTTAGAATACAGAGGGTGGGTCATAAAAGAAAAAAAAGGTCTAACTCTTAACTCTTGGTGATGTGGCCATTAGCCATCTGCAGGGTAACAACTCCGCCAGACTTCCCACTTTAATTACAGCAGCCACAGAGGGAGCCCCAGATCCTCCCACTGACCCCACCTTTTCCTAACCCACAGCTTATCTCCCCTGAGAAAGGGCTGCTACAGGTCTCCTGACTCTGTTTAACTGTTCTTCTGATAATCTGTAAATGTGCCATTCAGTCTTAATTGTGAAATTCTCCAAATATGTTAATTCTGAAGTGCTAAATGATGGGAAAGTAGTCTAACTATACAGCTACAGTTTCCACTTAAGGAAGAGGACGTTGGGGAAAACCATATGCTAGCAGTATGGTATTTAAAGGACGATTGTTACACTGAGACACAATGTGGAGTCCGCTTCAGAGGGGGCAGAGGGTTTCAGCCACAACCCCATGACTTCCATATGCTACAGGAATGTTCACCCTGCTTATCCTGAAGCCAGGCACACCCACTGAAACACTGCCTTCAGCTCAGATATACATGAGCCTTGGAAAAGCACAGCTGCACAGAAAGACACACACACACACACACACACAAAGCACGCACGCACGCCTCCAAAGTGAAGAATAAGCAAGCAGAAACACAGAACCTAAACCAACCAGGTACCGACCAACAGCCCCTGATCTGCTGGGGTTCCCCTTCTCCCTTATTCCTATTTCACCTCTCTCTGGCTTCCTTCTCCCAGCCTCCAAATACTGTAAGACTCCAGGACTCATCATCTGATATGAAACCTTGGAAAGTGGACTACTGAGAGCATTTCTTACTCCTCTGTGTAACAAGAGGCTGCATAACTTCCACATGGCAGAGATCCATTTAACAAGCAGGAAGGGAACAGCCCAATTCCCAAAACCTTTGGGAATGCTCAAAACGACCAACCATACCAGCCATCTTCCCTCACAGAGGCCCAGGACATAAACTCATCTTTTATGATGAGTCAGACATTAGTCTGGGTATGGTAGTACGTAAAACTGTCACAACCTCACCTCATGGGGTAGCACTGTGCTCATCCTTTCAGAGAAAAGAAACTAGATACAGACACCTCAAATCACAGCCTTGCCCACCAAGCCATTCCCATTTAGATGACAAACAAGGTGTATGTGGCTACGGTGAAAGAGTCAGCCACAAAGAAGCACAGGGCTCACTAACCACCAAAGGCAACATCTCAACAAAGAATGAAGGGGAAGGCTCACACACACACACACACTTAGGATAGGAAAGGAGGATGACTGACTATGCCACCGAAGAAAAAAGCAGCAGCATGCGAAGGAAACAGAACAAGGTCAGCTGGCAACCAAGGGAAAGCCCTCCACTACACTGGGGTCAAGCCTCAACGAGCTAAGGTTTTGATAGTTTAGTTTGTTTTAAAGAATCTGCACAGCAGCTTTCTTCTGGGAGGGAGTTTGAGGAAGACCATGAAGCTATGGAGAAGAGACACTTTTCAAAAAGGAAACACATTTTGTTTAAGAACAGGTACCAAGGTATATTACATGCAAAACTTGCTTGGCCTTTCCTTTGTCCCAGTTTCGCTGACTCTTTGGTTTGCTTTTTTCTCCTATATTTTTACTGAGTGATGTTTTAGCAAATATTTCCTGAGCACTTGCAATGGCTAATACCTTGTGGAAAAGAGCCCAAGACAATGAAATGTGCTGTACTAGAAGCTAAAGCCCTCCAAACTAGACCTCTGACACATGGAGAGCTGTCAGAGGGGGCCCTGGTGAGCTGGCTAAGGATGCAGAGGCTGGTATGTGGCATCCACCTACTACACACTGCTGGTCCCAGCTTGGCCTAAGCGTCCACAAGGCTGGGTATTTAACTGCAATCCAGACTGAGACCCTGACTCAACGGGCTCTGGCCATGAAGGTGAGCTACAAACATGCCCATCATCTACCCTTGCTGTTTCCCTCCTCCCAGTCAATGGCTCTCTAGACCTCTATACCATTCTTAATGATACCCCTGCCTGCCTAGCTCCTTCCCCAGCCTGCAAACCCCTCAAACACTGCAGTTCCATTCAGGCAGGTCTGCATTCCCAGAATTTCCTTCTCTCTTCACATCTCCCATGAAGCCCTTCCCATCTCCCAGGTCCTGCTGCCCCTCTCCACGGCTGCCTGCCTTAGTCTGGCCCCTAACATGTTATATCCGTGACACATTAGTCTGCCTGTATACTCACTAGAAAGGAGTAAACAATTGTCACCCTACAGTTCTACACTACGTTTCTGTGGATGCAAATATGAAATGGAGATTCTAATTCCGCAGAAAAGCAGAAACTAAACCCTTGGACTTGCTGAGGCCTGGTCATGGAGTTCAGAAACAAGATAGCCCCTCTGGGTACCAGTTCTTATCTGTACTTAATTTTGTTTTTTATTTTAATTTTATGTATATAAGTGTATTTTCTGCATGTATATAAGTGCACCCATGTCACGCAATGCCCACAAAGGAAGGCCAGAAGAGGGCATCGGAACCCCTGGAACTGGAGTTACAGATGGTTGTCAGCTGCTATGTGGGTGCTGGGAATCGAACCCAGGTCCTCTGTAAGAACAGCCAGTTCTCTTAAGCACTGAGTCATCTCTCCAGCCCCTCTTATCTCTACTTTTAAAGATCTTTCACTCCTGAAGTCTTGAATGCACAGTCTCTCAGCATTTACACAGCAGATACTCCACTAGGTTGTCCCCACTCATACCCCAAAATGTTTCAGCTGCTCCAGAGCCCAGAGAAATCACCTTAGAAATGCTGCATCCAGGATGGCCCACAAACACTGCTGTTTCCTTGTTAGATCATAGCAGACCAAAGTGGTGGTCGGTCAAACATGCCACAGCCTAGCCCTCTAGAACCCATGAATTATTTTATACATAGTGAGAGGAACTATACAAACATGGTTACATTTAAGAATGTAGAACAGGAAGAGTATTCTGGGATGTCCAGGTGGACCAATGTAAAGGTTCTTAGAAGAGAGACACTGAAGAATCAGTATAGAGAAAAGGAATTGTGAAAGTTGAGGACAGAAGACAGGGAGAGACTGAACGACTGCCGAATACGAAGAACACTGGGTCTGAAGAAGAGAAGGGCTACTGAGTCAAAAAATGTGTGCAACCTCTAAAGGCTGGACCTGGCAAGTTTGGATTCTCCCTACAGCATCCAGGAGTCAGCCCTGCCAGCACCTTGATTTCAGCAGCTTAAAATTCATTTTGGAATTCTGACCCCCAGAACTATTAAGTCAAGAAGTTTGTGTTATCTTACACCACGAAGTTCAAGGAGTTTTGTTGTTGTTTATTTGTTGAGACAGGGTCTCACTATGTAACCCTGCCTGGCCTGGACTTTCCTATGTAGATAAGGCTGACCTTGAACTCATAAAGATCAGCTTCCCCGGTACCGTGACTAAAGATGTGCACCATCATGTCTGGCAAGATTATTTTTTATAGCAACAACTGAAAAGCTAATTCCATGCACAGATTTCAGCTGAGACATAGAAGGGCTGGGTCTCAATGTTACACATGGCATGTGCCTGTGATGTCTCTAGCTCTTCCCTCCGGTACCCACCACTATTCACTGTCATACTCTGACCCCACTTCAGACAGACAGGAAACACCGATCCCTGAGAGCTGTGCTTTGGGATCCTGCCATCCTGGAGATGGGCTTCTGTGGGCTGACCGGGAGTTATGCAGTCAAGAGAATGGGACTTTAGCTTCCATACATTGATGTGCCTGTCTTCCCACGGCATGACCTTAGTCTCTGAACTTCCCTAAGCCTCATTTCCCTAAGCTACAGAACACATGAATAAAACTTCCTGGAAAGAACTAGCACAGCAGTACTACATTCTAACAGGTGTTCAGCATAGCATCTGACACATAGCAGCTCAGAACTGTCTCTGCCAGGATTCCTGCCTTAATAAACAGGAGCAAGCTGAGCTGTAGACAGGCAACAAGAGATGTATGAGACAGGAAAGTGAGGCTTGGATTCAAATCTTCCTGCCTCTGCCTCCCAATGATGGGGTTACAGGTGTGGGGCCTGGTTAGTTGTACTTAAAAAAAAAAAAAAAAATCCTCTCCAAGAATCCCATTTCTTAATCCTTTTGGATGAGTGCTCTTTAGCTTTTTTTAAAATATTTTTATTTTTTTTATTTTTTTCTGTGTATGGGTACTGGGAATCTAACCCAGGTCCTCTGCAAGAGCAGTCTGTTCTCTTAACTGCTGAGCCATCTTTCAGTCCCAAGTACTCTTTAATTTTAACCCCAGATCTTCAGCCTATTCACTAAAATGTTACCAGCTCTCTGAAAGTACCTTAGCTGATTTGAATGCAAGCATTTTTTGAACCAGGGTCTCTAAACTCTATTTAGTGCAAGATGACTTTGAATTTCTAATCTAGTCTCTGCCTCCAAAGTGCTAGAATTATAGGCTGGTGCTGGGCAATGAAACCCAAGGAGGGTTTTGTGGATGCTAGACAAGCATTCTACCAACTGAGCTACATCCCTAACTCCTTGAATGCAACGGTATTTAGGCCTCACCATTTGGCTTGCCTTCTTTTGGAAAAGGGAGTCCCACATTTACAGCACAGCTCTTCTCAAACGCATTTGTTCTAAAAGGCTGTTAAGTCATCAGAGATGGATTTGAAACATTGCTCTGGGAAGTTAGTGTTTTTAGGTGGCTTAGTGTCTGTAAGGTTCAGGGTTCCAGAGACCAGCAGACAAAAGGGACCAGACTCCACTGGCAGCTAACAGGAACCGGCTTTATTGAGAGAAGACCAGATGGGACTAGCTCCTCCACACCCACGAGTGGAGAAACGCTAGCCCCCTCACCCCCCATCTTGGGGCTGGGGCTCCAACGAACCAGGCTGGCATGCCAGGCTCCAGATCCGGATGGAGGAGCTCCCTGCGGGAGAGTGCGAGAGGCAAGCTCCCCCGGGGGGAGTGAGCTCAGCCCCACGGCCCAAGTCTGAGTCTCAAAAGTCGTCGTGTCCCCCCCCCCCCCCACGCTATCCAAGTCCTCAAAGGCTTAAAAACCTTCAGCCCACTCCTGGCTTTTAGGGGAGGGGGGTTGCCATAACATCTGATTGATGTTTAAGGCAAGCTTCTGGCCAGGAAGTAGTCCTTTTTCACAGCTGTTTGTGAATTCCTTGAGTCTTGAATCTCATCTGCCCAGGAAGCCAGGATTCCCAGACCCCATGGCCACCATGTTTACAGGCAGGCCTTTGCTTCCTAATAGATGCTAGAGCATAGTGTAGGGCTTTGCCTCTTGAATTTTATTCCTTTAGAACATGTGATTTATCCCCCTCCTTCTTGGGTAGAAGATGTCTTCTGTATTATGTTCCCATTTACTGCTTCCGCCCAGCACCAACCAAGGGAAATTTCACAGCAGAGCTCCAGGCACTAGGTCCTGGCTACTTAGTTCCCTTTGGAACAAATTAAAAGCTACCCGTTAGTGCAGCAAGTGGGGGTGGTTAATTAACTAAGAATGTAGCACCCTGAGGCCACAGCACTGGCATTTATAGGTTTTGAGTAACAGGCAACAAACAAGTATTTTTAATTGGTAGCTCATTAAATATCAAAATGCTGTAGCAGCTAAAAGCCCAGGAATGTTTCCTGAAGAACAGTTTACAAAGCTGTTGACCAGCTCTGTAAGTGGCCTTAGCTGTTTTCTCTTGGTGTGGGCCCGGATGCTAAGCCCATAAAAATCACCACAGAGTACCAAATGAGGTTTTGGTATGTATTTTCTGGCTTAGTTATGCATCTATTTATTTAAGCAGAAAACATATTTATCAAAAGTTGACTGTGTGCCAGGCCTAGGAGTGAGGGACAGAGTTTTGGGGGGCTGCTCTCCTGTCTCTTTGGATGGAGTTTCTACTGTATCAGCAAAACACAGTCCTCTGCTTAGTGGTCAGTATCTACTCTGCCACCTTGCCCTGACCTGCCTGTGGGCCACCCCTGCAATTCTACAAGGTTCTGGGCGAGCTGGAGCCCAGCAAAAAGAGCCACACCTAGCAACTGTTTAAAACTAAGGCCAACTCCTACTTTCTATTATCCATAGCGTTAGCTCCACCTTGATTCTCCAGAGTATTAATGAGATCAAAAGGTTGCAGTGAGTTCTATGAGTCCTCAAAAGTACCACAGGACAGTATTTCTGCCTGTGGCCAGCAATGGTGGGAAGGGCATCGAGAAGCACAGCCAGGGTCATGTGACTATAATGATTCAGATGGTTTCATAAACAAAGACAGACCCTACTCACTTGAACATAAACCTTTAACTTAAAAAAAGTTAGCAAAGGCAGAGAAGACCCATGTGATGTAAGCTAAGGAGAATGCTGGTGAATCCAAAACACAAGGAAAATAGCAAAGCCAGCCTAGGCCTGGATCTGTTCAAGATGCATTCCCTCCACGCTCCCAGGAGCTGTTCTCTCTCACGCTCCACAGACACAGTTTCAGAAACGAAGGAGGTTTGGAAAGGTGAGGTCTTGCATGGTCAGCAAAGAACACACAGGCTCTGAGGAAGAACTGGGGTTCCCATCAGCAATTACCCCGCCAGCCCCCAAAGACCCAGAGATCTTAAGCTAATTAAAGAGATTTGCTCTGGGAGGTAGGAAATCACTACTCCAAAGCATGGTCTGTGCACCAGACCAAAGCCGTAATCATGATTCATCTCTGACATGCTGCTAATCAGCACACACATGTTCCTAATTTCATGCTCCCCAAAGGCAAGCTGAAGGGACAATTGTTTCTGAGCTCTAGCATGGAGCTGATACATGCCAGTTACCATGCGTCCTTCTTATCAAACTGAAATCTCTCATTTTCATCCAGGTTTCATTTCATTCCCCCAAATCTGTACCCGCCCCCCTCCACCAATTCATTCACTAGAGATAACTATGTGTCAAGACCAGTTGACTCTCAGAGAGCAACATCTCTAAATGATAGCTACCTCTGTAAGATTTAATGTTTTAAATTTCTTTCTCAGTCTTGATCTCAGGTTTTTTTTATTGTTTTGTCACTGGAACACATCTGCCCAGAGATTTGAACACATGCACGCGCACACACACACATAGAGTTACCTTTCTTCTGTGTTTAAACAGAACAGAAGGGCTGGAGAGATGGCTCAGCAGGTTAAGAGCACTGGCTTCTCTTGTAAAGAACCAGAGTTCCATTCCTACCCAGCATTCACATCAGGCAGCTCACAACCACCTGCAAGTCCAGCTCTAGAGGATCTGATGTCCTCTTCTGGCCTCCAAGGACATCCTCACACTCATATGTATACAAACCCACAGACATACATATACACATAAATAAAAACCAAATAATAGAGCAAAGCTCTACTGCCTACTTGGTTTTCATAAAGCTTCTGGAAGCCCTTTCTCCAGAAACTTTGCTAAGAATCTGGTCTGTGTGTTCTCCTGTAGCTGATACAAACACATGATATGGTTGCATTTTTCCAGTTCTGAAAACACTAAAGGCAGTCTATAAAACATGCCTCAGGACTGAGGGCCAGATCTTTTCCTCTTCTTCACACCACCCCACTCGACTCCCACTAAAATGAGAACCTCATGTTGGACAGTCAGCATCTTCAAGGTAACAGGCAGCCTATCTGTAACTTAGAAAGCATAGACAGACAACTCACAGGTTAACTGGTTTTTGATAAACAACAGGCACAGAGCCTACACAACCAACCAGCCCCTAAAATACACACCCAGCAAATCAGCTAGTAGCTCACTCCAGGTCGCAAAGAGAGGAACAAAGACTTCTCAGCAGAAGGCCTAGAGAAAGTCTCAAAACAGTGATTAGACAATAGCGGAAAACTTAAAGCTATAAACATGATTGTTATGCTTAAGCTGAGAGGAAATGTTAGCTCAAAACCCAACTACTAATAAAAAGCCTTAGGACCACACAGAGAGCAGTGCTCAGAGTGTGCCCACTTCAAATGCTGTTTCTAAAGGCAGGAGGAGTCTTCAAAAACTGTGTCACATCTGGAATTCTGCTTTTACAGCACAAATGCCTTAGAAATGGGAGACTGTGATGTTACCATGGAAATCCAGCCTCCCCTCTCTGCTGGTCCCCAGCATGCCCCCTACACTTACCTCCTTCAAGGTAAATTTCTCATATTTGGAAGAAGAGGCTGCTCTTTTAGATTTTGGTGCTAAATGAAACATTACAGGATGCTAGAAAATAAGGTGACCTCCTCTGCAAGATGATTAAGTCTGTTTACTTGGTGATCTTGGACTGAAACACCTTAAAATACTAATCGGAAGCAACAAGTCAATTTTATACCTGTTTTTACAACACACAGTTTCTCCAGCCCCACCTTCTTTCCCTAGGAGAGAGACAAGCTCCAAACACCAGGTTTAAACTCTCCTGTTATCAGGCTACAAAAATCCAAGCAAGTCAACCTGTGTACATATTCCCTACCACTGGGCCAGGGGAAGACCCTGGACTCAGGCCCCTAACCTAACCTTGAAGCAGGCTTTTACTTTTGATTATTGATGACTCCAGTGTGGTTAAGTGGTAAGGGCCTCTAGAATGCCTTTGGAGAAGTCTGTGATATTTCAGTTTCCAACAGAAACACAATAATTTCAGTGGGATCCAAGCACTTCTTTTGTTGCTGCTGAGGGGTTTCAAGCACTCCCAGGAACTTCTGAGGGGTTCAGACCCCAGATCCAAAGCCATGATTAGACACAAAGGATCCAGAAAACATACTTGCTAGACAGGTGGCATGTACCTGCATGTGACCACTCCAGGGATGGAAGCTTCCAAATGCCCCTCTAGGTGTGTACCCCAAATCTCACATACAGATATATCCACTTATACAACAAGGTCCCTGGTGGGTGCTGGCAGAAGCCCCTCACTCCTCATCCTGCCAGAAGGCCACCTCTCCAGGATCCAAGCTGGCTTAAAACTTCCCCTAAAAGCATTTCCCCACCAATTCTACAATTTCCCATCTAAGCCAGAGTGATCCTTACAGTATGAGTCTGCCTCTCTGCAAAACCTGGCCTTTACCAGTAGATTTCCTGCAGAAGAGGGAAGGAATCAGTCAGCCCAGAGGTAAGGCAATAGTCACAGAGCCTGGATGGGCAGGCAGAAAGGATTGTAGGCCTCCCAGTTCTCCACCAGGCCTGGCTCGCTGGTGACACTAACAGCCTGACCTCCAGATGGAACCACTTCCATCTAATCTCTTAGATACCACTTCCTGAAATGTGCCCCTGAGAGTGTGTCTGTGAACGAGCAAGCCAGCCAGATGAGCCCCCTCCCCCTCCCCAAAACCCAGGAAGTCAGCATCACAAGCTCCAGGTGTTAACACTTAGCGCATCCTGCCCAGCCCCCTCTAGCTGGAGGCTGGCCGCCTGGGAGCCGGACACAGCAATTAGGCCCTTCCCAGGCTGGGCGCCTTTGTCCCTTCACTAACATCATTAGTGTCTGACTTCCTGTGCACAACAGGGCCTCCTGGGGGGCAATCGCAGGCTGACCCGGGCAGCGCATTAGACTTCCTTTGTCAAAGACCCTCAAATGTTAACAAGCATGTGAACAAGCCTCTCCTCCCCCAGCCCTCCCTCAGCCTCTGCTCTAGCCAGCCATTCCCGGCAATTCCCCACAGTCTTCCTTCTCTCCAGCTGTGGGAATGAGTTACTTGAGAGAAATACCAAGTCTCAAGGCTGAGGGAATGAGCCTGGAGCCTCAAAGGGCTTTTAGATCTGAGTTCCTAGCCTTTCTGCTGAAATTTGCACTTGCTGAGTTCCCAGCATTTACCAGTGCTGAGCAAAGGTGACAGTGGTCAGCCAACAGTTTGAAGGCATGCCACACCCAGTCCAGAGCCCTAGTAATAAGAGTACAAGGTCACTTACTGCATGCATATGTGCTGGGCTTTGCTGAAGGCTTGGGTAACAAACAGCCTGAGGCTTTCAGAGAAACACCAGTCTGATCTCCAAATGGAGTGTGACTTGCTAAATGGTAATCCTACCACCTCTCCCTTCTCTCAGAATTATGAAGTCCTAAATCACTAAAAGCCTCCTTGCCCTCCCAACAGAGCATGGAAGCTTTTTTATTTGGAAGAATGGATGTTTTTGATAATCTGAGAAATAAAACTGTGGCGTGTACGTTTGCACCTGTTTCAGGGCACTCTGGACCCCTGAAATCCAATCAGCCCCTCTTCACAGTTTCTTAGCTTAACAGCAACCTATCTATTGAGTGGAAGGTGTGATTTTTACTTTGGTAACTAAAAATAAAATTTAGAATGGCGGTTGGAGGTAAAGCCTGTTTGAAGCAGGACTCTTGATTAAGGCAACTGTCAAGCTTCATAAGCAACATTTGTTTCAACTCAGTAATTGAACACTTTGTCTAAGATGTAGAGACTCCGGAACTCTACAAAGTAGCAACATCAAAGGAAACAACCATTCATATTGTTTAACACAGTAAGCCTCAGAGAGAGGCCTCCCCGGATTTTCAGATCACAGGTGCCAAGTGATGGCTACAGCAGGTCAGTTTTCACTGAGCCAGGTTTCAAAATAAACCACAATGTAGCTAATTCCTATACCCCCTTTTTCTTAATCCTTGATATGCAGGAAAACACAGTATTCAGGGATAAAGAAGGCAGCTTATCCTCTCACTCCTCTAAACTGCCTTTGTGGAATATGGGGTTTGTGGTCAACACAAACTGGATTAGGTTTTGGATATATTTTAGAATTGCTGCCCAAAAGTCACTAGGAGGAATAACTCAAAACTCCATTCTATCCAACCTGGAGACTAGTGTGAGGCTTTGACGCCTATCCCAGTAGTGGCAAGACACATTCATGTGTGAAAAATAAGATGCTGGTATACAGCAAAGGGCACCGTCACCAGATACTGCTGAGACCCTCAAAATGAGCAACACAATTTTAAGAAGGTAAATGAATCTACTGATGGCTTTGGTTTCTGCTTTTTGCCAAACGACTTTTAAAATAGTAGGTAACCGAAAGGATAAGCTCAAAAACTAATGAGCCTCTAACTTCAGCCTCCCCACTGTCTGGATGAAAGCCAGCAGGCAGCCCTCACACTATAAGCAATAAATTTAGAAAGTTTTCTTTCCCAGTGTGCCCAGGATACCACATGGAATTCCCATTAAAACACACACACAACTGCACACACACAATGACACATCAATTAAATCATCATGATAGTCAGGCCAGGAAATAACTGTGTTTGCCAAGTAATCAGCATTGCTATCATTTCCCCCGACAGCAAACATGTCCTTCTGAGATATGTGAGGAATGGTGTGAAAGTGAGGTATGGATGTCCTGGCTGCTTTTGCATTTAGAAAAATGTTCCCAAGACTGGAAGGCCATTCCTGAACAAGGGGCTCTCCCTGAGATTCCTCTCCACGGCCTCCAGTATGGATTGCTACAGTGAGGCCAACCACAAAGCAAACTGATGAGACAGAGAAGGTAGAAGAAACTATAGGTAGGTATGTATTTCCCATTCTGATGGAGCAGTCCCAGCATTGATCCTAAGCATTTACTCTTCTATAGGAATAAGCAGGCAAATCACACACACACACACACACACACACACACACACACCTCTCTTCTTGCAGAAGAAATCCATGTATCTGTCCCCTTCAATAGCCTTCAGATGGAAAATGTTGGAAAATCAAAGCACATGACAAAAATAAATTAGAAGCCTGTAACCTTTTGTTATAAAGTTATTGTGAAATAGGAGCTTGCCAGAAAAGATTAAAAAGTAGTAAATTTTATTTTAGAAAAAAAAAGTAAGCCAAATTCTAGCTAAAATCATTTCAAACTCAGAGCGGGATGCTGGATCAAAATGAGGGCACACTGTCAGATGGGCATCCCTGCTTTGGGGAGGCAAGGCCAGTGTGTTCCCTCCAATGCTGAGGAAAAGTTCCAGAGGTTCCAAAGCCAAACCTTATGGGCAGGTTCCTGTCTAGTTCTCCTCTGCTGAAGAAAGCGGTTTACTCGGTAGTTCCCAAGTAGAGACTCCTTAAAAGTGTGTTTTCAAGTTCTTAGGAAAACAAGGGGCTTTTCTTTTGAAGAAGCAATCATCAGTATTTTTTAATTAATTATTTTTGAGATAGGCTCCCCCTATAACCTCAGCTGGCCCCAATCTCACAGAAATCCACCTGCCTCGGCCTCCTGAGTGCTGAGATTAAAGGTGTACAGTAACACACCTGGCCCTATTTTTTTTTTATTTTTTTAATGTGTATGAATGTATTACCTGCATGCATGTAAGTGTTGTACATTGCGTGAGGTCAGAAGAAGGTGACAGATCCCCTGGAACTGGAGTTACATACAGATGATTGTTAGCTGCACTATGGTTGCTGGCAATTAAACCCAGGTCCTCTTTAAGAACAGCCAGTGCTCTCAACTCCTGAGCCATCTCTCCAGTCTCCCGGCCCTATTGTTTTTATAAATACAAGTTTAAGGCAAAAAAAACAAAAAAACAAACAAACACCTTAAGTACAAAGAAAACTATGAAAATCCTCCGCAACATGCCCAGCATTTTGAGTTGATTTCTCCAGACTGTCTCTAATGCATGCAACACATGGAATAAAGCTTGTCCTAAGATCTGTCAGAGCATTTGTTCTGATAGGCCTCCACAGTAAGCTGTGAATGTTGTTCCTTTTGGTAGTATATGGGACTTAGGAGGGAAGTAACAAAAGGGCCTAAAAAGGTGAGTTAGGACCACTGAGCCACGTTGTTTTTAAAGCCCTGTCAGTTCTAACCATGCATTAACACTTTCTATGAAAGGAAAGTATCATAATTAAGTAGCAGCCAAGCCAGCCCCTTTTGCACTCTGAAGAACAGTATGCTCATGGAAAGGCAACAAATCACCAGTGCCACTCGCTACACAGTGCACACGTCGACTTGGGGTGCGCTGCCTTTTGGTGTGGGTATCCTAAGTGCTGCTCTAAAGTATAAGCAAATTACTGTAATTTATCCTATGTTTCTTTAAAATTATATAAATTTAAGGGATTTTGTGATTAGTTGGCAGGTCTTGTGTGAATAAGAGAACTGTGTAAAATTAAAAGGAAAACTGTCAAATCCAGGAAGCAAACTGACTACCCCCACACACACCGTAATTGCATTAATGACATGTGGAAACTTAAGCACTCCTACTCTCAGAGAGTCAGAACAGTTGAGGGAAAAAAAAAACTAGCAAAGTGGGTTGATTCTACAGAATAAGCTGGCTCCAGAGAGACAACAATTCATCTTGTGAACAGGGTCAACAGGTAGGCTGGCCACGGAAGGAAAGAATGACCTGTGCCTCACACTTACTTGACGGAATGGCAATAGTCAACTCAACCTATCTCTCCTGCTCACTCACAAAAGACCCAGCAAAGGCTCCAGCACCCATCAGCCAGCTGTCTCAATGGCTTCAAGCATGCTTTTGTGTTAGGTCACTCCAAGTGAAAGAAAGTACAAATCAACTCCCACCTCAAGGAGTTTACAATTCACTTTGGAGTTGTTCCGTGATGTTACACTTTCTAGAATGAATGTGCTAAGTTAGGCAGTTGAGCTCCAAATGTAATAGGATTTCAGAGGAGGAGGAGCTGGGCAGAGGAGGGCCTTCAGGAATGTGTCTTCGAAGGAGGTTAGTCACCAGTGAGGTACTGAGGCACGTGGAGCCTCAGAGCAGTATAGAAGAGCGTTCAAACACAGACACATGAGCACCTCTAACCAAGAGCACAGCCCTGTTCGTGGTGACGACCATCATTCAGTAAAGGTCACTACCCTTCAGGAACACAAGGAGCCTCGCTGGCCCAGAAGACACCTGACTTGGCAGCCCTGATGGAAATGACAAGACTCTCGTTCCATCTGTCTTGAACACACCCCCCACTTGGTGCACACCACAGGACTTCACCTTTGCATACTGGAGTCCAACAAGATCCAGACCAGAAGTTACAGATATGATCATAACCCTGGACTTTGCAGGTCATGGATCTCTGATGCAGACAAAGTGGCCATGGGCCAGGGTACAGATAGAAGAAGAAAGAAGCAGAAAAACAGCTTGGAAAGAACAACCAAAAGGATCTAAGAACCAAAGTCAAGGGCTAGGTTAAGCCCAGGGCCTGGAGAACGGAGGTGCCAAGGACAAAAGAAAGACAGTAGTGGGGTCTCCCTATATACGGCCTCGTATTTCAGTGGGCCTGACCCCTGACCTAATAGAGACAATGCACTTAAGGAGAAAGAAAGTCATCACGCACCTCCGGTTTTCACTGTCCCTTGCTACCCATGACAAACACTGTCACTAATTTTGGTATCAGATGAATGCCACAGAGCCCCAAAATGGAAGTCTCCTCCACCCCAAACCCCACTTCCCATCACTCCTTTACACCCTGACTTTCCTGTCTATATTCAGGGTAACCAGTGTGAAGCTCCAGGAAAGAACTCACTAGATACTAAAGAGATAAAGAAAAGTCGGGTACACTGGTGTACACCTTCAGTTCACGCAAGGCAGGCCAATCTCTGTGAGCTGTGGCTAGCCGGTCTTCATAATGAGTTCCAAGCCGCCTGGAGCTACATAGTGAGACTCTGTCTCAAAAAACGAAAACAACATTTTTGTTTGTTTGAGACAGGATCTCCCTGGCACCCCAGCTGGCCTAGAACTATGAACACCAAACTAGCCTCAGTCTCACAGAGAGTCACCTGTTTCTGTCCCCCAAGTGCTGGGATTAAAGGTGTGCACCACCATAACCAGCCTTGAGAAAATTTTTTTGAATAAAATAAATAAAAAAGATAAAAAGGCTCAGAAGCAAAGTGCTTTTGTTTAGCTCTTACCAACCCCTCATTGAGTATCTAAAGATCAGAACTACTGAATGGTCTACATAGTGAGTTCCAGACTAGCTGGGTCTACAAAGAGCCCTTATCTAAAAAAAGAACAAAAAATAAATAACAACAATAACAAAATAAAAAAGGAATTGACATTGCTGGGGTTACCCACAGAGCACACCAAGAACAAAAGAGAATTTAAACAAAGAATATTAAATAGGTTATAGATTTTTTTAAAAAAGGCAAGATACCATACCATACCACCTTTATTATATAAAATCTGATTGAACGGTTATACTGATATATCATTTAAACGGCTCCTTTAAACCCTAGTTTCTAAGTTTAACCCTGTAAAGGTTTTGAAAAATTGGGGAAGTTTCTGAACAGCGGAAGGCCAAACAGTAACCCCAAATCAAACATGTAGGGAATCTGAGATGCTTCTGGCAGTGCTTACCATGCTGCAGCAGCAGACTTCACTGTCACCTTGGCTATGAACACCCAGCAGGTGCACTCTGAACTGTGCATGCCATGCAGCACCAAAACCTCTTGGCTCAGAGGATAAACTGTGTTATGAATGTCAGTGTTTTCACTGCTCTTGTAGAAACAGAACGGTTTAATTATGAAAAACAAAGATTTTTTTTAATGCTTTCTTACTGACATTCTTCAGCATGTAGAATATAAGTGTCAAATTAGTATGTTTTTGGACTGTACTGAGTTTTTTAATTTCTGTGTGAGTTGCTGACTTCAGTTTCGTGAAAACAGACAAATCGGGCTGGAGAAATGGCTCAGCAATTAAGAACATGTGTTGTTCTTCCAGAGAACCCAGGTTGGATTCCCAGTATCCACATGGCGGCTAACAACTGTCCATAATTCCAGTTCTAAGGAATCCAACACACACCCTCTTCTGGCTTCTGCAGGCACTGCATACACATGGTACATTTGCAAGCAAAACACTCATGCACATAAAAAAATAATAATAAATAAAATATTCTCAACACAAATCATTAAATGAATTTTGGGTTGAAATTAGAGAAGAATTTCCACAATTTTCTAAAATGGCCCTAAACATACTTCTGCCATTTTGCACTTTGTACTAATACAAAGCCTTGTTCTCAGCACTGATGATTTTAAAATTTAAATAGTGATCAACTCTGAAAAGCACAAAAGGTGTTCCAGGATTTGCCACACCATATAATCAACTAAGGTTTAATTTTTGAGGATGCTAGAAAAATGGCTCAGTGGTTAAGTGTGCACACTGCTCTTCCTGAGGACCTTCACGAGGCAGCTCACAACCAAGCACCTGTAACTCCAGTTGCAGGGGGCTCCAACGTCTCAGGGCTCCTTGGGAACTGCATTCATTTGCTCATAACCACACACATACCATAATGAAAAATAATAAAAATGAATTTTAGAAAAATTTTTGAGACAAGATCTCATGTATTCCAGGCTGGCCTCTAACTTGCTATGTAGCTGAGGGTGGCCTTAAACTTCTGATTCTCCTGTCTCCATCTCAAGTACTAGGAAGACTGTAGGCATGCATCATCTCTGTTTTTATGTAGTGCTAGGGATAACCCAGAACTCTGTGCATGGCAGGCAACTACTCTACTCCTGAGTTATATTCCCTAGAACCCCAACTTTAATTCTTTATGGAAAACTAAATAAGCATTCATCTCATTAGTATGCAAATTTGCTTTAATCCTTAATAAACATATGTTTAACAAGAAATTGGGGTTTTTTGGTTGTTGTTGTTGTTGGGTCTTTGAGTGTCCCTGTAGCCCCACGGGCCTGGCTAGAACTTACTATGTAGACCAGGCTCGTTCAATCTCACAGAGAGTCATCTGGTCTGCCTCCCAAGTACTAGGATTAAAGTATGTGCTACAACACCTGGCTTTGGTCTGGGTTTATTTTGTTTTCCTTTGTTTTTTGAAACAGTGTCTCACTATGCAGCCCTAGATGACCTAGAACTCACTATGTAGAGAAGGCTGGCCTCAAACTTAGAGATCTACCTGCCTCTGCCTCCCAAGTGCTGATATTAAAGGTGCAGGCCACCACATCTGGCACTTTTTTTTAAAACAAAGCTATCTGTAAAAGCAACCAACACTGAGCTACTAGTTCTAAACTAGGTCATCTCTGTCTGTCTGTCTCTGCTCTCTCTTCTTACAGACAATGTCTTACAATGTAGACCAGGCTGACCCTAACTTGAAGCAATCCTTCTGCCTCAGCCTCCAAAGTACTGGGTTTTACATGTATGCACCACATCACCTGACATAACAAGATCATCTTTTTAATCTAACACTTCTAAAATCAACTGGTCTGAAAGTTGGTATTCAGAACAATTGAACTATAACATAACTGTTTTTCAGAACCCAAAGACAAATAGCAGTTCAAATGATTAGTTAAGAACATCATCAACTCAAAGATAATAAATTTCCATCATGAAAATGGTAGAATTTTGCAAGACACACCAACACAAGTATTAATTCTCAGATCACCCTGTTTTGGACACTATTTTATTACACTTTCCATAATAAGATAAACACACCAACATCACTAACAAGGCTTAACAGATCACTTGGCACCGTGATCAGAAAGCAGATGGAAAAGATGAAGAATGGTCATCTGCAAAGTGTGAGCCATCTCCGAGATCAACAGGAATATTTCCCCTATAGAGTTTATTTCCAGATACCAGCCTAGGGAAAGTAATATTTCATCAAGTAGTAACTAATGTCTCTAATGAATGTTTCTGAGGTAGCAGCAGACCTATGGCCCTTAACCACATTGCTCCGATGTCTTCCTGAAAATACAATTTCAATCCAAAAAATAACTTTAAGGGCATTTAAAAATAAAACAAAACAAAAACCTCTACAACAGTTTGAACAGAATCATGTCATTTTACAAGTTTCCTGAAACAGCAAATTCCTGCATTTCATCTTCAGAAGTTGTTCCCTAAATCTGTTGGGTAATATTCCTCTTTGTCCTAAGAACCTCATAATGAAATGGATACTAATGGGGAAAGAAAAGTAAATAAAACCAACCCTGCTTTCTTTGCTCTTTCTTAAAAATGATACGCTTCTGGAAGATTCAACTAAGAATCTGAGAAAGGAAATGGATTCCATCTCCTACCGCAGGCCTTTGGACTCGCAGATCTGGACTGGTATCATGATGTTCAGAGGGTGCTTCATGGGAGAGAAAGCCAGGACTTTGTGTGCCCTGCCCCATGCCCTTAACACTCCAATGGCTACAGAAAGCAGGAAAAAAGAAATCATTTCCAGAAAAGACACAGGGTGCCCTTGCTTCCCTCATGCAAGATAAAAATTTTAAAAAGCATAAACTTTTAGCATCTATCAAAGACTTCAAGAGGGGCATCAAAGGGCAGCATTTGGGGCTAGCTAAAGATTCTCAGGCCAGTGGAACTCCTGTCTTTACTGTTTCATTAAAACATGCAAGCACAAGGCTTATAAACAAAGGAATCATTTCAGTTTTTGCTTGGAAAAATGGGAGCCAATACATTCCTTCAGGGAATTCAGGGTAAGTTTTACAAAAACAGTGTCCAGATGTGCTTAAAACTTCAGTCTGTTCTTTCTTTTGGTGAAGAGTGGAAGGAGAAACAAAGGGCTAGGAGAGACATTTTATTAAAAACTGAAGAAGTTATTAGATTTTCTTGGCTCACACACTAACCAGCTCTCAGCTAACACAGGCAGCAAGAGCACCTGAGGCAGAAATGATCCTGCCTTCCTACAGGCTGAGTGCAGAGAGGCCAGGCCTGGAAAGCACAGTGCCCAGGGCCTGAGGAACTTCTCTCACCTCCTTCCCTCAACATCCTTCTGTGATGTCCTTAGTGGCAACGGTTCCCTCAGGTAACCAAGATATGCTGGAAGAGAGGGAGCCAGGCTCTCAGGATCAAGACTTCAAGAGAATTCAATGGGTTTCTCCATTAAAACAACCACTCTTGGGATAAGTTGAAACCTTTTGTCAACACCACCTCCAGCTTTAACTAGCTTTATGCAGAAGTGAAGCTTCCTCAACCTAATGGTTTCTTTCCCAGAGCCATTTTTAACCAGAGAGACATAAATAGCCTGTGGCAAAGCTTTCCTTCATTTCAGAGGGGTGGACACTGGCTCTGGATACTGGAGGTAAATAAGTGTTTTTAAATAGAGTATAAATAAGGCAGACAGAGAGTCAGGCATATATTACGAATAAAAAGATAATCCTAATAATAGTTTATATTATCAGGAACCAAAGTTTATACGAGTGGCTAAGCCCCTTTCAAAGTACAGAGCAGCTGCTGGTTAGGCAGAGGAAAATGGTATGTCAAAAATTCGACCTACCTTCAAGTTTGTTTAACTCCCCTGTCAGCCACTGCTTCCTTCCGCCACCTTACACCAGGAGGGAGCAGGGGGTGGACTCCTTTTTGAAGTGTTTTGTTTACCAAGGCTTAAAACTGTCTTAGTACTAGAAGATATTTCTTTATCTCCACTCTACCTGGTCAGTCTTGATCAAGGCTAAATCAGCCTCATCTAGATCCAGGGCAAAAAGGACCACAGAGATGGTAGAATCGAGCCCCAGGGTGTCTTCCTCCTATTTCCCAAGGTGTCCCAAGAGGGACATTGGCTCTAGAATGGATAGCTCAGTCCTTCCCAAAAGCAGTCTGAGTACAGAGACTGTTTCACCCAGTTCTGCAGAGAGCTCAGACCCTCAAGGCTTCCAAGGCCAAAAATGTGCACCCCTCATAATTAATCCCCTTTAACCAAAAGCTCTAAAGGTATGCAAGTTAACTACCTATATCCAGCACTAACCCAACTCTTAATGATATAGCACCCAGGATGTGCAGAACTAGGCCTGAGAAAATGTCTGAGTGACTGAGATGGCAGTCATGTGCCCAAGGCAGTGATGCAGATCGAAGACAGTCCCCACGTCACCAGAGAGAAGACTGGGTGAGAGGGCATAACTTGACATTTCTAAGTTAAAAACACAAAGTTACAATGAAAACCTCTGGACTCTGTATCTATAGGGGTGAGAGGTCCAAGAGAGAAGGAAAAATGGTCCCTGCCACTCATCCCTCTGTTCCAGGTCTCACAGAGAAGAAGACCATTCTAGATGTTCTAACCCAGAGCTGAGACCTTTCTTAAAAAATGGCCTAAGGAGCTAGGTGTGGTGGTGCAGGTGGATCTCTATGAGATGGAGGCCAGCCTAGTGTACATTAGCAAGAGCCACAGGAACACCCTCTCTCAAAAGGACAAAAAACAAACAGTGACCTAAGTGTCAATCAGCCACAGAGCTTCCCCAAATGACCAAGGCACCTCTTCTACTCTCTCCTCCTCTTAGCCTTCTTGGCAGCAACACTGCCCCTGCAACAGTACACTAAAGCTCCCTGTGGGCAGGCCACAAGCCACAGAAGAGGAACTGACAAGTGAGCGGTGTTGTGTAAAGGTTCAGGGAAGGCATTCCTGACCCAGAGGTATTTGGACTGAGGATATTCAGAGGTAGAAGCTACAGGCTCTGCCCACATCTTACACCTTTTTGCAGAGGATTAAGAAACTGTTTGCTCTGCTGCTACTAGGGGTAGAAGAACTGGTTGAATCCATGGGATCCTTCCCTGGACGACTTGTCATCACTCTCGCCTAAGCTCGGGCATGACCCTTTGAGATAAGACTCTTCATTAAACCAGCCTTGTGGGTGCCTTCGAGCTCCAGCCTGTTACAGGTTAGGCTGGGCTTCTGGTCTCTAAATGAGCAACCTCTTTCTCTTAGGTCATCACCACTTCCTTTCCTGGCCTGCATCACAGATCCTTCTGGAAGCTTCCATCTTTCTGACAGTTTATTATTGTAAGCCTTCACTTCATCTTCTTAAAGTACCTCTCTGCTCCTATCTTGTCTCTTCCAAATCCCTTCAAAGTCCACCCTCTTTCATACTGGGAATCCAGGGTCTTCACACACTGGAAACAGCAGCCTTATACTCTCCCAGTGTTGGGACAGGGCTTGTGCTTCCAAGGTTCTTTCAGAAGTGTTCTTATGCAGGATGGGGTAATGCACATCTTTAATCCCAGTGCTGAGGAAGCAGAAGCAGGTGGATCTCTGAGTTTGAGGCCAGTTTGTTCTATATATAGGAAGTTCCAGGCCAGCTAGGGCTAGACAGTGAGACCTTGTCTTAAAAAAAAAAAAGTGTTCTTATTCCATGCAAGAACCTTCCTGAAGGACCCACGAAAGCCACACAGTTCAGCCAGGGCAGGGAGACAATCTCTCGAGAAAGGGGTTCTTTAGATTTTTTTTTTATTCAACTAATTTTATGTGTATGAGTGTTTTACTTGCGTGTATATAAATGCATTCATGTCATGCAATGCCAGCAGAGGCCAGAAGAGAGCATCAGATCCCCTAGAACTGGAGTTACAGACAGTTGTTAGCCATCATGTGGGTGTTAAGTACCAAACAAACCAGGCTTCTATGCAAGAGGAGCCGGTGCTCTGAACCGAGACATCTCTCCAGACCCAAATAGGGGGTTCTTGACCCAAGAAAACACCCAGGATGTATCTGAGTGAGCAGAAGGAACACGGAAGCACAAGTGATCAGGGGAGCTCAGCTGGGATTCTCCCAACTCCCTTCAACTACGGCTATTATGCTCTCTACCCACTTCATACTAGAACAGGTAAGGAAGGGACGAGCGCGTGCGCGTGCGTACCCACTTCTAACATTTTTAGCTTTCCCAGTAAGACAATGCTTTGTACAGAGGAGGGGAGTAAAAAAAGAAAAGAAAAAAAAACTACTCAGCTCTGCAATCACCAAAGGCAGATTATCTAATCAATTTTTATCTGAAGCTGCCTTTCTGCCGAACCCTCCGTCACCTTCCACAATACCCCAAATCCCTCCAGACCCAAGAGCTGCTGACAGAGAAGTCCAGGTCTCCTAGACTGTCAACACCTCAATGTGATTAGAGCTTAAGGGGAACAGGAGGCAGTGGGTGTCCTTGCTTATAGATTCCATGATTGATTGGACCTAAACACCTCTGGCCCAGGAAACCAAATGGCCTTCAATCAATCATTAACAGGACTGTCCATGTTGAAAACCCAGAGATGAGAGAGACCAAGTCAGTGATCCAAATAGAATCCCATCATCATACTTAGATTCAAAAATGTTTATAATTTTGCTACTAAGTTAGGAAGATTCAATACTTTTGTTGTTACTGTTTTCTTTTTTACTTGGTTTTTTTTTTGCCCTTTGAGACAAGGTCCCTCTACATAACCCTAATTGGCCTGGAATTTACAGTGCACCTCCTGCTGCTGCCTCATGTGCACTGACGTTACAGGAATATGCCATCATGTCTGGCTGATAGCTAAACATCTTCCCTACATGCTTAATTAAGCAACATTTCATTGACATCTAGCTTTAATGCTATTAGACTGAAGAACACTAAAACATACTCAGAAGTCACCAGGTAGAAACATTCAGTCCAGGGTTGGTGAGGTGACATAAATTTGGTCCCTGGAACCCACAGGAGAGAACTGACTCCTCAAAGTTATTCTACAACTTCCACATGTGCACACACGCTAACATTCTCACACACACAATAGCAATTAATAAAAATTTAAAAACAAAGTTTTAGGATGTAGAAAAATAACACCCATGTGCTGCTGACAAGAAAGACTACCCTGATTTTAAGGTTTGGTTCGGGTACGCCTGATGCCCAACAGAATGAGAGACTCTGGCATGGGTGTAGCAGGGACCAGTTTATGAAGGGGCATGGGACTAGCCTCCGGGGCTAGCTTCTAAACTTGGGGAGTGAGCGATTAGCAGCCACATGCTGTTTGGTAGGGTTTTTAAAGGGGGGGGGGGTGGTGTCAGGAGGAGGTAATTAACACAAACCAGCGGAAAACTGGATAACTGGCTGTCACTTATCAGTCAGTCCCTTTTTGCAGATGCTTGTGAGTTCTGGACATTGAAGTCACCAAGGTATCTATCAGTCCCTTCTGCAAAAGGCAGAGTTCTGGGACTGCTGGGGGGTTTCTCTTCAGTGACACCTTACACTGATCACTAAGTAGTTGCTACATGCCAGCTGCAGAGCTAAATGCGTTCATAACAGTATTTCATTAGGTATCCAAACTCTTGAAGATGAGGTATTATGAACCCATTTTTTAGACAAAGAGATACCACTTCCATGTAATGAATTCTGTATGTTCCTTTCTGAGAGACAGGGTAGGTTGCCAGGCCTGGTGCCTCAGGCTTGTAATCCCAGCACTTGGCAGGCTGAAGCAGGAAGATTGCTGTGTGAGGTCATTGTGACCTACATAACATAGGAAGTTCCAGGTCTGGGCTACAGTGAGACCCTGAATTGAGGAGAAGAGAGGGGAGGAGGGAGAGAGACAGACAGACAGACAAAGAACTTACTCAAGGTCACAATAAATGGTAGCAATGGTAGAGCTACGATTTATGAGCCAAACCTGTACTTTTCTCAAAACACAATTCTTCCCAGTGAAATGGTCCAGTCATTACACAGGGTAGCCTGGCAAACATATAATAAGAGCTACAGATCCTTGGACTAGTAAATTATACTTTGGGAAAACTATGCCAAGGAAGTTAGACATGGTGGCTCATTCCTGGAATCCAGCACTTGGAAGAACTATGTAGTAAGTTCCAGGCCAGCCTATTCTACAAAGTGAAACCTTGCCTAAAAAAAAGCAACAAGGGCATAAAGGAAACTATTTGGAGTAGGCTGAGGTATATATAATCCCAGCACTGGGGAGGCTGGGACAGGTGGACTGCTCAAAGTTCCAGACCAGCCTATTGTATAAAACCAGTTCCAAGCCAATCAGGGCTACATACAATTCTGTCTCAACTGGGGGAGCTGGGGAAAAGGAGAAGAAACCAGCTTTACATAGATGTTCATAGGAACTTGGAATCAGTCCAAATGCTTCATGAATTCCAAGTGAGGGGCTAGAAAAAATGAAGGAAAGGGACATGCAACGTAGAAGAACCACAGGGCCACCAAAGATGACATGTTTCTGGACTGCATCAGTGCTTGGAAAATCTATCTGGAAAACAAATGTAAGTAAGAGATAACCATAAATAAATAAAACCAATACAGTGACTACAACTCTGAAGCAAGAGGTGCATGCGAAGAACAACTGGGATATACCCTGGTTAGACAGGAGGAAGTGATACTTAAGTCTCATTAGCTCTCTTCTTATTAGGCTCAAGCTACAAATTTGTAAAAGCAACATAGGAAACTTCCTTAAAGATGCTAGGATATAAAATAGCCTTCTTGACCTGGGGGTGTAGCTAAATGGTATAGCACTTGCCTAATGTGTATGAGGTCTGGGGCTTGATTCCTAGGCCCCACAAAATAAGGTAAAATAAAATGTCTTTCTCTTGCTAATTCAAAGAAGTTAAGTTTTCATATAAAAAGAACAAGGGAGGCTGGAGATACAACTCAGTGGTGCAGCCCTAGCCTAGGATGCCATAGGTCCTACACTGTGAAACAGGGTAAAAAAGCAGTCTTATCTCCACTAATCTTACTGTATCTTAGCTGTCTTCAACTTACTATGTAGCTGAGGATATTCCTGAAGTTCTGATCTTTTAGCCTCTGTCTCCAGAGTACTAGAATTACAGGCCTGGTTATGCTGTGCTGGGGCTCAAACCCAGAGCTTCATGCATGCTAGGCAAACACTCTACCAATTAAGCCCTCTACTAATTTTAAAGGTAATTCTTTACCTTTTAAAAATAAATTCTATTTTTATATCAGGTTAACAAAATCTCCTGAGTTAAGCCCATAGCTAATGAAATTATTTTGTTGGTCATGAGCAAATTTATTTATGAATAAATACCTTTATTCACTACAACACTGCTGTCATGATTTGGTATTAGTATAAACTAACAGAAGTCCACACTCTGAATCTCACTCTTTTACAGCATAAGAAACCTTAATGAAGATACCATAAATGGTAGCAGGCTCAAAAGTGGCTGAACAAGGGCTAGAGAGATGGCTCAGGGGCTAGAGAGATGGCTCAGCACTTAAGAACACCTGCTTCTGCAGAAGATCTGGAGGCAGTTCCTGGCATCCACACGGTGGCTGCTAACTGCCTATAACTCCAATTCCATGGAACTAATAACGCTCTCCTCTGACCTCTGAGGCCTCCCGCATACATGCAATGCATATAAACTCACACAAGCAAGCACACATATACATAAATATAATACACAAACCTTTTGGGGAGTCAGGTAGGGGCAGTGGCTGAACATAGACCAGGAGGAAGACTATGTGTACACTGCTGACCTCATTCCCAAAAAAACAAAAGGACTGATCCATGGACATTTGTATACCCACGCCCCACCCAGGAAGGCGTTCAGAGCAGCCTCACTCACGCTACACACACCCCAACTTCACTGCCCTCTTCAGCCCTGCCGCATCTTCCTCAATATCCAATCACTGCAAAGGAACAAAACGAAAGTAATTAACATCCAAACTAACCTCTATACCTTAAAAATAGTCTCCGATATTTATCACAATTACTTATTTATTGTGGGGGTAGGGACATGTGCACATGGAGATCAGAGGACAACTCATCAACTTGTGGGACTGTGTTTTCTCCTTCCACCATACCAAGAACTAAGCTCAGATCATCATCAGACTTGGATGTGAGGATTTGTACCTGCTGAGCCATCTCACTGTCCTAACCTCTATATCTTTTATGATGATGGAGGCTGGAAAATTGAGGAAAGGCCTAGGCCAAAACCAGTGCTATCTCTGGGGAAGAAAAGGCGTAGACTTCTTCAGCTGGTGGGGCCGTCCTCTCTGCCAGGGCAGGTCCTAGGTCAGTCCTTACTCCAAGGTTCTCTGCTCCCTGTTCTTACAAACCCATCTGGCAAGTCCTCCTGGGTTCCTGTTTTCTCCCGAATTTAAGATGACTCACAACCATCCCTTAAGCATCCAATACCCTTGGGGTTCAGTGTGCACCCAGTTCAGAGCCAAAGGTCTGTGCTGTTACCATGTCTGCTGCCAGGAGAGAGCAGTCCAATCAAGGAGCCTCTAGTCACATGCAGCTGTTTCATTCTTAATTATCTTCTCTTTAATTAAAAATTGCTTTTGACTTTTAGAAACTGTCTCATGTAGCCCAAGCTGACCTCCAACTCACTATGTAACTAAGGCTGACCTTGCTTCCTGATCCTCCTGACCCCACCTCCCCCAAGTGCTATGATTAAAGGTGCGTGCCACTGTGCCCAGCTTTAAATTTAAATTTAAGTAAAACTAAAAATGCGGAGCCTCGAGTGTACTAAACACATTTCAAGTGCTCAGTAGCCACAAGTGAATGGTTCATGGCTCCCAAATGAGATAGTACAAGAAAGAATGTGTCTATTATCACAGAAGGCTCTACTGGACTCCACTGTGACAGAGTTCAGTACCTGTCTACACCTGCCTTTGTGGTTCCAGATGGCATTCTCTCACTGCTGGATAACTCTTCCCAGCTATTACCAGTCACCATCTGCCACCTCAAACTGAGGTGATACCTCAGTTTAATCAAGGTATTACAAAAAATGGAAAGTCAGTAAAACTGACATTTCCAAAAGTCTGAATGCACAAAAGCTTACCTACCACCATAATCAGCATGTGCAATGGTTGGCCATTCCCCAGAAGCCTCTTTCAGTCACCCTCTCTCTGTGTTTCCCCAAATCCCTGGTAACCATCGATCTGGCAGCTTAAAAAAAAAAAAAGCAAAAACCACTCAGGGAGCTGGAGAGATGGCACAGTGGTTAAGAGCACTAGCTGCTCTTGCAGAGAACTCAGGTTCGATTCCCAGCACCCACAGTGCCTAATAATCTTCTATAACTCCAGTTCCAGGGGATCTGATGCCTTCCTCTGATCTCTGTGAGCACTATATGACATAGGTGCACTTGCACACATGCAGGCGATGCACTCACTCATACACATAAAAAATTAATTAAATATTAAAAAATAATAAACAAACCAACAAACAAACTCAGGCTCCTGGCCTTGCCGTGGAAATCTCACTTAGGCAGCTCTGTGTTAAGGCTGGGAATCTACCCACTCCAGCCCAAGAATTTTCCTTAGGTGATTCTGGTACTCTGCCAGGTTTGGGAACCTCTGGGGTGAATGCCTAATTCAAGTTTCATTTAACGATCTGCAAAGTGCCCCTCTGGTCTCTCTTCTCGTTCTCCCCACCCATTGCTCTACTGTAGGCAACAGACACTTAGTCTGGGTGCTTGGACAACAGGGCAAAAACAACTGCTGGGGAACAGGCAGGATAAGAACTCTCTGGATCCGGTTTCTGGCAGAGAGAGGTCTCTGAGAGTCACATGACCTCCCACTTTAATCCCTTCCTGACTCTCCTGCCATAGAATTCTCATCTGGAAAACAAGGAACCACCTCTGAAATGATTACCTAGCTGCTTTCCTCAGAGGCTGGCAGGGAAGTGAGGATCCGGACAACAAAGATACTGGGGCAGCCAGGAGGAAGGACCCATGCCCTAGATGCAACATCCCAACAGAGTTCCACTGCAGAGAATTCTCCTCAGGCCCCGTGTTCATTTGTGGGATGTATGGGTGATCAGGACTCCAATTACAACAAAACTCCATCTTTTCTAAAACAAGGAAACAATAAAAGAAACGTTTTTTTTCCTCCTAACTTCATAACCTCAAGGACAAGGTACCAAATTCCATTTTCAAAGAAAGGGGAAATTAGAAGAGTAAGCATATATTCTCAGAAAACCTCTGCTCAGGGTGGGGTATGGCCTTAATCCTAGCACTCCAGAGGCAGAGGCAGAGGCAGAGGCAGAGGCAGAGGCAAGAGGCAGGGAGATTGCCGAAAGTACAGGCCAAGATCTATGGTCTACATGGAGAGTTCCTGGCCAGCCGGGACTACAGAGGGAGAGCCTATCTCAAAACAAGCAAAAGAAAAAGAAAGAAAAACCTCTGCTCAGGAAGCAGCAGTGGTAAAGAGGCCTCAGCCCAGTTTAGCCTCTCTTCCTGGCTGGCTCCTGCTCTGCTCAGCGTTCCTGGAAAACACTGAAACCTTAATATGATCAAAGAGAAGGCAAGGCCAACACAAGAAATGCTATCATTTCATATCACATGTTTATTTAGCCCCACAAGTCAAAGAGGGAAAACTGTCTGAAAGGCAGAGAATGCCTGCTTCATCAACTAAAAATGCATTCATTACTATGCTATTCACTGTGGCTTTCCTGAAATCAGACACTTTTGCCCCTAGACCATAAGATTGAAGCGATTTGAAATGAAAATATTTCCTGTCCACTGCTTGCCAGTGTCTAGCCCCAGAGTGATATAACAGATGACATCCAGTACAATAAATGCTTTTATTAACCATAAATTTGAGACTGCTTTAGGGATTTGAAGTGTTGGGTTTCATGCCGAAAAAATGTAATGTTATCCACAGACCATCAGTGAGCAACAAAAACGGAGGTGCAGGTTAGGCTGCTTTGATCAAATTATGTTGAGGAAAAAAAACCTCATCTTTTGCATGTATATAGTAGTTGCATTCAGCCCCTTCAAGGAGCACAAGAGGTTCATCCTATGTCCTGGGGAGTTTGGTGGCAAATCAAAAAGAGTACAGATTTACAGAGCCACCAACATCTGTAAAACAGAAAGGAAGTTGAAAGCACTAAAAACTCCAACACTAAGATGGGAGCTCTAAATCAGCCTCAGAGAGGTTGCTTTTGCACCACATAATTCCCATGAAGGTCAGGATGCACAGCAGTGTCCCTAGGTCCTACCTGCCCAATGCCAGCAGCATCTTACCCAGGCTGTGATGACCAAAAATATCTCCAGAAATTCCTCCCAGTCACTCCCAATCAAAACCCACTGATCTAAGTCAAATTCTCAGCTTCTGCAGCAAATGTTGCCAAAGAAAATGCAGAGCCTGGTCAGCTGCATGGCTGAGCCCTCTGCCCTCAGTGTCTGCCTCTACACAGAAGCAGTTAATTCTGAAATCAAAGCACCCTGCGCCCTGGACCCACCGAACCTGAGAGCAGCATAGTCATGGAAACAGGAACTCTGAGCTGGGACAAGAAGAAGCTAGGCCCACCAAAGGCAAGAGGCCGCCCCTCCCGAGACGCCTCCTTACATGGCCTTTGTGTCAGGGTACACTCCAGTAAGGAGTCCCAGCCTGCAGGCCTGGGCTGTACCCCCGTCCTTGCCAGCATCCCAATCACTGCTTCCTGGCCTTTCACTGTCAGGCCACTGAGGAGATCGTAGACTTGGTGCCAGAAAAGAAAGTGAAAAACAAAGTTGAACCTCGGAGGCCCATTCTCTGCATGCTCAATGTCCCACTATTACATCTCCGCATGACATTTCATGGCCAGCAGGGAAGGAGGCCCAGTTCTGAAAGCTGAACAAATGCGGGGCACACAGGCCTGCCTGTGCCTCACAGTCCCCCTGGACTTATGAATAAAAGGTGGAGGTTTTGTCTCTGTAGTTTCCCTGGTACCCTGTAAAAATAACAACTTGTCGCTTTTTGACATTTTAACTTACTCTGAAAAATAACCAATATTAACTTTACAGGTCTTGGTCCTTAAATCTGGGGTAAGGACAAATAAAAGCAAGAAAAGCCACGTAATGAGGTAGGAGATAGTAATTCAAGTTAAACTACAGAAACTGTCTGTAAGGGACTCTAAATAATTCAGGCAACATGCAATCACAGAACTTTAAGGCTGGAAACTGACTCTGAGGACATGTTTTGAGTGAAGTAGGCTTTGCTGGAAATAAAGTTCAATGTTTTCTTAGCACAAAAGAAAGAAATGGCTGAATTTTGGTGTGAGGAAGCACTCAACCGTAAACTTGCTGGAGCCAAATAGAGGTTTTTAATAGGAACTCATTCCCAGTCGCTGAGGGCAACATCTACAACTGTTTGCAACAAACCCCTATGAATAGCAAAAGCCCTTAAGCATTCTTGAGAGAGGGTACTGCTAATTTCCAGAAAGTGCAGTTGATTTCAAACGGTCTTTAAGGAAAGCATTTCTTGCAGGAGAGCACATGATACACTGCACTTTCTTTAGACCCTCGCTAAAGTAAAAGAGAAGCCCTAATGGGAAACACAACATAAAAAAAAAAAAAAAAAAAAAGTAACAACCTAAGCCCAAACTTCATTCACCATTATGAAGATCTCTGTGTGTAACAACTTCCAGCTGAAAAAGAAACCAACATTTCACTCATAAGTACCAGAGTTCAAATCCCAACACCGGTATAACAAGCCAGCTCTCACATACATAGGAGTGCATACACTCACACACAGAGACACACATACACACACAAATAAGATTCAATGATGTAACAAATCATCTTTGAAGGAATCTTGTCAAAATATTTCATTAGACCCTAATCATGAGGAAACAATCAGAAATCCAAACTGTGTGATCATCTATGCAAGTTCCCTGAACTCTTAGGAATGTGAAGGTCATAAAGAACCAAAAGAGAGGTGGAGGAACTGTTCTTCATTCAAGGAGACAAAAGTCAGTCAAAAGTAACAAGTGATGTCTGTCTTCATCCTGGAATCTTGATGAGAATGAAGGGCACTAACAGGACCATAGAAGTGTGGCAAAATCTGAGCCAAGAGGAAGTGAGCATTCACTTCGCCATTGTGCCCATGCTCCTCATACTAAGTAAGAAAGAACATAAAAATGCAAGCCCCCGTACAGGTGGCGGTCTACAGAGGATATGCGCTCAAAATATTACTAATATTTGAAATATAATCATAATGCAAACTAGAACAAAAACATGGAAAACAGATCTTAAAAAACATGGACAGACTCTTATTATCATTCACTCAGCTAGGGGTGTGCACACACCAGGCATTTAAGACACCACTTCTGCTTTTGTTTTTTTCCAGTCAAGATTTCGCTATATGATTCAGGCTGGCCTTAAACACACTGTGTGACCCAGACTGGCTTTGAATTTTAATCCTACCTTGGCCTCTCTAGGTCTGAGATTGCAGGTGTGTGCTACCTGCCAATGTTTCTGCTTTTAAAAGTCAGAGGTTACCTTTGAATCCTCTCTATACCTTTCCCTAAAACTCTAGTAATTTATCATTCTTTCTTATCAGAATCCTACTAATTTTAAATGTTTTAGATTTCTGTAAAATGCCTCTGCTTTCCATCCAAATTCTCTACACCATCCTTTTTAAGTAGGATAAAAGAAAGAATTACTCTAGACTTCGGCCAACTTGAAAAAACAATGTACTTTCAGTAAAAAGAAAAAAGCTTGATCAACGGGAAATGTGCTAAAAGATGTGGGAGGTAGAATTTCTGGCTCTCAATTACTTCAAAACCCAGGAGTTAAACAGTGAGAGGCAGAGCATCCAGAGCAGCCTGAAAGGGATCTAGGTGGCATGCTTCTGCGGCACACGGGGCACTGGGAGCCCACAGCTCCAGGGGCCCAGAAGCAGTCTTCAGTCAGCATAACCAGATGTTGTGTGCATGTATTCTTTCTTTCTTTCTTTCTTTTTCTTTCTTTCTTTCTTTCTTTCTTTCTTTCCTTCTTTTCTTTTCTTTTCTTTCTTTCTCTCTCTTTCTTCCTTCTTAATTTTGGTAAAACCCCATGACCTCTTTCTCAAATTAAAAAGGCAATGCTATTTTTTAAAACCACAGGAGCTATCTTTAGTGAAGCCTTCTAAGGATTTCATTAATTCATAGCCAGCCAACCAGGACTTTTCCCACAGTCCCCCACAAAAAAGCCCGGGAAGTCACGGATTGCTTGGCTGGATCTGAATATGAGCAGAGGTAAGATCAGAAATATCTCGTTCCTCCCACAGGGAAGCGAGGCATGAAAATCAAAGCCCACAAAAACTCATTACCACAGCTGGCCAGCAAATCCCAGCCCAAGAGTCAAGGAGCGCCTCTGATTCTGATGGGCCATCACATGACCTCAAAGAAATGAGCTAGCTTCACAATGGGGGAGAGGGGTGTTAGGCCAGAAGTAAGATTTATTTCATTCACATCATTTCAAAAAAATTCAAAACCGGAATGCTTAGTTGGTGCTCAGCAGTAACTTTTAACATTTTTCTCACCCTCAGTTCAGGGGAGTAAGAACAGTGCAAGCACCTCGACCCCTCTCAAAAGCCTCAGACAATGCAAGGCTCGGTTCTCATGGTACAGCAGCCCCCATTCAAGTCCCTTGATCGGGGGGGGGATCGAGGGTCTGGAGCACACAGCCTTTGACCAGTGTGTGTCAACCTTCAAGAGTGCCCATAATTAATTCATGGGGTGAATGAATAAACCAAGCAAATTCTTACACTACTCCAGGCACCTAATTCCACAGGATCAGCCAATGTTAAGAAAATATAAGTTAACTAGGGAATATCAGAGGAAATTTTAATTAACGTAGGTGCTGCTTCCTCAGAGATGCCACAAGAGAATCGACTTACAAGAAGTCATCTTATCACCCCATTTTCATATCCTGCAGAGTGCTCAGCCATTCAAGAAACATGTATGGAGCGTCCACTATGATCTCCTATCCATTGGACACTGTTGTGGAGACAGAGAAGAGAAAGAAACAAAGGAAGCCAGGCATGATGGCACACACCTGTAATCCCAAGACTCAGGAAAGCGACACCGGGTATGGTGGCAAGTACCTTTAACCCCAGCCCTTAGGAAGCAGAGGCAGGTAGAGCTCTGTGAGATGGAGGCCAGCATGGTCTACATAGTGACTTCCAGGAGAGCTAGGACTAGGGAGACCCTGTCAAAAAAAAAAAAAAAAAAAAAAAAAAAAAAAAACCACTAACCCAAGACTCAGAATCTCAGGCTGGAGATTTCAAAGTTTGAGGCAGCCTGGGCTACATAATAAATTACAGGTAGCCTAAGATGCATAGCAAGCCCCTGCAGGCTTGAAAATATGAAGCACCCTAGGCTACATAATGAATTCCAGGCTATATAGTGAACTACTATGATTCCAGACAGACCTGGCCTCAACACTTAACCACAAAAAGGGGTCATTAAGATGGCTTGGTGGGTAAAAGCATCTGCTGCCAAATCCGACACCCTGAGGTCCATCCCTGGGACCCACATGGTGGGAGAAAACCAACTCCTGCAGGTTGTCTCTGACCACCACACTCTCACTGTGGGACCATCCCCCACTCCACACACATAAATAAATGTAATTAAAAAATTGAAACAGGAGCTGCAGAGATGTTGGCTCAGCCATTAAGCACACCCACTGGCTGCCCTTGCAGAGGGCCACGGTTTGAGTCCCAGCACCCACATGGCAACTAACAACTGTCTGTTCTGACCTTCAAGGGCACTGCATGACACAGGTGTACTTACACACATGGAGGCAATACACTCAAGCACATAAAATAAAAACAAAACAACAAACAAACAAACAAAAGGGTTTAGGGAGATGGCTCAGTGTATAAAAGACACTTGCTGCACAAGCATAAGGATCTGAGTTCAAACCCCCAGCACACATGTGAAAAACCAGGGGTAGTCATATGTGCCTATAACTCCAGCACTGGAGGACTTGGGGAGACAAAAGGAACACTGGAATCCATGCATACAATGACACTTGCATGCACACACATACACATACACACACACCTGTCCACACACAGGTGCACACTATACATAGTCATACATACATACACACAGACACAGACACACATACACACACAAGACAATGGCCCCAATTCATGAAGTTAATATCACAGGTGGGGAGACAGTCAAGAAAATACGTAATATTGTAGAAGAAAGTTTTATGGAGAAAAACACAAGAGGACAGGGCAGGAGGGTGCTTTTTCAAATATGCTGGTCAGTCTGATCGACTGTTACTCTATTTGTTTCCCCTACGTTCCAGGAACCATGCCTAACAGAGAAAAGGTCAAATATTCACTGAATGAATGTCATGCTTTTCAGAGCATCATCTTTAGGAGTATTACCACCTGTGACAGAGGCATTCAGGAGCAAAATTTAAAGCATCCTCTTGTCTAGTTCCAGTTCACAGCCCTAGCTTTCTGTCTACCATCAGTAAGTTCTCCTCCAAGTCTATTCACGTCTGGCTTGCTGCCCCAACTCTCCCATGCCGCTTACCAGCCAGGGAATGTTTTAAGTCCACTCAGTGAAGCCTGCCTTCTTCCAGCCACCCCTAGCCCTCCCTCTAGGCCTCCCCTAAGGCACTTAGACTCAAGTCTGTCTTCATAAATCCCATCTCTGTTCTCCCTCACTGCCTGACTGTAAACATGGCTGACTGCATCCTCACTAAACCTGCGGGCCATGAAGACAGGGTTGGTCTGACTTTTTTAAATGCTTTGTGAGCATAGGTAAACAGAAAAGTCTCATGGACAAAGGTGGCCTCCTTTAAAACTGGGGAAACTGAGGCAGAGCAAGATGCCAGAGTTGCTGAGAACTGACCCAGAGAGAACTAAGAAGCCAGAGTTCCCAAGGTGGCCTATGGGGGAGGGGAGACTTCTGGTACTCACTGGTCATTAAAGCAATGTTTTCTAGGCAGCAGCAGCCTAAGGAACAGCAGGAAGCAAGGTTCATGTTTCCCAGAGGGGAGCCAAGGCCAGCTTTATAAAGGTCTCCATGCTACTGACTCAAGACCTTCCCACAACACTCTGCTACATGACCCGACCCAAGTTCTCAGGTGCTTCCCACCTGAAGGGTCGACATCAGGGACAGGAGTTGATGCCAGCTGCCATTTGTCTTTCCTAAATCATCATGACTTCCTTTTTTTTCCTTTTGAATCACTGCTTTAAAAAAAAAAAAAAAAAGCTCTTGCCTCCAAATAACTCTTTTAGAGCTTGGGATATTGAACAGTTGCAATAAATTCTAACCAGGCAAGTGCCTGTGCCCGCCCCACCCATGGCAAATGTGCACACCCCAGAGGAAGGAGGCCATAAACTGTCACTCAGCAGAGCTGCCTGCTCCCATTTGGTCTGCACTGTACTGCATTTTCCTTAGATAAAAGGGGTGCAGTTTCAGGAAGAGAGAAACCAGAAATCACCTGGATAGAATAAAATCCCAGGAAAAAAAGTTTTAAACCATATGGCCCGTCTCAAGAAAATGTTCTTTGCTCCAAGGACCCCCTCTCCATTCCATCAACCCTCCCACTCCTGAGTGTAACAGTACAGCTCAGAACAGAAGTCTGGGGCCACAGCCAGCATTCTGTAAAGGGTTACTACTCAATACAGGAAAAAAATCTACAAAATGGACAAAACAGACCCTTTGGAAAAACTCCTAGGTTTTAAAGGATATAAAATGCCTTTTTTTTTTTTGTAATTCTATGTATCAAACCCAGGGCTTCACACATACCAAGCAAGCACTCTACCACTGAGACACTTCCATCCCTCCACTTTTTAAATCTGGAAAAAAAAAAAAAAAAAAAAAAAAAAAAAGTTGTACTTAAAGGCTAATCCTTCATGCCATGACTTCCAAAAGGTTAACTTGAAGACTGGCTTAATGTGTGATATGTAAATGTCTGTCTGTCTAGGGATTTTAACCAATGCAATCAATATCTACTCTATTTTCAATGTTGTATGACTTTTCTAGAAACTTCAATGTTTTAACACAAAACCTCACAATTAATGTCCATTAACTCAGATAATAGGCTAAAACGCTACTGTAGTAAACTTCCAACAACTGCTGCCTTTGCTCTTCAGACTCTTCTGGTAGAGCCACTTGCAGATGGGAGACTTTAGCGTTAGTTTCACTCTAAAGCAAATACTTTGTAAATATGCACAGTAGGGGTAGTTTTCATTTACACTATTAAATCAGAAATTTTACAGGCCAACTTCCGTTTTAGAAGAAAATTGCATGTGTGTTCACATCACATCTTTATTTTGTCATCTACCCTGTGATTTGTTGAGGACAGCTGGTACCTATTAAGTTCCCCTCTAAATGTTGTAGCCTTAATTAGCTACATCCACCTTCCCCCCAACATTTCCAAACAAGGAACCAAAGAAAAGGGAAGCCCTTTTTATCATGAATACTTTGAACAACGAAGTTGTAAACTTTAAAATGGTAGTTCCTACTACAGTAACTATTTTTTTAGATGTGTCACAAAAACAGGGTCCAGTCGACATTTCAATATTCACTCTTTGTTACACAATTTTTACATCTTTTAAGTTGTTCAAATTTTAGTTTCCTACCTTGTGTTATTAATTAAACCTTTTCAGATACTATTTGGAAAAGAACCAGCGAGTCTCCCCAGAGATAGTCTTGGTACTATTCAAGCTACAAACTTCTTCCCAGACTTCTGAGCACATAAGACCTCAGCAAAATCACCCTAACACAAAAGACATCATGCCCTTCCCAGACACTGTAAGAAGTTCTGTCAACTCAACTGCTATAACCTGCCTCACAGAGATAAAACACACCTGTATTTAAATTTCTAACTTGGGTCTCCATTATTTAAAACGTACCTATTTATGTTTTCAGGGCTTCACGTATGAATTATGTTGACTGGCTAAATTTTGGGAAAGACCTTGGAGATTCCCAGACTTGCCTTGGATGTAATCTGCAGTAAAACTATCTGTTTCAGTAGGATGTGATCATTCCCTGACTTGTGTCTTTTCAATCAGCTGATGGCCCCTGCAGGGTTTTAGAGTGGTAGAAGGGAAGTGGCCTGGGGTTAAACAGAGGAAATACCAAGGCATTTTAACAGAGCAAATAGTCTCTTTACTTCCCACCGGGAGGAGCATCAAAGGCCTGGGCCCTAAGGAGACAAAGTGATGTAGGGCCATCAGTCACCTAATCCTGTGTCAGGCCCATTCAGAACTTCCCTACAGCCAAAGATAAACACTGCCCAGGAGGACAAAGCCTCCCACTGGCTGGGCAAATCTGGCTGCCTGGCGACAGGACCTCAGCAGAGACTTGAGACCCTTCAAATTTGGAGATTCAGAATGGAAAAGGTCTGGATGCCAAGGAAGTAAGAGAGGGCAGAGACTGCAACGTTGCCATGTGTACCTGACGCTGCCCCCTACCCCCACTCCATACTCTCACAAATGGCAGCTAGGGGCCTCAGCTTCCAGAAGCCTGGAAAGCCATCCATCACAGGCAGGCACAAGAGGCAGTGGGGAGCGAAAGAGGACAATAAAACTGTTGATGGAGTAGCCCCAGCAGCAGCAGCAGACATCTGCTTGGGGGGGGGGGGGGGGGGGGGTAATGTGAAAAGTTCAGGGACGGATAAGGAAAAAAGGACTTGAAAAAAAAAAAAAAAACACCCAACACATTTTAGGTCAAATGAAGCATGAAAAATACTCAACTTAAAATAAAGATTTTAAAAAGCATTAACAGTTCTTTCCTTTGTAGGGAAGCTGTAAGGTCTGAGCTGCCGAGACTGATTTGAATCCTGCTCTATTTCTTCCTGAGACAGATTTCCAGACAAACCCAGCTGTTCTGGGGAGGAACCCGGTGGAAGTGTCAAGTCCCCTTCTCTCCCAGGCCTCCTCTCTAGCCCTAGACTAGAGGCCCCACCCAACTAACTAGCTCACAAGAAACACAACCCCACCCTGCAGACAGCCTCATTTCTGGTATTGTTCAGAGCTCTGACACAGTCTCTGCGTTTCTCAGCCCAGTGAAATAATTTTACACCGAACTGATTGATTTTAAATATTTAGAATCTTCCTCTCGCCAGACTTGATGGGCCATGCCTTTAATCCCAGCACTTGGCAGGCAGAGGCAGGCTGATCTCTGAGTTGGGGCCAGCCTTATCTACATACTGAGTGCCAGGTCAGTCAGGGTCTGCAGAGTGAGACTCTATCTCAAAACAAATAAAGTATCTTCTATTCTTCTTCTGATTTCAGAAACCTTGTCTCTAAAGCAATGGGCCTCATCATTAGAAAAGGTCAGGAGGGTTCCACATACCAGTTCAAATGCTAATTCCTAGGCTCTATCATACTCTGTTCCATTAGTCTTGAATCTAAATTCTAACAAGCATTCAAGGCAATTCTAATACTGGAAACCCCTGGATATATCTTTGAGAAACCATCACTGGAAGGAAAAGGTGCTCCAAGCAGTCTTCACTCACCCAGCTGTATCCCTGGGTTAGTGACTAACACAATGGCTTGGGCACTTTGAAGCTCCAAGAAGGGAGAGAGAAAGAGAGGAGGAATATGGGGAGAAGGAAGGAAAAAGACACCAGCCAGGCAGGTTCCCAATCAACCAGGTAAAATAGGTTGGAAGAAAGCATTGCGTTTCTTAAAAAAACAACTCCAGCCAGGCCTGGTGGTGCACACCTTTAATCCCAGCACTCAGAAGGAAGAAGCAGATGGATCTCTGTGAGTTCCAAGCCAGCTGAGACCCTGTCCAAAAAAAAATAAGACAAAAATAAAAATGTGTCAACCCAAAATTAAAATAATTTTTAACCAAAAATTCTGTAAGGGACACAAGAGCGTCTGTAACATGGTCCACATGGCTATGGAATAAGCAGACCAGATATGGGGCTTAGGAGACATAGCTGCAAGTGAATGAAAACCCCATCCAATTCAGAATCAAATAAACATGCCTGGGCTCCCAGCCAAGGAGAATTCTTGGATTGGACGTTTATCAGGGACCTAAATTTTAACCAGCTGGAACTTCATTTTTTGGTTTTTTTTTTTTTCGTTTTTCCCAAGTACCACCCTATTTCTTTCTACCTTTTGATTTTGAGATGAAGTATTTGCCTTAAACGGGAAATTTGCACTTCACTGTAAAGATGCTGCCAGCACACAGCTCTGAATTGTGGAAGATGACATCCTTCGAGGGGCACAGGGTAGAAACTGTGTCTCAGACACAAGGGCCAGGGGACGTGCACTCATTCAGGGAAAGGGGTAAGAAATGATCATTCCTATACCACAGCAAGAAGAACCACTGAGCAGACATTTGTGGGGTGGATTCCTAGCCCTTTTCTTTTCTTTTTAGACAGAGTATCACTATGTGGTTCATGACGGTCTGGAACACACTCTAGGACCACCAGGCTAGCCTTGAACCCTTGATCCTCCTGCCTCTGCCTCGCAAAGTAGCTTTCCTGGCTTCAGAACTCTTTATTCTCAGCAAGACAAGGGAGGTTTGGGAATCTTAAAGCACGAACAAAACCAGTCCACTATCAAGAAGCAAGAGTTGGGGCTAGGGAGATGGCTCGGTGGGTAAGAGCATTTGCTGGGCAAGCAAGAGGACCTGAGTTCAAATCCCAATCACTCAAGTAAGAAGTCAGACATGACCATGCCTGCCTGTAACCTAGTGCTATAGAAGGCAGACACAGGAGCTCTGGGGCTTGCTGGCTGCCCACCCAGTTACAGGTTCAGCTTGAAACCTTGAGTCTAGGAAATGAGGCAGACAATAGGGCAGGATACCTGACATCCTCCTCTGCCCTCTGCATAAGCAAGTGCACTTACACAACATAATCTAGTAAGTCACCAACACATACACACAAAGTAGTAGTATGGGTTTCAAAGTCAGTGACAACACAGGAGCTAGCCCCTCTGGAAGCTTTACAAATTATTATTCCTTTGAAAAAACAACCTTTACCATTCAAAGCACACTTTACCTGGCAACCACTACGAAGGGTTGTTTTTTTTTTTTTCCTAGTAGTTGATGAAGTGTGCCCACAACTCTTTTCTAAAACACTAAACTGTGTTCAAGATGGTATCAGTCCCTTAATTACCCCACAAAAAATGGGGAGGTTGTGAAACCTGACCACTTAAACCAGGCTAGCTCGTGGCTCCTGAGAGCAGCTCTCCTGGCTGAAGTCACTTTGCAAGTCCTGAGAAGATATCCAGTCCTACAGAGGCCAGGGTGTCTGGCCCAAATGCTCCATGGAGATCAACCGAGTCATTCACGCAGCTGCTCTTGGGCACCCAAACCTTATCCCTCCTTCAGCCTTCAAGGTTCAAGGTTCAAGGTTCCCAGTGAGACTCATGACTCCAGGAAGCTCCTTCCTGTTTGCATCACATATAATTTACCTTTATTCCTTACTCTTTTACTTCTCGAAGTGCTGACCTCAGGGCCTGTGGGATGCTGGACAAGCACTCTACAAATGAGTAACACTCCCAACTCCCACCCTTTGTGAAGGGTTTTGTTGTTATTGTTTGTCTATTTTTTGGTTTTGTTTGTTTTTTTGTCTTTTTGAGAGAAGGTTTCCCAGTAGCCCCCAGCTGGCCTGAAACTTGCTATGTAGCCCAGGCTGGCCTTGTTTGTCTGTTTTGAGACAGCATCTCACTCTGTACTTCAGGCTGGCCTGGAACTCACAGTAATCCTCCTGCTCCAGTCTTTGCATATTCATATATACACAACTAAACTGTAAGTAACCTTAGAGCAGAGACTAAGTCCCACAGACTAAGTACCAGATCTGGTTAGGGAAGCAGAGAGAAAGCAAATACAGAAGTTCCTCAACAATTGGTCCCTACTGGAGTTCCATGATATAGCAACTTCTGGTACATCTTTCTTATTGAAGTGGGGCAGGGAGGGCTTCCTGCAGAGGAAGAGAGAAAAGTAAAAAGAAAGGAGACCAGAAGACCTACTGCAGACAGGACACAGAACACAGAAGCCCAGTGCTGAGATCTCTTGCTACTCCTAACTAGAAAAAAGAACCCAGGGTCTCTGGCAGGCAAGCATTCTACCACTGAAATATATCCCTCCCCCGCCCCCCCCCCCACTCTTCCTTCTGTTTGTTTTTCTGGTTTTTTGTTTTTGACACAGGGTCTCACTAAGTTGCCCAGGCTGGCCCTTGAATTCCTTCTTAAAGCCTAGATAGGCCTTTAATTCTTGATCCTCCTGCCTCAGCCACTGGGGTAACTGGAATTACAGTACCAAGTTCTCTGAACTCTTCAAATCTATCATATATTTTACAGTAGGGCTGCAGGGTCTAGATGGGCTCACAAAACCTATATAGAGCTCCAGACTCCGAGACTGAAAAGTAAACATACAAAATGAACCAGAAAAAAACAAAGTGTAAGGGCCCTGAATGAGAAAGTAAAACTCAGGGCACGGCATTCTGGGAGGGCTTCCCTGAAGAGGCATCATCTCAGATGACTCTTACATCAAGCAGGGGGCTCTCAAGGCAGGAAGGGGAGTTTAAGAAGAGTTCAAGAAGGAAAGCATACCCTGACAACATGAAAGGAATCAGAAGTTAGGGAGCAGGAAGGGAGGGGCAGGGTCTGAGCTTGGAAAGGTGGGTGTGCAAAGAGGGTGGATAAGCTGGGTTCATCCTCACATGTGCCAGCAGGCAATTACAGGAGGAAAGGAGCCATAGAGAAAAGCCTGGAACCTGGAATAGGGCCCAGAGGCTCCGAAACTCATCCAGGAAAGGAATGATGACCCAAGGAAAGGATTGTGGGCGCCAAGGCTGCAGCTGTTGAGATCATCCCCCAACCAGGTACTGTTGTGAGGAAAGGGGGTCAAGAATGTGAGTGGCTGACAGGGACCACAGTAATTCTACAGGGGTGTAGGCTTATTTGGGGACACATTCTCTTTTTTAAATATTTTATTGTTTTATGTGTATGAGTGGATTCTCTGCATGTAGATACGTGGACCCATGTCCTGCAGTGCCTGTGGAGGTCAGAAGAGGGCGTCAGATTTCCTGGAACTGGAGGTAGGGATGGTTGTTAGAAGGTTGTGGGTGGCTGGGAATCGAACCTGGGTCCTCTGCAAGAACAGGCAGTGCTCTTACCCACTTGGTCGTGGGGGTGGAGGGGGTTGCACGCACATATTCTATGTGGTACATTAGCCACTAAGGCTACTGAAAAAAAAAAAAAAAAACTGCCAAAATCAGTCTAGATAGAAGAATTAATAAGTCAACATGAGACTGCCTTAAGGAAACTTGGTATCTGTTAAAACTAACAGTGATGTTTTACTACAACGGAGCACAGTAAGAAACAGAGGCTATACTCAAACGGGAAAGAGTTATATAATTCATTAAGGGCAGGAGGGCAGGAATAGCTAACCATAGCTGCTTGGCTCTTTCCTGGTTTTCTGACTTGCGGTTCTCTCTAAATGTGAGGGAGGTGAGCTGAAGGCACTAGCTTGTGTCCCTAATAGCGGTCCCCGTTTTGAGTCTTGCCAGTACTGAGGCTAAGAGCCCATGGGAAGAAGTAAGTCAACCCTCTGGATAGGAGCAAACTGCTCCAGTACCGCACCATCCCTGGGGAAAAGAGGAACACCACCGCACCCTCCCCCATTTCATCCTATTTTCTAAGTGAGAAAACTGAGACTCGGCACTCCAGACATGTTCCCGATGCCCGAATGCAAAGCTCACCACTACAGGGTTTAAGGTGTGAGTGGAGACCCAGCGGCCAACCCAAGTCTTCGTAAAGAGGCTCAAGGCCGGCCAAAGAAATTCAAGGTCTGCAGACCTGGGCTTTAACGACGCGCTCAGACCCCCAACACCCAGACAACATCCAAGGAACGTCCAGTTCTGGGAAGAGGGCTTCCAAGTACCCAGAGAAAGTTTGAGAGCTTCCAGTCTCTGGTCTGGGACACCTGACAGAGGTGACAAACTCATCCTCTAGCCAAGGTGATGATGGTCACAAACGTGGGGCCATTTGTGAGACGAAGGCTGAACGGGAAGCAAACTTCCTCAGCAAGTTAGGAGTCGGCGGTGGGATGGGAGAGGGGTGACGGCACTGCATCGCAGAACAAAGCGACTGCGAGGAAGGGGTGCATCCCCGGGTGCGTCCGGGGCCCCAGATCCCCTTCCCTGGCCGCCCTGAGCCCGGGCAGAGCTGTGGAGTGGAGGTCCGGGGCACGAATCGCACACCGCTCGGAAGCGCCCGGACAGCTCCGGGGAGCCCAGTCCCGGACGCGCAGCCCCGGGGCCGAGGCCGGGAACAAAGGGTGGGGCGCACAGCCCCCGCCTCGCCGCCCCTCGACCCGCCCTCGGGAGTAGGACCCCCGCCAGCGGCCGCGCCTCATTAGCAACACAAAGCTAGGGGTCGGCGGCCCCTTTCATCCCGGCCGAGGCCGGCGGACGCGCGCCCGGGGCTGGGAGAAGCGGACGCGCAGCCGCAGCCGGGAACCGCAGCCGGGAACCGCGTCCGCGGCACCGGCCCGCCGCGAGCACCTGTGCGCCGGGCCCCGAGAAGCCCGCCGCGCCCGGCTTACCCTCCAGCCACAGGTGTCGGCGCCCCTCGCGCGGCCCGAGCCGCCCGCAGCCACCGCCAGCTGCGAGCCGTTGAGGCAGGCGTTGACAGTGAAGAAGAAGGAGCAGAGCTGCAGCCACGGGGCCATGGCGAGCGCTCGCCCTGCCGGCCCTTCGCCGCCGCCCGGCCGCCTGCAGCTGGCCAGCCCCGAGTGGGCGGCGGCGGCGGCGGCGGCGGCGGCGGCGGCGCGGCCCGCACGGAGCATGCGCCCTAGCGCTTCGCCCCGCCCCTGCGCTTCGCCCCGCCCCCGCCCCAGGTCCCGCCCCCAGCCTCAGTTCTCCGTCCGGGTCCGGCCCCGCCAGCCCGGCCCTCCCGTCTTGTCCCCAGGCTCCGGCAGCGGCATGTTGCCGCCCCCTCGCTGAGGGATCTTCGCTTTTGATCCAAAGGATTTGTCCAAAGGATGGCTGCTCCGTGCAAAAACTTGGGACGACTCAAAGAATATGAGAATAGTGATTTTTTAAATAATTTAATAAGTGCCTGATCTGCAAATGTCAAGTTCTTTCTTGCGCCTACCAACTACCATCACATGGTCTCTAGAGAAATCCTGGCTCTCTATTCACTACTGAAGCCGAGGGCAAATGACATGCTTTCCCACGCAGCACTGTTCCCTTCCCTGGAAGCTAGGATGAAGAGTGAGAATCCTCACCCCCCAGAGAATTCTATTAAGCATAGCAGTAAAGCACAACCATGAACTGACTTGCATAAGGTCACATGGCTTGAACAGACTGTTAAACGGTATTCTTTACTAGGCACATGCCAAACGCACCCTTGTGGAATGTGTGTGATCTCTGGAAAAGGAGGCTGTAGTAGCCAAAATATACAACTTTACGCAATTTCCCCACCCCTTTGCCATATATCTGTGCACCTGAACCCCCCCTCACCCTCCCCCGTGGTGCCCTCTCTCACCTAGGACCCACCTCCTCTGCAACAGCTTTGCCACAACTATCTCCACCTTCACTTTCATCCCCAGATACAGCTCATTTCTACACCCAGACCCAGAAAGATCTCTGGGTCTTTAAAGCTTAAAGTTAAAGTAAAGCTAAAGTTAAAGCTCTTCAGTGATGATTTTTGAGAATGAAATCCATCCTCATCCTTATTCTGCCTTCACTCTCTGTGTCCAACTCTAGTGATACTCCCACTTGAGAGGACCTTAGTCTTCTTGAAAACTCGCCTTTGTCAATACAATCCAGCCTCCTTTGTGTTCCAGAGCTCAGAAACCCTAACTTCCCGTTGTCTGAACTACCCTCAGCTTAGATGCTACAAACGGCTTTCAGCACTTTTCCAAGTGGTTTCACATATGCTACGTCTTTGTATTTAAACCCGTCCAGCAAGGCCAGGATGGTCACAGCTTTACCCACTACCCTTGCAGAGAAAGAGGGTTCTTCTTGGTCAGGCTGATGAAGTTCTAGGTAGGAATCAGCTGGAAAGTCTCTACCGCTCAACTGGGAACTAGAGCCAGCCTCACCTCAGCCCAGGATGCTAAACAATGGCTGAAAAGTTCACGTGATTGACAGAGAAAGGTAGGAAGGATGGATGCTATGTCCTCCAAACATCATCCACCACAAGATCCCAGTGGTGCTAGAGCTTCCTATCCATGTCCCTGTGGGACAAGAATGTTTTGGTCTGCATGTCACTGTCAGGGTACTCAGGAATTCAGACATGCCCAGAGAACGTGGGCACTGTATCTTTATCTTTGGTTATCCAGGTGAGCCAGTATCCACAGAAGGTTACTTCTTGGAGAGCTTTCTCTAAGTAGACCTCAGGAAGCACAGTGTCCTTTGAGGATGCTGCAGCTCAGTGCTTTTCTGCATATGCTCCCTCATATATTTGGTATACGTCTGGGCATTCAAAATCCCCCTAGTAGAGGATATCCAGGGTGAGGGGACTATAGGCTGAGATGTGGGCAGAACTACTACTGGGTATTGGTGAAAGACTATGGAAATCAGAGGTTACTGGCTGTGTAATCTACACGGATGCCTACTTAGATGTGCTCCAAAATTTATTACCCAATTCTAGGTCCAGGGATTTCTACTGTAATCAGTGATTTTAAACTCTCCCTACACAGCTGTCTTAATTTATCCACTGTTTTCTCGGGATACATTCCTAACCTTGAAATGTCTGATTAAAGGACATTAACCCCTTCCAAACTGCTCATTATCTCATTGTCTTCCTAATTGCTTCTCGGGTTGTAAATGAGGTGGTGCTAATTTCAGCCACCCCTCACCACCCATGCCAGGCTCACTTCTCTGCTCTCTGAGGGCTTTGCCCTCTGCCTGCCCTGGATCAGTAGTAAGAAACTGCCATCACCAACAAGGTGTCAATGGGCTGGGAATAGACTTACTGGCTATTTGCCCATCTTCCTTTATTTGGAGTTGTACTCTGGAAAAAAGAAGAAGAAAGAAGAAAGAAAAAAGAAGAAAAAAAGAAAGAAAGGAAGGAAGGAGGAGGAGGAGGAGGAGGAGGAAGAGGAGGAGGAGGAGGCAGTGCTTTGATGGAGTGGAGAGAGGGGAGGGAGGGAAGAAGGGAGGGAGGCAGGGAGGGAGGGGGAAGAAAGAGAGAGAGACCCTTACAAAGGGCATTGGGGAGGGGAATGTTACCTCCGGGTTATCATGTGACTTTGAGACAGGGAAGGCAGAACCACTCTAACTATTCTTTCTGTTGCCACCCTGCCCAGTGTTGAACCTCTTCCCACCACTCACTGCAGAATCTGCAGCTGGCTGACAGCCTCTCAGTACACATGCTGTAGACTCCAGAGACTCCTGGACTTTTCTAAGCAACTGTGGTGGGCAAAGAAAGAAAAGCCTGGACACCCAGTTTAGAACTGGAACCAGAGATATCCCTTGGGCCAGGGACTGAGAAGTCCTGCTATTCACCTTCTAGTAACAGCCTAAGCATGTGGGAAAGTGGAGGGGAGTCACAATCATCAAAGGGTCAAATTTGGTCAGGAAATGAAGGCAATAAATCTGCATTTGGCAACATCTTTACCATTCTGGTCTTTTCTATTGATGCTCTTCTCTTTTTATCCTGAGTCTTTGGAATGCTGAGGGCCACAAGGGAAGATTGGAAGAGTCCCATCTCAGAAACTAAGATAAAAGAATGGTCCAGGACGCCACATGGATTCATGGATCAAGATTGCCTCTGGACAGCTGAAGGGTCCCACTGCTGTGCAGGTGACCAGAGACGAGCCTAGAAGCTTCCCCAAGGGCACAGGATGGCCTGTGGGCCAGACACTGTCAGCTACCCTCACCAGTCCTGCCTGGCTCACTTCTCTGCCCTCAGTGCCTGGCACTGATCAGTAGACACAGTTTAGCACAGATCAGTAGACAAGAAGCTGCCAACGCCAAAAGAAGGTTGAGGAGCAGGTAGCATAGCTCAGTGGTACAGCATTGGCCTGACATGTGCAGAACCCTGGGTGTGATCCCCAACATGGCCCAAAATTTAAATGCTGCTGAGGAACAACAAATCTATCAACTGTATTACTCACTCTACCAAGAACCTCACCAGATAAGAAAAACTCTTAACTACAAGTATTGGATTTTACTAGGAATCAAATTATCCCATGAAACATGAGAAAGGATAAAGTAATCATGGAAACACTTTTCAGCAGAGAATAACTAAAGACTGGAATCAGTGGGCTGAAATTCTAATTTATCTTCAGTGTTATGATAAAATACTATAATCCAAGCACTTGGCAGGAGGAACCCTGCAAGTTTGAGGCTAGCTTGAGCTACATAATGAGAACTAGGCCAATCTGGGCTAAATAAAGAGCAAGACCCTGTCTCAAAAAACAAACAGGGGCTTGGGAGATGGCTCACACGTTAAGAACATTTGCTACTCTTGCAGAGGGCTAGGTCTACTGGATGGCATCAGTTGTCAATTTGGCACACCTGTGTAGAGGGAACCTCAACTGGGGAATTTCCTTTATTGAATTGGCCTGTGGGCATGTCTGTGAGGTGTTTTCTCAATTTGAGTGATGCTAAGAGAGCCCAGCCCACTATGGATGGTGTCACCCCCGAGTTGTAGAAGAAAGCTGGCTGAGCACAGGCAAGAGGAGCAAGCAAGTAAGCAGCATTGCTCCATGGTCTCTGCTCCTGTTTCTAGGTTCCCCAACTTCCCTCAAAGATGGACCATGCCTTGGAAATAAAGATGAAATGAACGCTTTCCTCCCCAAGATTTGGGTCAGTGTTTATCACAGCAATAGGAAGCAAACTAGGACACTGGGATTTAGTTCCCAATACTACATGGTGGCTCACAACTAGGTATACTCCACCCCAGGGGATTAAATGCCCTCTTCTGGCCTCCATGGGCTCCAGGCACACACATGATAAACATACATACATATAGGCAAACACTCAAACACATAAAATAAAAATAAATCTAAAACCAAAGAACAAAAAAAAATACAACCCACAGAAGACTAGTGTAAGTTACAAAATTAAAAAAAAAAAGGTAAAGGGCTCCTCTGCCCCTTCACCCAGTCTCCCCACCGACTGAGATTTTCCAGGGCTTCCCAGGGCTTTGGGGTTACCTATGTAGAACTAGCACCACCTTAGTTCTGTGGGAACCCACAAGGCTGCCCAGCTGCCTGCTCCAAACAAGGCAGTCTTGGCCCCAGTGGGTTGGAATCAGCCTCTACGCTTGTACCAAGAAGCCAAGGCTGATCCCAGGAAAGACTGCTTCAGTTACAAACCCTGAGCCCTACCCACGGTGGGAGTCTGCAGACTCCTCTGATCCCTCAGACTTCCAGCGTGGGGACCATGGCGACCGGTGTCCGTGAGCTTGTCCTTCAAGCAGTTGGGACTGTGCAGAGACCGCTGGGGTGGGCAGAAGGCCTGGGTCAGGGCTTGCCTCCACACCCCAGAATCCGAGGGCCTACCACTTTTGAGTTCACGGCATCTGGGCACTTTCCGCCTTTTTCCTTCTTTTTTGAGACAAGGTCTCACCTAGGCCATTCTGGACTAGATTTCCCCATGTAGCTGAAGTTGACCTTTGAACTCCTCCTCCTCCTACCTTCACATGCCCTTCACGTGGAATAACAGGCCTGCCCTAACTCCAGGTTTCTGCTTCTTTTCCAGAAGGAAATGAAGTGATTGACACCTTCATGGCAACCTCGAGGTGGCCCCACGGTCCAGGTCCTAGAACTAACCGCAACTCTGCCCCCTACCACAGGACAAAGTTGACCACGTGGGTGCAAATTAGTCCTCAATTATCCCGAGCTGGTGCTTTCAGCAGGTGAGAGGGAAAAATCAGGGTCAAATACCTGCGCCCAGCAAACACGTGTTTGACGCAAACCCAATGGGAATGAATCATGGGGGGGGGGGTTGTTTTCTTTTTCGAATCTAAAGTGATCAATTAGCTCAAATGGTACAAGGTTACTATCATCTGTTGCAGGAAGTAAAGTGGAAATTGAGGCCAGCAGGCCCAGAGGGAAGAGCTGGGCTGCCTCTGACTTTAGGAGGTAACACCAGATTTGGATCTGCAGTGGTGTGGGAAGCTATAGAGTACTCCCTATTTACCACTCATCTAATAAATACTTGTGAAGTGTCTGCATCATATCAGTACCTGTACCAGAAGTTCAGAGTCAGCATGAACAACACACTTTCTCCAAGAGGACACTGTTTTAGTTGTCTGTCATAGAACCTACAAACAAACATTGCCTGGGGACATTACCCAAATAGCCACATGACCAAGGGAAATGCAAGAAAATGGGGATGTTTCTGAAAAAGGAATGTCTGAGCTGAAATTCCAAGTGAATTTGTTGCTTGGGAAGAGGAAAGGGAATCAGACAGAGGAAAATGTTTAGGCAGCAGGAACAGTGTAGGCCTTGGGACAGTAGACCTGGTAATGCCAAGGTACTGAAAGTTCAGTGGAGTCGGAGTGCAGAAAGCTGTGAAGGAACAGTACATGGTAAGGCAGAGCAGTCTGCAGAGACCAGTGACCCTTGGGCTCTGGGTATGTATGCTGTATGGTGAAAAGGTCTCTGTGTCTGCCTGTCATAGCCAGCATTTGAAACTTGTTGGGTTTGGGTTCCTTTTGTTTTATTTTTGAGACAGTCTCCCATGTAGGCCAGGCTGACCTCAAACATACAATGATCACCTTGCCTCAGAGTGCTGGAATTACATTGAGCACCACCATACCAGCTGATACAGACTTGTTGAATGAATGAATAACCAGAATCATTTTTGAAATTCTGTTTTGATTTTTGGTTTTTGTTTTGGTCTTTTTTTGAGACAGGGATTCCCTATAGCCCCAGCTGACCTGAAACTCACTATGTAGACCAGGCTGGCTTGGAATGCACTCTATAGAGGAGGCCGGCCTTGAACTCACAGAGATCTGCCTACCTCTGCGTCCTGAGTGTTGGGACTAAAGGCATGCTGCCACCATGCCCAGATGAAATTGTTTGTTTTTTTTTAATTATTTATTTTTAATATTTATTTGGGGCTGGAGAGATGGCTCCACAAGGTTAAGAGCACTGGCTGTTCTTCTAGAGGACTCAGGTTCACTTCTCAGCACCCACAGGGTGACTAACAACCATTTGTAACTCCAGTTCCAGGGGTTCTGATGCCCTCTTCTGACCCCTGAGGGCATTGCAGGACGGAAGTGCACTTGGATACATGCAGACAGAACACTCATACACACTGGGGCCAACGCCTTTAATCCCAGCAAAGGATTAAAGTAAAGACAAGCAGATCTCTGTGAGATCGAGGCTGACTCAGTCTCGGTGATGAGTTACAGCCCAATGGGGGCTACAGGGAGACCCTGTCTCAAAAAGACTAAAAAGAAAAAGCAAACCCATAAAAACTCTAATGTATCTTTAAAACTTCAATTATTATATTTAAATTTAATATTCTAAAAAATAAATAAATTTATTTATTTATTTAGTCAGTTGTAGAATTGGGTCTGTGTATGTATATAAGGCTGAATTGAAACTTACTACATAGCAGAGGTTGGCCTCAAACTCATCATCGTCCTGCCTCAGCCTCCCAAGTGCAGGAATTAAACGTGTGTGTGCCACCACTCCCAGAGCCATTGTGCTTTTTCCAGGCACAGGACTGCAGTGTACTCCGAATTTAATCCCAGGAGGAGAATCATCCTCACGGTCCAGTAACTTGAACAACCAACCAGAGCAGCAAGATCAGAGCTCTGGAGGGTGTGAGCTCATCCGCGGGGGTAGACCGGCGCCCCCTCGCGGAGGACATAGGCAGTGTTCCCGGACTGGTATTCTGCCGAAGGTTGTTGAACAGGGAACTCTAAATTTCTAAATAATAAGCTAAATTTTGTTACAGGTGGAGAAGAGAGTAACAAATTGCGAAAACAGAGCAGCACCGCAAGTCAAGTTCATGAGCAAGATAAGTCATCCCCACACCAGCAACAAAAACGCTCCAGAGAACATCATTAAGAAGCCTCAAGCGACTTTCTCTGCCCACCGCAACCCAGATGAAGCTTCCGTGGAACGGCAGAGCAACATCCCTGCATCCCTACAGGCCGGTGAAGAGCCCTGCAGATCAGCGTGCGCAAAGGCAAGGACTCACCCCTCCCTTTTTTGCAGGATTCCACTGGCCTTCCTCAGTGCACATAAGCAGATATGTTTAAAGTGGAAATGTGTAATAAATTCTTCCATTCCCTCTGGCTGCCATTATGTAATGTCTCACAGTCTTTCCCAGCGACCCTCCAGGCCGTCTCACCGCCTCCATTGCGATTCCAGCCTTGTTCATGACATCCAAAGTGCTCTCCATAAAATCCAGGCATATATATACTGGCTGCGCTCACAGTCTGTACCTGTGAAAGTACACATCACAGGAGGCTGATGACTGGCAGGGCCAGGGACTGGGTTTCTCTTCCTGAAAAGTGGCCACATTTCAAATAAAATTCCTTTATAATAAAATAATTTCAGTTCTTAGAAATATTACAAAAGCAGTTCAAAGAATATTAAAATATTCTTCATCCAGCTTCCTCTAAGATTTACCTCATAACAGAGCACTATTGTGAAGCCAGAATTTTAATGTAATATATGACATAGTCATCTATAGATCTTGGAGTTTCACCAGTATTCTCACTAATGTTCCATTTTAAACTTTTTTTTTTTATTTTAGAGTACATTTAGTGCATAGTTTATGGTAGAACACTTGCCTAGCACACACACACACACACACACACACACACACACACACACGCAGGTTTAGGGCCAGTGTTCAAGTTTGCTTCTGTTGCTGTGATGTACACCAACCAAAGCCAACTTGCGAAAGAAAATATTTGTCTTAGGGGTTACAATCCATCATCCAGGGAGGCCAAGGCAGGAACTCTAAGCAGGAGAGGAACACTGCTTACTGGCTTGCTTCCCCTGGCTTACACAGCTACTTTTCTTATGCAGCACTAACCCATCTGCCCAGCAATGGCACCACCCACAGTGGGCTGGGCTCTCCTGGATCAAGTAATAATTCAGAGGGGATGGAGAGATGGCTCAGGGGATTAAAAGCACTGACTGCTCTTGCAGAAATCCCAGGTTTGGTTTCTAGCACCCACAAGGCTGCTAACACCCATCCTTAACTCCAGTTCCAGGGTATCTGTTGCCCTCTTCTGTCCTTTGCAGGCACTAGGCACACACATTTACATACATGATGGCAAAGCATTCATATACATAAAATAAAAATTAGTAAAATGCACCCACAGGTCTGTCTGATAGAGGCAGTTCTTTGATTGAGAGTCCCTCTTTCCAGACGAGTATAGGTTGTGTCAGGTTGACAAAAACTGACCAGCACAGCAGCAAGATGGCTCAGCAGGTGAAAGCATTCTCCATGCTGAGTTCAGTCCCCAGAACCCACATGGTGGAAGGAGAGAATCAACTTCTGAAAGTTGTCCCGTGACCCACGCTCATGTACTGTGACATGCATATGCCTGCACTCAGAGATACACACGTCTCACACACACACACACACACACACACACACACACACACACATACAATAATAAAATAAAATTCAAATAACAAAGTAAGTTTAGATTGACAGGGAAACTGAAAGGAAGGCTGGGGAGACAGCTCATTGGGTAGGGAGCCTGTTGCATATGTGTGAGGACCTGAGTTGGGATCCCCAGCACCCACATAAAAAGCTGGGCACAGTGACACATCTGTAACCTCAGTAAGGAGCAGAAACAGAAGGATGCTCTGGACTCAGTCTAGACAAAATGGCAAGCTCCAAGGATCAATAGGGAGATCTTGTCTCAAAAAATAAAGTGAAGGGGGCTGGAAAGAAGGCTCAGCAGTTATGAGCACTTGCTGCTCTTCCAGAGAACCTGGGTTCAATTCTCAGCACCCACATGGCTGCTCACAATTGTCCATAACTCTGATTACAGGGGATCTGACATGTTTTATCTCCCTAGGCACTGTACATACTCCATATACATACCTGCAGGCAAATACTCATATACCTAAAATAAAAATAAATCTTAAAAAAAAATAAGGTGAAGATTGTTGGAGGAAGGACATCTGATGTTGACCTCTGGCCTTTACAGGATCGTCCACACACACATGCACACACATGCATACTCCACACAGGTATATACACACATACAATACAAAGAAAAATAGAAGGCAGTACAGAATTCCAATATACTCTGAACCTGTTTTTCCTATTTCTTCTTCCCCTAGTACTGAATATCAAAGTCAGGGCCTCCTGGCACGAGAAACTAGGCAAGCTTCTACTAGACAACTATATCCCAGCCCCATGTACCATTACTATGGTACATTTCCCCATTTTGTTGTTGCTGTTTTGATTTTTGAATTTTATTTTGGTTTGATTTTGGCTTTGCAGTGTGGGGAGAGTGGAACCCAGGGCCTCAAACAGGTTACATGGGTGCTCAACCCAAGTCTCATCTCCTGGATCTAGTCAAGTGTTATCAACTAAAACCCATACTAGCTCCAGTTTCTTAAGTTTTTAAAAATTACATTTATTTATTTATTTATCTATCTATCTATCTATTTATTTATTTATTTATTTGGTGGTCACATGTACCAGTCCCAAGTGTGTAGGTCAGAGGACAACTTTCAGGACTGGTTTTGTCCTTCCACCATGTGGGTCCAGGAGATGGGACTCAGGTCATCAGGCTTGTTAGCAAGCACCTCTACCTGCTTAGCCATCTCACCAGTCCCACTTTCTTTAGTTTTTAAGTGAGGTCAGTTTCTGTTCCAGGATGCCATTCAGGATACCACAACATACTTACTTTTCATGTGTCATTACGCTCCTCTTTGTTATGACAGTTTCTTAGACTTTGTGTTTGATGCCCTTGAGAGTTTTGAGGTATACTCATTGGGTGTTTTGTGGATTCCCCTTTGAGGCACATTTTCTTAGTGTGAGTTATGGGTTTCTGAGAGGAAGAGCACAGTTAAAGTGCCATATGTCTGGAACCCAATCCAGAACTCCACTTTGCATTTGGTCCCTGTGTCTCCTTAGTCTCCATTAATTCACCAGAGTTTTCCAGTCTTTGTATTCTTCTCTGTTCAGTTCTAGAATAAACCATTTCTCCAAGGATCTATGGCTCCTTTTATTGGGTATCATATTTACACACCAAATTCTGGGCACTATGTGTGCTCACTGCTCTTGGGTCTCATTGCTCCTAGACCCTCAGAGGACAATATATGTATGTGTACTAATGTGCACATATACATGTGCTTATATCTACTCCTCTCCGTATGGGGATATGTATATATCATGAGTTCATTTGATAAATTAAATGATAATCAATGCCACTGGTTCATGATCGCCTCTCCTGCTGTCCTGACATTCCTTTCTTCCATAAGGAGAAACCTGCAGTTTGTTAGCATTGCAGTTTGCCATCGCGATAATATAACTGGGACCTCTGTAGAACACTGTATAAAACCAGTATTACACATCCCTTAGATCACTGTATCTAATCAGAAATTCATTTCACGGGAAGGGAAGCGTAATGGGGAGTACTTGTGGAATCCACTGCTTTTATGATGTAGCCCATCAATCACTCTGAGGCAGAAGACCTAATCAAAACTTACAGTGTTTTACTAAAGACCCAGCTATGGTGTTATTTGAAATCAAAGATTCTGTAAAGACACAGTATACGCTCTGAATTAAAGATCCTTATATGCCACTGTCTCCCCTGAGACTCAGTAAACAGATCCAGGTGGAAATGAACAGCACTGCTCACCACCATACTTAACTAACTCTCGAAGAAGTTTTGCTTCTCTTCCCAGCAAATTTGGGTTCTGCTGGTTTGGAGGTTTTGATCTCCAAGGGAACTCAGTGTAGGTCCCATTGCATTAAAAGATTAGACTATCATGTGGCTATTTTGGATTTCTTATTCCATGGAAAGGCATTTCTCTTGGCTGGAGTGATTAATCCCCATTTCAAAGGGGAACTTGGCTTCTTTTCCACAGTGGGGGCAAGGAAGACAATCTGGATCTCAGGGACTCTTGAGTGTTCCTCTTAATATTTCCATAACTATTGCAAGGTTTCATGGAAAACTACAGCAACCAGAAAAGGCAGCACTACTGAGTGCTCAGAGTTTGGGAAATAAGGCTTGAGTCTGTCCACACAGTGAAGAGCTCCAACCTGCTAAGCTGTGACTGAAGGTGGGGATTAGAATGAGGAAGTCACAGGTATCAATTACATGTTAAAGAAACTGCATTCTCTATTTATATATGTATATAATTGGCCATGTTGACTCTTTTCTCCGTCGTGCCATTTTAATTTTTATATAGAAGTTGCTGGAGTTACAGTTTCGTGATGTGTGTGTGTGTGTGTGTGTGTGTATGTGTGTGGGGGGGGGGCTGAAGTACTGTTTCATGTAGCCTATCCTGGCCTCAAACTCATTATGTAGCTGAAGATGACCTTAAGCTCCGGATTCTGTCTTTACTTCCTAGGTACTGGGATTACAGGCCTGTACCACCACGCCTGGCTTTAGTTTAGTCTTAGATAACAGAATATTCAGAGGGATAATGTCGAATTGTAAAGGGGAATTAATATAGCTAGAAATGTATATGATGACTATTGAGACTGTCTGATTTTGGAGAGAGGGCACCTCCATTTCTAAAATGAATATATCCTATTAGGTGGAATCATAAAGATTCTAAGTTCAGATGTATGTAAAAAGGAGCACGCGGAAGGTAAGTACTCAAAGAAAGGAGTTACTCGTAACCGATTTGCTGTCTCTCTTAGGTCTAAATTCAGCCATCGTTATCTGTTAGGCAAAATTGAAGCTGTTCTACTTCACGGTTTTCCTTTGTCAGCTAGCACTATGCTAAACTCGTCAGCAGAGGGCGATGTAGAGGCATTGCACGAGAAAGGAAGGGAGCCTGGGCTGGAGTGAGTGTCCCTGCAGTAGACTCCTGCAGTAAGAGCTGCAGCGCCGCCGTCCCGTGGCTTTTCCAGCCGCTGGGTGCAGGCTGCTTCCTACAGGAACAGCTTTCCGGATACCAGTTTCAACAGCAGGGGGCTCCGGCAGTGCTCAGTAGCCAGAAATGGCAGTGGCCAAAACTGTTCTGGGCCTCCCAGTTGAGAAATTTCACGAGAACCCCTCCAGTGAGAGGTATGAACAGCTTTTGCTGGCACCAGAGCAGCCAAGTTCTGACAGCACAGCACCACTTCATCTTCTCTGCCACTCAGGAAGTGTGACTGCCCTCTCCAACTCCCTGTCTCTGCTCGAGGGGGGAGTAATGGGGGTGGGGGTGGGGTGGATATCTTCCTGGGGTTGTCTTTCTCAGCCCTGAGCAGTAGTTGTTGCTTTCTATTTGCTTTTTGGAAGGAAGGTGACAAGGCCTGTCAATGTAGCCCAGGCTGGCCTCAAACTCAAGATCTTCTTGCATTCCCTTCCCAAGTATTGGGCTTACAGGTGTGCACCACCATGCCCAGCTCATCATTCCTGTATCTTAAGTGTTCCTTCTATTTCTTTTCTTCTAAAGATTAAAAAAAAGTTTATGTGCATGAGTGTTTTGGTTGCATGTATGTATGTGCACTACATGTATGTCTGATGTGGAGTTATGTCTGATGTTGCATATGTCTGATGTCCAGGAGGCCAGAGGAAGGGGTTGGATCCCCTGGAACTGAAGTTACAACCAGTTGTGGACCTCTATGTGGGTGTTGGAAACCGAACCCTGGTCTTCTGCAAGAGCAACAAGTGCTTTTAATAGCTGAGCTATCTCTCCAGCCCCTTCCCTGTATTTCTTACCAACTAGTCCCTCATTTCTCTAATCCTTTGTCATAGCCATAATTCCATTTATATACCAACAACCTATATGCATAGGATAGATTGGTTTTGTTTTGGTTTTTGAGAAAGGGTCTCACTATATAGCCCTGGCTGGCCTGGGACTCACTATGTAGACTAGGTTGGCTTCAAACTCAGAGAGATCTACCTGCCTCTGCATTCTGAATGCTGGGACCAAAGGCGGGTGCTGCCCACCACACCCAGTTTAATAATTCCTATATTCCATTTTCCCTGCTCAAATTATTGTGTGATTTCTGTCTACTGATTGCACTCAGGCTAGTCTGTACTAGAAATAGTTCCAGTGAGAGCCATGGGGAGAAACAAAACTACTAGTTAAACTGCAACCTGTAGTGCAGTCCTTTTCCATCTTTAGAGCTTGTTTTGTTGCTGTGCCAGGGTATGAACCCAGGGCCTCAGTTCTGCTAAACACATACTCAACCACTGAGCCACACCCCAGCCTCAAACCTCTTTTATAAGAACAGTAATCCCATTCATAAGGGCTCCACACTCAAGACCTAAAGAATTCCCAAAGGTCCCACCCCCCCTGACACCAGTGCCTTGGGGATTAGGATTTCAACATACAAATTAGGGGGGAGGAGGAGGGGCAACTATTCAGCCCCTGCAGTAACATTATTTTTACTAGTGTGAAAAACAAAAGAAACAACCTTGATGCCTATGGACAAAGGCATGCTCTAAGATATAGTTTTGAGTGGAGGGGAAAGCTGATTTAAAAAATAATAATAGATATGGTATTATACCATTTATGGAAAGCCAACAAATAGAACTTCCAAACAATGCCTGATATTTTATGTGTATATATATATGCATGTCTTAAATTCTATAAGAAAAGGATTTGGAAGTAGGCATATCACACTGAGAGAACAGTTATATTAAAGTGGGAATGGGATCGGGAAGGGGGGCCTCAAAAGGAGCTTTTATCTGTAATGTGTTTACATTTTCAGTATTTAAAATGTGTTTATATAGGCCAGGTATGATGGTGCATACCTTTAATCCCAGCATTCAAGAGGCAGAGGCAGGCGGATCTCTGTGAGTTTAAGGCCAGCCAGGGCTACTTAGTGAGATCCTGTCTCAAAGACTTTTTTTTAAAGTTTATGTAATTAAAAATATCAGGGCCAGAGTCAGTAAGTCTTTCCTCTAGAAAATTTTGGAAAATGAGCCAGTTGTGGTGGCACAGACCTCTAATACAGCATGTGAGAGACAGAGGCAGGAGAATTACGAGTTTAAGGTCATCTTTGGTTACATAGCAGGTTCAAGGCCAGCTCGATACCTGTCAAAAGAAAGGAAGAAAGAGATAAGAGAGAGAGAAAGAAAAGGTAATTCTGGAAAATGACAAAAATGCCCTCTCCTAGCATAAAATGTGAGAACCTTAAGCAAATGTGGTAGCCCATGTCTGTAATCTCAGGACTCAGGAGACTGGAACAGAAGGATTTCAAGTTTGAGCTCAGAGTCCGATATATAGCAAGACCCTATCTCTCACAAACAAGATGAATGAGAATTGTTTTATAAATGCTGCCTGCATAACCAAGGTTTGTTGTCTGCTAATAAAACCAAGCCGATGTGAGCAAAGGTGCCAGGTTCACCGTGCATACCATCCAGCCACCATCCACATTCCACCACTGCCAGGGAAAGCCCCCTCCCCCGCTCTCCCCAGGTATGCATTGTTCTTTCCTTCTGAGCCACAGCTTCCTCCTTGAGAATTGCAGCTAGTGGCAGAGGACAGAGGACAGAGGTCAGGGGTTCTGAGACCTCCATTTTCCTTTTCAACTACCTGATGAAGTGAGAAAGATGTCACCACCACACTGATGCAATTAAATATGCCATCAAAGATGAAGAGTACATAATCTATATTAAACTTTTTCCATTGGAAAGTAAAAAAAAATCAAACTAAAGTCTAAGCCTTATGACATACAGAAATTAAGATGATAATGAGCCGGGAAACTGAGTCAGCCATCAGTCCAAGATGGGACTGAAAATACGGTTAGTGTTTTGGGCAAGTTTGAGGATTTTTGGCTAATCCTGAGAAATATAGAAGCCTCACTGGGGAGCCAACCGCCAAAAGGATGCTGGAAGGCACTTCCTGTCACTGCAGTCTGCTTTCTGTGCAGCTCAGGTTAAGACCATGAAAAATAAACAATGGAATTTCGCCCAGGCATCGCATTCCCTGCGGGGAGGAAATTGCTGTACTCAATTTCAGCTCGGTTTGGAGTATGTTTTCTGGTATTTTAATTTTTAAATCCCTTAGCTCTTCTCTTGACTTTTAGGAAAATTACTTGTGTTTTCTAACCTCAAAGCTGTAGCTCTGAAATGTCTCCCTATGACTTAGGATGCATGATGGTGTTGAGTGAGACAGAGCTCCCCTTCATTGAATGCAGGCCGAGTGTAGGTATAGGTCTGGAATGCTGACAATTTTGAGGGATTTGTTTGTTTTTTGATTTTTCCAAGTTCTTCATAGCCCTATAATCATCATCACCACCACCATCATCATTAACTTTTTTGAGCCAGAGTCTCATGTAGCCAGTGGTCTTGAGCTGACTATGTACTTGAGGATGACCTTGAACTTCTAATTCTACTATGTGTGCCACCTCTCCTGGTTTAAACCTTACTAGAATTGAATTCAGGGCCACATACATGCCAGGCAAGCACTTTACCGAGTGAGTTATAGCCATTGCCCCACTGTGACATTTTGTATATCAAAAGCCAAGCCTGGTGGTCCTGGTGGTGTATGCCTTTAATACCAGCACTCTGGAGGCAGGGGTAGGTGAATCTCTGTGAGATTCTGATTCCAGGACATGCTTGTCTATATAGCAAGTTCCAGACTGGTCAGAGCTACATAATGAGACCTTGTCTCTAAAACAAAACAAAACAAAACAAACAAACAAACGAAGGAAGGATGGAAGGAAGAAAATAAAGAAAGAAGAAAGCAAAGAAACACAGAAAAAGAAAATAAAGTACATTACAGGGGCTAAGGAGGTAGCTCAGTGGGTAAAGTGCCCGCAGTACAAGCACAAGGATCTTGGTTTGGATTCTCTGTATCCAGTAAAAGCCAGGTGCTGTAGTATGTCTGATAACCCCAGTGCTGGAGTGAGAGAGACGGCAGATCCGTGGAGCTCATTGGCTGGCCAGCCTAGCTTAAGCAGTGAGCTCAGTGAGAGATTTTGTCTCAAAGTTAAGATGATGCATGATTGATAAAGACACCTTGATATGGAGCCTGATGAAATATTAAGGAAAAATATGAATTTTAATCCTTGTTTTCCCTCTGTGTCTCTGTCAGTAAGTTCAGCTGACAAGTTTGTGGTTAGAATGCTAACACAGTTGGCTGGAACCACTTCCTTTGTCTCCTGAAGAAACTTCCTTAATTCTGTTTGTCTCAGACAGACACTTCTGCAATGCCTTTCAGACAGGGTTCTTTTTTTTTTTTTTTTTTTTTATGTTTTTCTTTTCTAAATTTATAATAATTTTCCTGGTTTTAATACTTTACAGATAGTCACTCAATATGTAAGTTTCCTTCTCACTGTAACCCAATACCTAAGGAATAAAAGATAAATGCAACTTCCCTTTGGGGTCCCAATTTTGGGGTCTGGGCCTGCTGGACCAGACTGCGGCCTAAATAAAATACCTCCTTTCTGAACACTCCATCCTGTCTGATCTTTCCCACAACAACCTGATGTCAGCCTCTGACTTGTACACTCACAAGCACGCCCAAAAGCACATATCCATATGGACCTCTCCATACACACAAAGCACATTTCCACATGCACTGAAAAACATTAGCACGCCTTGCATCTGAGCACTTGGAAGGCAGTGGCAGGCGGATCTCTGTGAGTTCAAGGCCAGCCTGGTCTACATAGTGAGTTCTAGGCCAGCTGGGGCTACAGGAAGACCCTGTCTCAAAAAGAACTCCCCTCCCCCAAATTAGCACATTATTAAGGTCCATGTGTGACAGGAGGGTTCTTGGATAAGGCATAAGGACTGATGTAATAAGCAGCAAGAATCACAACATAGTGGGTTGCTGGCTAGTGATTTCTTCTTACCTTCCTGAGTGATTTAAATTTTTGAATATCTAGGACATATTATTTTCACAATAAGATTCATTTTCAAACAGCAATGATAGAAGGTTGGGGAGGTGAGGAATCTAAGTAGCCAAAACAAATGAGAACAGTCAGTGAAACGGCAAGGGCTGAACTTAGTGTTCAAAATCCTCTCAGACGCCATCATTGTGCCTGCTCCAGAGCATGGGGATTACAAGCGTGCACCTGCCTCTGATTGGTTTCTTAAAATTGAAATCTGATCTATCTTTCCCTACCATAAGATCTCCATGGTTTAAATGGAAACCCAGTTTCCTTACCCACGGAGGACCTGACTTTTTTCAGGCTTTTGCTCCCTTTGCTGAATGTTCCTGGAACACTGGGCTGGGATGTTTGCTTGTTTCCTTTGCATTGGACAGCTCTTCCCTCAGCTTCTCAGGAGAGGAGCCCCACGTTTCACTCTTCAGGCCCAGGAATCTTGGAGAACGCATGTACATGCCCGTGTGTGTAAGTGTGTGTGTGGTGGGGGGTGTGCAGAGGCCAGAGGTCTATGTCAGGTGTCTTCCTCAATTGCTCTCCACCCTTTTTTTTTTTTTTTTTTTTTTTTTTTGAGACAGTCTCCTGTAGCCCAACCTGGCCTTGAATTTGCTATATAGCTGAAGCTGATTTTGAATTCCTGACCCACCTGCCTCTATCTCCCAAGATCTGGGATTATAGGAGTGTGCCACCACTCCTTCTCCCTTATTTTTGAGACAAAGTCTTTCATTGAACCTGGAGCTCACCAATTCTACTAGGCTACCTGGCCAGTAAGCCCTAGGGATCCATCTGTCTCCACATCCCAGTGCTGGGATTATACACATGCATGCTGAACTTGACTTTTTATGTAGATGCTGGGGACAGACAGGAACCCAGGTCCTCTTGCTTGCATGGCAAGCATTTTACTCTCCAAGTCATCTCCTCAGACCCAGCTCTCTGCTTAAATATAAACACAAGATTGTCATGCGTACTCCAATTTCAGCGCCCCTGAGTACTGCTATCTTTTTTAGGGTGGAGGGGGTAGTGGGAACTAAACTCAGGGCCTTCCACATTCTAGGCAAGTGATCTACTACTGAACTGCACACCATCTCTGTTGATGAGATTTTCATTTTTTTATTCCAAGTAATTTATTTTTATGTATATTAAGTGTTTTCCTGTATGTAAGTGTACCACATGCACACAATACCTGTAAAGGCCAGAAGGAGGTGCTGGATGCCGTGGAACTGGAGTTACAGATGGAGTTACAACCATGTGGATGCTGGTAACTAAACCCAGACAGCCAATACTCTTAACCACGGAGCAATCTCTCTAGCTCCTGGTTTGTTGTTGTTTTGTTTTGTTTTCTTGCTATGTAGCCCTGGCTAGCCTGGAACTCACAGAGATTCACCTGCTTCTGCCTCCAGAGTTCTGGGATTAAAGACAACACAATCACTCCTGGCTCTGTTGTTGAGTTTTTAAGGTAGAGGGTGTTCAGAACAAACTTTAGAATGATACCTGGAGTACAGTTGTTTTCTCTTTCCACTTTGTGAGACAAAATGGATCCGTTAGGCCAAGGTATTCCTTAGAAAGGACCTGAATGCATTAGCTGACATAGGGACTGGGTTTTAATCTCAAAGTTCCCAAACAAAAGCTAGGATGGTCACAATTTAGGTAGGGAGATTTTATCCAGAAATATTAAGTTAAAGACAAAATATCTAAACAAATCATCCATTCCTCCTTTAAGAATGGACTTGGAGACTGAGCCAGGAAGAGTTCTGTAGCAGGTATACTCAGACACCTCCATCTTAGGCATGCTGTTGCCTGAGGACTACTGTATCAGGGAAGGCTGGCTGAGGATGTACTGCATCAATAGAGGACCATGTGGACAGTCCTGGGAATCTTAAGGGAACAGTCTCTGAGCCTGTGCTAAGACAAGCTCCTATGCTGGGCATGTCATAGGGGTAAATGGTGTAAGATAATGGGCTCAAGTCTGCATGACTGTACAGGAGGGCTGCAGCTCACAGGCAAAGTGGATAGGCTAGGTTTGTTATTGTTTGATAATGCATTTCCACCTGGGAGGGACAAAGAGAAAGCAGAACTTTACAAAGAGGCTTTGGGGACAAAAACCCATTATGGCACTGGGGAAATGGGTAGCAGACCCAACCTTTGCTTAAGAAATATCGGCAACTGATTACTGTTGGGTGAGGATGAGCTAGTCTTCCTAAAGTGGTGAACTCTGGGTAGGCTGACTAGATCTCAGTGGATGAACGTACACTGAGGTCACTTGGGGACACTAACTTGACACAATAGACCTTAACACAGATGAAAGAATGCATGGATTCCTGTTGGGGGACAATAGGGGTTACAGTGAGGAAAGGAATGTAAACATGATTAAGATTGATTGAGATGTTCTATATGAAACACACAATGATTCAATAAAAAAATATTTTTAAAAAGAGACTACAGCAAAGACAAGCAGAGAAGATTCATTACTATTACTATTATTATTATTATCATCATCATCATCATTATTTGCTGGCTTCTCTTTCATGCTTTCTTTTAGGAATCCTGCAGTCCTTCTAGTTCCAGAGATTGCTAGTTAAAGTGGTCCATCTCCCTGAGTCAAGAGCAGCTACCTAAGCTGGGTATGGTGGCATACACCTTGAATCCCAGCACTTGGGAGGCAGAGGCAGGTGATCTCTATGAGTTCTAGATCAACCTGGTCTACATAGTGAGTTCCAGGACAGCTAGGGCTCTATAGCAAAATGCTGTCAACCAACCAACCAACCAACCAACAAAAATAAACAAGCAGGGCTGGAGAGATGGCTGAGCAGTTAAGAACATTTGCTGCTCTTTCAGAGGACCTGAGTTTGGTTTCCAGCACCCATACGGGCTGTTCTTGACTGCCTATAACTCCAGCTCCAGGGAATCCAAAGCCTTCCTCTGGCCTCTGCAGGGACTGACGAACTTGTGGCACATACACAGACACAGACAAACAGACAGACAGACAGACAAATACTTTTAAAAAGCAGATAGCTCTTCCACCCCTTGAACTGAGTCAGTTGGAGACCAAGCAGAGACTTCGCTTCCAGGCTCCAGCAGGCTTGCTTTCCACTGGGTTTGCCCATCTGGCAAGAGATAAGCCTTGAGTCACCTCATTCTCATGCTCCCTAGTAGAGGAGGCCGGAGAGATAAAGGAAAAATGCTCCAGTGAAATCACCTGAGCTCTAGATCCAGAAAAACCTAATCTAGATCCCCACCCAGCTTTCTAGTGAGCCTACACATCCTCTTATTGTTCCAGAGAATTTGAGCCCATTTCTTTTGCTATAGAATAGGCCGGACTCAAACACAGACCTTGACTATTTCTTTTGCTATTGTTCCAAGTGCCGACCGCAGAAAGTCATCTTTCTAATTTCACAGTGAGGTCAAGCTTTGGCACGCAGTTCAGTGATGGAACTCTTGCCCAGCAAGTTCAAGGCCTCAGGTTCTTGAATGACAACATTTAAACATTTATTTGAATGACAACATGTGCCATGTTTTGGAATACAGAGAGATAGCTACAATCCTTCAGAGTGTGGGGCTTCTGCAAGTGCAAGCCAGGGCACAAGTGTACTATTCACAGTTCTCAGGTGCTATTCTCAAGCATAGGAGAACCACAGTGTCTTATTGCCAAGCACTGTTTCTGTGTACTCTGCACTGTTGATTCTAATCCTAGGCCAACAGCCCAGTGTTCAAATCAATCTTTCTCCATATTCCCACATCCAGAAGATGCAGGCTCCCATTTTCGACATATTTACTTAGTTGCTCAAACATAACTTCTTCTGGGGCTTCCTCTTTGACCTATAGATCATTCAGAATGCTGTTTAATTCCCAAGTACCTGGGAGGATTTTCCAGATACATTTCTATTACCAAATTCAGTTCAGCGACATCAGGGTCCCTAAGGCCACTCTCAAGTTCCAAGATTCCGGTTTAATGACCTCTACTGACTGGAAGCAGAAAAACTGTAATTCTCATAGTTACAATTTTCTATCACAGAAGATACAGATTAAAATCAGCAAAAGTAAAGGTTAGGAATGGGCCCAGGTGAATCTCAACTTGATCTTTAAACATGTCCAGTGCTATGTACAAGCCTGTTTCTGGACACGAGCTGACCCTGGGAACTCTGTTAACCTCGGCTCACCTTCTGTCCAAGGGACTCCTTTCCTTTCTACCCAGAGGTTGAGACCACACCTATTCTTTTCCTACCAGACAGCTTAACTTTTATCAGCACCAATCAGAATCACTAGCTAATAAACCCTGCAGTTTCTACATCCTCCTCTCCCTGTCATGTAATTTAAAGTTATAAATGCAGCCACCATTTTGTAAAACCATTTGTAAAAAACTTCAAGATTGCTGGCATTCATTTTCCTGTCATGCAATTTTTCCTGTGAAAAAATATTAATTAGCACACAAATGGAATTGTCTTTATTCTTTTCTTTCTTTCTTTCTTTCTTTCTTTCTTTCTTTCTTTCTTTCTTTTTCTTTCTTTCTTTCTTTCTTTCGGGAGACAGGTCACCTTGTAGCTCCCAGCTGACCTGGAACTCACTATGTAGACAACCAGGAAGGCTTTGAACTCACAGAGATCCACCTGCCTCTGCCTCCCAAGTGATGAGACTAAAGGTGTGTGCCACCGTGCCCGGCTTCTTTATTCTTATTTAAAAAAAAATTATTTTTATTTTATGTGTGTGTTTTGCCTGCGCATATGCAAATACACCACATGCATGTAATGCTCGTAGAGGTCAGAAGAGGGCTCCTGATCCCCTGGAACTAGAGTTACAGAGTTGTGAACTGCCATGTAGGTGGCTGGGAACTGAACCTGGGTCCTCTGCAAGAGCAACCAGTGCTCTTAACTGTTGAGCCGTCTCTCTAGCCCCTATTGTCTTTATTCTTAAGTTTTTATCAGAGGTTGACAATGATCCATGAGGATAAGCATATTCTTTATAAGTAGATGAATACGGTATGCTATATTAATATATATCTCAATATTGAGCCAATCTTTCATTCCTGGAATAAATCCTATTTGATCACAGCACATTATTTAGTTATAATGCCTAGCTAAGTAAAATTTTAAACATATTTTATTTATTATTTTTATTTTTTATGTATGAGTATATTGCCTGCACGTATGTAAGTGCACCCGTGTTGTGCAGTACCCATAGAGGTCAGGAGAGGGCATCGGATCCCCTAGAACTGGAGTTACAGTTGTTAGCCACTGTGTGGATGCTGGGAATCAAACCCCGGTTCTCTGCAAGAGTAGCCAGTGCTCTTAACCACTGAGCCATCTCTCCAGCCCCTAAAGAAATTTTTAGTGTACAATTTAGTGTACAATTTTTAGTATACTATGATGTTTAATTTCACATATCAGTTTTGATGGGCCATCCCTGGTATCAAGATATTTGGCCTAGTATTATTCTGGCTATTTCTGTAAAGGTGTGTTTTGTTTTGTTTTCTGGGACAGGATTTTTCTGTATATTCCAGACTAGCCTTGAGCCACATGTAGTTGACTGATAGACATCTTTTGCCATGTCTTCAAATGGTAGAAAGGACAATGGAGTTCTGGGAGGGAAGTCCCATTTATGAGGATTCTTCTCATCACCCAATCACCGCCCAAAGATTCCATCATCAAATATCATAATACCTTTGGAGTTGGATTTCAGCATCTGAGTTCTTGAGACAACGGGTCATACTTTAACAGTCTCTGGGTAATCACTTTTTAAAACGACATTTAGATGAACTGCCCAAGTTTGAGAGCATTTTTTTCTTTTGTCCTACAAATGAAAGCCAAATTTAGGTGGAGTACTATCACTTAAAAAAATTCTTTTCTTATTCTAGGTTGAAGTGTTGGAAAACGTCCTCAGAGTGAATTGCTATCCTGGCATTGATATTAGAGAAGACTTAGCTCAGAAGCTGAATCTAGAGGAAGACAGAATGTATAAACGCACGTGTGTTGTGCAATGCCTATGGAGGTCAGAAGAAGGTGTTGGATCCCCCAGACCTGCAGCTACAGATGATTGATACCCACCATATGGGTGATGGGAATTGAACCTGAGTCTTCTCTCTGCAAGAGCAACTGATCCTCTTAACCACTGAGCCATCTCTCCAGCCCCCAATTTGATGTGGCAAACAGGACAATAGGACATAAACTAAGCTGTCATTTATTCTACTGAAATTACCTTGTTATAAAACACTAATTGAAACAGATGGTCCCATAGGTCATCCTAGAGGATCTGGAGAACAGAAGTAGGTGGTTTCATTCCTAAAAGTTAGTGACTTTACACCAGACAGAAGGCAGCAATAAACTTTAGTCTGGGGAGTTCATTACGAGAGGTTCATTTGTGCGACTCAATAAAGCTTTCAGACACCACCACCATGCTTGTCAAGCCTAATTAGCACGAAAAAGGAAGAGGGTGAAAATAAGAAAATAAGAGAGGATGATGGAAAGAGTGAGCCTGACATGATGGAGTCTCAGTGAGAGGAGTCATCACTACCCTTGGAGGGGGCAGTAGGAGAGAGAAGACAAGCACTCAGTTTAGCCGAAGGCTGTGGAGTTTTTGTCACTTACGGGGCTCAGTGAGATGGAGTCAGAAAGTCCCTGATTGTCCCAGTAACTTCAATTTCACATCAACTAAACAGACTATCTCACACTCCCTGCTTTGGAGGTAGGCACACAGGTTCCCCTGGTAGATGCTCTGCGCTGGATTTGGCAGTGGGAGGTTTACGTCATTTTGTGATGTGTGATAAGATGCACATGGAGAAAGCGGCCATTAACACTGATTAACTCAAAAGTTGACCACCAGCACACACAGCCATTGTTTCCGGCAGCACTCTTTAGTGATGGGCTTTGTCTGGCTGGCTTCACGAGAGACAAATGGCATTACAGGAGGCCAAATAACCTCATTTAGGCGGACTTCAGATAATAGAGACGCTCTAGGTATTAGCCGAGTGCATTAGTTTGATTTGTTACTACTGTTCACCTTGTCCTGAGCATTAATGGAGACAAAGGCCTGGAATTACCAGCAGCAGAGATAAGCTATGGATTAGAGCCCTGTGCTCAGACAGAAGGAGAATTCTACCCTCGCTTTGCATCTAGCTTGATTTTCCTCACAGCTAACGTCCCATTTTCCCCTGAATATCATTGTATTCTCTCCGAATTAGCAGCAATTTTAATTCCAAAAAACATTATGGATTCATTATTCCCTCTTAATGAGATCAAGCTTTACATTTTAGGCTTTTGAAAATAATTTAAAAAAAATTTTGAGACAAGGTCTCCTTGTAGCCCCACCTAGCCTGGAACTCACTATTTAGACCAGGCTGGCCTCAATCTCACAGAGATTTCCCTGCCTCTGCCTCCTGAGTGTTGGACTGAAAATTTTGAGATATAATCCTGCTTCTTGAATATTTTATATATTATGAACTTGGCTCATAAGAATTATAATAGAACTGATATTCTTATTAATACTGAAAAATATAAAAGGTTGCACATGTTACAATTACAGTTATTTCTTTAACATTACACATTCTTGCATTGTTCTATTTTTCTAATTTCTAAATATTTAAATTACAATGGTATCTTTTTTTGTGTGATGCTGGGAATTGAACTCAGGACTTTACACATGCTAGGTGAGCACTCTATCTCTGAGCTATACCCAGCACTAAGTATAATATTTGTATTGGGTTATTTCAGTTATAAGCACATGATTATATCAGTTATACATGTAATTTATCTCAGTTATAAACAAACTTGAATTTGAAAACCCACAAATCAATTATAAGACATTGTTGCTGGGACATACTGAGGTAATGATTTTCATGAGTTACCGTTTCTTTCCTCATCAGACTTTTTTAGATACAATTAGCTTTTAAACATTGTTTTTAAAGGGTAGATTGTTAGTTGCCAATCAATGTTTATGATGCTGTCTCATTTTTCTTCAAGATTCTGGAATTTCTTACAGATCCCCACCCTCTTTATTGATTTGGTTTAGTTCTAGATATATTCTAGACAAACTGGGATTTCTCTTTGAAATCCAAATTTGTGAAAAAACACTACTTCAAAAATGCTCAAATATTAATATTGTAGAATAATTTCTTGTTCTGTTCAAGACTCAAAAATCTTAGAAACTGAGCAAATATTAGGGAGGAAGAGCTATAACTCTGACATGGCAAGATATTGCAAATTGTGATCACATTAAGAAAAAATGACAAAAGCAACAAAAAGCCAACAGATATTTTCTATGCTATACAGAAGATCTACAAAATATTTAATGGTGGTTCTCTCTGAAGAATGAGATTTGGGGTGGTGTTCACTTGTACAGTGTGTAAATTGCTTACAATTTGTATGTGAGACTTCAGGGATCTAAATAAATGCTTATTTGTACCCAGGACACAGTGCCCCTCACCCAGCCTCCTACCCCACTGCCTGCCCCTGGAAACTTCCAGTCCTCAAGCTTAACATTCCTATAGGAACCCAGTGGACAGCAGACAAGGCTGCTGGTGAAGTGCTGGCTAATCTACTCCATAGAGACTGCTCCAGTTATTTAATAATGGAAGCAGTTCTTCGAATTGGAAAAGTGGCCCAGTCTTCAGAAGACTGAACGCCTCTGGTCGCCCTGGTGGACACTTGGCTACCCTTCTTTTTCTCTTGTCTCCCTACTTTGGAAAAGAATAAGCAGTTTATAGCTGATTGATTGTTGGGGAAACAGAGCTCTCTACCCCAAATGTGCTCTCAGTAAATGATTTTACAAAGTTCTAAGTCAAGCTCATAAATAAAGGCAAAATTGTTTCTCAATAAATAAGCAAGTATACCAGAAAAAAAAATTATGGTCATAATAGCTTCGATGAGTAAATGATCACCTTTTCCTGATCTTGATCCAGACAGAGAACGGGCAGAGGACTGGAGATAAAAGAAAAGAGAAGGGGAAATTCAATTCAAACGAAGAAAACGGAAATCCTGCTTCTATTGGACAGAATCTGAGTGCTCAAGCTAACATTTCAAAGCCAAACAAAAACCTACCCAGTTAGGTCTTCCATTAACTGGAACACAAACATCCAGTTTTCCTTACAGTGAGGATTCCCTTCCTGTCACAAAGCCCCTCTTCCCGTCTTCAGATGACAGGTACAAAGGGAAAATGGGAAATGAAAGCGGCCTTGTCCCATAAGTGCCCTGATTACAAAAGGCACGTCAATCATTCTCTGTACTGTCAACCTAACGTGTCACCAAGGGTACAATTGATTGCAGTCATTAAACTGGAACTTGAAGCAAGCCAGATAGTCAGATGAGCATTGTCACTTGAAAGAATGGAAGTAGAGCACAGTAAAAGAACCTGAAAACTCTTTGAAAATTTGCATTTATTTGCAGCTTTATTCATTAAAAACTTTTAAATTGTATTTATTTATTTATGTGTGTGTATGTGTACACTGCTCATATGGAGGTGAGAAGAGTTGATTCTGTCCTTCCACCATATGGGCCTTGGTCTTTACCTGAGCCATGCTGTCAGGACTGCAGTTTAATACAGTGATGGGAATATATGAGACCTGATGACTTCATATTTGTACTTTGGCATAAAGACTTCGTCTTCAAAAAACAACCCTGACGTTGCCATGCTCTGAGGATTTGTTTTAGCATCTGGTGAGAAATCAACAGGCGGTAAACGAATAATTCATTCTATAATAGAGTGTAATCATGTTTCAAAATGTGCCTGGAAAAAACTAAATGAAATAAGTTGTATCCCTTTTTGTGGGGATTATATTACTTGAAATATTTTGTAAATGGTATCCAGTCTGTGGAATCAGTTATTAATTTAGTGATTTTAATACACAGACTAATTAGGTTAACTTTACTGACTTAAAAATAGCTGTCATCCACGTTGGGAGGCGGTGGGAAAAGGGGGTGCATCTGGGAGGAGTTGGGAGGATCTGGGATGAATGTGATCAAATACATTATATACATGTGTGAAAGTCTCAGAGAATTAATAAAATATATTAAAGTAGCTCTTGTTTCTGAAACTGTTTATTAAAATATATAGGAAAGGTCTTTACTGTAACTAAAAACATCCAAATATAATGTGTACTATGCTAGAATCATATTTGCAACATACTCTCAGAAAAACTGACAATATTCAGATTAAACTCAGGAAAAAAAACCCTATACATTTTAAGTACTTGATATTTCCATTGACTCCTTGTGTTCTGAAATGGGAAGACTTTCTATCTAGTTCAGAAGATCTGTGTTGAAGGGTTTTTTTGCCATTAGAAATTGTGATTCTCTACGGGACCTTTTCAGCTTTGCTCGCCGATTTTGGAACCAAATCTAAAATCAAGGAAAAATAAAATAGGTCTCAGAAACATTACTGTATCATCACCACAAGCAGCAACTACGTTTGAAAATCACCTGGATTCTGTCTTCCTCTAGATTGAGCTTCTGAGCTAAGTCCTCTCTGATATCAATGCCAGGATAGCAATTCACTCTGAAGACATTTTCCAACACTTCAACCTAGAATAAGAAAATAATTTTTTAAAGTGATAATACTCCACTTCATCAAAATTTGGCTTTCATTTGTAGGGACAAAAGAAAAGAAAGCACTTAACCTTGGGCAGTTCATCTAAATGTCGTTTTAAAAAGTGATTACCCAGAGACTGTTAAAGTATGATCCCATTGTTTCATTATTAGGACCTCTACCCTGGGATCTCAGAGGGAACCCGCTTCTTGCTCACCAGGGCATCGGTTACAGCCTTTGTATTGTCATTATGGATGGAAAACTTCCCACCTGGTTTTGAGTAAAAGCAGTCCTTGGTCTTCGGCCTCTGTACCAACTCAACTCTCTTTTCAAAGAGAGTCTTTCTGAGGCTGAGAGGTAATTTTCATATTTCAAAGCCCTTTCTTCCGGCACTAGGTGATCCACCATGCAAGGAAATGAGATCTCACCGGGAAGATTTGGGACATGAAGGTATGGGTTGCTGTCTGTCTTCTCTAAAATCAGAAGAACAAATTCCATCTAAGATGGCCTGTTTTGTAAGAAGTCATTTCAGTAACTTGTTTTCAATTTTCCTAGTGAATCCTTCTGGGTTTCATAAAAGAACTGCCTCCCCCATCAATCCCCAAACCAAAAGGCATACCCAAAATTCTGTCTTAACGATAGACAAAGTTTAGGACTCTACCCCTTATATTCAATGAAAAGAGATTTAGAGTGTCTGATGTGCCAAATACGCAGAGGGTCTTCTGAAACGACGTGGCTTCTTGACTTCTGGGAGTGGACCGATGTTCCCTCCGATCTAAGACAGGTATGCTATTTCCCTTGCGACTGTCAACTGGAGGCATTTCAGTCATGTAACTGAATGAAAGCATAGTTTCTCCCTAACTGTACATAGTGTGCAATAAAGGACAAACTAAGACTCGAATGAATTTAAAAAGGAAGTCATGGCATACCTGAGGAGCCGCAGGTGTCTGCCCAGGGTCTGTGGGGCCTCATTGACGGAACACAGTCTTTTTTCTGGTCCAGTCCTAAAATGCTCTCAATTGAGAATGGGGAGGGTGAAGGTTTGCTCTCGCCGAGCTGAGCTCCTTCTCGAAAGCTGGGAGACATTCTCTTCATGGCTGCACAGAGCAGAGAGCTCAGGTCTTTCTGCTGGCTCCGGCCCCCAACGTGTGCGGGGTTGGGATCTTCCCGCAGTTCACCTTATACTCCGCAGACTAGGGGGCTGGGTTTCGAACGTCACTAATTAAAATCCTGTTTCAGAAAGTTTTAGCATGTCAATGAACACTTGCCCAGCCAGCAGCTTAAGGAGTTAATTGTTTATTTGTTTGCAAGTAATTAGCAACTAATGGCTACACCAGGGGGGCCACCTACAGGGACAAAACGTGTTATCTCGCCTCAGCAGAACACAGACTTAACTTTCTCAAAATAAGTGATGCACTAATGTAGCACTCCTCTTTTATTTGAAATCATTAATGTATAAAATCATGTTTTTATTCTGAAGTTTATACTTTCATGGACTCTAGTTACCTAAACATACAGGCCAGATAGGAGAGCAGTCAAGTAATAAATAATCTAATTTAGTGAATATTCTTCCAAGGAAGTTGGAAAAAATAAATAATCTCTTAATGCTATTACAGTAATTCTGATGAAAATGCAGGTTTTTCATATGCATATGTAATAGTGAATGTCATCAATGAAAACAGTATGATTTGGAGTGCAGCATACTGGAAAAGGCTGGCAGTGTTGCTAACCCTGAGTGTAATTGCCTTCCAAGTGCCTGGATTAATTCATAGGAACAGTTGCACCAAGTATTTTAAATAATTAATGAGCTAATTCCTTTTTTTCATGTTTTTTCTTTCAAATGAGAGAGATACAAGTTTACATGAAAGTTTATATGCTGCAGAGAACAATTTCTCTCTATAACAGAGTTATTTCAAAGAACTAACATAGTTTTTATTTTTATTTTTTGAGACAGGATCTCACTATGCTACTTGGCTAGTCTGGAACTTGGCATGTACAACTGGCTGGCCTTGAACACACGGAGATCCGCCTGCCTCCACTTCTCAAATTCAGGGATTAAGGGGGATTAAAGGTGTATATCACCATGCCCCACTGTACCTTTTATACTGCTAGGGAGCAAACTCCTGAGTTTAGGTGCATACTAGGCAAGCACTCTACCACTGAACTACAAGCCCAGCTCCAGGTAACCATGTTCTCTCATGTTCTCTCTCTCTCTCTCTCTCTTTCTCTCTCTCTCTCTGTTGCTCTCTCTCTTTGCTGGAAATTGAACTTGAGACCTCTACTGTGCTAAGCACATATTTTACTAATGAGCTATACCCCAGCTCTACTGGCCTTTCAAAGAATTAGGAGAACTTCATAAAGACGATAAAGCTTATAAAAAGAACTAGGAGTACTTTTAAAATTTAAAGACTGGAATAGTTTAATTTCCTAAGAAAACTTGAAATTAAAAATATAATTGCCAATTGGGAAGATTTGAAGTGGCTGTTCTCTCAAAAAGTCCTGGGCCTGGAGAAATGGTCAGTGGTTAAGAGCACTGACTGCTCTTGCAGAGAACTCAAGTTTGAGTCCCAGCACCCACACAGTGGCTAACAACAGTCTGTAACTCCAGTTCCAGGGAAATATGACACTCTCTTCTGACCTCTGTGGGCATTGCATGACACTGGTGCATTTATGTACATGCAGGCAATATACTTATACACACGCACACACACACACATACATGAAAGTATATAGTTCTTATACTCTGCTCTTCTTCTTACAGTACTGATTGATTAATTGATTGTTTGATTGATTGTGACATGGAATCTTCTATGTAGTCTTTGAACTTATACTTCTCCTGCCTCAGCCTCCTGAGCGATGGTATTACAGGTGTGCACCAACATGTCAGGCTCCAGGGTAAGATGAAGTACTCACTTTCTCATTGAAATGACTGTGTGGCCATCAGTTCTCTCCTTCTACTACGTGTGTCTCAGGGATCAGGCTTAGAAACAAACACTTACACCTGCTGAGGTGTCTCATTGTCCCAGTACCATTTTATATATGTGAGAATAGAGGAAAACAAAAGGCAGAAAAGAATTTCTCTAAAAAATGTGTAAGAAATGCTTTTTTCATATAGTCATACAACAGATTTTTTAAAAGATATGTATTTTTATTTTATGTGTCTATTTGCCTGCATGTGTGCATATGCACCAAGTATCAGATCCCCTGGAATTGGAGTTGGAGGCAGTTGTGTGTCACCATGTAGGGCCTGGGAGCTGAACCCTGGTCCTCTGTAGCAAGTTCTCTTAACTCCTGACAAGTGCTCTTAGTCACTGAGCCATCTCTGCCCACCCCCAATCCTCAGTGGATTTTTACAGGGGACTTAATATGTGTCAGAAACGATTTTAGGTGCTTAAGTTCAGTGATGGAAAAAGTGTGAATTTCAAAACTGATAAACACACTGAAAGTGGAAACAAGGTGATGCTGATGCAACATAATGGGGAAGTATATTTTTAAGTACAGTGACGGGGTCTGTGGTCCAGGAAGGCTTGTTCAAGGAGGTGACATTTTAGCTGAACCTGAGAATAATAAGCCGGTATGCCAAGAGCCTGAGAAAAAGTTCTGCCTATCAAAGAAAAGGGCCAATGACAGTCTTTTGATGAAAGTGAGCTTAGAAAGTGATGCTGTAAGGCTTTGAATGTGGAATGTACTCCCATAGGCTCATGGTGTGAGGGCTTGCTTCTCAGTTTGTGGCACTATTTTGAAGTCTTGGAGCCTTTAGGAGGTGGGGCCTGGCTGGTGGAGCAGGTCATTAGAGGCTGGCGTTTGGAGGTTATACCTGTCTCTGTCTGGTTCTTCTGTCCTGCTTTCTCTGCTTCCTGGTACACTGTCATGCTTAGAGTCTCTGCTGCGTGCTCTTGCTTCCAGGATCACCACCATGCCTTCCCTGCTATGATGGACTTCAATCTCTCTGAAACCATGAGCTAAAATTAACCCTCCTATACGTTGTTTCTGTCAGGTATTTTTGTCACAGCAAAAATAACACGTGTGCCTTTTATGGGGAGGTTCTTGGAGACTGAATGACTGTAAGTGGTTCCAAGCTTTTCACCTCATGATAAATCATATAGCCACCCATTCATATTCATTCTGGTTTCATGGAGGACACAGTGTATTTCCCATCTCTTGAATAGTACTTGCCCATGTGATTTGCTTTGCCCAATGGGAAGAGATGTGAGCAGAATCTCAAAGTGTGTAAGCATGATTGGTTTGCCTTCTTGGGCATCTGACATCACTGTGACATCATCCCTAGGATAGCTAATGCCCATCTGCCTTCAACCCAAGCCCCAGAATGAACACTTGGATCAGATTATAATCCGTCCTACAGGCTACAGCCAAGTCAACAGAGTCCAGTCACGCTCACTCAAATACTAACTGACCTGTTATTTTGTGAGTGGGAAAAGCAAATACCCATGTTTAAGCCCCTGACTGGTGAGAATTTTTACACATAGCATCTTTTGTTTGTTTGCTTTGTTTTTTTTTTTGTTTTGTTTTTTTGGTTTTTTTTTGGACTAGGGTCTCACTCTGTAGCACAGGCTGGCCACAAATTCAGGGCAATTCTTCTGCTCAGCCTTACTAGTCCTAGGATTATAAGTGTGAACTGCCTGCCTAAATAGAACATTTAGGAAGTAATAGCTCTTCGACTGGATATGAAAGTTCAGGAAAAAGAGGCATTAAGAATGATTCTGGTAGGGCTAGAGAGATGACTCAGCAGTTAAGAGCATGTCCTGCCTTCCAGAGGCCTGGAGTTCAAATCCTAGCAACCATGTCAGTATCTGTAACTTCAGCTCCTGGGGGGAATTTCATGTCTCTGGCCTCTGTGGGCACCTGCATACACATACATGCATATAATGAAAAATAGATCTTAAAAAACAATGACTCTAGCTAGGCATTCTTCCACAGGTCTATAGGTACAGTTTTAGGAGGCAGAGGCAGCGGGATCATAGTTGTGAGTTGGAGGCAAGCCGGGGGTACAGACTGAAACCTTGTCTCAAAATAAAAACAAAAAAAAGATTTTTTTTTTTGGTCTTGAGCAAATACAGTAACATTTACTGGGATGGAGGAGTGAGTTTGGGAAGAAATGAAGAGCTCCAGTTTGGCTAACAAGTAGCTATTGGACACAGTTATACATAAGAGTTGAGGGCTGGATCTCAAGGCCTGTGGTTACCAGCAAAGGCATACTTTTAAAAGTCACAGGTTTGCATGAGACTACCTGGAGACTTGAGCAGAATACAAGATAGGACTCAGACTGGGACTAGGCTGCCCCACCATTTGGAGGTTGCGAAGAGACATGAGGCTAAACCAGGAGCATCGAGTAAGGCACAAGAAAAATGTGGAGATGTGAAAATAGAGCCAAGAGAGGGAACAGAGCTAAGGACGAGGGCGCAAGCAATAGCACCCCGCCATCTGTCTCCACACCGATGGGCTTCTAGTCCAGGGCAACCGGAAGCAGCATTGAAAACAGGCGGGTTCATGCTGACACTGCCAGAAAATAGTTCTCTATGTCGGTAAAGGTCAAAATCTCTATAGCCTCAGGACGTTCCTTACCTGTCTGACCTCATCCCCTCGTACAGTCTCCCATGCTCACTCTCTTAGTCACATTGGACTCCTTCGCATGAAATCTCCGCGCACTCTTGAGACTTTTGTACTGGTTGCTCCTGTCTGAAATGTGTGTCTCCCCACCGCACTCTTTTCTCTTCTTCACGCACGCACGTGTTCCAGCAGCACCTTCAGTGAGGACGAGCTTTCCTAGGCACCCACTTTGCAACTAACTGCAAACGCTTTCCCACAGCAGGCCTCTTGCCCGGGTCAGTGTTCGTTCTGCCGCGCTTGCTACCCAGACAGATCGTTTACATTTCCTGCCTGTCTGTTTCCTCCTTCTGGGATTTTTGTCTGTTCCCTTCACTCCTTAGCTTTATAAATGCTGCTGCTTGGATCTCTTTACGTGAAAGACTAATGAAAGACTAACTGTCAGCTGTGTCAAAGCTACTAAGAGGTTAAGATGAAGACAGACATGTGGCCCCCCAGTTTGTGAACAGGAATGTTGCTGGCAACTTCGGTAAGCTTGAAAAATCAGCCTAAACGGTGAAGCTGATCGAGTGGAAGGAAGCCTTTCAGGAGGCCTCGGACTCCGCTGGAGGTAAGTTTGTAGGGGTGGGCTCTCGGTCACGTGGTGTGGACCTTGCGAAGGATCAAGCCCGTCTTTCACACTCTGTGCAAAGTATTCTGAAGTGGTGGGTGTTCCTTGACGTAGATGTGGGTGAGTGCCAGGGTGTTGCTGCAGACTCTGAAGTTAAATGCATTCCGACCTTGCAGTTTTAGAAAAAAAGGTCAAAGGTGGATGAATTTTCTGGAGCTAAGAATGAAAAGTTTGAAGTCTCTATTTAATGCATTTGCCTAATCATGTCCTTAAAAGCATATCCATCACCAGCTGCTTAAAATCTGTAATTAAACTATTTTTGTATTTATTTATTTTTAAAGTTTTTAAAATTTATTTTTAATTTTATGTGTATGAGTGTTATACCTGCATATTTGTAAGTGCACCCATGTCGTGCAGTGGAGGAAAGAAAATGGTATTGGGTTCCCTGCAACTGGAATTGCAGATGGTTGTTAGACACCATGTGGGTGCTGGGACTTGAACCTGGGTCTTCGCAAGAACAGCTAATGTTCTTAACTGCTGAGCCATCTCTCCAGCCCTGGATTTACTTATTTTTATTTTATATGTATGAGAGTTTTGCCTGCATACATGTAGCTATGTGTACTATGTGAGTGCAGTGCTTAAGGAGATGAGAAAACCGTGTCAGATCCCCTGGAACTGAAGCTACAGACAGTTGTTAGCTGCCATGTGAATGCTGGGAACTAAACCTGGGTGTTCTGCAAGAGCAGTCAGTGCCTTAACCACTGAGTTATCTCTCCAGTCCCTGTAATTTTTTAACTTGCAAAAAAGTTTGAAGTGTGCAGATTCTATACCTAACTGCCATCTGCTTATAAATGACAATAAAATACTGATTCTACCCTTTAAAGAAACGAAAAAGCAAAAAAGAAAAGAAAACCAGATCTGAAATCAATTGGAGTGAATAGACATATCTTATTCTATTATATCTGGGCCATATTCCTTGAAACCCTCTTTAATATCAAAACAACTAGATTCTATATAAAAATGCCTTAAATGCACTCAATAAGGGAATTTTAGTTTATTCATTAAATAAGATCAAAACCAAAAGTCCCAAAACAACTGACATCAGGTTGGAGAGCACTGAGGAACAGCCAAATGGCACACAGGGTCACCTCCAAGGGTGATTATCTTTAGCATCTCTGATACAGAATCCTTAGACTAGCACCAGGTGAGGGGGCTGAATTGAAGTCAACCACTTTAGACCAGGACCAGCCTCTTGATTCCTGCCAAAAATAGACCAAACCCTCTCTGGAGGAAAGCAACTCTTAGTTTTCCAAGATTCGTATGAATTAAGAGCAAGAAAATATAAGGCCATAGCCAAAGATCCTCAAACACCATAGGCCATCATGAGGGAAAAACCACAGGAGCAGTGAGCTTTGCACCCTGTATAGGGACCACTCGTTAGCTCCAGTGTCTGTTCTCTATTTCCTCAGCATCACTGTGAGTTTTAAAGGTTAATAGCTACATTTCCCAGACTTCCATATACATTGGTGTGGTGTTGGGACTTGGTACCTTTGTTGTGTGACTATGAGCAGAAACAATGTGTGTTTTAAGCTCAGCTATCAAAAGGTAGGGAGCTGTTTCTATTCTCTGTCTCTGTCTCCCCACCCCCCAACACACACACACACCTCCAGTGCTGTGAAAAAGGTGGTGGGAGATGGTGAAATGATGAAGTGGTGTAGTAAGAGAGATGAGAGTTTGCTGACTAAGAGCTAGACACTCTAGATCAGTACTGAACCATCTACATGGGCAGAGAATACATGTCTGTCTTGTAACAGTCAGGTCTGTAGTCTAACAACAGATCCAGGAGCAATTCAAGTGCTATTGGTATTCTCAGGTTTAGAATATAGGATAGCTGTGAATGAAAATATATGGAATGAAGGTTAAAATTATGCAGAGAGACCAACAAAATTAAATGAACAGAAACGTCAGGAAAGACTTAAAAGTAACCAAATGGAATTTATAAAATGAACACACAAACATTTAATTATTAAAATGTTCTCAGTTGATAAGTGAAATAGCATTTTTGACAGACATATAAGTGCTTTTATTTTTATACTCTTTATTATAACCATTAAATTAAAAAAAACTTATTTATGGGGCTGGAGAGATGACTCAGTGGTTAAGAACACTGGCTGCTCTTGAAGAGGACCCAGATTTGAATCACAGCATCTACATGGTGACTAACAACTGTCCATAACTCCAGTTCCAGGGGATCCAACACCCTCTTCTGTCCTCTGAGGGCATTGCATAACACAGATGCACTAACATGCAGGCAATGCACTCATATATATAAAATAAAAATAATAAATTAAATATTTAAAAATTCATTTATTTATTTATTTAATGTGTTCATGTGTATGGGTATGTGCATGCCACAGCACACTTGTGGAGTCAGAGGACAATTTTAGAAAGTTGTTTCTCTCCTTCCACCTCGTGGACCCCAGAGATTGAACTTATGTCATCAGGTTTGGCAGCAGACATCTTTACCCACTGAACCATCTTACCACCCCAGCCTTTGCTTTTCTCAAAATTCAGATAGTTCTCATTTCTTGTTCTCAGTCTCTCTCTCTATCTGTCTCTGTCTCTGTCTCTCACACACACATACACACACATTAACACACATAAAGCTCTTGATTGTAACAATTTGATATAAAATTATCCAAATCACAAACATGGTTTAATTTGAAAAAGATTCAGTCTACACCACAGCGCACAGAGTAAGACAGGACAGCTCCCTTCACGCCTACTTCATTTTCACCGGACTCCTGCCAGCTACTAATGCTTGGCTTTCTGTTGTGTTACAATCCCCAGCTCCTGCCCATCTTTTTAAAATTTATGCCTCATCTGTGTGTGTGTGTGTGGTGTGTGGTGTGTGTGTGTGTGTGTGTATGTGTGTGTGTGTACATGTTGGTGCCTACGGAGACCAAAAGTTTGAGTTACAGGCTGTTGTGAGCTGCCTAATGTGGGTGCTGGGAACCAAACTTGCATTCTCTTCAAGAGCAGTACATGTTCTTAACCATGAGCCACCTCTCTAGCCCTACTGCCTGTTTTTTTTTTTTTTTGACATATCTTGACATAAACAAGAGGTTGTCCCACCCCAACATCTTTTTCTGCACAGAATTCAGAAATGAGTTGTTCTATAATATGGTGTCCGCATGTACCTTCCCTCCCCGACCTCAACACCACACTGAATAGGTGAACCTTTACTTATTGAACTACACACTTTATAATGGACATCTAAACGCTCTCAAAAATTCTCCTTCCTCCTCCTCCTCCTCCTCCTCCTCCTCCTCCTCCTCCTCCTCCTCCTCCTCCTCCTCCTCTCCTCCTCTTCTTCTTCTTCTTCTTCACTATTATGGCAACAAATACTTGGCAGGTACATGCTACCACACATGTGGGCTTATCTCTATGGAAAAATGTCTTTGATGAGGGACTTCTTTTGGATGATTCTCCTACCCAGTGCAGCTCTGGTTATGCCCTCCGTCAGCTGGCAGTGGGAATCTGAACTAAATTAGACTCAGGTTTCCTAAGACTCAATATTTAAAGATAGAATAGTTTAGGATTTTGGGCTCCAAGGGGCTCAGGCCTAAACTTTGATACCACTTAATCTAATCACAGTAGATTAAGCAGGGTTGTCAGTTAACCCAACCTGATAGTGATTTATGCATTGTTTCTGAGGGATAAATGTAATGTGGTTCTAAGAACTTGAAAACAAGTCTTTGAATCACAACAAATATTTATTGAACTCCAGCATCTCTTAGGGTTGAGGAGGTTTGCAGAGACCAAAGATAAGAAACTCATGATTAGGCATAGTGCACATGCCTGCAATTCTAGCACTTGGTAGGTAGAGGCAGGAGGATCATGGGAAATTTGAGGCTAGCCTGAACTACATAGGAAGACCCTATCCAAAACAATGGCTTAGTGGATAGTAACTCACATTAATTTTGTTAGGTATGATTGTGTCTATGTTTTTTTAAATTAAAAAAACAAAGCCCCCTGGGACTGGAGAGATGGCTCATCAATTAAGAACACTGGCTACTCTTGCAGAGGGCTCGGGTTCAATTCCTAGCACCCACATGGTGACTGACAACTGTCTGTAACTCCAGTTCCAGGGGATCTTATGCTGTCTTCTGAACATTGTGGGTATTGCACTACACGGATGCACTAGTACGCACATAAAATAAGAAAATGAAGTAAAAAAAAATAAATTTAAACATCATTTTACAGGCTAGAAAGATGACTGAAATGGGTAAAATACCATACCAGAGTGAGGACCTTAGTTGAGATTCCCAGAACCAATGTCAAAAGCTGGTTGTGGCAGCACGTACCTGTAATCTGAGCTCTGGAAAGTGGGGACGAAAGGGTGCCAGGAGCTGTCTGGTCAGCCATTCTAGTAAATCAGTCAGCGCCAGATCCAGCAAGTGATCCTCAATTAAAAATAAGGTGAAGAGTGCTCAAGGCAGACATCCTGACATCGACCTCTAACCTCCATAAATGCATAGATGAGCACACCCACATACATGGTACATACACACATAACACACACACACACACACACACAGAAGCAGAGCCTTTTTAAAATACATCCTAGTCAAGTGTTTACAGGTGATATTTCACAATGTTTGGATTTTGCTTTAAAATAGTTCAGGAAGGCAGAAAGAACTGAAATCTGCAAAGTGCTGGTGTTGATTAGAGTGATGATCATGTGGGCATCTGTGTATGTAGGCTCATTCCCTCTAATGAACAGAGGTATATTATAGATTCATTGGTTTCTCAATGTTTGTAAATATAAATAATATCATTCTCTTAGTTTTCCAGGAATACCAATAGGCACATAAATAATGACAATATATGAAAATTAAGATAATAGGCATGTAGAGGGACAGAAAAGGGTCCAGTATGCTTGGATGAGACTGAGCATGACTGAGGAGTGATGAGCCCAATGCTGATGTCGGGTTACCTGAGTCCAAACCCTAGCTCACTTAGTGTTCAGTTATGTGATTTAGGGTTTGTGACTGACCCTCTCATGCTTCAGGCTCTTGTACAATAAAAAGAATATAATTATAGTACTTACATGAGAAAATCTTTGCAAAATCCTGGCACTTGGCACAGGGGAGAAATTACAAAAGTTGGTATTATTTGTTACTGCTACTGATGGTTTTAAAAAGGCTTTCCAGGGGGCCTAGAGAGATGGCTTGGTGCTTAAGAGCACTTCTGCTCTCGAAGAGTGCATGGGCTCAGTTCCCAGCACCCACATGACAGTAAGTCCAGCTCCAGAGGATCTGTCTTCCATGAGCACCAGGCACATAAGGGGTACACATACACACACGCAGAAAAATAATAATCCACATAAAATAAAATAAATACATCTTTTAAGAAAGGCTCTTCAGAGATTTCTTTGAGGCAGAGATGTTTAAGAAAAGATCAGAAACAAACAGCAAAATCAAATTTAATCAAGGGAGGGGAGAGAGAGGAAGTTAATGTGATTTCTATAATTCTACTTGGAACAAGGGGTAGGTGATGGTATTATTAACTAATAGGGGAATGTAGACAAAAGGGGAATGATCACCTGCAAATTGTGTTTCTAGTAATGTAAACAAATGAGCAAAGACTTAGCCAACTGAATGACTTCAGAACAGGAGTTCCCAAGAATGAGACCGTAGAACACTCGTGAAAACTCACAGAAGGCAACAAATGTGAAAGATTCTAAAAGTACTTCAGGAGGACCTTTATCCAAAACAGGAAACACTAGAAATAGCATTATTTCAGATATTCAGCACTGGTGAGGCAGAGGCAGGCAAATCTCTGTGAGTTCAAGGTCAGCCTGATCTACATAGTGAGTTCCAGGCCAGTCAGGGCTACATACCGAACCTCAAGAAACAAACAAACAAAGCACAATTTTTTGGTTTTCACTTTGGATATCCTAAGAGCTTTCTTCTTTCCCAGACTCCTCAGTCTCTTCTAGAGTCAGGACTCTTGTTTGTTCAGTAAGTCCTTTGAAAGGGACAGGACTATTTCAAGAGAAAAATAATTTATCAGAATGCCTGTTTATTGGTCTATTTATGATCATAGCTATGTACATATTTATTTTAATGTTAGCATTTTCTCTTTAATTTTTGAAACAATTTCAAACTTACAGAAAAGAAAAAGAAACCTTTTCCTTCCCAACCATTTGAGAGTGGTTTCAGCCGCGTGTTCCCTCACTCCTGAATACTTCAGCTGCCTTCCTTTCAATCACAATAAAACCCTCAGAGACAGGAAATCAACACTGTTACATCACCACCATATAATCATGAAACCCCATTCAAATTTTACCAATCACCATCCACACATAATAGATCGAGTTCAGGGTGAGGCATCGCCTTCAACTGTATCTTTTTAATCACATTCAAGAAGAGCCTCACATCTCCTTGATCTTCAGCACTTGGAGATTACAGGTACTATCTATAGTGTTCTGCTAAGATCTCCCAATGTCTCCTCCTGACTAAGTTTAGGTTGAAGAGTTCATTCATAGGAAGGGCACAGAGGAGAACACAGGTGTGTTCTTTTCCTATTTCCTACCGAGTAGCCTATTGTTCTGATTTGTCCTGTTAGTGAGGACATTCATCTCTGGGGGTTTAAGATGCTGTTTCTCAGCCTCCTTCCCTCTAAACTTACTGTTTACTCTTTTATAACACAGTATTTTGAGGGAGAGATACTTTATTTTATTTTTTGGCACTGAACAGTGAGCCCAGGGCTTTGTAACATGCTGAGCAATTGCTCTACGACTGATTTTGTTTTCTGAGACAGTGGCTCACTATGTAGCCCACAGTGGCTTACTATGTACCTCATGCTGACTTGAGACTAGCAACCTTTCTGCCTCAGCCTCTTGATCGCTAGGAATAGAGGAGTAAGAGAGATATTTTAAGCCTATGTACATAAGTTTTTTCCTACCAAACTTTCAATTTATTCATTTATATCAGTATGGACTTACAACTTCCTATTTAATTTAATGGGCTATAATCTCATTCTTTCTAATGATGTTCAAATTTCCCTTGAATGAGTCAGTGGGGATATTGTCTTCAAGGTGACTTTTGTATCCTTTACTCCATCATTCTTGCTTTTTTTTTTTCTTTTGTTTTAGACAGGGTCTTCCTGTTTCCCCAGCTGGCCTGGAACTCACTATATAGACCAGTCTGTCCTCAGTCTCACAGAGATTCACCTGCCTCTGCCTCTCCTGGGTGCTGGGATTAAAGATGTATACTGCTAGCATAGTTCATTTTTTCATTTTAGGATTTTTATTATTTTTAATTATGTCTATGTGTGTGTATGTATTTGTGTGTGTGTGAGTCTGTGTCTGTGTGTGGGTATTTGCACATGAGTGCAGATGCCTATGGGAGGTCAGAGGCATGGAATCTCCTCGATCTAGAGGAATGATAAGCACTCAACATGGGTGCTGCCAAATGAACACAGGTCCACCACAAAATCAGTACATAGTCTTAACTGCTGAGACATCTCTCTAGTCCCTGTTACATCATTTTTGAGCATTTTGTACTTTCCAGCAAAACAAGATGTCCCAGGCACATGATTCTTGTTCGTGCTTTAACTCTGAGAATTAATCATTTCCCCATAAGCCCTGGTTCTTTTAGTGGAGAATGGTACTTGGAAGTCAAGATCTGGGCTATATGTGTGCACAGTGCTATTGGGTTTTCTGTGCTCCCAGGCTCTCTTTCAGTGCGAGAGGATAGGAACCATACTATGCATGTGATAAACACATCCTATTTATATTTGCTCCTATATATTTACTGGGACCTCTGAGTTCACACGGATACTTCTAATTGGAATCCAGCATCGTAGAGGTCACTCTGACTTTTCTCCCTTTTCATTCTGTTATTCTTTCCTCAGACAGTGAGAGGCCTTGGCATCCATTATCCCCAACGTGTTTATTCATTCAGTCTCTCCTTTGTATGTGACCAAACCTCCCTTGTTACCTCCCCTCGCTGCAGAGAGGCCTTCCTCCCTCACTTCAGTTCTGATGCCTTGACCTGGGTGACCCTGCTGAATGGAAGCTTTCCTCACCTCGCTGGAGCATCACTACCCTGTGCTGGTACTTGGTGCTTTTGCATGTACAAAAGCCCTTTATCTGTGTGGACTCACCTGACTCAACCACTGTCTATGTGGGTGCTTGTTATCCCTCTGAGGTACAGGATTCTAATATCCTGTGCCAGATAACCTTCCTTTGTGGATATTCCCATTTGGATTCTGAAGTCTTTTCATGTACCTGCTCCCATGAAAGTCCTTCCTCTAAAAATACTTTCTAATGCACAAGTCTGACTTGGCCCACCTCAGCACTGATATCCTTCCCCAGGCCACCTCTTTACCAAAGTGTACTCTTTACCATTCTTGAAAAAGAAGATATGTGAGAATACCCTCCTCATCATGGCTGGACTCACATACTGAGCTCTGGGTCACCAGGGTTGCTTCCTCCTACCTAGATCCCTACTTTGCCTGGCCCCACCTAAGGATTTTAAACAAATACTCAGGAAGAGAAGAGGAAATACTATATATCCATTTTAAATTAAATCATTCTTGTTAAGGCAGTGGTTTGGTCCTTTTATGGAATGTGATTTGGGTAAATCATTGATAGGCCTGCCTCTTTCTGCCTCCCACGTGGATGGCTTCCTCCTCCTCCTAAGTCATCCGGGCGGGGGTCACAGACCTTGAATGCTCCAGTCTCTTCTCCAACCCACTCCCAAGCTGTTCCCTTGATGTTCTTTCCCTGCCATGACCTCTGTACAATCTCTGAATTAAGCTAGGCCTCATGCCTTAGAGCTAGGTTCTCTGTGCTAATGGTCTCTAAGTATTGCAATGTTCTTTCCTCAGATGTCCCCAAGGCTCACTCTTGTGACTTCAAGTTTTTGGTCAAATGTCACTGTCTCAATGAAGCCTGCTTTGAAAAGTCCATTTAAAATTGTGACTGCCATCACCCTAATCCATTATCCTGTGCAATTTTCCATTACAGTTAATACTTTCTAACATAATACATCAGTACTAAGCATGTTTATTTTTTAAAATATTACTTTCATCATACCCACTAAATTGCAGGCCCACAGGGACAGAGATTGTTAATTTTGCTCATTATGTAATAAGTATTTGGTGAATAGGGACAGTCATTCCCTGAAACAGTTTAGATTCCCAAACTAAATTAATTCTGCCATCTAGTGTTCATGTAAGGTTGTGCTCATTAATCCAGAGACTGACTTGCAGTCAACAAATTGCTGTGGGTCAATCAATTCTGTTACCATGCTTTTAAAAAAATATTCTATTTATTATTTTTATTTTATATGTATCAATCTATTTCCTGCATATGTGTAAGCACACCTGTGTCGAACAGTGCCCACAGAGTTCAGAAGATGGCATTGGATCCCCTGGAACTGGAGTTACTGGCTGTAAGCCTCCATGTGGGTGCCGGGAATCAAACTTGAGTCCTCTGCAAAAGCAGCCAGTGCTCTTAACCCCTGAGCTATCTCTCCAGCTGTCCTGTTTTGTTTTTTAAACTTCCCTTAGAGTTATTGTAAAAACTGTATGTTTACAGATATTAAACATTCATGGGACATTCTGACTCAGAAACTGCATCCTCTTCCCCTTTGAGCTGCCTGTTTTTCCAGAATTCTTTTGATGGTAAAAGTATCATACAGGCCACATGTTTTTTAACTTTGAGGTAATTCCAAACCTCTTAAACAAACAAACCAACCCAGACACCTCAGCCTAGTAATAGTTTTGCTGTTGGTAGTCCTTTTCTCTAGAATATCAAAATACAAATGCCGTGGTTCGAACATTCCCATCAAAAATGTGAAAATTTAACCCTTATTGTGAGGTATGAAAAGAGTGAAGGATTGGAGAGACCTCTCAGTGGGCACAGTGCTTTCTAAGCAAGAGAACTTGCATTTGGACTCCTAGCACCCACATAAGAGCCAGGCGGGTGGTATATATCTGTAATCCCAGTGCTAGGGTATGAGGGGACACAGGGGACTCACTGGCCAGCAATCAAAACAGCAAGATCAGGTTCAGTGAGACACCCTGTCTCAAAAAATAAGATGGAGAGCCAGGTGTGATGGTATATATCTTTATTCCTAGCAGCTCTGTGAGTCTGAACTAGCCTGGTCTACATAAGCCAGTTCTAGGTCAGCTGGGAAAAAAGGTAGAGAGCAATGTGTGGATTTCTGTTCTGCACATGTATGCACACAGGTGAATGTAACACCCATTCTTCCCTCACCCATGCATATATATCACACACAGACACACACACACCAGAGTGGTGCTGGAGCCCACCGACAGAAATCGGACTGTACCCGAAGCAGGGAGTGAGGATGAGAAAAAAGAGAAAGAGAAAGAAGAGAGAGAGAGAGAGAGAGAGAGAAAGAGAGAGAGAGAGAGAGAGAGAGAGAGAGAGACAATAGGACAAACTCAGGAGGACTGTCAGTCACACTGAAGCAGCTTGCCTTTATTAAGTCTCCCCTATTTATATTGTAAAGTAAGCAAAACAATACTAACACAGGCAAAATAACTCAAGATATGATTGGCTTCCTTCAAAGATCTTCATGTGACCTCAGTCTTAGGTGAAAAATAAACTTCTCCTCAGGTGTAAATCAATTTTGCCTAAAGAAAACTCCTGCTTCCAACAGCACTTCTGTGCACGAGATTGACTTCTGCCTAACCCAAAACTAGGGCATAGTTCAAGGCAGGCACATGGCCCCCGACAGAGTGGAAACCTTAACTGTGGTATTTGGATATCAAAAATTTTGATTATTTTTATTTATGTGTATGAGTTGCCTGCATGTATGTAAGCATTCCTGTGTCATGCAACACCCACACAGGTCAGAGGAGGGCATCAGATACCCTTGGAACTAGAGTTCTGGCTGGTTGTTATCGGCCATGTGAAATGCAACCCGGTCCTCTGCAAGAGCAGCCCGTGCTCATGACTGCTGAGCCCTCACTCCAGCCCCCTCTTCTAAGTGTTTGCTTGATTATATTGTACTGGAGGTTGAAATCAAGGCCTTGTACAAGCTAGAGAAGTAGCACTCTACCACCAAGCTACACCCTTTGTATGGACTTAAATTTCCTGAAGTTCAAGGTTATTTGGGAAAGAGAAATGCCATTCTCTATCTTATCATTGACAGAGTTTTTCTGATATGTGATTTGAGGATTATTTGCTTTAGAGTCATCTGGACAGATCCCTAACCTTACTCTGTACTACAGCAGAAATTTCTAGCAAGGCTAAGGAATTTACTAACAATCTCCTAGATGATTTTTATATGTGCTTAAGTTTGGAAACCATTGTCTTAGGGGGATAATTTTTAAAAGTAAAGCCCCAGCATCATTTAGGTAGTCAAATTCTTTCCTATTACAGACTACAGATCAGAACTTCACAGAGTAGCATGCAAAAACCTAATTATAAGACCAAATGTAATTTTAGAAGACTAATAATTAACAAGTCTATTAACAAGATTGTATGTCTTTTGTTGTAAATTACACGTGTGAAATGTCTCAATGAATTATATGTGTGAGGTATCTCAAATAGTTCTTTGGTGGATGCTGTTTAATCCTGACTTGCTTTCCATAATTACCTGGCTGTTTAAAGTTTTTACTGTGCAAACCACACATTAGTCTCAAGTAACCCCGGAGGCATTCTCTGAACAAGCCTTATTTCCTGCATAAAAGGAAGTGGGCTTAAAATGAACTGAGTTGTTTAGTTGTACAAAAGTTAGTGGTTACTGGGTTAGAGATGTAGCTTAGCCGGTAGAGTGCTTGCTTAAGATTCATGAAGCTCTGGGTCAGAGCCCCAGCACCATAGAAGATGAGACGTGGTGGGTGGCAGGTGCCTGTTATCCCAGCACTAGGGAGGTAGGGACAGGAGGATCAGAAGTTCACGTTCATCCTGAATTAAATAGCAAGTTTAAGATCAGCCTTGGCTACAAGAGACTGTCTCAAAAATAAAACAAAACAAATTTATAAAAAGACTGGTTATCAGCTTTAGAGATGTTTAAAATAGTAAATATTGTCATGTATTTGAATGAGCGGGTATGCAGTGTCCTAAAGCTATAGGGGTTTTAAGTCATTCTAGTTTTAGAATTTGACCAAACTACTTCTTAACACAATTGGTCAACAGTCTGGTTGTTTTTGTGTTGAGATAGGGCCTCACTATGTAGCCCTGGCTGGCCTCAATCTCACAGAGAGCTGCCTGCCTCTTCTCCTGAGTTCAGGGATCAAAGGCATGTATCACCAGGCTGACTGATTTTGTTTGTTTTTTAACTGGCTGAGCCTGGCAATGATTATTTGCCTTTCTTAGATATTGTATTTGCCTCTAGAGGTCACTTTACAGACGCAGTTTAGATAACAACAAAGAAGAAAATAATTTTCTGATAACACCACACCCAGATAATTCAGATACCAAGTAGAATTTTTTTACTGAAATTATGTGGTTCAGCTGGGCTGGTGGGTAACTCCTCTTGTTACATCATATAATAACCATTCTTTCTCATACTTTGTCAGTTGTCTTTATCTTCTTTCCTTTCTCATAATAAATTTCAGTTTAACCAAGAAGCTCACTGACTTTGAAAGTCTCTCTCTCCTTTCCTCTCTCTTTTTCTATCTTTTTGACACAGGGATTCACTATGTAGTCCTGGCTGGCCTGGAACTCCCTGTATATACCAAGTTGGCCTCAAATTTACAAGACTCCTTCTCCCTGTGCCTTATGAATGCTGGAATTATGGATATGTGTCATCCCCACCTGCTCCAACGTTTTCATTACTTACAGCCAAGTTGAATGATCCTTGTGTTAGCCAAGTAAAAAAGAGAGATAAAGAGGATAAAAACACCCATAACACAACTGGGAACCGTTCACACAATGTAAAAACTGGTTCTAAACCATCTTTCTCAAAAACTAAAGATCTCTTTGAGAGGAAGACTGGTGAATAAAGAAGCTAAGGAGAGGCTGGGGTGGTGGCACACGCCTTTAACCCCAGCACTTGGGAGGTAGAGGCAGGCAGATCTCTGTGAGATCGAGGTCAGAATCTAAGGGGAGAGCTCTCATGGAAAGATCATAACACTAAAGATAATTCTGTGAAACTGTAATACAGACCCATCTGATACAACTTTTATCTTTCAAGAAATCATGGAAAAATCTAGTACTTTTAGATTAAAATAACCTAACTTCATTCTCGTTATCATATTTGAATTTTTTTTTTAAGGTCTACATTCTTTTTTTTCTAATTTAGTTTTTTATTTTAAGGGTATGTTTGCCTGCCTGTGTGTGAGTGCACCTGTGTAGTGCAGTGCTCACGAAGGACAGAAGAGGGCGCTACAGACAATTGTTAGCCACCAAGTGAATTCAAATGGGTCTTCTTAAAGAATAGCCTGTGTTCCTAACTGCTGACCCACCTCTCCAGCCCCACCATATTTGGATTTTCTTACCGTGTCTGGATTTGGTTCAATGTATCTGGAGAATCAGGAAGCTAAGAATTTTCACTCAGTGTCTCATACTTTTTGAAAAAAATTTTGATTTATTTTTATGTGTATGAGTGTTTTGCCTGCATTTATATAAGTGCATACAATGTCCTTGAAGGCCAGAAGAAGGCATAGGATTCCCTGAAGCTAGAATTATGGATGGTTGTTGGCTGCTATGTGGGTGCTGGGTACCAAACCAGAATCCCGTGCAAGAGCATCCAATGCTCCTAACCGCTGAGCCATCTCTCCAGTTCCAGCATCTCAAACTCTTTGGATGACAGTGGAGTGGATTGCCGGGGTTAATGGCTAGATTTGGGGGATTACTGGTGATTTTGCAGTTTTCTCTGTGTATATGACTAACTTCTTATAACATAGAGAAACAAAAAAGGCTGTGTCAAGGTGGAGAACATAGGTGAAGTGATAAGAGGAGCAGAGGCTAGCCCTCACCAGTCACATCCCCAACTGTGTGAGCTTCACTTTCCAACAGAAGAGACTGAAGAAGCTATTCAAAGCCCCTTTCAAAACCTTGCTCTCAAACAGAAATGCTAATCAGTTGTGAACATAATTAACCAGTGTACCCTTTCTTTCAAATTTTATTTTGTGTGTGCATGTGGAGGCCAGACAAGGGGTGGAGCATGTTTCTCAATCGCTTCTCTTATTTTTAGACAGGGTCTTTCACTGAACCTGAAACTCACTGATTTGGATAGGCTGTGGCCTCTCCAGTCCTGGGATGACTGCCACTCCTGGCTTCTTACTTGGGATCTGATCTCAGGTCCTCATAAAGTGTATCTTTATTATTTTTTTTTTTTTTTAAGGATAAAGACCGTTTTCCTTTGTGATATGTAAGAAAAATGGTAGTCATAAATAATAGCAAGTCCAACTTTTAGGCCAGGTAAGATCTAATCAATTGGTAACATCCAAGAGTCCAGAAAAACGGTTTCACGTCTACTGCCCACCAGTCTACCGGAAAACCCTGTTAATGGCACAATTTCAGATTTCCCAGATTTGTGAGTTAGCACCCCTTTGCTGGGGTTAAAACCAGAAGCTTCGGGAAGGGCTGGGAAGGTTATGATTTGAGGAAACTAAGGCGCCGGCATAGGGGTTTTCCAAGGTCACTGACGGCATATGGTGCAGAAGTAAAACTGCCCCAAATCCCCCCATGTGGTCGTCACTCGAGGCTCGGGTTAACCGCGTGTGAAGCCCCGACGGGTACCATCCCTGCCACAGACCCCCAAGGCGCGCGCGTACCGAAGGGTCGGAGGACCAAGAGCTGGCGCAGCGAAGGCCCCTCCCGGGCAGCGTTGATGGGCGTCGCCCTCAGCCAATGGGCGCGCCATAGGCGGGCCTGGGTGGGCCGTGGGGCGGGATTTCCCGCGCGGCGGCGGCGGCGGCGGGGCGCAGGGCAGGGGTGGCGGCGGCGCGGGCGAGCGAGAGGGCGGGCCGGGTCAGCTGCTACAGGCGGGCCCGTGCGTTGCTGTGGGCGGCTGCCGAGAGTCCTGCCGCAGCCCTGCGTTCGCCACGATGCCGGGGATCGACAAGCTGCCCATCGAAGAGACGCTGGAGGACAGCCCGCAGGTGAGGCGCGGGCGGCGGGCCGCGGGGGGCTGGGGCAGCCGCCCGGCCCAGGTGGGCGCCGCCGCCCGAGGGGGTCCGCCCGGCCGCCGCGACCCACTCGAGGCCCGCGTGGGCCCGCGGCGCTGCCCGAGCGGCTGGCGTCGTCCGGTGCGGCCTGGCGCCCGCTTCCTGCGGCTTCCTCCGCGGGGGCCTGCGGTGGTCAGTCCGACAGTGGGTTCTCGGAGGAAACCGGGCCGGGCTGTGACGGGCGTGGAGGCCCGCCCCGCCGGGGAGGGATGGCTTGGGTTCGCGGGAGGGAGCTGCGAGGCCGCGCGCGCATCGGTGGGCGCGGAGCCTGCGCGCCTGCTCCCCGCCGCGTGTCCGGGTCGCGGCCCGCGGCTGTCACTCGAGCCGTGCTGCCTGCGTGACGGACGGCGCTTTGGCCTCCGCCGCTGCGCCTCTGGCTGCGGACTTGGCCCCAACCAACTCATCAAAATAAGAGCCCTGCGTTTTGTGTTTGAGGCTGATGCTGCTGTGGTTGCTCTAGCTTAAGACAGTGTGGAAGAATGTAAGCTTTTGGTACTTTTTTTCAGTACTGAATGAAGGCAGTTGTATTTTAAAAGGTGTTGGCGGGGCTCTAACTGACGTAAACTTCATCCCTATGCCAGCTTTACACAGGAAGCGATGTAAAATGATGTTGCTGATTGGTTTCTGAAATAGTGCTTACTGAGAAATGCATATTTCATTGTATCTTTATAGTTTAATAAGCCCCTCCCCCAATAAAAAAGAAAACAGAGAGGGTAGAGCCCCCTTTCCTGGATGGCACGGCTGCCATGCACTTGCGCCAGCTTTGATTGCCAAGTTGAAATTGGGCTCTGATTGTAGAATTGATTTGCTGTTTTTTCGTGCTGAAAGCTATCATCACAAGCCACTTGCTTGCTGGTACTGTACTCTTATCAGCTTATTCTGACAAAGAGGAACCCGCCTCTTGGCTATTTCATAGCCAATTTAAATTTTGCTGGATGATTTCCTCCATAAAAAGTCTTAAGCTATATTCCTTTCAGGTGATTTGCAACAGTTTTGGTCAGATGAATTTTGTCATTTTACTTAAAAAAAAAAAATGACTCAGTAAGCTGCCTTAACTTCTTTTACTTAGCCTTCTTTATAAAGTTTTTTTTATTTATTGTTTTTATTTTATTTGTATGAATGTGTTGCTTTCACGTATGTCTAAGTGCACCCCTGTTGTGCAAATGTCCGCAGAGGTCAGAAGAGGACTTCAGATCCCCTGGAGCTGAAGTTATGAGTGGTTGTTAGCCAACATGTGGGTGCTGGGAATCGAACCCAGGTCCTCTGCAAGAGCAACCAGTGCTTTTAACCACTGAGCCATATCTCCAGCCCCCTAGCCTGTTCTTAATAGTCCTTAAAGATTCTAAACAGAATGGATTGTATGGTGTCCTATGCATGACTTTTGAGTCAGAGATAACCTGAACTCTTCATGTAGTTTGAGTGTTAAGGGTGTATGTCTCTTGGCTTTTGAGTCAGTCATATTCTGTAGCTCTGGCTGGTCTTGAACATGAGATCTTTCTGCATCTGTCTTCTAAGTGCTGATTGCAGGCTTGAACCACAAGTACTTTCAGTTGTCATGTTTTATAATTTATAATTTATTATTATTATTTTGGGTGCTTGGGACTGAATCCAGGGCCTTGAACTTGCTATAAAAACACTCTGCCACTGAGTTAAATCCTCACTGCTGGTTTTGTGGGGTGTGTGTGTGTGGTGTGCATGTGTTTACATTCAGTTGTATGCGTGTGGAGGCCCAAAGTTGATGTGTGTTACCTCTCTTCATTGGTCTCAATTTTATTTGTTGAGGCAGGGTCTTTTCCTGAACCTGGAGTTGGCCAGTTCATCTAGTTCAGCTAGCCCTGGGGATCCGGTCTCTGCTTCCTGAGTGTTGAGATTACATGTAGCTCCCAAGCCTCCTGGGCTTTCACCTGGGTTCTGGGAACTCTGGTTCTCAAGCTTTTGGGGCACGTGCTTTATCTGCTGAGCTGTCTTCCCAGCCCTGTTGTTTTTGACAAACATTTCTCAGTAAGTACCAGTTTTACATGATGGGTGTGTGTGGGAATGTGGGGTGTGTGTGTGTGTGTGTGTGTGTGTGTGTGTGTGTGTGTGCATGCTCATGTATATGCATGCATGTGGAAGCTAGAGGATGACCTCAGGTGTTGTTCCTCCTTAGGCTTCATCTACCTTGTTTTTTGCGACTAGGATTTCTCATGGGACCAAATAGGCTAGGCTGGCTTGGGGACCTTGCCAGTACTGGGATTACTATACTTGACACCATACCTAGCTTTTTACATGTGTTTGGGATTGAACTCAGGTCCTCATGCTTGTGGCATGCACTTTACCAATGGAGTGATCTCTCCAGCACCAGTTTATAGTTGTGTTTGTGTATGTGAAAGGGAGAGGCTCATGTGTGTGTAAGGTGCATGCATCTGTTCTTGTACATGTGGAGGCCAGTGGAGGATATTGTGAGTCTTCCTCTATTCTTTGTCTTGTTTCTTGAGACAGGGTTTTTCACTGAACTTGAAGCTTGCCATTTTAGCTAGGCAGACTAGTCAGTAAGCTGGGATCCACCTGTCTCTGCTTCCCAATACCCAGATTATAGGCATGCACAGCTTTTATGTGGGTGCTGGGGACTTGAACTCAGGTCCTCTTGCTTTTGTAACAAGTGCTTTTACCCACCCACCCAGCATATCTTTAACTTCTCATTTTTTTAGTAATAAAAAAGTGCCTTTTAAGTTGTATGTGTGTGTATGTTGGGAGCGTGTACATGCCATGGTGAACATGTGGAGGTCAGAGGACAACTTTACAGAGTTGGCTGTCTCCCTCCGATTTTAGGTGGGATTGAGCTCAGGTCACAAGGCCTACGCAGCAAATGCCTTTACCCATTTTGAGCCATCTTGCTAGCCCCTTACAATAATTTTTAGTAAAATAAAAAAATTAAAATAATAGCTTTTCATTTTCTAGCAACAGTAAATTTGAACTAGAGAATATTTGGGAAAATTTTATTGGACAACTGGGTTTTAGGAAGGCAGCACGTTTGTAGGAAGGTAAGATGCATAATTCTTAGAACCTACGGGCAAGATGGAAAGCATTGTTATGGGTGAATGAATAAGAATTTTATGTATTGAGTATTTTCCCACTCAATTTCTCTGAACCTCAGTTATTGTAAATAGTTTCCAAAATATTTTTTGACCTTGATTATAAAAATAGTAATTGCTTGCCTCAAGAAAAATTGAAAGATGCAGAAAATCTCTCTCTCTGTCTCTCAGTATTATAACTTAAAAATCTGAATTTAATGTCTCAACACTGTGCATTTTGTTAACTGAAATTTTTTAAAAACCATTTTTATTAGCATATATTAATTATACATAATGGGTTTCATTATGACATTTCCATACATATTCGTAATATTTTTCCATCATATTTGCTCCCTTCTTACTCTTTCTTGTTCCCCTTCCACTGATCTCCTCCTTCTTCCCAGTAAGTCTTTTATGGTTTTTTTTTTTAATCTTTTTTTTTCTTTTTAGAGGAAATCTTGTGTTGCTCAAGCTAGCTTGAGAGATCCTCTAGAATCCTTGGAGCTTGTTCTCAGCTTCGTTCTTTGCGAGTTTTCCTAAAGTTTTGCTCCTAGAAATAAGATTGGAAGTGATGCTTTGGGGCATACATTCTTCTCAGTTTTTGCTTTTGGACAGGGTCTCCCTATTAGCCCTAGCTGGCCTGGAACTCACTATGTAGACCAGGTTGGCTTTGAACTTGAGATATCCGTCTGCCTCTGAGTGCTAGAACCACTAAAGGTTTTAGTGCACCACCACACCACACTTGGTTTTGACTATTTTATTTGGAATATAGTCCAATAACTAGAATAACAAAGAATACCAAAACTTTCAAAGTTCCTATTATACATTTTAAAAATTGGTTCATTTGATTCTTATGAAAAGTGTTTTATGGGCCCGATGTGGTAACGCGCGCCTTTAATACCAGCGCTCAGGAGGCAGAGGAAGGTTGATCTCTGTGAGTTCAAGACCAGCCTGGTCTACTTATCGAGTTCCAGGTCAGCTAGGGCTACAGGGAGACCCTGTCTCCAAATCCAAAAGACCAAAAAAAAAAAAAAGAGTTTTATGGGAAAAAACGCTCCAGTTCTGCCATACCTTGCACAAATGTGGGGGAAACCTGGAAGAGATCTTGGGTCATCCCTCTGTTTATCCTGGAACAGAAGGGTGAAGCGGGTATTGGGCACTTCTCACAAAATTTCTAGTGAACAGAAGATGCCTATTTTAAAAAACAACAAAACAGAAGTATCTTAAAAAAAAAAAAAAAAGGCTGGAGGGTACAGGTCAGAGGTAGACTACCTTCTGGGGTAACAGAGTCAAGGCTCAAGGCTGTTGTTTCAGTCCCCAGTGCTATAGCCCTTCCAGCGCCCTCCAACCCCAAGTGGCCTGTCATTTGTTAAGCAGAAAAGTTAGAGCTTGGAAGTAATGGGAATTATCATGAATTACTTTTTAAAAGATTTTTCTTCATTTTTGGGGACTAAACTAAGGTGTATCTCTAGTCCTCTTTTCTTATTTTTGATTTATAGTAACAAGGTACAAGGAATTTGCAAAATTCAAATGCAGCTGATTTAATATAAAGATCTTTAGAATTATGTTGCCCAGAACACAGTACTCTGCAAATATCTGAAGAAGAAATTTTTAAGTCTCTACTAGGACATGCCTTGTCCATATTTGTATATTGTTTTGAAAATAAGAATCTCAGTGAATCTTGTTAATTTATAAAAACAGATGTGAACTTTCAAAAGTAATTGAAAACCTCTTCTCTCTCAGAGTCTAATATAGTCTAGTCTGGCTTCCAATTTGCTGTGTAGCTGCAGCTTAAATTCCTGATCTTCCTGCCTCCAAATGCAGGAATTGCAGGCATTATATACCATGCCTGTTTTTTGTTTGTTTTAAAAGACAGGGTTTTACTCTGTCCCCTAGACTGACTTCAAACTCATAGTAGTCCTCTTGCCTCTGTCTTCCAAGTGGTGAGATCACAGGAATGAATCTCCATGCCCACATCTCCTTTCTGATAGGACTAGGGAGAAAAGGAATAGAACACTAGCGTGAAAAAGACTGTCAGTCTAGCCTCGTGGTGGTGCATGTCTGAAGTCTTAGCTACCAAGAGGTTAAGAAAGAATGATAAGGACTTTTAAAAAAGGCTTTGTTGAAGTAGAGGATTGAAAATAAAGACTCCATAATCTTGTCTTTTTCTCTTTTTAGTCCTAATTGGCTTAACTTCCTGTTCTGAGTATAGGAAGTTACTGAATAAAAATACAAAGTCTAGCCAAGTGTGATGGTTCACATCTGTTATCTCAGTACTTCAGAGGCTGAAGCAGGAGGATCACTGGGAGTTTGAGGCCAGATTGGGTATTCAGTGAGTTCCAGGCCAGCCTCTAGTATCTCAAAACAAACTGTGTGTGTGTGTGTGTAGAGTGTCCTTCTTTAGACTTTAAGCTTCAGTTATCTGTCTGTCTATTTAAATATTTTTGGTCTTTTTGAGACAGAGTCTCCCTGTAACCCCAGCTGGCCTGGAACTCACTATATAGACCAGGCTAGCCTTGAACTCACAGGGATCCACCTGCCTCTGTCTCCTGAGTGCTGGGATTAAAGGTGTGCATCACCACTCTCAGCTGCTTTTTTTAAAATGTGGTGCCTCTATGTGGTTCTTGATTTTAGTTTTAATTACAAAATTATTAATTCATAGAAGCACACATTTTTTATTCCTTCTGAAGTTTATGTGGCTTTGTTTTTAAATTTTTCTTCAGATTTTGTTTTTGTTTTTAATTTTTAAATATTGAATCATTGTGTACTTCATAGAGAACATCTCAGTCAATCTTACCATGTTTACACCCCCTTCCTCACTAGCACCCCTTCATAGCCTCTCAACTGGATCCATACATTCTTTCATCCATTTTATGGTCTGTTGTGTCAGGTTAGTGTCCCCGAATGTTCCTCACTGTGTAACTTCTTTATTGAAGTGAAATTGAGAACAAAATCCTCCTGACTTCTTGGCATTACTATCATGGAATTTAAAATACATCAAAACACAGTTACTAGAACTCTGTTACCTTAGAGTTTTTGCTTTTTTAGAAAAGAAATGTTTCTTCATCTGATTTATATACTGATGAATGTAAACTTTAAAATTTTATTTCACAGACAAGGTCTTTACTGGGTGTTTTTGAAGAAGATGCTACCGCTATTTCCAACTATATGAACCAGTTGTATCAAGCTATGCACAGGATTTACGATGCACAGGTACAAAGCTAAAGTTCAACAGAATACTGTTAAAAAGTGAATTGCTAAGCCCCGTGAGGGTAGAGATAGCATCTGTGTGGTTTCCTGGTATCTACTTAGCCCTCTCTTGAGCCTAGTAATGTTTGTTTAGAGGATGAAGAACACTAAGTGTATTCTATTACAGAACCCACATTTCAGTTTTGGTTTGTAGCACTAAAGAAGTGACTAGATTAAAGCAGCTGTCTGTCTCCTTCCTTCAAACACAGTGAGAGCTTTCTTACTGAAACTCACTGACATTAAATTGACTGAAGACCCCATGTTGTCATGAGTGTTTCCTTCCGTTTTTGAGTAAAGGCTTTGAAAGTAGTGAGTGGCTCTGGGGTGCGTGGAGATGAATTTAGAAGGCCATGACTGCATTTCTTTTTCCTTGCAGAATAGACACGAAACTTGAGGTGGTGTTTCCGTAATGTATAAGCTTTTTTTTTGAGACAGAGCCTCCCCGCAGCTCCAACTAGCCTGGAACTCACTGTGTAAAACAGGCTGGTCTCAATCTCACAGAGATCCACCTGCCTTTGCCTCACAAGTGCTGGGATCTAAGGTATGTGCCACCTGACCTTAATTAGTAAGCTTTAAAACAACCTAGGTTTTATTGAAATATTTTCTTTTGGATTAGTTAAGAATATATGTTTTTGTTTTCTTTCTCATTTTCTTTTCTTTCTGGATTCATGTTTTCTTATGTACCTAAAAATTTTTTAAATTTTCCTTTGAGATAGGGCTGTTAAGGCTTAATTTTTGACCACAGATGTTTATAATTAATAAGTGAAGTATTTTATCATGACTGAAAAAAAACTGAATAAAAAAAACCTTTCATATGGCTACGTTGCTGGGTTATGACCTACATTAAGCACATTTTTGTTGTATGTTATTGAATGCTTATAGTATGGTAATATACCCTCTAGAAAGAAGAACAATCAGTCATTCACATGAAATCTCTAAAAATTTTACTGAGGTTATGTAGTTTCTTCTAGCTTTAAAAATATGTAATGTTCAGTTTTCATTAGGAAATAAAAAAGTTAAAAAGCATATATCTGAAGCTGGGTATGATGGTACATACTGTAATCCCTTGGAGGTAGAGGCAGGAGGATCAGGAGTTCAAGGTCATTCTCATCTACATAGCAAATTTGAGGTCAGCCTGGGCTGCATAAGACCCTGTCTCAAAAAAAAGATGAAAAGAAGCAGCGTGTATCTGGAACATTGCTGAATTCTTAAATAGTGTCTCTTTTGGCTTGAGTTTTCCTTTGAAATACTTTTAATGGAGGCTTCCTTTCCACTGATGAGGATTTAAAAATATAGAGAGAATAAAGTGACACTAAGTGAAGGTAGCCTAGATACCATCATTTGAAACACTTTTCTTAATCAACAATATGGTGCTCATTTGAATGCTAATCTTTTTCCTTAGAATGAATTAAGTGCGGCAACACATCTGACTTCAAAACTTTTAAAAGAGTATGAAAAACAGGTAAATATATCAAAGTTTAATTAACTTATTTTTATTTTATGTGTATGAATTTTTTGTTGCATGTTTGTAAGGGCATCATGTACATGCATTGCCTATGGAGGCCAGAAGAGGATGTTGGGTACCGTGGAACCAGAGTTATTAGCTGGTACATAGGTCCTGAGAACTGAACCTGGGTCCTGTGCAAGAACAGCCTATGCTCTCAAACCGTAGAGCCATCTCTTCAGCCCCCATGTATCAAGGTTTAAAGCATGATTTAACGTGTTGTAATCATGTAGTATCTGTACAGATAAGACTTTTTCCATCAAGACTCTTTAAGCTTTTTATTTTATTTTATTTTTGAGCAAAGTCTCATGCTGTAGACCAGGCTGCTCTCAAACTCATGATCCTTCTGCCTTGGCCTTCTGAGTGCTGTGATTACAGTCATCATCACCATGCATGGTATCTTGGGCTTTCTTGATTTATTTTACTACTGCTCTTATATTGAGATAATGTTGAGGATTTAATGTTAGAACACTGGTAATCTACTTTTCCAGATTTCTTCTTTTTATTAAGAAAGAAACTAAGGCTTGCTTAAGGTTACAAGTTACTTATTGAAGGAACTCAACCTAAAAGCCAAATCTTTGAACTCCCAGTATGGAGTACATTCTAGTATACCACATTTAATTGATTTTTAAACCAACATTTGTTTATTAATTATAAAAATTATTTTATTAAAAGAATATTTTTCAATCTTGTTCAAAACTTTAGATGTTTTCTAATATTTCTTGAAAACATAGATTTTGATGTTATTCACAAAAAAAACATGGTATGGAACCTTTATGTCATCTGTGTTTCTCACTTTTCAGCGTTTTCCATTGGGGGGTGATGATGAAGTTATGAGTTCTACTTTACAGCAGTTTTCAAAGGTTATAGATGAGGTAAGTGTTATTTTGCTTGAATAGGTTGTCTTATAACTAAGTTACTTAAGTTATTAAGCTTTTACTGGGAACTTAAAACACTTTTTTTATTTTATGTGTATGAGTATATTGCCTGTATATATGTAAGTGCATCTGTGACGTGCAGTGTTTGAGGAGGACAGAAGAGGACGTCAGATCCTCTGGAACTGGAGTTATGTGTGCTTGTTAGCTGCCATCTGGGTGCTGGGATTTGAACCTGGTTCTTCTTTAAGTAAAACCAGTGCTCTTAACCCTGAGCCATCTGTCTAGCCCCTTATTGTAACCTTTATACTTTTTAAAATTACACTTTATTTTGTGGGTAGGTGTGGGTAGATGGGGGCCGTGGTGTATGTGTGGAGGTTAAAGGACAACTTTCAGGAGTCAGTTCTGTCCTTTCACTATGTAGGGTTTTGGGGCCAAACTCAGGTCATTAGGCAAAGCAGGTGCCTACACCCACTGAGACACCTCTCAAGCCCTTATTGGAAACTTCTATAGTTAGTTAAGTTTATGAGTAATGTTTTATTATAAAGATTAGTATTAAAAGACAATATTTGCACATCTTGGCTGTTTCATAAAAACAGTATTTTCTTATCTGATTAAAACAAGTTATTTTTTGTGAATTTATGTGAAAACGCTCATATATGGGCTATATCTATTTCTAATCCTTTTATCATTCAATCTTTTCATTGTATTATTTGACATAGGTAGAGAGAAGAAAGTGAAGCTGTGAGCTATAGTTAGGCCCTTTGTGGTTTCTCTTTTGCCATCAAATAACATTTTGCTGTTTAGTCCTTTTTAATCTTTCCAAATTAGCCCTTACTTTCTCAAACCATCACTCACAACAAATCATAAAACAGCAACCACATGATGACCTAGAAGTTAGAAGAAAAACAGTAATGAGAGAGGTATGGACAGTTCATAACTGTTCTCTACTCTTGCAGTGAAAGCTCTGTGTGTGTGTGTGTGTGTGTGTGCTCATGTTCATTCACACCTTTTGCCATGCTAGAAAGCCAACTCAGGGCCTCACAGATGCTAGGCAAGCGCTCTGCCACTAAGTTATACCCTAGCCCCAGTTTTTCTAATACTTTAATAACTCATTATAATGTAATATTATACTAGGATATCAATATAAAAATAATATTGGGGGACTGGAGAGATAGCTCAGCGGTTAAAGGCTGTTCTTGAAGAGGACCCAGGTTCGATTCCCAGCACTCACATGGCAGCTTACAACTGTCCGTAACTCTGGTTCCAGGGGGTCTGACACCCTCTTCTGACCCTCAGAGGCACTGCACAACACTAGCCTACCTATAAGCAGACAGTACACTCATGCACATAAAATAAAAATAATAAATAAAATATTAAAAAAATAATACTGGGTTAGGATGTAGCTCCGTGGTAGAGTACTTGCTTAGGATGTGCAAGGCCCTGAGTTTTGATCCTTAGCACTGTAAGTAAACAAAACAAACAACAAAATACAGGGAATAGGATATTTTCTGTTTTTTAAAAATTATGGTTAAAATGCACATATTGTTTGGCACTCGTAACATTTACTACATTCACAGTGTTGTGCAGCTATTACAGTTATCTAGTTCAGGAACATTTGCATCATCCCAATGGAACTCTTCCCTCTGAGCTGTCACTTTCCCCTCACTGTTCTCCTTAGTCCTTGGTAGTTACTGCTCTTTACCTTCTGTCTTGATGGATTTGCCTGTTTGGATATTTCATATAGATTAACCCATATAATTTGTGGAATTTTGGGTCTGTCTTCTTTCATTTAGCTTTTGAGTTTTCTGTGCTGGCACTTCATTCTTTTTCTGTTTGAATAAAATTTTGTTGTATGGATATATATTACCACATTTTATTTATCTATTCATTATGGATGTTTGGATTGTCTTGCCCACCCCCTTTATTTTAGTCTTTCTGAGACAGGGTCTCTGTGTAGCCCCAGCTGGCCTGGAACTCATCTGTAGACCAGGCTGGCCTTGAACTCACAGAAATGCTCTTGCCTTTGCTGGGATTAAAGATGTGGATTGTTTTCCTTCTGTGACTTTGTGACCATTTATATACAAGTTTGCTTTTTTAAATACCAGTTTTCAGTTCCTTGGGGTATATGCCCAGGAGGGGGATTGCTTGGTTATATGGTAATTTATATTGAACTTTTTGAGGAATTATAACCAAATTGTTCTGTATTGCCCTCTGAACAGTTTAGCAGAGTTCTGTTTTTTCTTCAGTTCTTGCCAGCAGTTGTTTTCATTTTTAAATTACAACCATTGAGTGGGAATGAACTGGCATCTCATTGTCATTTTGATTGGGAGTTTTCTGATAGCTGATGATATTGAACACTTTTTCATGTGGTTATCAACCATTAGTATATATTTGGAGAACTATTCAGATCCTGTGCCCATCTTTTTTTTTTTTTTTTGTTATTTGCCATTTTATTGAATTGTCAGAGTTCTGGAGATGCAGGTTTCTTCTTAGTTCTGTGATTGGCAAATGTTTTCTCCCATTCTGTGAGTTACCGTCACTTTCTTGATGCACAAAAGTCTTTAATTTTAATGGAACCTATCTTCCATTTTATTTTGTTGCTTATGCTTCTTGTGTCACATCTAAGAAACTGTTGTTAAATACAGGATCAGGTTGAGTTTTCTTTTAAGAGTTTTAAATGAAATTTGTTTTTTTAAACATAGTTTTCTTTATTATTTGTATTTTTTCTTTTATGTGTATGAATGTTGCCTGCATGTAAGTGTACCCATGTCATGCAGTGCCCACAGAGGCCAGAAGAGGGTGTTGGATCGCTTTGAACTGGAATTACAGATGGTTGTTAGCTGCCGTGTGGGTGTTGGGATTCGAACCTGGGTCCTCTGCAAGAGCAGTCAGTGCTCTTAGCTGCTGAGCCTACTCTCCAGCCCCTGAAATTCCTTTTCACTGTATATTTTCTACTATCTTACATATGCTTTGGTATTTTACTAGATTCTAGCTAATTTACGTAATATTGGTAAAGAAATTTCGTTATAAGTATTATCTTTTTTGGTCTTTCTTTTACTAGCTTAGCTCTTGTCATGCGGTACTTTCAACTCAACTTGCTGATGCCATGATGTTCCCCATTACCCAGTTTAAAGAAAGAGATCTGAAAGGTATTGAAGTCAACCTTTTGTTTATATTTGTCAGTTGTCAGAAGATCAGTGCTCATAGAATGTATACTACTTCATCTAAACCAGTTCTGACTGTAAACCGTGCTACATTTGTTTTAATCAATAAACATTTATGGAAGTTCTTGATAGATATTGAACTAGATTCTGACAAATAGTGATATTCCTTCTCTCAAGAAGGAGATTGGTAGACACATAATTAGGACACCATGTTTCATAATTAAGGAATGAGAAGGAGCTTGGGGGGCTCAGAGGAGAAGGTCAAAAAGGCTTCACCAGAGTTGTACCCTGAACCTTGAATACTAAATAGGAATTTTCCAGAAGAGAGGAGAGTGGTTCTATTAGGGAGGATAGAATGCACAGAGGTATGGGCTGTTGAAATACATTGCTTGTTTTGAGAATAAGAAATATGACTACAGTGCTGGTTTTGTTGGGGCAAGGCGGAAGACAAACGGAGAAATTGATTACATGGAACCCGCTGAAGATGTTATATTTGAATGTTTGGGCAAAAAGAGGCCAGTGGAACCTAAACGGAGTAAAGAGATACAATGTTTTTGTTTTTGGAGGATGGAATAAAGTAGATTTGGTTTCTAGGAGACCAGACTAAGAAGTTGTTGGAGTCCAATGAGGTAATAACCAAGGCCTGGAACATAGTGGCCCAGAGTGTAGAGGTGTATATGGGCTAGGATGGTGGGAGATAGGGGCACTGGCATGTTTAATGACTTAGTAGTTAGTTACTAGTTACTAGTTGGTGGATATGTCTGCCCACTTAGGGTTAGTAGGTGATAAAATTGAGCATTTTATAGACCTGGCTTTTCTTTCTTATAATTTATAAACTCAAAGTCATATAGACAATAGGTAGATAGAAAATTGAGCATATCAGTGAATGGTATAGTATAGCTTAAATTATATGTGTAACAAAGATAGATGTCTTCTTTCTCATTGAGCATTTGAACTTATTAGTCATATATCAAAAATGAATTAATACATTAGAATATTTGCATATCTTAGCATTTACAGTGGGCTTTAAAACTTGTTTTGTATCATTATTTGTGGCAGGTAGATTTTTTTTTCTTGGTGTGTTGCTTATGATTGTGAATGTTTCGTAGACTAGCTAAAATAGTAACTTTTCAACTTGAATATGGCAGCATAAACAATTATTTGAATTTTAATTATGGCTTAAGTGGTACTAATTATTTTATAACTATACCAAGATATTTCATAAATATGCTAAGCTGAAATTATTCTTTAACCTTTTCAGAAATACTGACATTAAAAGAAGTGTTTCAGATTGCTAGTAATGGTAAGCACTGTTATGCACTATTTTTTAATTGACCTGTTTATTATTATACATCGTGACTAATTCATTGCACTAATTTAAAAAATTAATGTAATAAAAAAGTGGGCATGGGTGATATATACCTTTAGTCATAGCAGTTGAGATGCAGAGGCAGGCAGATCTCTGAAATTGAGGCCATCCTGGTCTACATAGTGAGTTCCATGCCAGCTGGGGCTATAAAGATACCCTGTTTCAAAAACCTGGAGAAAAAAAAGTGACATTATTGTTTTAGTTTGTTTTCAGTTACGGTGACAAAATGCTGTGACCAAAACCAACTTGGGGAGGAAAGGGTTTATTTAACTTACATCTCTCAGGTCACAGTTTATCACTTAGGGAGCCCAAGGTGGGAAGTCAGGGCAGGAACCTGGAGGCGGGGACTAAAGCACAGGCCAGGGAGGAATGCTACTTACTGACTTGCTCCTCTGGCCCATGCTCAGCCTGCTTTCTTATACAACATAGAACAATGTGCCCATGTGTGGCTCCGCCCACAGTAGGCTGGACCCTCCCATATCATTCAACAGTCAAGACAATATGCCACAGACATGGCCATAGCCTAGTCCAATGGAGGCAATTCCCCAATTGAGGCTCCTACCAGGTGTGTCAAGTTGACATTAAAGCTATCCAGCACAATTATTTACATCAGTGGTGTTACTTGAATACACTTTTTGCCAAAAAAATTTTTTTTGGAGACATGGCCTCACTGTGTAGCCCTTTCTGATCTGAATTCGATATGTAGACCAAGCTGACCTCAAACTTACAGAGATCTATCTTCTCTGCCTCCTGAGTGCTGGCCGAAACAAAAAAAACCTCAGTGGCAGTTACATCATTCTTTTTAAAAAGAATTTTAAGTACAGCCATGTCATGCAGTGCTCAAGGTCAGAAGAGGATGTTGGGTTCCCCTGAAACTGGAATTATGGGTACTTGTTAGCTACCATATGAGTGCTGGGAATCAAACCCTGGTCCTCGTGAAGAATAGTCAGTGCTCTTAACTGCTAAACCATCTCTCCAGTCTCCAACATCAGTCTTATAATTTACTGTCTTCGTAATCCCTGAAGCAGTTATGTAGTATTCTACTTTATGTACTTTCTAAGTCTTCTTTCCTCCCCACTTCTTGCCCTTCTCTTTCGGTTCTGGACTCTGAGCCCGGTTCTTGTGCGTGCTAGGCAAGCCCTCTACCACTGAGCTGCATCTTTAGCCCTTCTGTTTTTCTTTAACAAGTATTTTCTATTTTTGTACCAAAAATAATTTTTTAACACTTTAATAAATTGTAGTTTCTTTGGAAGTCAGCGTTTTCTTCCAGTTTGATATATGTCATATAATTTAAGAGAAATTTGGCTATGGGGAAAATGAATGTAGTGATCATGTTGTAGGTAACTCTAACCTGGCCCTAGTACATGTGCAAAGAGATTCCCATGTGGAAGCCGTGGGCAACATTTGTAGGTTTTATAAGTTCTGTTGTGTCATTAATCCCATTTCTGCTTTCAGATCACGATGCTGCAATTAACAAATACAGCCGATTGTCAAAAAAGAGAGAGAACGACAAGGTGTGCCACAGGTCTCTTGAATGTCATAGTGGCTATTTCACTATGTGATTTAGTTTTTCCTGCTTATAAACAGAGTGAACAGATCATCTTCGAAGTTTTACTCTTCAATTATTCTATCTTCCTGTCTGTTCAAAATCTTTTTGATAATTTGTGGTCTTTTTCAACAAAATGCTTTTCTTCTACCAGTATTTGACATAGCTATTTTAAAATGTAGTTGATTTCTAGTATATAAAACTTTTCTCTTTTTGCTTTGTATTTTGATGATTTTGTATATGTTTTGTTTTCATTTGATTACATATGTATTCAGAAATACCTTGTGAAATAGAAAGTCCCACACATATTTCAGTGAAATTCTGGTATGATGTCTTCTTTACGTAAAGTGAATATTTATGCTTTGTGGTATTATTTTTCAAGGAGTGAAATCCAGAAATATTATAGTATATTTGAGGAAAAATGCATTTAAGTAAGCATTAAAGAAGGGAATATTAAATTCTGGGTATTCCTTTAGATAACTTTTCTTGAGTGACTTAATTCAGGCCTTGATGTATAGCCTGTGCTGGTGCTTGTGAGTGAGGTAATCTCTCTGCTTGGGACTCAGTGACTGAATCCTTGTCTGGAGCTGCTGGTAGACACACAGTGGCTGTTTGTGGAAATCACTGACTGAGCATGACTTAGGATGTAACAGCTGCTATGACAGCAGAGGGAATGCTTCTCATGCAGTGATCAGTCCAGAAATCTGCTTTCCATTTCTAATTTTAGTTCACAGTTTACTTGATTGTGCAAGTACTGACAAAGTATACACAGTTTGACACCTATGTTAGTTATTTTGATATAGGGTAAAGAACCCTTAAGAGTTCTTAGCCTCATTCATAAAAGAACCTTAGTCTCATTCATAAAATAATTGAAGAATAGACTCAGAAGAAAGGACAATTTTATTATAATTTAAAGGAAAAAATGCTCAGAGCAGGCAAGCTGCAAATCTTAGTAGCTGCCTTGAAGAGGAAAATGGAAGGGAAAAGGAGAAGAACCGTAAAGCCATGTTGGTTTAGAGCTGGCCTGGAAGCCAGACAGGTGGTTGACTAACAGCCACATGGCAGGGAGGGGAAAGGAGCTTTAGAGAAAAAGTAGGAAAGCCCATAATGTTGGGGTAGCCCAAAGTGTTAAGTAAAACATGGTTAGACAAAAAGATAAAGAAAAGGAGAAGTTACGTTTTTCTGGTGAGAGCCACTTGTCTGTAACCCAGTCCATAAACACTGCGCGAGGGGGAAGAATTCCAGGCAGGAAAAGTTAAGCATCTCCTATACATACTAGGTATTCCACGACTTTCCTTTAGCATGACTTAAGGTGAGCATGCCTTCCTAGGGATGGTCCTGTGATCAACAAAACTGGAAAGTTGTATCTTTTTTGTTTGTTTGTTTGTTTATTTTGAGGCAGAGTCTTCTTATAGCCCCAGCTGACCTGGAACTCACTGTGGAGACCAGACTGACCCAGATCTCACAGAGATCCACCTGCCTGTGCCTTTCAAGTGCTCGGATTATAGGCATGTGCCACCATGCCTGGTATGAAAGTTGGGTCTTTATCCAACTTTAGACCAGAGATTTTATTCTCCTGACCAGAGATTTATTTCCCATGGGGCTTCCTGAGGGTCTTAAGTTATAAAATTTGGCGTACTTTATATTGCTTCTGCTTCTTCCAAGTATTTTAAAACATTAATTAAAAAACTAATAAACATTATTGAACATCTCTTTATCAAGCAGTATGTTACGTTGGTATCTTTGGAGAATAATGTGTGTGGGCTGTACCCTTGCTCTCAGAGTACATGCTCCATATTCATTGGAGACTTGTGTAAGTGTATGATCGAGTACAAGGAGGGGAGACTAGATGGATTAACATAGCTTGAATGTAGTAATAAAGAGTTCCCTGAAAAGAGTACAGAAAGAGTTTTGCTGGTGAGCTGGGAAAGATGATACTTTTAGGAGGTGACATGTGCATTGTAGATAAGTGGGCAGCATCATTTGGTGAGTGGAGAGGACTTTCCTTAAAAAAACAACAACAAAACCAGCAGCTCCTGTGGAGGAGTACTGTGAAGTTTGGAGAGGAGAAAGATTTAAAGGACTGGCTCTGGAGTCAGGTTATTTGGGGGAAAATCTGAAATTTCCTACAACTTTGCCTGAGATCATGTATTATTAATTCCAAGTCTTTATTTCCCTATCCAAAAAACAAAACAACAAAAATCCCACAAAACAATAATCATGAAGGTGAAATTAGATAGTGTGTACCTATTTTAGCAGAATTAACTAAATTCTAGTCAATATTGCTACATTGGTGATAGAAGGTGATTATTACCACCTGTCTTATTGGACGTGTTTGAGGAGTTATGGCAGAAATGACAGAGTAGTTTCTAGGTATTGTGGCTCACACCTGTGATTCTAGCACTTGGGAAGTATAGGTGAGATCACTAAAAGTTAGAGGCTAGCGTGGACTACAGAATGAGACACTATGTTTAAACAGAGAAACAGTGCCCTCCCCCAAAAAAGCCCAACAAGAAATAGTTTGGGGCCAGATTGTTTTACTTATGGCCTTGAAATTTGTGTTAGAGGGAATGAGAAGCCAGCAAAGGATTTTAAGTGGATAATGCCATACAACTTTGACCTAACAAAAACAGTAATGAAAATGTATGGGGACAGTACTTGGAGGAGTCCAACAAAAAGGCAATGGAATGGTTTGCAAAGTCACAGTAACTGTTACTGTTATTGAAAAGAGAGGAAGAAATTCTTTGGGGAGTTGTTCTCCATACCTCACTGGGGATTGTACTCAGGGCCTTGTGAATAATAGACAAGTACTTAGTCTACTTCTGAGCCACACTTCCTAACCTTACTTTTGAGAGTTTATAAGTAGAAATCACAAGTCCTATAGTAGGAAGGGGAATCCAAAGTGAATCTCAGATTACTTGAGTAGTGGTAGGTAAGAAAAAGAACAAGTTTTGTGAGGAAAATGTCTTCTATTTTATTTCCAGTACCTATAAACACACATACATAGAAGCACGTAACCCAGTTGTAGATATATTTCCTCTGGTACTTGGGAGAGTAAAGGGCAGGAAGGGGATAAAAATTTACTGGGATATTGGGACAATCTTGGTATTGTCCCAAGACAATCAGGTATTCCAAGAAAAGGCTGAAGAGAAAAACCTCATGCTTATCAGGTATCTATAAATGCTCAGAGAAAATTTGTTATTTGAGTGAAAGAACTCAGGGGAACATACGTATTTTAAGTAAGAGAGAAGGAAGACAAACAGGATAAAAGAGTGAGAGGTCTGAAACCACGAGGGGACAGTGTGAACCGATCAAGATCAGAGGCTAAACGCTAAGTAACAAGTGATTATCTTTCTCCACTTGATGACTTCCTCCTGCTTAGTGTAGATGTTTACATTTGTAGTTACATGCACACACGAATTTTGTCATTGAGATGTTTGGAAAATAAGAAGATAGCCTGTTGAAGGATTTCTATAAAAATTTATTTTTATTTTTATTTTATGTGTGTGAGTGTATTGCCTGCATGCATGTAAGTGCACTCATGTTGTGCAGTGCCTATGGAGGTCAGAGAGGGTGTCAGATCCCCTAGGACTGGAGTTATAGACAGTTGTTAGCCGCCATGTGGGTGCTGGGAACCAAACCCAGGTCTTTTGTAAGGCCAGCCTGTGTTCTTAACCACTGAGCCATCTCTCCAGGCCTAAGATTTCTAATTGATTGAAAAACAAGAAAGTTGTGTTCAGTTATTAGCGATATACTGTTTTCCTTGCTAGTTTTTTCCCTACAGCTTTTACTGAAAATATCTTAAAATGAAATAAACACTTATTTTAATCTTTTCATTTGAAGGTGAAGTATGAAGTAACAGAAGATGTGTATACTTCTAGGAAGAAACAACACCAGACCATGATGCATTACTTTTGTGCATTAAATACTCTTCAGTATAAGAAGAAAATAGCATTGTTAGAACCTTTACTTGGGTACATGCAAGCTCAGGTAAACACTGTACTATGGTTTAGATTATATCTATCCTAAAAGCCTAATGTCATGCTTGGTATTCACATTAACTGCAAAGATATCACACACTGTTATCAACATAGTAGTTTGTGAGGTTATTTTAAAAAATAATTTTAGAAATTGTTATGGAGGGGGATGGTTTTCCTTGCAAATAAAGATCTAAACTGTTTTAGAATAAACGAAAACACACATTGTATATAGACTTCTTCAACCACAGTTGGGGATATAGAGCAGAAGTCTAATTGAATCCTGAGTGCCTCTTGCTACAGTTCCCATTCATTCTTGTTTTATAAAGTCTGAGAAAGAATGAACAATTTCACATTTCTCCCATGTTCCTTGTGTACTCTCTGAGCCAAAAATAATAGATGGGGCTGGAGAGATGGCTCAGTGGTTAAGAGCACTGGCTACTCTTACAGAGGACCCAGGTTTGGTTCCCAACACCAACATGGCAGCTAACAACCATCTATAATTTCAGTTCTAGGGGACCCAATGCCCTCTTTCGACCTCCATGCACATCGCATGAATGGATACACTGACGTACATGCAGGCAAAACATTCTTACACATTAAAAAAGATGAACTCTTAATGCCCAAATAGTTAAACGTTATGAAAGAGGCTAGAAAATTTAATCTGGAGTTACATAAGGTATCAGTGGTTAAGAGCACTGGTTGTTCTTGCATAAGACCCAGGTTCAATTCCTAGCACCCACGTGGCAGCCAGCAGCCATCCCAAACTCCAGTTCCAGGGGCTCTGACACCCTCTTTTGTCTTCCATAGGCACTGCATAACACCAGTGCACTTCCATACATGGAGGGATAACACTCATACACATTAAAGAAAAAATCAAGACTTGAAAGAAATTTGAATATTCAGGTATCAGGTATGAGTAGCAGCTAGGTGTGGTAGCCTGAGGCAGGAGGAATAGGAGTTTGAGGTCAGCCTGCTATCTCAGACAACAAAATAACCCCTAAATATATTTAAAAGGATACACAGAATTTAATTTTAGCTGCTTCAGTGGCTCTATGCCTGTAGGTGTTGTAAAGTGTAACCTGTTATTGCACAGATGGAATAAACCATTGTGTTTTTTTTATGTAACTGTGTATTTCAGAATTGTTGATGTGGTTTACTTTTAAATATTTTTATGTGTATATTTGTGTTGTGTTGTTCAGCCTTCTCTCTTCCTCTTCCTCTTTCTCCTCAGATAAGTTTCTTTAAGATGGGATCTGAAAATCTCAATGAACAGCTGGAAGAGTTTTTAGCTAATATTGGAACAAGTGTACAGAAGTAAGTACTTTTTTTCTTAGAATGAAAGTGATGTAAATAAGTTAACAGCTCTAAATGCCATAATTTAAACATACTTACAACTTAAATTTCCTAAAGGTTATTTTTCCTGCCATGTGTGTATTTCTCAGCCTTACAGTTGTGCCTTAGGGTTTTTATTTTCTTTTCCCTATATGTAAACTCTGAACTTCATTTAACAGTGTGAAATTTGATGACAAAGTTTAATGAGTGAGAGTTACCTTTTACATCTGAATAGTATAGGTACAAAATAGTAATTATTCATAAGTGAAATTATCTTTGAAATCCAAACTGTAGACATTGCTTGGAAGATTACTAAGCAAATCTTGTTTTCCAAGCCGGAGAGCTTAGAGAGAGAGCGGTTTTGGTCAGGTGTGAGAGGTTGACAGCAGTGATCTCTCAGCAGAGCTGCTGATCTGAAGTATGGAAAGAGAGGAAAGTGATTTTCATTTTCTTTTTTTTTTTTTTTTTTTGGCACTGGGGGTTGAACACCGGTCCTCATGGTTGCTAGGCATGTGCTGTATGTACTACAGAGAGCAGTTTGAAAAGTATTCCACAGTTAGATATCCAGTCACTTTGTTAGTTTTCAAATTTGGTATTGTTTCCAAACTTCCTAAGTTTTCAAGAGTGTTTTAAAATGAATTCATGCTGGGCGTGGTGCTGCATGCCTTTAATCCCAGCACTTAGGAGGCACAGGCAGGCGATCTCTGTGAGTTCAAGGCCAGTTGGGGCTACAGGCAGACCTTGTCCAAAAAAGACTGAAAATAAAGTAAAATAAAATGATTTTATGTTACCTTAACCAGCTATACTACTACTGCTTTCCTTTTAAAATTTTTAAGTTTTTATTTTACATGTATGAGTGTTGTGCCTGCCTGCACACAAGTGCACCATTATTTTACATGTATGAGTGTTGTGCCTGCCTGCACACAAGTGCACCATTATTGCACAGTGCCAGAAGAGGGCAAAGAAGGCATTGGATCCCCTGGAACTGGAGTTATGGACAGTTGTTAGCTGCCATGTAGGTGCTGAGAATTGAACCCAGGTCCTCTGCAAGAGCAGTCAGTGCTCTTAACTACTGAGCTAGCTATCTCTCCAGCACCTACTGCTTCTTTCTTTAAAAAAGTATTTGAAAAACATAAGTAAAAAGGACTGGTAAGAAATTCTTTGTTGTTTGTGACTGGTAGTAACTTGTTCTCTCTATTAGTGTTCGCAGGGAAATGGATGGTGATATAGAGACTATGCAGCAGACGATAGAGGATTTGGAGGTAGCCAGTGACCCTTTGTATGTGCCTGACCCAGACCCCACCAAGTTTCCTGTTAATAGAAATTTAACCCGAAAGGCTGGATACCTAAATGCTAGGAAGTAAGAAAATTACTGTTATTTTCATGTAGTATATGTCTTATAGGGTAATACCAAATGAATATGAAATATAATATTGTTTGCTGGATTGTTTTGGTTTTACTAAAGGCTGATGTTTATGTGAGCTTGTTGACAAATGGAAGTCAAACTGAATCAACATACATAAACACATTTTAAAGTCTGAAAAAATGATGTATTCCTTAGCACTTTGGTGCCTTTTTGGAAGCTGAATCTTTTATAACAATGCTTTATCTTGTGTCTGGCTGATGATAAAGGAATTTTGGGTGTATCATTATTAAAACATCAATGTACTTTCTTTATTTAGTAAAACAGGCTTGGTGTCATCTACCTGGGATAGACAGTTTTACTTCACACAGGGTGGAAACTTAATGAGTCAAGCCCGTGGAGATGTGGCAGGAGGCCTGGCCATGGACATAGACAATTGTTCAGTGATGGCTGTGGACTGTGAAGACAGGCGATACTGTTTTCAGATCACTTCTTTTGACGGAAAAAAGTTAGTATTTTTTTCTGCTACTAATAAAACCTGTAACATTTTAAATCGAAATGGAGAATAATTCCCTTTTGTTAGAATATAGACATTTATATTTACTATGTATATAAGATAATTTGCTTTCTGATTTTATAGAAATTAGTTGTTATTTTTCTAATTTTTTAATTGATTTTTTAATACTTTGAGGTTGTCAAAGCAACAAGTGGTGTGGACCTATAATTTCATGTTAAGAGACTGGTCTTTGAAAAACACTACATAGGATTAGGAAGGCAGTGTAAGAATGTCAGCCATGTGACTGTGAAGTTCATGCTCTAGAACCATTATTTATTCTTTGGTCTTTTTTAAAAAAATGTTTCATTATTTTTATTTTCTGTGTGTGACTGTATTGCCTGCCTGTATGTAACTGCCCACAGAAGTCAGAGGAGGGCGTCCGATCCCCTTGAAACTGGAGTTATGGATGGTTGTTAGCTGCCGTGTGTGTGCTGGGATTTGAACCCAAGTCCTCTACAAGAATAGCCAATATTTGTAACTGCTGAATCATCTGTCCAGCCTCTACTCTGGTCTTAAATAAGTTACTTAACCTTCTAATCTCCATTTTTTTCTACATATCAGATAGAGGCAGAAGAGTTGTAATTTGTACTTTATAAATTGTTATGAAGACTAGACAGACACTTTACCTGGATGATGTGCTGCTTATATGTAACATGTAGGTTCTACCAGTGGCTTTATTTTGAAATGTTGATCTGATGCTTCTGATCAGGTTGTTGTGTCCATTATTTATCCTACCCTTTAAAAAATTTTGTTACCTATACATTAAATGAGAATCTAATTTTGATTTTCGATTTTTTAAAACATAAATATAAAAAGGAATGTGGAAAGAACCTTGTAATTTCATAACAAAACCAATTTTTTTGTTGCTTTCTACTTTTTATCCTGAATACTTTCCCCTCCCTTTGCCCCTTTCTCCTCCCTCAACTTGAACCTAGAGCCTTGGGAAGTCTAGGCAGATACTGTACACTGAGCCCTGTCCCTAGCTCTTCTATAAAATTTCATTCTGAGACATTTTCTCAATACGTTGTCCAGACTGGTCTTCAACTTGTGGTCCTCTTACCTCACCCTCCTGTGTATTGTAGGGTTAGAAGCTTCCTCCATGTCTGACTCAAGCACATTTTAAAACATTATTTATGTATGTGTATGAGTGTTGCCTGCATGTATGGAAGTGTACCTGTGTGCCTGCATGTATGAAAGTGTACCTATGCATGCAGTGCCCGCAGAGGCCAGAGAACGGCGTTGGATTCCTTGTAACTGGAGTTATGGATGGTTGTTAGCCCTCACATGGGTGCTGAAAACCAAACCCAGGTCCTTGCAAGAACAGCCAGTGCTCTTAACCACTGAGCCATCTCTCCAGCCCAATGCTTAACATGATTCCTATTTTTAAAATTCTTCATGTGATATAAAATTGGTAAAAGTTAGTTTTTCTCTTAAAATAATACATAAAAAAGCCATCTGTCTCTTTGTTAGTGATTCATACACTGGAAATTTGATTTAGCCCTCTTACAGGAGAAACTGTCAATAATGAAGTTAGTATTTTCTAGTCAGATGCTGAAAGAAGTGCCAGGAAATGGAAATGCAATGTCTTTCCTTCATGACCTATCTTCTGGGGGCTAGGAACTATTTAATTAGAGTATATCTTGATGTAGACAGCCACTCAGTCTTAAGTCCTGATGCCTCTGGTGGTCTCTTTTCCCTAAAATACAGTCAGTTGTATTTTCTTCTGTTTATTTGTTGTTTATTAATATTTTCTGTGTATGTGTGAGACAGAGAGAGAGAGACAGAGAAAGGGAACACACCAGTTATAGCACTCAGGTGAAGGTCAAAGTACAGCCTTTGCGAGTTGATTCTCTCCTTCCATTATGTAAGTTCTGGGGATTGAACTCAGGTTCTCAGGCTAAATGATAAAGGCCTTTACCTGCTGAGCCATTGTGCTGGCTCATGTTTGTTTGTTTGTTTCTTTTTAATTTTAAAGTTGAGATAAAACTTACTTTTTCCTCTAGATCTTCAATTTTGCAAGCAGAGAGTAAAAAAGACCACGAAGAGGTAAAATGTTTTATTTAGTTTTTCTTTTTTTTTTTTAATTTCTTTTTATTTTATGTGTGCAACTGTTATGCACCCATGTTGTGCAGTACCTGTGGAAGACAGAAGAGGGCATCAGATCCCCCGAAACTGGAGTTAAGGACAGTTGTTAGCCGCCCTGTGGGTGTTGGGATTCAAACTTGGTTCTTCTGCAAGAGTAGCCAGTGCTCTCAATTGCTGAGCCATCTCTCCAGACCCCTAATTAATTTCTTCAGCAACATTCAAAACTTTTTTTTTCTGAGGATAAAACTAAGTGTATTCATTATAGAAAATTTGGGAAAATCCTAGTAAACAAAAATCAGTTTTTAAGTATTTTTTTCTCAAGCAACATTTTAACTTTTTTACAGAATTTTATAGTTGGAGGGACCTTACTTACTTAAAGACATCATGTCTTTACTGTCTTAAAGGACTATCCTCATCAGTGACCTTGTGAGTGTTGCTGTCTGGCAGACTGTTAGTGTCATGAGGTGACGGCAGTTTATTCTCTGTTCTCACTAACCTTTGAGACATTCTTTGCTGCCCTGAGAGCACAGTGGCAGCAGGTGTGGCACAGCAGGAAGCAACTAAGCTGAAAACCGTGGGGAAATGAGAGACAGGAACACAAAAACGTGGGAGACCCTGTCCTTTCTCACAAGCCTTTTAGTTGTGGCTCCAGTTTACTGCTGGTATTCCACATATGGAAGGTAAGATACTGTCCAGCACCGATACTTTAAACTGTGTGTTCAGAAGTCTTCTTCTGTGAAAATAAGCCACAGCTTGATTTTGATCCTTTTTATGTAGTATTATAACTTTGTTGATAAAAGACAGAGTTGGAAATGATGTAGAGATCATTTGTATTTACTTGTCCTGGAAAAAGAGTTCATATTAACACTTGCTCAGTTTCTGCTCTCTTCATGGTTTGCCCAACAAAATCAGTTATGGTTTCTGAGTTCAGATTATCATGTTTGGTGGAAATTAAAGAAGGAAGCAATATAAGAGACTTAAGTTATAATATAGCATAATTAATTTTTATTTCCTTGTATAAATAAACTTGTCTTTTACATGCATATGCTTTATAGCAAGGTGTTTCCATATTGTTTTGCTTGTGGTACTGGGGATTGAACTCAGGGCCTCAGACATTTTATTAAGCATGTGATTAACAACTGAGCTATACCCCAGCCCCAGGTGTTTTCTTATAAAGATTTGTACTACTTCTAATGAAAATTCTGTTTCAGTCAATAGTGAATGGCTTACCTTAGTAGAGAAGCTTTCTCTTTTGAAAAAAAATGTTATTCATACTTTGCTATTTTTTCCTTTTTCAGTGGATTTGCACAATAAACAACATATCGAAACAGATATACCTAAGTGAAAACCCAGAGGTAATACTTTTATTTTGTTATCAGATTTATCAAAATGAAGTAGTTTTTTAAGACTTACTTTAATTTTAACTGTGTATATGTGTGTTTCTCTGTGTGGGTAATTTTAATTATGTGCACATGTGTGTGGGTGCCTACGGAAGGCAGGGAGGCTGGATCCCCCAGGAGCTACAGTTACAGGCAGTTAATGAGCTACCTGACCTGGCTGCTGGGAGTTGAACTTAGATCCTGTGGAAGAGAGGTATCTGTTTTGCCCCCAAATGAAGTATTTTTGTGGTTTACCTGACTTTTATCAATTGAATCATAATTTCTCAATTTCTATAATCTCAAGTTCAGAATCTATAAGACTTTGTTTGGGTAGTTGTAATATATCATGCATGAAGGTCTGATTATTCCAGAACAATATGTTATTTCAAAATAACCGAAATCAGTCAGTCAGCAAATACTGGGTACCATGGAGTGGGTAAGTGTAGAAGAATAACCCATGGCATCATCCCTCTAGGAGCTATCAGTATGGTGAGGCAGAACTCAAATTGTAACATTTCATACAAAACAGGATGAGATTAGAAGTGCATGGTGGGAAAGGCACATTTACAGGCTTACATTCTGAGATTGTTAGGGTCAGTGAGTACTTTAGTTTTAGGGAACATTCTGCAGAGATGGTGGAAAGCCAAGTAAGATTTGTTTGTATTTTAAGGAAATAAAAAAAGACATTACAAATAATACAATAAAATGAAAGCTTAAATACAGAAATGGCATGTGGATGAAACTAGTAGTATAAATAAACGTTCTTGGTGAAGAATAATAGAAAACTGAAATGTGTACACATCACCTGGGGATCTTGTTCAAATACATGTTATGTTTTTTTTGTACATCTGTGATGACACAGTTGAAACAGCCTGAATGTGGAAATACCTTAGTAGCTGTAACATATATCTTAAACATAACTGAAGAGCATATTGACAGTTTAGAGAGTTATATCAAAACTTTTAGTTTCTTAGTAATTCTAATCCCTTTTAAAAATGAAAACAGGAAACTGCTGCACGAGTAAATCAGTGTGCTCTGGAAGCTGTCACTCCTTCCCCATCTTTCCAGCAGAGACACGAGAGCCTGCGTCCAGTTGGGTGAGTTAGCACCTGGTTATTTAAAGAACAATGTGGGCTATTTAAAGTGTTAGTGAGCACTTTGATTTTAGCAGTACTACTTAGATTAATACTAAATAGTTCTCTGAATAATAGAAATATATTATCAAACTGAGAAATTTACTAATAAAGGGGCTAAATAGTTTTATTTCCGTAGAGTGTTCAGATAAACCTCTAGATTGAGATTATTTGTGTTTTTGTTTTTGTGATTTTTAAATTATTTTTTATTTTATGAGTGTATTGCCTGCATGTGCGTTAGTGCACCTGTGTTGTGCACTGCTCATGGATGTCAGAAGAGGATCCCCTGGAACTGGAGTTATGGACGGTTAGCCACCATGTGGGTGCTGGGAATTGAACCCAGGTCTTCTACAAGAGCAGCTAGTGCTCTTAATCACTGAGCCACTTCTCTAGTTCCTGTTTTTGTGTTTTTGTGCAGTGTATGTGTGGGTGTGTGCTCATGTGTGCATGTGGGTATATGCTTGTGTGTGTGTGTGTGTGTGTGTGTGTGTGTGTATGTGTGCACGCACCTATGGAGTCCAGAGGTTGACATGGTGGAGAACCTTTTGAGAGACAGAGTTTCTCATTGAACTTGGAGCTCATTGATTTGGCTAGGCTGGCTGACTGCTGAGTTCTGGGGATCCTTCTGTTTCTGTGGCCTCAGCACTCTGGTTATAGATGCATCCTGCTTTTTTTACATAGGTGTTGGGGATCCAAACTCAGGTCCTCCTGCTAAACACAGCAGGCATTTTACCAACTAAGCCATATCTCCAGCACCAATCATATATAATTTTTTTTTTTTTTAACATAAGGTCTCCCTGTGGCTCCCAACTGACTCAGAACTTGTTATGTAGACAAGGCTGGGCTCAATTTCACAGAAATCCACCTGCCTCTTCCTCTTGTCCTGGTAGTGAAGGTGTATGCTGCCATGTCTGGCTTCGTACTTTTCAATTGGAAAGAAAAAACTCTTGTTATTAAATATGATTTGGGATTATGTTTTTATTTTATTTTTTGAGACAGAATCTTACTTTGTAGACCAGGCTGGCCCAGAACTTGATTATCTCTGCCTCCTGAGTGCTGGGATTACAGACTGGTGCCTTCATGCCTGCCTTGGGACTGTTTATTGAAATTTATTGAATTTACTTTATTCTCTCATTGACTTAAAATGTTTTTTTTAATATTTAAAAAATTTTTATTTTATGTGTATGAGTGTATTGCCTTCATTCGAGTAAGTGCATCTGAGTCATGCAATGCGTACAGAGTTAGAAGAGGACACTGGATTCCCACCCCTGGAACTGGAGTTACAGATGGTTGTTAGCTGCCATGTAGGTGCTGGGTCCTTTGCAAGAGCAACCAGTGCCCTTGACCACTGAGCCATCTCTCCAACTTCTGTTTTTGTTTTTCATAATCTGCTGCACATTGAACTTCTGAAAAAGAGAGGTAAATTCAGTGCCTTCTTTTCTTTGGGTTTTAGACAATCTCGGCCCCCAACAGCTCGAACTAGCAGTTCTGGATCCATAGGGTCAGAGTCCACAAACCTGGCCGCCCTATCTCTAGATTCTCTGGTTGCTCCAGATACTCCAATACAGTTTGACATCATTTCTCCTGTGTGTGAAGATCAGCCTGGCCAGGCAAAAACCTCTGGCCAGGGAGGCAGGTGAGTGATGACACACAGGGACATTGTTCTATGTTTTATAAGATTTATGGTCCTATTTCTGTATTTTAGTTTTAGACATCATATACATCAACTATACTGTCCTTTGTGTAATTGTCTAATAACATTTTAATAGAATAGAACCATACATCTTTTTCTGTTAGTTTTCTGCATCTGTTAAAAGTGTGAGGATAATCAAATTTCAAAAATACCCAGTTCTGAATTGCTTATCAAGTCTGTTTCTTGGGCACTTGCTTTGACAGTTGCATGAGAAAGTTGCAGTTCTGTCTTTAGTTTGTGACACTATTTAAAAAATTCTGTAATGTAACACATGTATTATAGATTTATTAAAAAATGTTATCAAATAAGGGATTAGGATGTAGTTAGTAGAATGCTAGCCTACCATGCATGAAGCCTTGGATCTTATCTCTAGCACCAGAGAAAAATCAGGTATGTTCAGCTCATACTCGTCTTGCTAGTGAGGAGTTGGAAGCAGGAGATTGATTTAGAGGTTTAAGGTTATCCTTGGCTACATAGTGAATTCAAGACCAGTCTGGGCTATAAAAAGAAGGAATAATCTTGTCAGTTTTAACAGGTTTGTTTTTTAATTGATGAAGGAAATATAACTGACAAATAGTTTATTCAGGAGGTTGAACACTTAATAAATTAATTTGGATTTGACATAGGTACAACCAAGCAAAAGATCTTTTGTAGAAATATACTAAGCTTACTAAGCTTACTTGCACAAATGCTTTTTTTCTTTTGCTCTGTGTGTATGTTCATATATGTGCTCATGTGTGTGCACGTGAACATACATTTATGTAAATACTCAGGTATTTATAGGGGCCGTACTATTTTTCAACTATCTACTGTTCCCTGCAAGATCTCTCCCTGGCCTGGAGCTCACCAAGCAGGCTGGCTGTCCAGTGAGCCCCCAGGAATCTACTCATCTGCTTCCCTAGTGCTGCAATTATAAGTGTGTGCAGGGCCTTTTTTTTGGAGCCAGACTCTCACTGTGTAGCCCTGACTGACCTAGAACTTGATCTGTAGATCAGGCTGGCTCTGAACGCACAGAGATCCACTGCTTCTCTCTGAGATTAAAGGTGTGTGTCACGAAACCTGGCATCCCGGACTTTTTTACCTGGGTTCTTGGGGTGGAACTCAGGTCTAACAGACCCATTTCCTCAGTCCTATCCTGTTATCCTAATGCTGGTATTATTTAGAACCACTTTGTAATCTGCTTTTAAGACTTACTTTGAATTGTATTTTTTCCACAAGCTGAGAACTGTAAGGTAGCTTCTGTCTCTAGTTCACTTTTCTCCTTTCATTGTTACTTGTGCATTGAGAAATAAAGGGTTTTCTTTCGTTTTGGTTTGTGGTGCTGGAGGATCAAACCCAGGCTTTGTGTCTCGTATGGCAAGCATTCTTAAGAGTTAGTGTGTACACACCCAACCTTAGGAAGTACATGTTTAAAAAAATACACATTTAAAACTAGAAAATGTTCACATCCTTATAGTGTTCTTGAAACCTGTGTTTAAAGAACCTAAACTGAAGTTTTTACAGTTCCAGGAAACCCTGGCATTTTTTACAAGCCTCCAGGAGTGTGGTCAGATCATTCTTTCACTCTTCTAGCTTATTTTAATTTAAAAATATGGGCAAAGTAGTTTATTATTAATTTGCTTTGTGGTATGTGGCTAAACTTCCAGTTAGTTTGTGCCTTCTAAAATGCAGCAGCATTGGACTGAAGGAGAAGCAACAGAGCGTCATGGTTTAGCCTTGATTAATGCAGCATGTGAGAATGGAGCTCTTATCCTAGTAGTTTGGCCATCTATGATTATCTAACAGAGCAGGGCATTTTCGATGTAATTATGTGTAAAGTTTTGTGATTCAGTTTAAACTTTGGTTTCAGTTAGATTTCTTCCATGTGATTTCTGGAGACTGAACATTTATTTATATTTTGTTTCTAAACTTCAGGCGTACAAATCCATTTGGAGAATCTGGAGGAAGTACAAAATCAGAAGCTGAAGGTAGAACACATTGCAATATTCTTATATTTTAGAGTGACTCATAGTAAAGTGCAAAATTGTCATTTGCATTTGAATGTTGGTTTTACTTCAGAATTTTCTATAACTTGATTATAGTACAATTAAGGAAATGACTTAATCTGACTTCAGATGTTACTTAGATAAAATTTTAGAATATGGTACACTTTTGATCTCATAGTTGAAATCTTACTATACACTAACCTTTAAGCTTTTCTGAAAAGCTGTTTTCATTTTTCATGCTGTTTTTTCCCAGTGGCTATTTATTATTTTTAGTTTTTTGAGACAGGTCTCATATAGCCTAGGCTACCTTTAGTCTCACTGTGTGGCCAGAGATGACCTCAGACTCCTAATCTTTCTCCTCTACTTCCCAAGCACTAGGATTGTAGACAAGTGGCACCATACCTAGCCAGTAGTTGGCTTTTTCTTTTATTTTGTGTTTGTGTTCACTCACGTGTGTGCCCGTGGAGGACAGGGGCTGATGTCATCTGCCTCCTCTATTATTCTTCACCTTGTTTGTTTAGACAGGCTCTTTCTAAACTCCGAGTTTGTGACCAGTGAGTCACTGGGATCTGCCTTTCTCTGCTGCACATGCCCAAGCCCTGGGATTATAGATACCCACTGTCATGCTTGCTGTTGTGCCTGACTTTTTTATCCTGCTGGGAATCTGAACTCAGGCTCTCATACTTATTTAAGCAGCAAACACTACCCACTGAGCTATCTTCCTAGCCTCAATAGCTTTTCTTTTTTAATTTACAAAAAAGCCATAGGAATAGTGCAAGATGTTATTTTTATCCAAAACTATATCATTGAAGCATTCCATTTTGCTATTTAGATTGAGAACTTAATTTCTGTATAACTTCAAAACTACAGTTAGGAGTTATTTCCAAATACCTCATTTGAGTTTAACTTATCACTGGAAAATTTAGAAGGAGGCAATATATTCTTTTGGAAAAGAATGGTGGAAAGCCAGACGTGGTTGTGCATAACTTTAATCCCTGAAACTCAGGAGGCAGGGGCAGGTGGGTCTCTGAGAGATCAAGGCCAGCCTGGTCCAGTAGAGAATTCCAGGACAGCTGGGTCTGCAAGGAGACCTTGTCTCTAAAAACCCCAAATAAACTAAGAAACAACAACAAAAGCATACTGACACGGGGTAGTACATGCTCATAATCCCAGAATCCAGGATGCTAAAACAGGAAAATTGTGAGTTTAAGGCCAGCCTGTGCTACATAGTTACACCCTGTCTCAAAACAAAACTGAAAAGAAAAAACCACTTCCCAGTCTTATTGTACCATGTTCTGTTATAGATTCTATTCTTCATCAGTTATTTATTGTCCGATTCCTTGGTTCGATGGAGGTAAAGTCAGATGACCATCCAGATGTTGTCTATGAAACAATGCGGCAGATCTTAGCTGCTCGGGCCATCCATAACATCTTTCGGATGACAGAATCACATTTATTAGTCACTTGTGACTGTTTAAAGTAAGTCATAACCCCCTGTAAATACATTTGTTGGAAAATGATTATGTAATTTCAGCCAAATTGAAACTTGTTTTCCAAAATTTAATTATTATAGGTTAATTGATCCACAGACGCAAGTTACAAGGCTCACAGTGAGTTCTATATGATTAAAGCTTTAAGTGTCTGGTTCATATACACATCTTATTACTTGATAATAATCCTGGTTTGTATATCTTGGTTTGGTCTTTAGGCTGTAGTTAAGTATATAGCCATATCCAAGAAGTTATGGAACCTTTGTGTAACATAAAAAACTCAACACACTTCGGTGTGATTCTTAGAGAGTTAGACACCAAAGAAATTAAGAAAGAATTAAAAGGTGAACATGATTGATTTTATTTTTATAAGTATATATTTCTAAGTAGCTGCAGGTGTGTTTTTATTTAATAATTTATTAAGTAGACCACTTTTGTAGTTGTTTATATTGGTAAAAATATGTTATTGAAAAAAATATTAAACAACCTCTTGTTTTTGGTAATTCAAACCAAATATGCCAATATTGTTCTTAGATTACAAGTTTATTGGAAATTTGGCTTTACAGTTCTATTTATAATACTTCTAGAATTTAGAATATGTTTGTCATCTCTGAGTGCTGTTGTGATGGTTTAGAAGATCTGATGTTTGTTTTGATGTTTCTGTGGCAGTTTCCATTACCATGTGTAGTTTTGTATGCTACACACCAGGAAAATAAACGACTTTTTGGATTTGTTCTTCGAACATCAGGAGGCAGAAGTGAAAGTAATTTGTCATCAGTTTGCTATATATTTGAATCTAATAACGAAGGGGAAAAGGTACCTGTTTTGCTTTTCAAAATGCTTCTCTTATGAAATACTTGTCAGCCAAAGCTTTAAATTAAGATTTCTTGAAAAAATTCTGGAGAGCCAAGCTGATGGGTTGAACCTTCAGGCTCTGTAGACCTACGTCTTTCTCATTATTGATAGCTGGTTTAGTCTACTGGCCTCTTTAACTTACCCTGGAAAATAGCGGATGTCCATAATCAATCATTGTCAGGTGTCATTGGCATAAGTCAGTATCAGCAGCTGCATCCTTCATTCTCAGCAAGCCTTACTACTTCAGTCATGAAATTGATAGTGAGAGGTGAGGTGGGTCCATGATGGAAGAAAGAGCCAGCAGTGGAAGTTCACAGACTGAAGAAAACATGCAGAAACTTTTGGGGATAAAATGCCCTTAAATCAATTTTTATTTAAAGCAGTATATTATCTTGGCTCACTGTAACAAAGTCGTGTTATGTCATCTATTTAGGTACTTGAAATTTTGGTTTGATGTCAGAGTACCTGAAGTTTCCATACTTTTTTCCCTTTTTAGATTTGTGATTCTGTTGGATTGGCAAAACAGATAGCTTTGCATGCTGAACTGGTAAGAATCAAAGAGATGATATTCCAGAATGTTACCTAAAGTGCTGCAATAAAAGATCTTGCATTGTTAGCAAGTAAATCCAATGATTTTTCTAAGCAGGATTAACAGTGGATGCTATTGCTAATAGAGCATTTAGAATGTGAATTGATGTCTGCTATAGAATGAACAGTATAGGTGTGCCTTCCTGTTTGTAAGTACAAAATAATTAAAAAGATACAGAGGTCATATTAGTAGAAATGTACAGAATTCACAGTTACTTACTATTTAATTACTTTGTTTTATTCATTTCTTTTTTAGGATCGTAGGGCATCAGAAAAACAAAAAGAAATAGAGAGAGTAAAAGAAAAGCAACAAAAAGAACTCAGCAAACAGAAACAGATTGAAAAGGTATGCAGTCCTTAATGTGGTATCAGTGAAGACTTAGTTCAGTGCTGTAACCTTCAACTAGAAGTAAGTTTGTTTCTACTTGCCTAGCTACTTTAGAACCAGATTCCTAACATAGCAGAAAAGGTGAACATCTCAGTTCCACAGTTAACTGCTTTAACATAGAATGTAACTTACTATTAAACAAACATACTGGAAGTTTCACATACAGAGAGAGCGTTGTCTCTGTTAAGAGTAGTTTGTTTTGAGACAGGTCTCCCTGTAGCCCCAGCTGGCCTGGAACTGGCTATGTAAATGAGGCTGGCTTCCATCTTATAGAGATGAACCTGTCTCTGCTGGGGTTAAAGGCATTTGCCACCATGCCCAGTCCCAAAATAGTTTTCTTGGGGGGTTTGGGAGTTTTTTTTTGTTTTGTTTTGTTTTTCTTCTTTTTTTTTTTTTTTTTGAGACAGGGTTTTCCTGTAGCTCCCAGCTGGCCTGGAACTCACTGTGTAAACCAGACTGGCTTTGAATTCACTATATAAACCAGGCTGGCCTCACTCTTGGAGATCCACCTGCCTCTGCCTCCTGATCACTGTAATTAAAGGTGTGCCCCATGCCACCAAGCTCCCCAAAGTAGATTTTTGAGAGACTTTATATAGACTTAATTGCCTTCCTGAAATCCATATTTATCTTAAAGGGGAAAGTAAATATTCAGATGTTGACCAAGATATCATATTCATTCATATATATATATATATATATACATATATACACACACACATATATTTTTTCCTCTAGTGTTGGGGATCAAACCCACAAAAAAATAATTTTAAGGTACACAATTTTCAGAGCCAGATCTTGATTAGGTGATCCATGAGATTGTCAGAACTTGTTATGGTCGTGGCATTGACCGTGGGAATACAGGGAGGGAGATACCAGGGAACACTTAGACAGAGATCAGTAAGAACTGGCAGTAGGTTAGATAGAGAAAAGGAGGGAATGGTGGAGCTAACACTGGAGTAAGGCTTAATGGAGGGAAAGTGACATAGGAGTTTATAAGGTGAAAAGGATAAGGATGGAGAAAGATCTGGAGAAGAGGAAAGAGTGACCATCATGGAACTTTTACTATGAGATTATTTGTGTAGCATATAGTGAGAGGAGATTGATGGCCAGAATTTGACTGTTGGCCATTAAAAAGGAAAGGGAGGACAGGGGAAACATACTTTTGTTTGCATGGTGACTTTTATGCTTGGTTAGGACTGAAGCTCTCAGGTATTCTACTGCATAGTTTTCCATTTGACTACAGTTTCTTTTTTATCTTTCCACTAGGACTTGGAAGAACAGAGTCGGTTGATAGCCGCTTCCAGTAGACCAAACCAAGCCAGTAGTGAGGGGCAGTTTGTTGTTCTTAGCGGTAGCCAGTCAGAAGAGAGTGATTTGGGAGAAGAAGGAAAAAAAAGAGAATCAGAAGCATAAACTTGTCATTGCCTTTTCATTAATTCCTCCTCCCCTTCGTGGACTTTGACAGTTTCTGTGGTGAAATAGCACAAGGTAACTATGTTGAAATATTGAGGAGGAGATTAAGCTTTACATTTGCTTGTTTCAGCTTCATTTTAAAGAAATTCAACTTGATAACTTAGGTTTACATTGAGCTTTTCCCCTCGAAAATAAAATACTGTGCATCAGCATTAAATTCCACTTACCTAAACAAGACCTGTTTATTTTCCTGAAAGAGACTGCTGAGGAATTACCCTCGTGCAGGATTTTTTTTCCTTCAAATTGTGAACTTTTTATCTTGCGTTGTAATTGACTGTCCCATAAGAAATCATCTCTTCTTCAGGTAGAGATGTTCATGGGTGTGCTCCCTCCCTTTCATGAGGAATGTGTTGCTGGTAGTAAGGAAGTGTCCACTTAACTACTTTAAAATCATTTCTGTAGGGAGTTCTACAAGTTTTGAAAATATTTTATTAATATTTAGTGTGGAATAGAGTTTGTATAAAATTACTAAAACAGATACTTTACGGTTTCTAACAGCGGCAAGTGGTACTGTTGATTTCAGGGCAGTTTTCGACTTGCTCCGTTTGTCTTTTGTTCATGATTGACACCACCCTTGGCATTTTGTTGTTCTAAGTTCTCAGGTTGGGATTTCAGTTATTGCTGCAGAGCAGTAATGGTTAGAATTAGATTTCAGAATTCATTAAAAGAGATTTTTATTTGTTCAAACACATTTTAGATTAGGATTGACACGTAAAGATATTGTTGCAAGATGGTACATCGCATTTCTTTATTGTGTGAAATAATTTTTATTGATAATCAAGTAACATTTCAAAAGATGTTCTATAACAGTTATGTTTACTGCTTAGAATAAAAATGAGCAGTTTAGTTTAGAAAATATCTTTTAAATTTCAGACTGATAGTCCCAGTATTTTCGTAATTCCACATTTTGATAATATATTGAATTGCCACTTTATATCCATAAAGGCAAATAACTAATTTATGAGCACAGGATAATTTGCACTAATTATTGTAAATACTTCTACTTTTCAAATGAGGACAAGATCTAATTCCATGAAAGACTGAAAAGAAATTGAATGCCTAGTGTAGTGTACAGGACAGACCAAGGAAGGATTTTAGCCTTGGGCTAGGGTTAAAATGACATTTTTCTGCAGTTTATCTTCCATGTCAAAACTTGATTTCTTTCTCTTTACTCAGATTTTAAACTTTGCTTATAAAAATTATTTTCATGTGGTCCACATGAAAAAGTATATATGTATATATGTATACAAGCTAAATATGTTAAGTATTTTACAGTCAGACATTCACAGATATTTCAGGAGGCTGACCACTAATTCCACAAGTAATTTTCTCTTCTTGGTTCTGAATTAGAAATGACATCTGTTTTAGTTTTCAAAATATAACTCAGTTGTTTCACATTGTGTATGTTCACTGTTTCTGTAGGAATAACTATAGGATCATGATATTCTTTTTAGCCATGTGCCAAATGGGAAAAATGATTATTTAATATTCTTTGATGTCTTATGTTACCAACACATAATAGTTCAGAGGTGGAAATTTATGAACTACATTAGAAGTTTGTTTTGTGCTTAATTACTAAAGTGAAGCTTTCATGACAATACATCATTCCTCTTGTTGAAATTTCTTCTATGGTGGCCAGGACTTGATTAGTTGTGGAAATCCTTGCTTTTAAGGCTTTTTTGAGATTGGTAGGTTTTTGTTGTTTGATTTTTGTGGTGCTGAGGATCAAACCCAGGGTCTTCTACATGCTAGGTAAGCCCTCTACACTTAAGCTATACCCCTGTCCCGTTTTCAGTTTGGTTCTTTATTGTCATGCTTGTTTTGATGAAATCTGTTGTCCTACAAGAAAAGTGCTCATCATTAGGAGACAGTTTTACTTGGCTGGTACTTTGCATGGTAGCAAAATTCTGCTCTTTGGGTCAAAATATAGGCCAGATACAGTACTGACAGACTTAGAGATGCTGGACAGTTTTCTAATTCCTTTTAAGTCATGTTTCATAGGAATTCCCAGAATGGTTCTCCCAGTGTCTGTAGATCAGATCAAATGTGTTCCTATGCCGAGTACAAGTTATGAGTGGATTTAACAGTTTTAGATAATATAGTTTCTGTTCTGTTACTGTTAAACTGTTGCAGATCATCTGTGTATTAGCTTTAATAAGCTCTCATTTTTAAAGAAGGCTGCCTATGAGCTTCTTCTGTTGTCTCCTCCAAAACCCCTTCTAGCTCTGGGGTGCTTGGATTGCAGGTGGATTAGATTTGGGGCTATCTTTTCATTGACCCATAATTTTTGGTTTTTAGAAATTAACAAAATTGCTTTCTTAGAGAAAGAAGTTAAGCCCACCCAATTCTGCTGTGCACTCTGCTACCTGTGTTGACAGTACTGATGCAGCTGTGGTAATGAACTCATTAGAAAGTTTTTTCTGCATCTTTTTAGAATTTTGAAAACTTGATAGAGACTGAAACTTGTCTTATATTAACTGTTATTTTAGCAGAGTCCCTAAATCCCTAAATTGTATCTTGTTTTTGCCCTGTATTTGATGATTTCTTCATGTTTAATTTCAAAAGAATTCCTAGGCTCCAGGTGTTGGGGTAAGGTTCCATTATTTTTGAGTAAATGATAGTAGAATGTACAGAGCATTGCAGGTAACGTGTAATTTTGTGAGGTGAAAGCATATGAGTTAGTACAGTGATCACAGTATTTCAGATTTGAACCTTATCATAAATCCTGACAGACCCTAAGAACTAGTATATCACAAACTTTTCTGCCATGTGAATAAAGGGACTAGTTTGGTTTCCATAGCAGCCTCTGAACATTCAGATTGTATTTTATATATTTAAGCATACCAGTTGTAGCAAGCAAGCCTTTCATTTATTTTTAGCAAGTTTGATTTATTCTCTTTTCATGAGATTTTTATTCTGTATTCATAACACGTAAGGATTTGAAACTAGAATCATACTGTACTTTTTAATCAATCTCTGGCTACACTTGTAGTTTACACTTCAGTTAATATGAACACTGGGGATTAAATTATAACTTGTGTGCAAAACTGCTTTGTAATGTTTGGTGATTTTTGTAATGTAAGTGAATAGTTGATTCTTACTTCACTGTATAGCTATTAACCAACCAGGCAGTGTCAATTAAGAAATCATGTGATTCTCTTTAGAACTGGATTTGTGATCATGGTATACCTGTGGGGCAGAGAACTTATTTTTTCATTTTGTCAAAATAGATATTTGCTGACTAGGCTTCAAGAAATATGTTGTTAGATTTTTTAATGTATAATAAAGTCCATGATTTTTGTACAGTCTTTTTGTATGAAATATTTGATATATACTTTGAATTTTATTTCTCCAAGTAATTTCAAATGTTTTTAATCTGTTATAACATATTTGGCCTGGCCATTGCAATTCTACAACAGCCAAAGTGGGGGGCGGAAGTCACTTATTAAAAGAAGTTTGTTGTAGAAGCAAACAAATTCATAACTAATCATTTTTTTTTGGTAGCAAAGGAAAGAGACTTCAGTAATTACCTCAGTTGAGCATATATTTTTTATACTGTTGTCAGACTCAAAAGAAATTGCTATAATTTTTTAAAAAGGCAGATTATTGCTTCAGCTTAAGTAGCTTGGACATTTTTTTTGTTTAAGACAGTCTCATTGTGTATTGCCTGGCCTGGAACTCACTATAAAGACCAGGCAGGCCTCAAACAGAGATCCTCTTGCTTCTGCCTTCCAAGTGCTGGGATTAAAGGTGTACACCACCATATGAGGCAGATTTTTGGCATTCTTTACTTACATGAATTATAGTATAGAAATAAAATTGTAAACTGGTATATTCTGCTAGTAGTGAGCCCTTCCATGTCCAGGCCTTGGCTGCATTGAGTGTAGAAGCCATAAGTTCATTGATTTGAAAACCCTTTCAGTGCCTCTGCCAGGGATCATATTAATTAGTAAGTGATGAACTATAACCAGGAATTTTCAGAAAGGAGGCACACACAGACTTTCCTGTTAGTGATGAAATTTCAATTCAAGGTTCTATTTTAACTAAATTGCCCTGCTTCTGTATTTGGCATGAAAAAATGACATTAGGCTGCATTGAGACCTTTGCATACAGATAGCTAATTTCTAGGTCATGCAGTGGGGTCAGTAGATACTCAGTTGAATCAGTAAGACACATTCTCTGTAAAAAAAGGATTGCTGTTAAGAACTGAATTGAATTGTCAGAAGTGATGTCTATTATGTAGGGCACAGAAATTGGATTGATCCACTTAATATGAAATTAATACAGAATTAGAACTATATATATTTCAGTTACTTGGAATTTTTGCTAGATTGTAAGGTCATGGCTGTGTAGTCGAGGATAGCCTTGAATTTGAAATCTTTCTGCCTTACCTCCAGAGGTTGGCATTACCTGTGTGTGCCACTGTGCCCAGATGGGTTTTTTATTTTTAATTACTTGTTCAATTGTAATCATGTGCAGAGATGCTATGTTCAAAGCAACATTGTTGGTTTTTTTATTGTTGCCTTTTTTTTTTTTTTTTTTGAGGCAAGGTCTCCCTGTGGCCCCAGTTGACCTGGAACTTGCTGTGTAGACTGCACTGGCCTGGATCTCACAGAGCCCCTCCTCTCTCTGTCTCCCACATGATGGGATTTAAGGTGTGCACACTATCACTCCTGGTGCTGACCTTTTATTGTTAATCCTCCTGCCTCTACCTCCTAAGTGCTGGGAGGTTACTTTTAAAAAATAGATCTTTTAAAATTTATTTTTTGACAAATTCATAATGCACATAGTGTATTTTGATCATATCACCACCTTCTGTCCCCTTTACCATTCCTTCTGAGTCCCTTCTAACCCCTAAGGAAGTTCCCTTCCTACTTTATTATTTGGCTTACTGAGTTTTGTTAGTGTTGCTTGTGTGAGCATGGTGGGAGGTTGTTTACTGGAGTTTGAGCAATTTACCAGGGGTTACATCATTGAAGAAAGTGACTCCCTTCCCTCAGCCACTGTTAATTGCCAATAGCTCCCCAGGGAGTGGTGGGACCTCATGAGACCCTCCTTATCCATGATGGAGTTTCTTTTTATTCATTATTTTTGTGTGTGTATGATCAGAGGTCAACTTGTAGAAGTTCCTTCTCTCTTTACACTATGGGTTCTGCCAATTGAGCTCTGATTGTCACCTAAGTGGCAAGCACTTTTACAGCTTGCTCCATGATGGGATGTTGATGGGCCCAATTGTGTGCAGATCTTGAGCAGGTAACCCAGCTGTTATGAGTTCATAGAGCACGATGACCATGTCAGGTCCAGAAGACAGTGTTTCACAGCACTATTCCTTAACCACTGCTCCCTCTCTTGCCATGTTCCCAGAGCTTTGGAGAAGGGGATATGAATGTGATGTTTAAGGCCAAGCACTCAACAGTTAAGTATTCTCAGCACTTTGACCAGTTATGAGTCCCTGTGTCAGCTACCACCCGCTGCAGAAAGAACCCTCTCTGACCAAGGCTGAGATCACCCCTGATCCGAGTCTAAACATAAATATTTAGAAGTAGTTCCCCTGAGGGCCTATGACCTCCCCAGCCGTGGGCCTTTTTTTTTTTTTTTTTAACAGGTTTACAGTAACAGGCATGAATTTCTTCCTGTGACAGGGCCTGAGATTCAATCAGAAAGCAGTTGGTTACCCCATAATAGTCACGCCACTACTGTACTGAAGCATGAACATTCCACAGCTGGGTAAGACAGTGATGACTTTCCCCCAGCAGCCTGCGTAACACCTTCCAGCACTGTGAATGGGAACCAGCAGGAAGGAAACTTCCAACTCAGTTCCAACTAGATTTCTCTGGGTATATGGTCACATGTCTTCAGCAATAGGGTCTTGTCATATAGTTCTGGTGGGCAATCAAGAGTGGTGGCAATAGACTGCATTTTGGGGGTGCTTTAGAGGGGAATCTTCCTTGTCGGGAGGTGTCCCACACAGAACTTTTAAAAGAATGTAGACCTTGCTTGAGATTTTAGTTGCTGAGTAAAGGAAAAAAAGAAACCATGCATAACAAATTTTTAAGAAAAATCTACAGAGTTCATACCTTTCCCTTCAGAATAGCTCCATTACCACGTTCCTGGTAGAACTCCTTGTCCATAAAGGTCATACTCTTTGTAAAGGACATATGCCTTCAGAAGGGTGGGTAGGGGAAGAAACGACATGAAGACTGGGCAGCGCAGACGTAAGCGTCCCATACACTTCCGGATCTTCAGGCGGCATAAGTGTTTCAGGGAGCGAGGGTTTGCTAAGATGAGAGAGACGGCACATTGTTCAGAAAGAATCGGCTTTACTTTTGCTGTCACTAAAAGGGAAACAGCTTTTCAGTTCTCATTGCAACCTTCCATGTGGATAGTTTCAAAACTGCATGAATTGTGAGTCTGGCTTGTGAGACCCAAAGCCGTAAATGTCAGTTAGCTCCCCTTTTACCACCAGTCCTGTCTCTCAAACTGGATAAAAGCTCAGATTTCCCTGGGAGAAATGAGGTAAAGGAAATTCTTAATTTGACCTATATGAAAAAATTAGGAGAAGCATCATTTGATACACTACAGAATCAGAGCTTAGTTTGTCATCTTTTTATTGCCAATCCATTGCTCTTAATTCCTGGGTATATATTGTTCCTTCATAGCCATAATTTAGGTGTATTGGGAAAAAGGTGTTATCTACCTACAAAGTAAATAATTAGATTTCATTGACTGGAAAATGGTGATAAACACAACTTAGGTGTAGTTGTGAACAGCGCCATTTTCACAAAGGAATAGAATTTTCTATTCCCTTTTAAGTCAAGCTTTTAATCAGAAGAGAAGAGTGTTTTACAAAAAACCAAGAGTATAATATTTTGGTAAGATTTTTCTATAAGAAAGATACTCACTCAAGATAAAGTGTATTTCTGACCAGAGCTGCTGTTTTTCGAGCACAGCTTTCAGCTTTGAACAGATTTGAACATGAGCAACATAATCAAGCATCACTCGAACCACCTTTCCAGAGAGATGCTGTAGCCACAACAGTGTTATGACTTCACAGAACTGAGAAGAAAACAATCAGAAAGCAAACAAAAAGCACTTAGTACCTATGGGTTAACATAGCAGTCAACACCAGTACCAAACTCAAAGCCATGGGTTAAGCTTTCACTGGTATGGCTTGGGAACCACATAAAGATACGGGACGTAACAGAGGTCCTTCTGTATCTGTTGAGCCCTGGGTCAATCATTTGGCTACCTGCAGTAAGGATTCCCTTGCAGCTAGGTGCAGCCATCTGTGTTCTAGCTGGGAGGCGTAAGTGGAAGTCTGAGCAGCTTCCCAGTGCCCTTAATAAAGAACAGGATGTGTGCAGTCACATCTGGCTAGTTGGAATGGGGATGTGCGTTTCTTCTCTAAAACACGAAGCTGTCCAGTTGGGAAGTTATTTACTCCTTGCTCTTAATTTTAGGAGAAGAGAATGAGGCATTTTGGTTATTTTTTAATACTTACTTTTGAATTTTCTATCGTTTATAGCTAGTCTGACCCTGACTCTGAATAATAGGACGGTTTCTGCCTTTAAATAATGTGTCATTTTAGATAAAATGCCCAAATGAGAACTTAAGTGATACTGTAAGAACAGTTTAGGAAATAGTACCAGATGGTGTATGTCTAAATGCCAGGTCATTGTACAGATAACTCTTACATTAATCTCCCCAAATAACAGTTCATATAGGATAGAATCTTTTATTTCACAGAACTGATTTAAAGTGCTTTCTTGGGGCTGGAGAGATGGTTCAGTGGTTAAGAACACTTAGCTGCTCTTGCAAAGGACTCAGGTTGGATTCCCAGCATCCACATGGTGGCTAACAGCAATCCTTAACTCCAGTTTCAGGGGATCCAACATCCTCTTCTGACCTCCATAGGCACTGCATGACACAGATGCACTATGCAGGCAATACACGCATACACGTAGGGTGAAAATAATAAATAAAAATAAAGTGCTTTCTCCAGTTTACTATCTTACTTGTTTTCAGATTTTGATGATACAAATTCAAGTATGTATGAAAGTGTCCACTACATACTAAGCACAGACCTGAAAGCTAGGGAAGCAAGATGAGTAAGAGCTTGATGTTCATGTTCATGGGAGAGTCTAATCTAAATCATTAACATACGAAAAACAACTATAGATAAATTTTACAAAAGAAATGATCCCCCACAATAAGAGAATGATGAAGGAAGGGAGCTACTTAAGACGGATAGGGAAGGGCCCTGAGGAGAAGACTCTCGAAATAAGACCTAAAAAGTAGAAGCCATTTAAAAAACTCTGGGAAGAGACACGTTGAGGAGAATAAAGTGACCAGAGGAGGCAAGACAGAGCGAAGAGCCTGCTATGAGATTCTTGTCTCAAAGTGGGGAGGCAGCAGCAACCACTTACTGAGATTCTTCTTTCATCAGGAAGGTTCTCAAAGGAAATAATCTAATCAAAATTTAGAACTAAAAGAGATAACCAAAAATCCTAAGGATTTACAGGTACGGGGAACCCAGAAACATTTTAGACAAACCATTCAAAGAAAACATAAGTAGAATATAAGGCTACATTCATTCTTTAAAACTTTGCTTTTTGTTGAACTTGGTGGTGCCTGCCTTTAAACTCTCCCTTTGATCCCAACAAAGGAGGCAGAGGCAAGCAGATCTCTGGTCTACACAGCCAGTTCTAGGCCAGCTGGGGCTACAGGGAGACCTTGTCTCAACAAACAAAAACCTCGCTCTCATGTTGAATTTGAGAACCCTCCTGATCTAACTAGTCACTTTTTCCTCTGAATTGTTTCTGTCCCTTTTCTGTCTTTCCACTTTGGGTTTAATTATCTTATATAGATCGTGCTAGAGTCTTCCCAGCATGAGCTTTTTAAAGAGCAAATCACGTCTATTTCTGTGTCCCAAGGCCTCAGATGATTGTTTAGGTAATAGCACCAACACTGTGGGCTTACCATAGTATCTTTAATAACTGTGGGTGTCCAGCCTTCAAATGTACCGAGACGATGAACTTTGTCCCCATGAGGACAATCAAAACATCGCTCAGTGTCATACCCATAATTCAACAGCATCCTGAGCATGACTTCATCTTTCAGTGTGTATTGCAGTGCTGATGGGAAGTGCAAAGGGTTAACTCTGCAGAAGTAATTGACATTGGCTCCGTGCCTCAGTAGCAGACTTATCAGCTCATAGTTGCCCAGTCTGAGAGCTATCTGCAGGCAGTTAACTGGGTCTTGATTGGGCAGAGCTCCAGCACTGAGCAACAGCTTAACCGAGGAGAGGTCACCATTTGAAACAGCAAAATACAAGGCTGACTTCCTCTGATCATCATAGTGTTTACGGATTCTCTGATCTAGCATGAAATTCACATCAAATCCAGCCTGGATGAGAAGTTCCAGGCACTGCGGGTGCGCTCCGGCTGCTGCACAGTGCACAGGACTGATCCCACTCCGCTTGATGGCAGATAGATCCGTAACTGGAACCAACATCTTTAGAGCTCTGAGAAAGAATTTCAGAATATACTTCAAATGAATTCTTGTTAAGATGCTCATCATTCTTTTTTGTACTTACAGTTGTTAATAATTGGGTAGTATTTAGAACCCCTAGCAAAAAAATGTTAATTTCATCATCAAGAAACTCAGATGCTAATGAAAATATAATAGAACTAGGTTCTAGTTCTAGGTTAAAAACTGAGTTAGACCCGTCAGCTGAAATCCAAGGTTTCCTGTGTTATCTAAGCAACCAATAAACAGTTTAGTGTCTCTTTGGTGGCTGTAGAGGATTTCTGACCATACCATTTTCTAGTTGATCAATGGTTTCTTTTAAAAGGTGTTTAGGTTTTTGGGTTGAGAGAGACATTTTTAAGGTTCCTAGAATTATGTAAAGTTCTAGAAGCTGCTCTTAAAAAATTTAGCTGTTACTAGGGTTGGAGAGATGGCTCAGTGGTTAAGAGCACTGGCTGCTCTTGTAAAGAACTCAGATTCAGTTCCCAGCATCCACAGGGTGGCTAACAACATCCATAACTCCAGTTCCAGAGGATCTAACAGCCTCTTCTGATCTCTATAAAATTGCATGCAAGTGCTGTGCTTACATACATGTAGGCAAAATACTCAGACACATAAAATAACAGGTGTACACATAAAATAACAATACAGTTTTTAAAAGTTAGCTACTACTATTTCCTGACTTTTACAATCATGTAATTGAACTTACAGTAGGTGACCTCTGTCAGCTGCCACATGAATGGGCAGATGACCTGAACTCTTAGGGATGTTGGCATCAGCTCCATGCTCTAGCAAGAGGGTCACAGAGTCCGGATTTCCTCCTCTAGCAGCTTCAAGTAAGATGGAGGAAGAATCAGAGGCCTGGCTGTGAACATTAGCACCTGAGAAGAGGAAGAGTCTTGTTAGGCAAAAATTCTTTTCTACCACATCAAGTATCACTACCACCAGCACCACGTAGTTAGTGAGAACCTGCAAGGGTCAGAATCGAAAAACATGATGACTACTCCCTGTTCTCAAGTAGTTGGGGAAGAAAACCTGGTGTAAGCAGTTTCTAAAGTACAGTTAGGGTCACTCTCAAAGTAACTGGATAAGTTGTTTCGAACTTGGAATGTCCATAGAAATACTTTCATGAAAGGTAGCTTCCTTTCTAGACCAGCTCACAAAGGCCAACTTGGCTCAGCATGCTCTTGTATAAAATGCTGCTGATAAAAGAACTTGGGCCTGGAGAAACAGCACAGTAGTTAAGAGTGCTTGCTGCTTTTGTAGAGGCCCTAAGTTCAGTTCCCATCACTCACACTGATCAGATCACAGCTGCCTAGAACTCCAGCTTCAGGGATTGGAAGTTTTTCTTCCAGTCTCCATGGGCACTTGCACTCATGTGCACATATATACACATGCCATTAAGTTCTTAAAAATTTCTAGACTTCACAACTTACCCCAGAAGTAGGTATTAATGTCCTCATTTTAAAGAGGTAGACGCTGGCTTCCCCAGAGACACAGCTGGTGAGCAAGATGCTGAGGAGTTCTGTTACTTCTGTGGTGCCACGCTGCCGCTGTGGCCTCACAATTAGTGATCTGAAGGGTTTACTCTTGGGTTTGGGATGTAGTTTGGTAGAGTGCTCATATGTCTAGCAATCTGAAGGGTCTAGGTTCAAACTCTGGACGTGTGCATGTGCACACAGGATCCCCTCCCCCCAATTACTCTTTAAAGATGAAAGACTCCGTGTTTGCTTTTTTATTCTAGCTAGCAACTTTAGACATCTCTCTTAGATCACTTATTTCAAGTATCTTGTTAAAATTCCATGGACATTGTTGTAAATTAGCCTCCTGTATAGGAAAGATACATAAAAGTGTATAAAGCATATGGCTGTTCTTAATATAGATGGCCCTGACATCTAGAATATGGGAGACCAGGACTATACATTACTAATAAATGTGACTCCTGGATATAAGGGAATAAAGAAGATGTTTACACAGTTGAGACTTTATTAAATCTTGGTAAAAGTTTGCTTCTTTGAAAGACGCTATAGATACAGTGCCTCATTGGACACCTCAATGGAGGCCTCAGTGATTAAGAAATGCTGCAGTTTTCTGAATCAAAGGTCTCTGTCAGTTAAACCAGTATCTAGAATGGCTGTGACTAGAATACAGTCCTGTGGATAGAGGAATGAGTGTGCTAGAAGAGCGGCTGGTACTGTCTTTGATCTTACCTTAGTGCACGGTGAGCTGGATGCCTGCCTCACAAGTTTAAAGTACTGCACAGAGCATTCCCAGCCAAATGCTCGTAGGGTAGAAAGTACTCAATAAACATAAAGTGTCTTCCCTTTCCTGTGGAGGTTTGATTATTTCTAGAGCAGAGGAGGAGGACCTGGGAGAGAAGTCAGCCATTCCCCATCATCAAAGCCAGTTGATGACCAGTTGTCTCATGAAAGCCTGAGAGAGCATGGATGGTTGTAGAGACTTTGATTTTGGTTGTAGGAAAGAACAACTGACATAAATGGTTTTAAAGAAACGAGCAAAAGGTACCTGCATCCTCATAACTTTAGGAAAATCAATCTCTGTTTTAGGCTTCTAACAGCCAACATTGACACACAACTTTATCAAACATTGGTCTTAAATAAAATGTTAACTTCTGTTGTTTTGAAGCTCCTAACAGAGAGGATCCCTTGGATCACATTGCCCCTGTGAGTGGTCTCAGGGAAAACCTTGCCTTTCTGCAGTAGTAGTTTCATGATTTCAGTGTGTCCACTTTGGGCAGCAAGAGCAAGGGGAGTAAATCCGTAGGAGCTCCGTGGATCAGGGTGTGCCCCAGAAACCAGCATCAACTTCACCATGTCCCATCTGCCAAGCTTGGCTGCTTCGTGAAGGGCTGTTCTCTCATTGGCACATCGCAGATTGACATCTGCTCCATGGCTGATTAGCAGGGAGGCCATGTCATAGGAGTCTCGCAAAACGGCTGGGAAATTAATTGTAAGGTCAGCATCAACAGGGTTAAGGTGAGTTCATATCAGCTGCTGCCCCTCAGGCTCTTAAGAAACTCTTCCCATGCTTTAACATTCTGTATTTAGGAAGCACATTATAAAATAAGGCATATAAAATAATCTTCACTGTTTTATGTCACTGGACTGCTTTTCTGTAAGCTATGACCAATTACTGTTTATTGGGTGTCATTTATTATCTTTATTTTCTCAAGAAAATCGGAGTTTAGGAGGGAGGAGCCCATAAGCTCCACTCCTCCCTGGGATCTCTAGGCAGTTTGGGCACAAAGGAGGGAGAGCCATTTTCTTCAGTGTTGTAGCCACTAGTAAGTTGCCAGTGCTCTTGTAAATTACCCCTCATTGTGTTTCTTTAAGCAACCTTAGTGAAACTCATTGGGTCATCACAAACAAAGACAAAATTTAGTAGTTTGAAAAGAAGGAGCGTAGTGCAAGGGGGGCCGAAGGGTAACGGGGAGTGCATGTGATCAAAACACATTATATACATGGATGGAAATATGATGCTATATGCCCAGATGCCAAATCAGTATACAAATTAACTGCTACATGAATCACCTCAACATAAACCATATAGTATAAAACCATTCACTTTAAAGAAGTGTCATAATGAAACCCATTGTTATGTATAAACACGCACAAATAAAGATTTTTTCAAGAAAAGAAGGGCCAGTGAGATGGTGACAGTGCTTGCCCCTAAGCCTGACACCTGAGTTTGATCCCCGGGATGGAAGAGGACCAACTTCTACAAGTTGTCTTCTGACCTCTGCACGTGGCACATGTGTATCCATACACAATAAATGAATAATGAAAATAGAAAATACATGCTCATTACAGTGAGTTGCTTCAAAAGGACTGAAACCCCAAGGCCAGCCTAACCTTGATGCTGCTGCATCCTAAAACCTTCACCCTGAGGTGAAACGGTGGTGACAGCAACAGATTCGTTCTGGTTTTGAAACTTTCTGAAAACCATCTTTAAGAAAAGTAAACAACATAAATGGAAGGGGAGATGAGAGCATAAATATGTGGTACAGTCCTGAAAATTCTGCAAGCTGCTTAAAAGAAGCAAAACCCTAACGGCAACATGCTGCCTCGGCAGAGAAATGATATAAATGTAATTTAAATATTCACGTTAGGTAGATGGCTGAACCGATGTGAAATGTTAGTTTAGAGCTGTGTTTCCAAAGTATTGCATAGAATGCCTCCACTTAGGTTCTTTGTGATAAAAATAATTATGCAAACATCAACTGAAAGTAACGAGTGCTTACCTAACATGTACAAGACCCTGGGTTTCATACCCAGTTCCCCACGCACCAAATGAATAATGAATAAATAAAATGCTTGGAAATGCTGTCCATTCTGTAGATGTGTATGGAAATCTTAGGAATCTTATTGTGAACCTGCTTCACCCTACCTCAGCATTTTCCATAAGCTTGAATGGGGAAATGTTACAGAAAAGGAATCCCTTGACCTGAATAGGCAGAAGTCAAGAGGAATTCATCTCTCTCCACGATCATTGTGACAGTCGTCATCGCTTGATGTGTTGACATGTGACTTCCACACAGGCCAGGTAAATACTCTCATATAAGACACCTGAGGTTTGGAGAAGTTAGAACTGACCCACAGTTTGTGCTGTTGCTGTTGCCTTTTATTCTTTCATTTTTATTTTGATAAAAATTACATATGTGCTTGGTTTAAAAAGCCAATTATTAGAGTTTTCCCATCCTTTCCCAACTTTGTCCTTTCCCAAAGATTTTCTGTTTTGCTTTGTTGAGAAGCGATGTCAAAATTCATGTTGGCCTTTAACTCACTGTATAACCCACAATGACCTCTAAGACCTTCCTGCCTCGGCTTCCTGAACTCCTGACTGCACGAATATGTCACCACCCCCAGCTTTATAGAAAGCAGGTTCCTGTATCTGGTCAGTAGGGGCCAAATCAACCTTGCTGCTCTGGTGGAAAACCTGACCTTGAAGCTCGGTGGTATGGAGGAGATCAGAGTTACTGACTTTCAAAGACAAACTGTTTATTTACCTGTGAGAAGAGGAAAACTGCCTTCCAAATTCTTAGCATTCGGATTGCAGCCATTAAGAAGGAGAAAACTGGCATTTTCTAAGAGGCTACAGCTGACAGCCAAAAAAAGCGGCGTTTCACCATTGTGGGTGGTTTGCTCCCATGTGCTGGGTTTGGAAGCTGGAATAAAGTCATCATACCATACAGGTTAAGAAGTATAAATCCACTTTATGTCTCTCAGAAGCATCAAGAGGAATGAAAAGTTTACCTTTCAAGGTTATTTCTAAAATGTTCTTATTCAACTGTACTGCAGCCTTATGCAGAGGAATCCAGCCTATGCCATCGGCTTCATCAAAAGCAGAATGGTACTTGGTTAAGTGTGCTAATGCGTCTTCCTTACCTGTTAGGGAAAACAAAAACAGATTCACATTTACACACACACAGAGAAGCTTGCACTTCTGAAGTCCATCACCAGTGAGTATGAAAGACAAATAGCACATGTTTAAATTGCATAGGAGAGGCACTAAGACATTCCATCTAGTGGTCCACACGTTCCAGGGCTGTGAACACCCCCAATGTCTTGTCACATAGGGAAAAGTAGCTCAGTCTATAGAAGAAGCCAGGTGTTCTTTGCTGTTGTGTGCTGAAGTATTTTCTCCAAGAAAAGTCCACATGAGACACAGATGAGCCTCTGTGGTCCCCCAGCATTTAGAAGAACCTGTTCCCAGGAGTTGAGAGGAGGATAGAACACTTACCTGTTTCTATTGTTTCAACTATCTTCTTAGAATCAGCACTCAAAAAGGAATGGAATCTGCATAGAAAAAAAAAAAAAAAACGTAATTCTACAACTGATGTTTCTGGTACAAACTGAAAAGAAGGTAAACAGCATTACTCAGGGATGAGCTCCCTATGAGGCAACAAATGTAGTTCAATAGAAATACTGTTCCTGTAGCTCAGTGCAGAGTGCTTGCCTAGTTTACACAGACCCTGGGTTTGAGCCCCAGCAAACAAACACAGATATATAGAGATAGATAGATAGATGGTTCTAGGAAAACCGTCTTTCCAGGTCCGCTGTCCTGCATTAGACGTAACTTTGTGGAAGCAAGGATTATGTGGAGCCTAGATTGCAGATTATAGGTTCAGTCATGTTGTCAGACTTGCTCAAGTCTAAGACTGAAACAGTACTACGTGGAAAATTTTGATAGCTGTTATTTAGGAAAAACTTATTTACCCAAAATACATTATCAGCTGGGTGTGGTAGTTTAATCCCAGCATTCAGGTGGCAGAGGCAGGTAGATAGATCTCTACCAGGTAGATGGAAACCAGCCTGGTCTGCATAATGAGTTCCAGGCCAGCTGGGAATACACAGAGACATTGTCTTAAACAAAACAACCTCCAAAAATATACACAATCAGGGTGTGAACTTTAAAATATATCCATGATCAGAATCAGAATTCTTGCCCAGAAAAAAAGTAACAGTTTAAATAGTTTTTTATTAAAGCATCTTTAAAATAAGCTCAATTTATGAAATTCTTACTTTTTTATCTATGTAGTTGAGTACTGGCTCTAAACCCCTGCCTCCTCTGCCTCTTTGGAAATTATATGTAGGCACCACTATGCCTTCCTTCAATAGATGACTCTGATACTTTCAAATTTAGCGAATACAGACTTTCATCTTCCCATTTTCTTTTATTACTCAATGACCCAGGCTGAGGATAATAAATTCTCTCAGTCTGTCCTGCTCACAGTTTGATTAATTAAATTCTTAAACATTTCAAACTGCACACACAGGCACCTTCCAGTGCCCCCTCACCCTGCTTCCATCTTTTACTTTTAAGGACCCTTGTGATCATATTGGGCCCACTCAAGTCACCCAAGCTAATTTTCCTATCTTAAAATTAGGTGATTAGCATCTTTAATTCTATCTGTAGCTTTACATCCACTTTCCCATGTGAGGTTTATGTACTCAGTTCTAGGTATGAGGATGTAGACATTTTGGGTGGACCATTACTCCACGTGACACTGTTGTATTCTGAGTTTGTGTGTGTGTGTGTGGTCTATGTATGTGTACAGGTTCATGTGTGTGCACACATGTGCGTGCAAGAAGACCAAAAGTCAACATCTGATGTCTTCCCCAATCACTTTTCTACCTTGTGTTTTGAGATAGACTTTCTCATGAACCTGGACCTTCATCAGTTCAGCTAAATTGGCTGACCAGTGATCTCCAGGGCTCCGTCTGTCTCCGCTCCCCTCAACTCTGGGGTTACAGACACGCTACTGTGCCTTGCTTTTACATGGGCACTGGGGATCCAAACTCCAGACTTTGTGCATGTGCAGCAAGCACTTTACCCACTGAACCACTTCCCCAGACCCTTTTCTAGTTTTCTAATATCTAGAAGTCTCTAACCCAGTCAGTAATCCTTCATAGGCATTATACAGTTCTTGAAAGTTTACTAAGTGGAATGTATGTGGTAACTAACTACAGTCAATGTCAATTCCAATGACTTTTCCATATTTTAGTCAAAACCTTATACCTTTAAAACTAAAATTATTAATTCAAAATAAGTTACTTGGTTATATATTTTTATTTTTTGATATTTATTTTTATTTTATATGTATGAGAGTATGTAAGTGCACCCATGTTGTGCAGTGCCCAAGAGGGTCAGAAGAGGGATTTGGATCCCCTGGAATGGAGTTAGGGACAGTTGTTAGCCGCCATGTAAGTGCTGGGAATCAAACCGGGATCTTCTGCAAGAGCAGCCAGTGCTCTTGGTGCTCTTAACCACTGAGCCGTCTCTCCAAACCTAGTTATGTATTTTAAAAACTTAATCACAACATTAATGTTACAGTTAACCTAATAAGCCTAATTTCATTATAAAGCTTTAAACATTTAAATACTATTTTAATCATCCTGAAGTGAACACACCAACATATAGGAATAGTGTGCAGTGGGAAGCATAGAGTTTGGAGTCAGACTGCCTGGTTCTTCATTTACTATGGGGTGAACCTGAGTAAGTCACTTTTCTGTGTCTCACTTCCCTTCTAAATGGGTATAATAGTAGCATCTACTCCACAGAGAGGGAATGAGAATTAGAATTTAAATCAGTTAGTAGTTATGAAGTACAAACAGTGTGGCACATTGTGATCACTCCGTGGGTTTATTACATTTAAAAAGTACTATAGGTGCTGGAGAGATGACTCAGTGGTTACAAATCTGTACTGCTTTTGCAGACAGGCTGAATTCGGTTCCCAGCACCCACATTGAGCATTACATACACCAGTAACTCCAGCTCAGGGCATCGGACACTTCTGACCTCTACAGGCACCCTGCCTCATACCCATAATTAAAACTAAAAATACTATACGTTTGATATATTTCATTATCTCCATATTTATTTATAAGATCTCTTGGGGTTAAAGAATGTCTTACCTGAACAGGTAAGTAGAGTTTGCTATCCCAAGCAAACTGGGTTTATCACCCCAGAAAAACAATGCTTTTTACTTCAGGGGGCCAGCAAACCAAGAGTGTTTGACCAGCTGTGCTTGACTGTGAGCTCCCCATACCCAGGGTGGGATGACTCTTAAAACTGTTCAAGGAGCCATTGGTTGTTTTCCACTATTCTGGTAACAGAACTCTTAGTCCTGTCGTTTAGAAGGTGTTAGCCTCTTCAGGGGTTACATTTACCTGATTATTTCTTCGAGCAGAAACTAGACCCCACCTGACCTGCCTCACTAGGATAACTTCCTCTGTGTCTTGGTGAGATTTGTGCATAACTGTCACCTCCATAAAGACAAGCTATGCTGTAGCACTCCAGTTCTAGCTCTTCAGAAACGCTGGTCATTCCTCCCGATCCTTGTTATTTTCTCACCCAGATTTGCTGTTACCCCCTTCAGCTATTTTCTTTACAAATTCTTTCCCAGTTTTTTCTCTCCAGTTAGACTATATCATGTCTTTTTAAACAATATTTTATTTTTATTTTATGTGTATGAGTGTATTGCCTGCATGTGTGTAAGTGCACCTGTGTCATGCAACACCCATGGAAATCAGAAGAGAGTGTTGGATCTCCTGGAGCTGGAGTTACAGATGGTTGTTAGCCCCCATGTGGGTGCTGGGAACTGAACCCCAGGTCCTCTGCAAGAGCGGTTAGTGCTCTTAACTGCTGAGTTATTTCTCCAGCCCCAGACATCTGAAACATATTTAAATAACAGTTCCTTCCTGGGAGTGTTGTTCAGTAGTATAGCACATACTTAGCACACATATAACCCTGGGTTCAATCCTAACCACTACCCCTCCCCCGCAAACAACAACTCCTTGTATTCTGATGTTCCTTCCAATTTTTGTCACATTCAAGTTATACTAATGACTACTCTCAACTACTGAATGCTTAATACAGTAGTCAGTGAGAAAGCCATTACCTCTCATCTTCAGGTGTGTGCTGACTTGTTCCTGGCTTGTAAATATCCTGTAAACTCTGTTGAATAATAAGTTGGGTGTCAAAGTCCACATCGGTATCTTCATCACTGTTGTAGTTATCCATGTGAAACTTGGACAGGTTTACATTCACATCAGAATGGATTAAAAATATTTTTCTAGTTGTGAAAAAATTTTTAACCACTTTAAATTATAGATGACATTTAGAAAACTAGCAAGTTAATATAACTGATAAATGAAGAAAATGCAAATTTTGAAAGTAAAATATTGATTACATTTTTTTCTATAAACTTAAAAGGTCATAAAACTTTGCAAACTATACATCAGACAGACAGGAGTAATAGGTTAATAGCTAAAATATATAAGGAACTGCAAAAATTAAACACCAAAAATCTGAAACCCATCCAATAAATGGGTTAATGAACTGAATAAACAGTTCTCAGAAGCAGAAATAAAAATGGCCGGTAAACTAGATTACACTGTGCAAGAAGATGCTGTGCAAGTTGCTGGTTATCCTGCAACGCTGTAATAACCACCTGTCTAGCAAATTGTGCCTATCAGTATGATAAGTGATGTGATGGTTATGAGGGTAACCAATCACTTCTGATTGGCTGTGAAGCCTGCTCTACAGGAATGCCTGGTACTGTAAGCCTAGTCAGAGTTCCACGGCTGGGGAGATCATAGACCCTTGTGGGGAGCTGGTTGCTGTTTTGCTAGATGGTCATGCACTCAAACTGCCTTCTAAATATTTATGTTTATGACCATAAATTTGTGCTGGTCTCATCTTTGGCCAGAGAAGCTTCTTTTTATAATGGGTATTGGTTAATACAGAGACTCATAACCTGTCTAAGTGCCAGGTGTATAACTGTGAGTGCTCAGCTGTGAATGGATCATCTGTATTAACATATCCCAGCCAACAGTCAGGGGACATCTCAGAAGACAAGGTGGAAAGACATAAGAGCCAGTGAATAAGAAGACCTGTGAAACGCTGACTTCTGGACATGGTATGGCTGTTGCACACATCAACTAGCTGTGGTTACTTGCACAAGACCTACACAAAATCAAGGCAAGTGGAGGAGCCATTGGCATTTGGTTGCTGCTTAGGGAGTATTGGTCACTCTCCTTCAGGATATGGCTTCAGGCCCCAGTGGATGGCCCAACACCTATGTACATATGGGCAGCACTAACTGAACTCAAGGGGTTATAACAATAAAGAGGATATAAAGTTGAGAGGGAGACAGGATGGGGGACACCACAGGAAATTGGAGACAGGTAGTAGTGGATCCATGATCAAAATCCCTTGTATAAATCTATAAGTTTTCAAAGAATAAATACAAAATATTACTTTAAAAAACCAACCAAAAAATGACCAGTAAATATTTGAACAAACGTTCAACTTCAACACCCTTAGCCATCAGGGAAATGCAAATCAAAACTGCTTTGCAGGGAAACAAGAGTTTTCCAGGCAACTGGCAACTTTCTCTTTATGAACTTACAGATATGGTAATAGCATCCACAAGACCCATGCAAACTCAAACCAGACAAACCCCAGCACAGAACTGGGGCAGTGGTTCAGGAGCGCCAACTGTAGCTGAGGAACTACTGGCAACTGATCACCGCTGGGTGAGGAGAGTTGGTCCTCTTTAATGGAGTGATGCTAGGTGGGTTGACCGTGCCCCAGAGGATGGATTCACACTGAGGGACATTGGGAATACAAACTTGACTCGATAGGCCCTAACATATATGACACAATGCATGAAATCCAATGGGTGGGATTAGGCTGCTTAGGAGGGGCTGCAGGATAGGTGAGGGGACTAAATATGATCAAGATGTATTATATGAAATGCACAAAAATTCAATAAAAAATTTAAAGACTTGCTTTGTGGGGCTGGGGAGATGACACAGTGGGTACAGTGCTTTCTCTGAAAGTATGAGAGCCCAAGTTTGGATCCCTATCACCCAGGTGAAAGGCCAGGCACAGCAGCATATGTCTATAACTGTAGTGTGTGTGTGTAGGGGGGGGGGGATTGTTGCAGAGACAGGCGGCTCACAGAGCTTCCTGGCCAGCCAGATTAGGTGTTGATTCAAAAAATAAGATGGATCAGGGCCTCAGAGGTCTCCAAAACAACCCAGGCTGTTGCCATTGCCCTTAGTTACCTACCATAACTACCCAGTTAGACCTGTTGCTGAAGACATCATACACTTCGGCCTCAGAACATAGAGGAATCAAACTCAAACCAGCTAGGAAACTTCCTCCTGGCTGGCTAGCTTTCAGAGTTCTAGAAGGTGCTGTGCAGGCTGCTGGGGGAGAAAAGCTAGCAGTGGTCCCACACAATGCTGGATCCTGCATCTTGCAGCCTTGACTTCCTAGGCAAGATGCGCCTGCTGGTGGAGTAGTGGTATGAGAGCTGTGGAGTAAGTAATCACCTTCTGATTGGATCTGCTGCCTGCTCCATAGGAGGAATGCATGCCTGGTTCTGCAATCCTGGCCTAAAGCCCATGGCTGAGGAGGTCACAGGTCAGGAAGGGTAGAACCTGTGATTATTACTTTGCTTAATGGTCATGTCACACTGCCTTTTAAATATTTATGTTTATTCCCATAGCCCTGGACTAGTCTCAACCTTGGTCAGAGAAGCTCCTTTTTACAGTAGGAAGCAGTCAATGGAGAGATACATATTTCGTCCAAGTGCTAAGAATGAGAGACTGAGTGCTCAGGCCTTAACAGGACACCTATATTATACACTCTCCTGCCCTGCACCCCATCCAAGCCTCAGGGAACATTGCAGAAGAGGAGGTGGAAAGAATGTAAGAACCAGATGATGGGAGGAGTACTGTGAAGTGCTGTCCTCTGGACATGACATGGCCATTGCAGTCATGAACTCAAAGCAATTGTACCTGTACAAAACGTGCACAAGATCAAGCCAGCTAAAATTCCAACATAGCTGGGATAGATGATCCCCAGGCCCCCCCTTACTGAGGAACTATTGGCAGTTGGTAGTTTCTAGGACAAAGAATTGTTTTTTTGTCTTTGAGAATGTGGCCACTGGTAGGATTGCCATGCTCCAGTGATGGCCCACACCCATACATATCTGGACTCAGTGGGTAAAAAAAAAGACATGAAGTGGGGATGGGACATGTTGGGGGACATATAGAGGGGATACATATGATCACATTTCATTGACTACATGTATGAAATTCTCAGGAATAAAGAAAACTTAAGGTGGACAGCAATAGATGTCAGTCTCATCTCTACACACATGCACACAAACACAGACTACATGAAAATATAAAGGGTACCATGAATAAGAACAAAGCATAACAACATAGATGTATGAAAGTGCCATAACTAAACCCATTAAAAAGAAAAAACACAAAGTGAATAATTTTAGAAAGTAGAAAAAAGAAGCCCAGATCATGACGTTGGAACATCAAAAGTATTCATAGTTGATTTGTTTTAGGCAGGGCTTATTTTTCTCATTGATTATAGCACCCAAAAGAACGTCTTTCCTATACCCAGTGAATGTTGTGCTAAATATGTTTAGTAAACACTAAAAATAAGCATGCTATAGGAATAAATATACTCTCAATACCACATATAGTAGGAGTAACAGTAGTAAAAACCCAGTGTATTAGGCAATATCTAAATAGTTTTAAAAGAATCAATGGTCTTTACGTAGAATAGGTTCCAAAAACTAATTTTTTTTTACCTTCTTTATATCCTCTAGAACCGCTCTGAAGTTTGCTTGTTAAGAGTATATTAGGATCTCCACTCGCCTGCAGTGACCATTATAAATAGCTTTACTATAAATACTTGATCATAAGACAGTCTGGCACGTTCTTGTTTTTCACACATGGTTTACTTCTGTTTGGAAGTATGACCTCTTTTCTTCATTGCTAGATACATCAAATTTAAAGGAGTTCATCTTATTTTTAGAATAAAAAGTGTTTGCAAGGGGTTGGCCATGCAAAGAGAATTGATTTTCTTGAAAGTCGTGCACATAGCCACTACAAACAAAATTTCCTATTGAAGAGAAGCCAGAAATTTTGCTCTGATGGCATTGTTAAAAGTACCTACCTGCGAAGCCCAGCAGCATGGCCTGTAGTCTCAGTCACTTGGAGGGTGGAGGCAGGAAGATCCCAAGTTCAAGACATGCCTTGGCTACAGAGTGAGTTCATGGCTAGACTGAGCAATTTAGTGAGATCCTGTCTCAAAAGGGAAAAAGAGGTCTGGGACTACAGCTTAGTAGCAGAGAGCTTGCCTACCTACCATGCATGCATGAGGCCCAAGTACTGTTCAGTCCCCAGAACCGTTAAAAAAAGTTACCTGCTCCATGCGTTCACTGTGTAACTCCACCTACATTCTTAAAATTCTAAAGAAAGAATTACAACACAATACAATTATTTTTAAATTGTGTTTGTCCAGATATAAGAATACATGCATGCACATGTATGTGGAGGCCAGAGGCCAACTGAGGCTGTCATTCTTCAAGAGTCATCTGCCTTGTTTTTTGAGACAAGGTCTCTCACTGGGGCCCATTAATTAGGCTGGCTGGCAAGGGAGTTTCTGGGATCTTCCTGGCTCTGCTTGCCCAGCCCTGGGATTATGAGTGCATGCCACCATATCCAGCTTAAAATTTTTTTTTTACTTATTTAAAAAATGTTTTAACACTTTTTTTTAAATTTATGTATTTTGTGTATGAGTGTATTGCCTGCATGTGTGTAAGTGCACCCATGTTGTACAGTGCCCTCAGAGTCAGAAGAGGGCACTGGATCTGGAGTCTGGAGTCACACACTTGTTATCTGCCGTGTGGGTGCTCTTAGCTACTGAGCCATCTCTCCAGCCCCTCTCTCTCCCCCATCCAGCATTTTTTTTTTTTGAGACAGGGTCTCACTGTGTCCAGACCCCAGCTGGTCTGGAACTCACTAGGTAGACCATCAGGATCTTACAGAGATCTGCCTGCCTCCTAAGTGCTGTAACTGAAGGCCTGTGGCATCCAGCTTTTTGTACATGGGTTCTGGGGATTGACTCAGAACCTCGTACCTACATGGCAATCACTTTACCAACTGAACTATCTCCTCAGACCTACAACACAATACAATTTTTACTAAATTTTTGTTTCATTGAAATATTTATGAATCATCAATGTGTTATTATCAATGCAGGCTAAGAAATAAGAATATCAAGTATTAAAAATAACAAAGCGGGGACAGTGAGATGGCTCAGAGAGTAAAAGGGCTTGCTGCACAAAGCTAAGACCTGAGTTTGATTCCTGGATTCTAAGGTGGAAGGAGATTGCTGACTCTCAGAATCTGTCCTCTGATCTCCACACACAAGGTAGCACTCCCACCTGCCCCCATATGATACGTTTAATAATGGAAAATAATTGAAAGTCAGAGGGAACACTTGACATTCTCAAAAACAACGAAGTGAGTGGCCAGCAGCAGTCCCCAGAAAGTGCAGCCCGATCTGCTCTCAGGCTCCTGCAACGTGTTGACCTCACTCCTTTGTGAGTCACGTGGGTTCTTTGAAAAAATGGAACTGATGCCTTAAAAACATGAGGTCAGGGGCTTGGCTCTTTGCTCGAGCAGTCCTCACAGAGCCTTTGCGTATCTGGAGTGCTCACGCATGGGGCTGCAGGCAGCTGAGTAGAAAGCAAACAGCAACTAAAGCTGAGGAAGACAACAGGACTGAAAAGAAGATTTTCTATGTAAACTCTTTTATCCACCTAATTTCCCAGATCTGCTTCTCACATGCATGTCAAACTGGTAAAATCTGCAAAGATTTTCATATGCTTCAAAGAACACTTCATATTTTTCTTTGACAGCTGTCTGGCTACCATCATAGAAGAGTCTGTTTATAAGGCCACTTCCCTTTTTAAAAATGTATTTTATTTTTTAATTTTATTTTTTATGTGTGTGAGTGTATTGCCTGCATGTATGTAAGTGTGCCCATGTTGTATAATGCCCATGGAGGATGAAGAGGGCATCAGATCCCCTAGAATTTGATTTTGGATGGTTGTTAGCAGCCATGTGAGTGCTGGGAACTGAACCTAGTTTGGCTCAACCTAAGTCATTTCTCTGGTTCCCTGCCTTTAAAAAAATTTATTTATATAATGTGTGTGTGTGTGTGTGTGTGTGTGTGTGTGTGTGTTCATGCCTGCTTCTAGGTGCACCACATACAGTGCCTGTGGAAGTCAGAAGAGAGCATCAGATTTCCTGGAACTGGAGTTACAGGTGGTTGTTAGACTTCATGTGGGTGCTGGGAACTGAACCTGGGCCGTCTGCAAGAGCGGTCAGTGATCTCAACTGCTGAGCCATCTGTCCTACTCCTGTAAGTCTGTGTTTCTAATCATCAGTGGTCTGGCAGGGAGAACAGGGCAAAGACCATTTCAAACAATGACACCAAGATAGTTTTAGAGTATTTTTTTTTTAAGGTAGTGAAAACATTAAAAAATTATTGTATGTTTTCTGAATTTGTTTCGGTTAGTTATCCAACTGACAAAGCAAAGCCACACCACGCTTGACCCAGTGCTGAGTAGGCTGGTCTGTTTTTAACAGCATTGCAATGACAAAGTTAGTAGAATGTCCTGTGGTGGAAAGAGTCCCTTTCCGTTCACTTGTCTTGTAGAGGGGACAGACGTAGGCATCTGTCTTCACAATCTGAGACTTTTCAGCTTGAAAAGAGGAAGAAACAAATACCCATTTAGTAAAGAGAAAACATCCATGGGCTCTAAAAGAACAGTTGTTTCTCCTGTAGTAAAATGGCTAAGATCTTGATTATAATACTTTATGGTGTTTTTGGAGGGTAGTTTGAGACAAGGTCTCCTGGGAGCCCTAGTTGGCCTGGAACTTGCTATGTAGACTAGGCTGGCCTTAATCTCACAGAGATCCACTGCCTTTCCCTCCTGAATGCTGGGATATTAACGGCATGCCCCAGGATGTTGTTGGTGATTATTATTATTATTTTTTTTACAGTTGGTGGATTATTATTGCTGTGAAACAAGACCAGTAGTATTATGGTGTATGATTCTAGGTCAGGAACTGATTTTAAAGTTTTGATCTTTTATGGGGCTGGAGAGGTGGCTTACTGGTTAACAGCGCTTGCTGCTCTTCCTGTTTAGTTCCTCAAATCCGCTTCAGGAGGCACCCACTGGCCTGTAACTCCAGCTCCAGGGGATCAGATACCCTCTCTGGCCTCTGCTCTTACATATGGCATAAACTCACATGGACACACACACACACACACACACACACACACACACACAGATAAACTAAAATAAATGTTTAAAAAGGGGGGCTGATCTCTTAGCAGGCAGGGAAGGAGGAGGAGGGCAAGATACGGAAGAAGGGACTGGGTGAGGTGGTGGGCGCCCGCAGTCTCAGCATCTGTGAGACTGAGGCAAGCTAGGTCTACATAGCGAGTTCCAGACCAGCCAAGGGCTACACAGTGACACCCTGTCTTAAAAAAGAAACAACAAAAAGGCTGTGAGGAGGAGAAAAAAAGTATAGTGCAGAGATTTAGAAAAAGAAACCACTTAGAACTCTAATAGAACTTTTGAGAACTGCATTTGACATTTCCAATTAAACAAGAAGCGAACACTAAAAAGCATGAAGTTGCTGCAGGTATGGAAGATGACACTGGCCCAGCCAGTATTTACATGTCAGAAGGAGCTGGAGGTTTTAGCAGGTTATTAATAAGGAAAATACACAGACTCTCAATAACTCATAAGGAGAATGTATGTTTAGTTCCCAGAAGCCAGCTATAAGGAAGTGTTATTCTAAATGAAGGCTGCCTTTGTCAACTGAACTGCATGAACAGTGAAAATATTTCTTAGGTTGGGTGGTGACTGTGTGTGATTTGTGAATATTCCCACTCACTGTTATTTAAGAGTAAGAACCTTGGAGCTGGAGATGTGACTAAGTGGCATAGCATTTGCTTAGTATTTGTGAGGCCCTGGGTTTGATCACAAGCACTACAAAGAGAGAGAGTAAAACTAAATAATTTAAGAAATGAAAAATTAGAGAAAATGAATGAGACTTTTTTCTTGACTTTTAGAAAAATGATGGTAGAAGGAGGAAGAAAGTGGTTTCTCAAAGGGGGTGAAGTTGAACTCCATGTTTCCATCTGACCCTTAGAGCTCCTTCTGGCTCCAAGATCTATGGATTTCTCATGCTCAGAAAATCCTGCCATAAGCTGCAGGCTGTTAAGCCTTTTTGTACCTTTGGACACTAAGAAAAGGGTGCTCAGTCACAGTACAGGGAGGGAGTTATAGCAGCTCTGAAATCTGATACAGATGTGTGAGAAAAGAATAAATAGAGTTATTTATTTTGAACAGATTTATTTTTATTTTATGTTTATGAGTGTTCTGGCTGCATGTATACATGCACTATGGTGCCTGGCGCCCAAGGAGCCAAAGACAGTGTCCGGTCCCCCGGAACCAGAGTTGCAGATAGTTGTGACTGCCATATGCATTCTGGGAACCAAATGTAGGTCCTCTGCAAGAGCAGTGAGTGCTTTCAACCACAGTGCCAGCTTTCCAGACCCCAAATGATATATTTTTTAAGAGATTTATTTTCATTTTATTTGTGTGTGTGTGTGTATCATGTATCACATGTTATGATGCCTGTGGAGGCCAGAAGAGAGCATCAGATCCCTTGGAGCTATAGTTACAGGTGGTTGTGAGCTGCCTAATATGGATGCTAAGAATCAAACTGTGGTTTTTCTGGAAGAGTAGAAGTGCTCTTAGTGACGGAGCCATCTCTTCAGCCCCTAAAATGATATCTTTTATGGGCTAAGAGCATAAAGAGGCAGAGTGGTTTTCCCAAAATAATACAAATGCCACGAAGCATTTCCAGCATAAACATTTCATCTTTTACAAATTATAATTGAATTAAAACCTAAAAGCTTGAATAAAAACTTATTTAGGCGAAAAAGTTAGTAATATCTGACCTTATTCCCCATGAAATTCAAAAACATTTCATTAAATATACATTTACTTGGTTTTATCCATATGATGGGCATCAGGTCAAAAAGAAGTTTGGGATGTTGTTCAGCAAGCAGTCCACTGCAAAGAGAAGTTGATGGGCATTATTAGTTATTTCCGAAATTTGCTCCTTAGAACAGATTGCTAATTGGATATTGGCTTGCAATATAAGAGAGACACAGAGATAACAGAAAAAAAAGAAATATTAGATTTTTAAAAAAGTAGCAAGAAAGGAGAAGGAATGGGAGGGGCAGAGGCACTGAAGAGCTGAGAGAATGAAGGACAGTTGTGAAAGGCAGAGTGTGAACCACTGGGCAGATAGCAACACCTGCCAGTTTTCAAGTACTGCCCGTGAAGCAGACACTGTGCCATTGTATTCCACCCTCACAATGATCCTGTCCCGTTTCCTATTCCACAGACAGATTGGAGGCTCAGTGGTAGTTCACAGTTATACCTGTTAGAACAGGCAGGGTCAAGATTCAAATGTCATCTGGCCATGGCGGCTCATGCCGTAAACTCAGTGCTTGAGAGGCTGAGCCAGGCAGATTTCTATAGTACAAGTTGAGCTTTGGCTACAAAGTAAGACTCTGTCTCAGAAAAGCAAAAGGTCTGCCTATCTAGAGAATCTGATTTTCTTCTCACTATGCTACACTGTTTGCTGGCAAGGAGGGAAGGAAAGAAGGAAAATGAATATACAGAAGGTGAAGAAAAATGTTAATAAACTGATGGGGGAAAGCCAGGGGTGGTGCATATCAATGGGCAAATGCTGACAAGGCTGAGGCAGGAGAATGACAAGTTCTAGGCCAGCCCAGGTTATACCTTTGTAGGGACTATAGCTCAATAGTACAGTGAGGTACAGTGAGGCCTTGGGTTCTATTTCTAGAACTCAGAGACAGAGAGGTACTAAGTGAAGTATGTGCAGTAGAGCCTCTTCACAACTCCGCCTCAGCATCATCTCTGTAGAACTGTCTTATCACCCCTCTTAACCTCCGTCTTTAATCTCCCTTTGGCAGCAAAGTCCGACCCTGCCACTGGAGATAGAGGATTGTGCCTATAAAGGAATCGTTAAAGACCAGGGCTCTAAGGGCTATCTTTTCTTTTTAAATTGTATTATTCCTTTTGAACTAAGTGTATATGTGGTGTGTGTGTGTCTGTGTGTCTGTGTTTGAGCATATGCATGTTAGTGCAGTGCTTGAGTTCCAGTCTGCTGTGAGTCACCTAATGTAGATGCTAGGAATCAAACTCAGGTCTTCTGGAAGAACAGCACATGCTCTTAACCACTATGCCATTTCTCTAGCCCCTGAGGGAAGTATTTCCTGTCCTTTCTTCTTACCTCTACTTATAGAGGAATAGTTTCTTCATAATTTTTGAAGAATAAATCTATTATCAAAAATGCAGGCTAAAGATTTCCATTCACTAAATGGGAATTTTTAGCTGTTTAAAACTGATTCAATTCTAGGCATTCCATGGTGGAAGGTAGCTGCTATCAAAGAGAAAAGCAGGAAAGTAATTTCAGCTAAGCTTTCTACTGAGATCACCAAAATATTAACTAAAATTGCTTAAGACATAAAATAATCATTTATTAATTATCCCAGCCTTACATGACTTATGTAAGGATTCTGGTAATATACAACTTATCTTAGAAAGGACTCTTCAGTTTTAAAATTTTATTTTGTTTTAAATTAAATTATTTTATTATTTTAATTTTATGTGTATGAGTGTATTGCCTCTATGTTCTTAAGTGTACCTGTGTCATGTAATGTCCACAGAAGTCTGAAGAGGGCATCGGATGGTCAGGGATGGTTGTTAACTGCTGTGTGGGGTACTGGGAATTTAACCCAGGTCATCTGCAAGAGCAACAAGTGCTCTTAACCACTGAGCCATCTTTCCAAGCCCTCTTTTATTTTGTTTTGAGACATAGTTTTACTATGCAGCCCTGACTGGCTTGAAACTCATTAAGTAGACCAGGCTGGCCTTAAACTCACAAAGATCCATCTGCCTCTGCCTCCCAAGTGATGAGATTAAGGGCGTGCACCACCACATCCATCATCCCCCCTCCTTTTTTTAAACAAAGGCTATTCATATACTTACAATTAAGCTACTGTTGGAGAGGATTTTGCATTCAAAGTACCAACCTGGGCCTGTCCCAACGTGCTCCATCAAGATATAGTCCATGAATATAAACACCATCTTCTGGTGCTATGTCACATTTATCAAAAGAAATAACCTGAAGAGAGAGACACACTCTATTAATGTTGACCTCCACACACCATCTCACAAAGAAAACATTCGCTAAATATTCAGAGTGCGTTGACAAAAAACCTTACGAGACTATAATTTCTTTAGCAATAACATATAATACTGTATAGTTGTTTCTGTGCATGTATGTATGATGTATGTGTTTGTGTGAATATACACGTGTGTTTGTGCAGGTCCATGTGTGTGTAGAAGCCAGAGGTCAACCTTGGGTGTCAGTCCTCAGTAACTACCCATTTCTCATTTGGCCTGGAGCTCACCAAGTAGGCTTGCCAGTGAGTCCAAAGAGCCATCTTTTTCTGCCTTGAACCAGGATCACAAATATACATCACCACCCCCAGCATTTTTACAGCATTTTTTGGGGACAGAAATCAGTTCCTCTTGCTTATATGATAAACACTTTACTTACTAGCCCTCTCCAGCACTGTACAGTTACTTTTGAAGCATCTTATCAGGTTTTACTGTGCCTCACACTAATTTTTGTTAACACAGAAGAACAATATTAGATTATTTGTATAAAATACTGAGATTATGAAAGTTCTGTCCTAGAGATAGCAAGATAAAAATTATATATGTTCTTTATAGAACACAAAGAATAAAAAAAAATATTGATTATATTGGGTCATATTATATAAATTTTACATACTTTTCTTGCTTAAATACATGGCTGATGTAATATACTGTTGAGTTTAAGGAGTTGCTGTACCTCAAATTCATATCCCAGTAAATCAATAGGGATAGTGTATTTTCTTGCATAATTCTGCATAGCTCCAGTTAAAAAAGCTTGGGTGAAAAAGAAACCAGAGATCCAAAACACAGTGGGTTTTCCCAAATTAAACCAGTCCTATAAAGAGAAAACAAAACACACTATGTCTATTTTATATAAATGTCACCACACATACAAATTCCTGATTTTGATTTTTATCTGTTGCCCTCACTTTCCACCACAAGACTGTTTCTGACATCAGACGCATCCCCTTGCCTCGTTTTCTAGTTACCCTTCTTGGAACTTCAAAATAAGTTAGGCATTAATTTGAGTGCAACATAATTTGAAAGATTCAAATCTTCTGCAAAAGGCCTAGGAGTCATTCCATTACCTAGCCTCCTGACTTCATTTTACACATGATCTAAAGACAGTTCTCTTGTTATTCAGTTTCTTTAACCCAGAGTCTCCTTGTTTCCAAGTCCCCTGCCCTTCCCATTTAGACACTCACATTTCTCTGTGTCAGTGTGCACTGTCTTCTTGTTTCTCTCTGCTCAGTACAGTATCATCGAAATGTACTTGACCATGCATAGTTTGGACCAGATTTCTCATCTTGCATAATTCTTCAGTGACCACCAAATTCAAGCCTAAACCTCTCAATCTGGTCCCAAAATGGTATATGTGCATGTGTGGGTGTGTGTATTTTATTAAATGTTTTATTAGTTTTTATGTGTATGAGTGTTTTGTCTGCATGTATGTTAAGTGTACCCATGTCATGCAATGCACACAGAGGTCAGAAGAGGGCATTAGAGTCCCTGGAACTTGAGTTTCAGATGGTTGTTAGCCACCATGCGGGTGCTGGGAACTGAATCAGGGACCTCTGGAAGAACAGTCAGTGCTCTTAGCCACTGAGCCATCTCTCCAGCCTCTCATGTTGGTTTTTTTTCATAGATTACATAACTTGTTTCTGACACCACAGTGGTGTCAGAATCACAAACTTATAACTTTCATAAATTTGTTACTTGAGTGTGACTCCATTTTCTACTCTGTTCTTCAAAATGCATACATTTTATAATATTCTAAAATTTTGGTTAGATAACCAGTAAACTAATCACATTCCATTCAAGACACAGATATTAAAGTGACCACAGTCAATTACTAATATCTCCCTAGTCAACAACAAGTATACATTGGTAGTATATGGTAATTTTAGGTGGTATCTGAATGAATTTTTAGTTTTAATAATTCACATAAGTTATGAATAGACTTTTAGCTTATCTGTCTATCATTTATCTATCTACCTATCTATCTCTCTCTGTATATTTATTTATCTCTTTTTATCTACCTAATATTTTACCTCTAAAAAGCTCAGCCGAGCTAGAAAATCTGAGATGTAACTTCCAAGGGGCTTAAGACTCGGGTATGAACGTTCCACCCACATTTCTGGAACCTTTCCAATAAGCAAGCTGCTTGAAAGTGCCTCCAATGCAGAGTCCATCACAACCACGCCTTTAATAGCTTTTTTAAGGTCCCGTAGAGTATTACGTATGGTTTTACTTAAACTGCAATGAAAAAAATTACATCATCTACATACATATGATAGCAACTGTCAACTTAGTCTGCAAAAGCAGTACCAGAAAGAACCATTCACAGCCTTATGGGAATGTTTCCCACAGTGTGGCCAACTCTCACTTGGAAGGTAGTATGTGAGGTAATTGTAGGTGACATCTGAATGAGCTTCTTTCATTTTAACCAGTGCATACATATTTTAAAATACAGAAATCTGCTACTAGCATATCACTTTTTCGTATTTAGTTTTAATTCATAATCATAAACTTAACTCTGCCACACTTGGAGGGGAATAAAGAGAATATGGAGCCCAAAGAACTGCAGCCAGAGCACAAAGATTATGGCACACTGTGAGCAGATGGGGCGGAGGGTGCTCTCCTGAGCTACAGCAGGAATGGTCTGGTAGTGATGATGTCCACAAGTCAACAGCAGTAGAGCCGTCCACAGTCGGCAATGGCAGTGGTGATCTTGCTGGTCTTGCCATTCCTGGACCCAAAGAGTCCATGGCTTCCACAATGCTCATGCTTTCTTTCAGCTTCCCAACCATGTGTTTGCCATCCAACCACTAAGTCTTGGCAATGCAGACCAAAACCTGGAAACTGTTTGTGTTTGCTCCAGCATTTTCCATGGACAAGATATCGGGACCTATATGCTTCAGGATGAAGTTCTCATCCTCAAGTCTCTCCCCATAGGTAGACTTGCCACCATTATGCTGAGTGAAGTCACCCCCCTGCACATGAATCCTGGAATACTTCTGTGAAAAGAGGAAACCTTAAACCAATCCTTTCTCTCCAGTGCTCAGAGCACAAAAGTTTCTGCTGTCTTTGGAACTTCAAGTAAATAGACTGAAGGAGACACGACCCAAAGGATCACCATCAGCCACAATGTTGAAGCATATGGTGGGGGTGACCATGGCTGACAGTAAGCAGCTACAGCGGACAGTGGTGTCTGTAAAGCTGTGGATCAAATTGTTAAACTTTTGTGCTATTATTGCACAGGATCTGGCTTTAAAATTATTTTTATTTTATGTGCATGAATCTTTTGTCTTCAGGTATGCAAATGCACTGCATGTGTGCAATGCCTGTGGAACTCAGAGGAAGATGTAGGATTGCCTAGAACTGGAGGTACAGATGCTTGTTAGCCACCATGTGGTCAGTGAGCGGTCAGTGCTAACACTAAGCCATCTCTTCAGTCCCCTGGCTAACTTAAAAAAATTATTGTATATTGATAAATTATAGTTGTATATGGGGTGCAGAGTGGTGCTATACTTTTTAACACAATGTGGAAAATCATGTTAATTAGCATGTATCACCTCAAATATGAAATCTTTTATGTGATGAGAATATTAGAAACTAACTCCTTTAGTGGTATCGAAGTGTAACATGCACAAAATTATTACCTGTATTGGGGATGCTGTGTTACTGATCTAATCTATCAAACTCATGCCTCCTATCTAGCTGAGGCTTTACATACTTTGGCTGTCATCTTCTAACTCCCCACTCCCACACTCTGGTACCTACCATTCCACTTTTTGCTCATATAATTTAACTGTATTAGGTTCTACAAATGATGAGAACATGTAGTCTTTCTGGATTTGTTATTCTCAGTTTCATCCCTATTGTCACAAATGACAGAATTCCTCTTTTTAGGACTAAATACATTGTGTATAACATAACACATTTTCTTTTTAAATTTTTAAAAATTATTAAGTGTGTGTGTGTGTGTGTGTGTGTGTGTGTGTGTGTGTGTGTGTGTGTATGCTCATGAGTGCAGGAGGCCAGAAGGGTCAGATCTCCTGGAATTGGAGTTATAGGCAGTTGTGTGCCACCTGATGTCGGTGCTGGGAAGTGAACTTGGGCCCTCTGGAAGAGCAGCACGTGCTTTTAACTAAACTATTTCTCTAGCTCCTTTTTTAAAACTTTATTTTTTTATTATTTTTATTTTTGACTTAAAAATTTTTTTATTTATTACTTTATGTATATGGGCATATTGCCTGCATTTGTGTTAAATGCACCCATGAGGTCAGAAGAGGGTGTTGGATTCCTTGGAACTGGAGTTACAGATGGTTGTTAGCTGCCATGTGGGTGCTAGTAAATGAGTCTTCTATAAGAGCAGTCAGTGCTCTTAATCTCTGAGCCATCTCTCCAGCCCCTATTTTGGCTTTTTCAAACAGGGTCTCCTCATAGCCTTAGCTGTCATAGAACTTGCTGCATAGACCAGGCTGGCCTTGAACTCACAGAAATCCACCTGTCTCTGCCTTCCAAGTGTTGGGAATAAAGGTGTGAACCAACATACCTGGCTCCCTTTCTTTATTCTTTGATGGATGCTGAGTTGATTCCATAATCTGGTTATTGTGAACACTAGTGTACTGAACATAGGAATATAGACATTTTTTGACATATTGATTTAAAATCTTTGGATGGCTGAATTCTACGGTAATTCTATTTTTAGTTTTTGAGGGACTTCCACACTGTTTTCACATGATTGTTGTACTGACTTATCCCACACTGACTTTTCCCTAGCGTGAGGGGACAGCTCTTAGGAGTTTGATTTGCATCTCTCCGCTAGGTGCAGATGTTGAGCCTTTTTTCTAATACATGGCCTTTGGATATATCTTCATGTGGGAAATGTGTATTCAGGTCCCTTTCCCATTTCTTAAGTAGAATCTTTGTTTTATTTCTATAAGTTGTTTTCATTCCTTATATACTAATACCTTTCATGCCTTTAATACTAATACCTTATTTTCTTGCAAGTATTTTTGTCTAAATCTATTTTCTCATCAGATTATTGTTTCAATTGATATATAGAATCATTGTATTTTGTGGTAATTCTATTTGTCTGTCCTTGCTTTTGGGGATCAAGTCTAGAATAATCACAGTCCAGACTAGTATCATATAATTTACTGCCATGCTTCTTTCAGTAGTTTTATTGTTTCAGATTTATTATTTTCTGTACTGGAGATTGAACCCAGGACCTGCTAGGCGTGTACTCTACCAGTGAGCTACAGTCCCAGAAGATATTCAGGTATATGTTGTCTTCAATCTGTTTTCAGTTGGTTTTTGTATGTGGTCCAGTATCATTCTTTTGTCCTTTGCACAGTCAGTGCCCCCCAACACTGGTGACTGATGAGACTGTAGCTTTCCACTGTGTATGACTGGCACTTCTGTTAAATGCCAGTTGACCACAGATGCATGTTTTCTGTTTTCTGATCTCTCTGTTCTGTTCCACTGGTGAATGCGACCTCAATTATTACCATTTAACAGTCTAGCTTGGGATTAGGTAGTGTGATGCCTCCAGGTTTACTCCTTTTGTTTGTGATTGCCTTGGATATTTGTGATATTTTTGGATTTCATGAACTTTTCTATTGGTTTTTCCTATATCTAATAGAAAAGATATTTGAATTTTTATAAAGATTTCACTGAATCTATGGACTATTTTGGGAGGACCTAACTAATTTAGCTGAAGAATCATTTAAGGAAAAATATTAAATAGGTAGTTGTGGTGGTTTGAATGAAATGTCCCCGTGGTCTCCCCAGGTGGTGGCACTGGTTCAGGAAGTCTTAGAGGGCGTGGCCTCACTTGAAGAAGCACATCACTGGGGGCGGCCTGAGAGAATTCTTTTTTGAGGAGGAAGCAAAGGGTTTATCTGCTTATAGCACAGTCCATCACCAAAGGAAGCCAAAGCAGGAATTCAGGGCAGGAACCTAGAGCACAAACCATGGAGGAACACCGCTTATGGGCTTTCACAGCCGGTCTGTGCTCATCCTGCTTTCTTTCTTTTGTAAATTTTAAATTGAATTTCTGTGTCTTTCATACAGAATATTCTTAATCATCTTTGTATCTCCTTCCCCACTGGTACCTTCCCACAGCCCCACAACTGGATTTCATGCATTCTGTCATTTGTGTTGAGGCCGATCATGCTAAGTTAGTGTTCCCAGACATCCCTCAGTGCAACTTCATCCACTGAGGTCTAGTCAGCCTATCCAGAGTGCCTCTCTTTAAGAAGATCAGCTCTTCCTCACCCAGTGTAGCCTTGTTGGAGGAAGAATGTCACTGGGGGGAGGCTTACAGAGTTCTTAAGCCTTCCTGGATCTCCAGTTGCACTCTGCTTCCTCTGTCTGTTTCAAGACATGAGTGCCAAGCCTTCTATTCCAGCCACCTGGCCACCATGCCTTCCCGCCATGATGGAAGCCTAAGCTCAAACAAACTCTTTCATTTATGAGTTCATTTGGTCACAGTATTTTATCACAGCAACAGAAAAGTAACTAAATAGCATTATAGGTGACATGCAAATATAGAAACAGTGGGAAAAGGTGTAGTACAAGCTGGACATGGTGGTCTACACCTGGAATCTCAGCATTCAGGTGACAGGGACAGGAGGATTGCTTGGAGTTTGGTGCTAGCCTGAGCTATACAGTGATATCTTGTTTAAAAACAACAATAATAATGAAAACAAAAAAGAAAAAAAATGTTTATATAGTGACTAAAAAGAAAACCCTACATTAAAGCATAAAGCATATACTGATTTATATGTTTATGCATTATAGACATACCTGTAGTGAATAAAGAAGCCTGGCTAGCTGAGAGACTATCAACTATTTTATGTATACTATAAGAAATAGTTATAGTCTTTATATGAGAAATATTGAATTATAGTTGGGATGTAGCTCAGTGGGAGACCATTGGCCTAGTATATATGAAGTCCCAGGTTTCAGTTTCCAACACCACCAAATAAACAGGAAAGCAAGCAAACAAGCAAACTCCAAATAAAACCCCTGAGTTAAATAAAGCAACAAGTATTTTAATACATTTTACCTTACTATCTCAACAAGTCTAAAAACCAAAATAAACTTGAAAATACTACAGAAAATTCATAACCCCAAACAATTCACTAGTCATCAATCTGATATTGGATTACAGAAAATTCAATAAGAAAGTCAAAGCAAATAATTTGTTTATATCATGGGGTACCTAATCAACTTCAGTAAGAAAAGAGAGCCCAGCATGTTGGTACATGCCTGTAATCCAGCACTTTGGGAGGTAGAGGCAGCAGGATTAGGAGTTCAAAGCCAGCTTCAGCTACATGATAACTTACAGGCCAGCATGAAATATTCTGTCTCAAAAACCAATAATAAATAAAAAGTAAATCAAGAAATAAAATCAGTTGTAAAGGTTAATTAATGGCTAACCTGAACCATAGAGCACTTAGAAATAAAAAAGAGAGCTAGAGAGACATCTCAGTAGTTAAGAGCACCAGCTGTTCTTGCAGAGGACCCAGGTTCAGTTCCCAACACCTACCTAGTGGCTAACAACTCTGTAACTCCAGTTCCAAGGGATCTGATGTCCTCTTCTGGCCTCTGTGGGTATTGCATGCATATGGTACACAAACATACATGCACATAAAGCACTCATATACATAAAAATATAAATAAATAATTTTATGGGGCTGAAGATATGGTTTAGTGGTTAAGAGCATTGGCTGCTCTTGCAGAGGACCCAGGTTTGCTTCCCAGCACCCACATGGTGGCTAACAACCACCTGTAATTCCAGTTCCAGAGGATCTAACATCTTCTTCTGACCTCTGCAGGCACTGCATGATATGGGTGTACCTACCTACATGCAAGCAATATACTCTCATACACATCAAATAAAAATAATAAATAAAATATTTTTGAAAATAAAAAAGGATAGAATATGTCAGGTGACAAAAAAGGCCCAAAGAGGCTCACTCAATGCTCACTCTGTCTTTACCTTTTTAAAGATTTTATTTTATTTTAATTATATGTATGTGTGTGTGTCTGTGTGTGGGTATGTGCATGTGAGTGAAGGTACCCACAGAAGCTAGAGACTCCTTGAAGCTGGAGTTGTAGGTGTTTGTTTTTGAGCTGCTAATGTGCGAGTGGGGAACAAACTCATATCCTCTGAAGGGCAGTGCATGCCCCTAACCACTGAGCCACCTCTGGAGCCCATCTTTACTTTTTGAGGAGGATAGTAATAGTTGGATGAGAAATTATAATTAGTGACTATTTCTAATCAATAAGAACAGTTCTTTCTTTCATCATTTTTACATTATAAGAGTTTCTCTCCTGGGGCAAAAGGTTATGGAATTTTAGGAAGAAAAATTTAGTGGGAGGTCTGATATCTTCACTTTGTCAGGTTGGGCTGGCGGCTTGCTGGACCCCCGGGACTTACTCACTTGTTAAAGCGCTCCATCTCTTGCACCAGCACAGTATTCATGCTCTCTTCATATCTCACAGGGAAAATCTTCAGTGCTTCTTCGAGGTCAAAATCATTTGGGAGCTAAAAGGACCAATTCTGAAGATCACAAATTGGTCTCGGAATGAGTAACTAGCTTCATTCAGCTGTGTTGTCAGTATGAGCTACACTGAGGTAGGACTATGCAGCCAGCACTGTGCTGTTTCTACAAACTGTTTCATTAATCCTTGTCATATAATCTAAGGTGACCAATATTAATTCCTTTGTACAGATGAGAAGATTATATTCTTGAAAAGTAGTATAATTCCTTTTTGTAAATTGAGTCTTGTTTTCTACTGATAAATGTACTTACTATTCCACAACTGTTTTATGTTCACTTCTAATCAGTTATCACTGGCTCCAAGTGGGTTAGCTTACCCCACCTTTGAATGATTAATCTTGTAAATGTAGCAATGTTCCTGGGCATAGTGAGAGAGCAGGCCACTGAGTGGCTGATTCCCATGAGATTCCTCAGAGACACTGGAGGTGAAGGGGAGTTTGGAATGCTGACAAGTTCTAAGTCATTGGAGTTCATACTCCTGAAGTGGCAAGGGAGTTTCCCAGTGAGGGAATTTCTAAGCTGAGAGTTGAGCTGCCTGACCTGTCCCAGAGTAACAGACCTTGAAGGGTACTAAATAATTCTAAATCACACCAGGTGGTGTCACTCCAGTCCTTTTGACACAGCACATACACACATCCAATGACCCCAAATAAAATCCTAAATGCCTCTGCCAAGTCCCTGTAGGGATCTTGTTGAAGCCAGCATTCATAAGGTCAACAGTGTTTCTCTACAGAGGTAGACCAGGGAAGCAGGAGGGGCAGGTGTGAGAAGAGGCAGATTGCAGAAGCGGCAGCTGGGGAGCCAGCGCAGGCTGTTGGCCTCCGCCACGATGGCGAGGCGCTCTCCCTTTCTGCCTGCAATGGCGTCAGCCATGGTTATAGTCAGCAAGTGGTAGGAGCCCATGGGCCCTGGAGGCCAGTGGAACATGGACCAGATTGTGCTTTGTCAGGGTGTCTGACCAACGTATGGGTATATATACAGCAGTTATCCTGGAAGGGAACTGAAAAGATCTGTGTTAGGATCAGTCTGTACAAATGACCGTTAGCAGTTATATATTGAATTTAAGACTTACAGAGAAAGGTGACAACAGAATATGCTTCCACATTGCTTAGTACTGTGAATTATGTCATGGCAAGTGAAAGCCACAGCAGCTAGCTTAGCTTTATGACCTAAGGTATGCATTAAAAAATAGTTTTCTCTTTGAACCAGCAAGTCCAGAACATTCTTTCCATTTAAAAAGTACTTTTTTATTTAGAAATAAAAACAAATCATATGTTCAGAGCTTACCCATAACTGTGGTTAACTTAGCTATGCTGGAAGTCATAATACTGGTTAATGGGGGTTTCCAGGTTGTTGTATCAGTATAATTTGTATTTCTATTATCATAGAAACAACATGCTTTCATCTAAATTTTACCTTGGTGAGAATATCTTCAGTAATTTCTAACAGGATCTGGTCAGTACTTCCTGATGATCCTGTCTGTTTGGAGCCTCCCTGGGTAAGGAGCAAGGACTCAAAAAGGATTTTTGTTTGTTGGAGGTCTTTGGAGATATCAACATTTTCATGTAATCCAAATATCTCAGGTTCTTGAGTAAATGGAAGTTTCTATTGGAAAGCAGATTAAGCATGCATCACATTTTCAGTGGGTACTGAAGGGAATCAGGATACGCCATTCCAAAACACACCACCTTAGGATAATGACTATTTGAGCTGAAGGCAATTCCTTATCAACAGATGTAGAGAGTTTGCGATCCCCCAACTCTCTGCCTAACAACAAGGTGCAAGCTCTCCTGTCCTGGGCCAAGGTGAAGAGAGACAGAATTCACTGTCAGATGCACTTCTGAATTTGTGCTGAATCTGCACAGATTCTATTATGATAACCTATCTTCCACTAGTTTCCTTCATGTGTTTCCTCATAACTTTCTCAAAATTTATTGCCCCTTAAAGCTGAAGACGCCTTTCCTTTGTTTAATCAGTTCTCTACAATTGATCACCATTTATTTAAATAACTTTATGTACAACTGCTTCTTTTGGTTTTTTAAATTATTCTTAGTGAAGCTCCTATATACATAAAAGTATTAACATCACTCATATTACATGCATTTTCTCCCATGAAGCTGCCTTTATCCATCAAATACCATGAGGGCAGAGGAAAACATTAATTCATAAGCAGAACTACAGACAAAAAAGGGGTTAAAAACAAACCAAACATCAAATATAAAAGCTTCAAATTTTTCTAATGTTCAGTAATTATTAGAAGAAAAAAGACGCTGAAAGTTCACAAAACCATGCTCGTCTACACTTATTGTTCAGAGGGGTCATATCATCACTCACTTTTTAAAAACCACATAAGTCTAACCCTAGTTTCAGTGACATTGTTTACCTTAATGAATTCAATATAGTCTTCATAAGTGCCTTTGGGAGGTGCAAAATAGTTTCCACTGGGAGAAAACTTATAGTGAGGATTTTCAATTATGTGCGGGTTGTAAAAGTCAGCCAGCATGGTTAACAGGAGGCGTCTGTCCCAGTCGTCAGTGACCCTTCCTCCATAATTACATTCTCCAGTCAGGTACGTGATGGCTTCAAATGGAATTGTGTCGTACTCATTTATAAACAACTGAAACAAAGAAGACGTGAAAAAAGAAGACTTTAAACTCTTTCACTTTCTTTCTTTTTCAAATGCCATATTCTTTCTCTCTTTTTTTCTCCCTACCTGCCTAGTAAAGAGATTGAAAGAATTATCATCATGAGTTGCCATTGAATGTCTGGGATTCGGTCATTTATTTTTAATTACTTTAGCTGCATTTCCCTTTTTTTCTGAAATAAATGTGTATTGATATTTATTTATTTGGTTAGTTTTTTTCCTTTACATTTACTTTGATTTTTAGGTTAGCATACAAAGGAACAGGTTACTTTATACCATTTTTATACAGTTTTGGTTGACCCTCCCACCCCCTCCTGCCCCTCTCTCTCATCTCCAAGCCCTGACTCCACTTGTATCCTTCTGCCCAGTACCCTGGTTCCAATTTATTACATGTAGTCTATTACTTCCCTCAGCTCCCCCACTTGGAGCCTCTCTCACCTGCATAAGACCCTTACTAGTTACTGTCCTCTATCCACACTCCTACACAAATACATAAAAAATCAAAAGTTAGGATCTGCATGTAAGTGGTAACATGGTATTTGTCTTTCTGAGCTTGGGTTATCTCAATATTTCCACTTCCATCCATTTTTCTACAAACTTCACAATTTCATTTTTCTGTTCCACTGAATAAAACCCCATTGTGTACATGTACCACATTGTCATTATTCATTCATCTGTTGATAGACATCTAAGCTGATTCCATCTCCTTGCTATTTGTGAACAGAACGGCAATAAACATGAATGCAAGTATCTCTGTGATAGAATATAGAGACAGTCCTTTAGGTACATGCCCAGGAGTTATATGGCAGCTCTATTTTTAGTTTTGATTTTATGTTTTATTTTGAATTTTAAAAAACTGGCTGGGTGTGGTAGCCCACGCCTTTAATCTTAGCACTTGGGAGGCAGAGGTGAACCTCTGTGAATTCAAGGCCAGCCTGGTCTACATAGCGAGTTCCAGGCCAGCTGGGGCTACAGAGAGACCCTGTCTCAAAAAGACCAAAAAAAATTTTTAATTGAATTTCTGCAATTTTCATACATATATTTTGATAGTATTTAGACCCCCTCCTCTGTCCACACCCCTACTGCTCCCCGCCCAGTTTAATGTACTGTATTTTATATATATATAAATATTTATATATAATAAGGCCTATAGAGTCTAATTTGTGTCTCTAAATGTCCTCAGAGTGGGCCCATTTGTTGGAACCTGGTTAACCTGCCAAGAGTCACGTCCTTAAAATGCTGCACCCTACCTCCCAGGAGCCATAGTTGTCAACAATTCCTCTTTTAAAAATAATGAAGTAAAGGCTGGAAAGATGGCTAAGCGGTTAACTGCACCGACTACTCTTGCAGAGGACCATGGTTCAGTTCCCAGCACCCACATGGCAACTAACAACTATCTGTAACTCCAGTTCCATGAGTTTTTTTCCTACTTCCCCACATGCTGGGATTTTATCCGGCTTGAGTTTATGTGGGACTTGTACATGCTGTCACCATTGCTGTGAGTTCCTATGAGTAACTGTCTGGAAAACAGTCATTCACCACCACTGGCTCTTATAATCTTTCTGCCCCCTCTTTTGCAATGATCCCTGAGCCTTGGGAGGCAGAAGTTTGATGTAGGTGTCTTATTCAGGGATAAGCATTCTGCAAACCCTTGTTCTCTGCATGTTGGCCATTTGTGAGCTTCTGTTTTAATAGCCATCTGCTGTATAAGGAAGCTTCTCTGGTGAGAGTTGGGAGATGCATTAATCCTGCCAAATCTGGAGGGTATTTGCTTGTATTCTGAGATAGGATCTTACTCTGTAACTGAGACTGGCCTCAGACTCATGGCACTACTTTTGCCCAGCCTCCCAAGTGCTGGGTGACAAGAGTGAGCACCATGTCTGGCTCATATGCTTTTTAAATGACAAAAGCATTTAATTTAAATAGGTGAAATGGAAATTGCCAAAGCTTTTAAATACAAATTTGAATAACCCCTGTCTTAGATCAACTGGGGGCAGTTTTGTCCCTAAGGAGATAATAAGCAGTGATTGGCAATCAGTAGATTGTAACTGTGGTGGGGTGGGGTGCCACTGGCGTCTCTTGAGTAGAGGTCTGGGGTCTGGTTAACGGGCAGACAGCTGCCCACAGACTCAGACGCCAGCAGAGCCAATGTTGAGAACCTGAAGCCTGTTTAGGGCACCTTTCACGATGAGATAAAAACAAAGCGATTTTTAAAAGTCTGAGTGCCAGAACCTTGTTCACATGTGGACACAGTTTTACTGATAGGCAATATAATGTTTCTAGTTTCTTTACCATAGCAATAGTAGTAGTAAAAACTACTATTTGCACAGCTTTCACGTTATTTTATCCACCTCCCATTACCCTCCAGAACATGAAATAGTTAGGGAAATGTAATGTGGAGGTCTGAATTGGTTTCTTCCAGTTCTAGATCTTACCTTTTCCTAGTGCACAGGCACTTGGAGGCTATGTGCTTTGCAGTGTCATGCTACTGGCTGAGAGATTTTCCTGTCTTTGAATTATAGGAGAAATGGTGCATGGCTGAAAAAATATTTTTAAAGTTCTCCACAGCCAAGTTTAAAAAGGCTCAAGTCTTGCTTGAGACTCCCATGTTTACAGGAGGAGGAGGACGGGCAGAAAGGTAAGAGCAGAACTGAGAAGGAAGGCAGGCTGTGGAAGGAGGCGGATGTATGAGACAGAATAGCTCTCTCTTCCTTAGCTCTTTGGGGAGGGCACAGCATGTTCACTTGGGTTCCCCCAAAAATGAAGGAGGAGACCCTGATAGGATGAAACGTTAAATCTGTATCGAATGCAAGATGTGGAGACAACACATTCCCTGGTTTTATATCTGCTTTCATGTCAGTTTTCTAATTTGACCTTTTGGAGAGGGGCATTCTGCTAGTAAGGCCAGGTGACAATGGTTTAAAGAGTAATCAGTCACCTCTTCTGCTCGCAGCTCCTAAAGGTATGGAAGATGGATCTAGCTGATCCCAAGTACTTCAATGCTGAGACCTAGCAGATGATGAGTTCTCAGTCGATTGATTGCAGGTAGTATAGCAGTGTAAGCAAAATATTCTCCATAGAAAACATTTACATAGTTTCATAAACAATGTAAACATCAGGCATTCATCTTATATTACAATTTTGTAACCACTGATTTCAGCAATTGTTGTAAGGCTTTTCAATTGATACTTATTTCAATTAGGGTTTCTGTTTCATTATTTTTAAAAAGATTTTATTTGGGTTGGAGAGATGGCTCAACAGTTAAGAACACTGGCTGCTCTTATAGAAGACAAGAGTTTGATTTTCAGCACCCACATGGTGGTTAACAACTGTCCATAACTCTAGTTTCAGAGATCCAAAGCCCTTTTCTGACCTCCACAGGCATCGCACAACGCGGGTACACTTATATATATGCAGGTACAATAAAATTTATATAAAATATAAATAAATCATAAATAAAAAGATTGTATGAGTATTTTCTTGCGTATATGTATGTGTACAAAGTATGCCTGGTGCCTACAGAGGCCAGAAGACGGCGTGATGGTGTCAGATCCCCTGGAGCTAGAATTATGGATGATTGCTAACTGCCATGTGGGTGCTGGGAACAGAGCTAGGATCCTTTGCAAGAGCAGCCAATGCTCTTAACCACTGAACCATCTCTCCAGCCCCTGATTCGTTATTTCTAAAAGAACCAATAAAATATTAATAATTTGTTTGTCTTTTTTTCTTTTCTGCAGGACTGAGGATCCAACCCATATACTAGGCATGTGCTCTGCTGCTCAGCTACATCCAAAACCCAACATCAATAATATCTATAAAAATAACCTGCTATCTTTATTATAAAGTTTGTTATAAATACCATTCAGTGTAGCTCAGGGGCTGGTAAACAGTGACCCTCATAAGTGCCAGGTTCTTCTCTCATTTTACCTGCAGTTGCCGGATACTGATGCGTAGGTCTGACTCATTGAATCCATATGGAATATTCCAACCAAGAGGACCAAATTTCTTTCTCTCTTGAACAAGAGCATGAAAAAAACAAACTCCAAATAGCAACTTCTCCCATGCCTTTAATGTAAACATTGTACAAGAAAAAAATAGGATTATATTTCTGTCAGTAAAATGAGAGAAACTGATAATGGTCTTTTCATTACAAGATTCTATGATCATTTGTCACTACAAACTTCTATTTAAAAAGACATGCTAGCCAGGCGTGGTGGCACACATCTTTAATCCCAGCACTTGGGAGGCAGAGGCAGGTGTATCTTTGTGAGATGGAGGCAGCAGGTCTACATAGTGAGTTTTAGGCCAGCTGGTACTTCAGGAAAACCCTGACTTAAAAAAAGAGATGCCATCTAACATAATACTTATTATAAAAAGCATTCATTTTATAACTTAATTTAAATCTCCAAAGCTATACAAACCATATTAAACTTTACTGTAATACAAAAATGTTACTATTTTATGAAAGCATTGTCTAATAATACCTTGTTATTAATCATAGGTATCTCTAAATTCAGTACTCAATATTACTTTGTAGATTTGTAGGTATGAACTTGAGACTTTAAGTCCAACAGGATCATTAAAGATGAGAGTATGAATAAATTCCAATATAGCATTTCTGACTTAGCTACATCTCATATTGAAAACATTTTTTGATTTATCCATGATATCTTCCATTGTTTAATATGGATATCACATGGCCTCCTACTAAACCTGTATCAATGCTCTGGAGGATGACTACCATTTTTTTAGGTACCTCACAATAAATTTCAAGCATTCTAATGGCATGTATTTTAAATTAGAACATCTAAGACGGCTCCAGATCCATCTTGTGATACAGTAATATAAATTCTCTCCTTCCTTCCTATACTCCTTCCCTCCTTTCATACTTTCCTCCTTTCCTTCCTCCCTATTTGTTTTGAAGTAGAACTTTCCTGCCCAAGCCTCTGGAGTGGCTAGGACTAAGTCATACTCCATGGTTTCTTTATGATTCAGGCGCAAACCAAGAGAGGAAGATAATAGGAGACAGGTATTATAAAGGGGAATATGTCTATGTCATAAATAGAATATAAGCTACTGGGAATAAAATGATGAACTAGGCAGAAACCATTTCTGCCGTGTTAGGAAAATACATAAGATTTAGAAAAGCATATTGCATATAATTTTTATATTAACATGTTTAATTACTGTCAGAACACAGTTGAAGAGTTTCAGAAGCTGAACATTACCAGTTCTTTGCCATGGCATCCCTTGAAAAACTGAGCATCAGAAATTGGATCAGTGAGATATGACTGAAGGAGATTTAGCCTAAGACCCGTGGGTGGCTCATTGGTCATTTTTACTCCATTCTGTAGAATTGTTACTGGGAACTAAGACAAAATAAATGGAAAACATTATACAGGATGGCAACATCGAGTCCTGAAAATGTAGCACTAGTAGATTAAAAATGGGTACTACAAGATGCCAGCAGTATTTCAAAATCTCTAAGGTTAAGAGTCTAAAATTCAACCAACATACAATAAAACAGACAGCTAAATAAATGCACTGAACAGTAGCATAAGGATTAGACATACTTTTGGGGATGGATAACTTGTGAGCCAAAGCCTAAAGGTTGAATTACAGACTTCAGGGGAAAACTCTTCACATATTTTTTCCAGTGTGGGCATCCAAGAAACAGCAAGGTGACAGTTCTGTAAGCAAACCCAAGTTCCTTCTTCTATTGCAGCTTTAATCATTTTTGATGCAACTGGTCCTTGTCCTTGTCCCAGTGAAATAGCTTGAAATTTATTTCCAGACATAGATTTATCATTTGCGAATTTCAGCAGGCCTGCATGGGGCATTAAAAATAGTATCACTTCTTACTCTAGGATGAGAAACATGGCTTGTGGTTTCTGTGCATATGTGCTTTATCATGGAAAATTCCGGTTACCTTAAACACTAGATTTACTGATTATAATCACATAAGAAATGGGTATTGAACAAAATGTGATAATTAATTATGAGTTCTCAAAAGCTTACATATAGTATATGTACTTACTAGCCATAGGATCTGCTCCTGGAGAGAGCACAAATATTAAGGGAATGGTGCAGTTTGAATCCATGTAACTCTTTGCCAAATCAAATGGTGGGGGTTCTACAAACTTTTTCCCTAGTTTGTCAGTTACATAATTTGTTATTGCTGGGGTTATCTGGGAAGAGAGAAGATACAGTCTTTCAAGTAATTTTTATTTCATGCTTTACTAAAAGACAAGAAAAAAACTTGAAGCATAATTGCCAAAAAAGCATGCAGCATAACAGAGAATCATTAATTTCCCTAATATGTAAAAAGTAGTCTGTGAACTGACAGGACAAGAAAAACAATCCAAAGGAACATGGGCAGATGAACATTCACAGAAAGAGAAATACAATCCTAAGCATACTACAGGATCCTCTCTGGGCTGAGAGACAGATCAGCGGTTAAAGAGTACTTGCGCTCTTCCAGAGGACTGGAGCTCAGTTCTCAGCACCCATGTCCTGTAACTCAGATCCACCTGTAACTTCAGCTCCAGGGGATCTGACACCCCATTTTGGTCTCTGAGGGCACCATCACACATGTGGTACTCATGTACACATACTCAGTACACAAACACACATGTACGTACACACACAAAAATAAAAGTAATGTTTAAAATCCTTAAAGATTCTCTAGTTGGGTGTGGTGGTATATACCTTTAATCCCAACACTCAGGAGTCAGAGGCAGGTAAATCTCTGTGAAATTGAGGTCTGGTCTATATAACAAGTTCTAGGCTATCTGGGGCTACAGGGAGACCCTGTCTTACAAAAAAGTTCCTTTCATGTAGTGTAGCAGAAATTGCCAACTGTCTGACATTTTGTCTCCTTTTGAAAAGAGAACACCACCACCATGCCTGGCTTCCAACATTTCTTGTAGCTAATGTCACTATGTGACTGTTTTGGGCAAAGAGACATAAGTAGAAATTATTATTAATGATTAATTTTATTTGATTTTATTTCTTATCTCTCTGTATGCGTGTGTGTGCGTGCATCCGTGTGTGTGTGCGTGTATGTGTGTGTGTATTTGTAGGTCTGAGGACAACTTGTGGGAATTGGTTCTGTCCTTCCACCATGTAGGTCCTGGGGATCAAACTCAAATCATCATATTTGGTGGCAAGTACCTTTGGCCACTGAGCCATCTTGGCAGCCCACAGTAGAAAATATATATGGCATTTCCAGCTTATATTTTATGAGGAAGTTGCCTTCAACACTTTCCTTCCCACTTTAACAGATGTAGTGTTCATGAGGAAGTTCCAATCTTGCTAAGGGACTTTTCTAGATGAGAGAAAGAAACTGAGTTTCTGGGTGATCTTAAAAACTCAACTAACCTAGCAGAGCATGGAGAAGCAGGAAGATTAACAGAGACCGGCTGGGACTCCATAACAAACTGTTTCAAAACTGAAAATAAGCAAGCAAACAAACACACACACACTAAGCTGCCCTGCCATTTGTTTTTTGGGCCGTTGAAGAGAAATTAACTTCTGGTTTTTTTTTAGTGACTGTATTTTAGGTGTCTTATAGTGGCTTATTCTATACTCTTATATTCATAATAAAAAGTGTATGTTATGACCATGCTTAGAGCTCATTTTCTGCCTATCACACTGCTACATAAATAAGCCAAAGTTGGTCTGTAAGGCCACGAAATACAAATATCTGGCAAATAATAGTCTATATTTTGCTGTGAAAGTACTTTTTAGAAAAGACTAATATTTAAAGTAGGCTAAGCATAGCCTATATCCCTCTGAAATGTAATATGGGTAGATCTCATCCAATCAGTGTAAGACCTTGCAAGAGAAAAAGAAAAAAGGAAGACAGATTTCTCCTCAGACTGCCTTTGGATTTGAGGAACACAATCAACTTGGTCTCAGGTCTGCCCACCTCCTATGCAGACCTGTCAGCTTCCATCATCACAGGAGCTGCTTCTTTAATAAACCCAGTCAGCCCCTATCTAATCCATTGGTTCCATTTCTCTGGAAAGCTTTAGGTGACATTGTCTTTATTCAATTTGTGTCAACTCAATTTGTAGGAATCTGCTGAGCGTCTACTACCTGCCAGGCAAGTGCTCTAAGACCTGAAGATATAAAGCAAGGCAAGATATGGGTCCTAACCTCAAAAGGTCCCTAGTCTGTTTTGGGGGGCTAACAAATAAACAGTTACTGTGTATTCTAGTCAGGCAGGTTCTATGGTATGTAAGTACAGCCCCCAAAGCATAGAGGACAAGAAGTAACTCCACAAGGAATGCTATTGGACAACCTCCATTGCCCACCAACCTACTCTGTGAAGGGCAAATAGATGTGTGTCAGATGCAAAGCCCTTCATTCTTCAGCTCAGTATGAACAAGGGAGACTACTGGTTTCACAAAAATGAATTAAGCATTATTTTAAGATTTTTAAAGGCTTTATGTCTAGTGAGAGGAGAACATACACATAACACAAAGAAGGGAAGAATAAATAAAGTGTTCACAATGTATAAAAGGTCTTTAGGAGTCTGAGTAAGAAGATCTCAGGAGTCAAATAACTAGATAGCCCTATTTGAATCTACCCAGAGACAGAAAGAAGAATTAGACAATGCTCCTTATGAGGCTTTCTTGAAAATATAAAAAATTAAATGGATGGAAGGGAGGGAGAGAGGGAAGAATGAAGAGAGGGATTGAGGGAAGAAGGGACAAATGAAAGGAAGGAAGGAAGGAAATGAAGAGATGGCTGCAATCACTTTCAGACCATCGTATTGAGCATATAGCAGGCTCAGGAGGGTGAAGTGACTTACTGACATAGATTCTCACCTTGGCCAAATATTAGGCTTCTCTGAGTCTTTTTCCTACTAGGCCTTGTCCTCAGGAGCCCAGTTGAAGCAAGAATCACGTTAAATCAGTTTAATGAGAATAGCTCGCCCTCTGTATTTATTAAATTTCTCATCCCCCTCCACCATGCCTCCTCCACCCCTTTCTGGGCAGCATTCAATCATCCTGAACAACATTCAGCAAGAATCCTCTCAGATTAGTTCAGCAAAATAAGTTTACTTTCTTCAATAATGAATTAACGTTAGTTTATTGTCACTTTTTAACTTATAAACTTAAAAATTTTTAAACACTTTTATGTTTTAATACTTAGCTTAAACACATATTGTGTAGCATGCAAAAATATTTTTATATTATAATCCTATATACTTTTTACTACTGTTAAGCTTTTAAGTATTTATTTATTTATTTACGTTTTTGAGACAAGGTCTCCTCTGTAGCCCAGGTTGGTCTAGAACTCACAGTTATCCTCCTGCCTCAGTTCCTGCGTGCTAGGAGTACAGGTATGAGCCACCATGCATAGCATTTAAATTTTTTTTTCATCAAAAACAGAGACAATTGAATGTGGTGGTTCAAGCTCATAATCCTAGTGTTTGGGAGGATGAGGCAAAAGGATCACTGCAAGTTCAAGGCCAGTGTGGCTTACATAATGAATTCCAGCCTAGCTAGGGCTAAAGAATGAGACCCTGTCTCAACAAACCAAACCAAACCAAACCAAAATTAAATGAAAAAAAAAAAAACAAAACCCCAAGATAGCAGCATATGTGTTGGCCTAGGTCTAAACAGGTCAGGATCGTCAGTACCTCTGCCTTCTATATCCACATTTTGTCCTCTTGAGGCAGGAGATTGGAATAGACAGGTGAGATCCAGAAGGCCTTGCATAAAGCCTTACAAAGCATATGAAAACCAGGCTGTCAAAGAGAAAACCTAGATACCTGCTGGCCAAGGCCAACTAAAACTGGTTGGCACCATTGGCACAGGCACAGAGACTCTCCTGAGTACCTGAAAGCAACCCAACTATGACTCATTATAATACTAAGAGGCCCAGCCTGGGTAGAGATTTAAGATGCTATTGGGACATGGAACACAAAACTAGAAGTATAGAACACGTGGCTGAACATGCCTGGAAGAGCTGTGCTAAGGTGACATGGAAGCCCCAACTCTGCAGGGTAGGCCAGGCAGGGAAGCTGCTAAACTCTCCGAGCTTTCAGAGGTTCAGTATACCAACCAAATAACAAACCTGAGATTCTGGTCACACTATGTCTTTGTTGTTTAAGAGTCCCATCATGTACCGAAGTGCTATTATGCAACACAAGACTGTATGTTTAGGACTGGTACTTCATAAATGGCAAATTATCTGGGTTCCAGATTTGTCTTTTACCTTATCAGGTCTTAAACACCGAAGAATTATTATTTTCTGCAGTTCATTTAGTGTCTTATCCATTGGTTCTGGAAATTTCATACTGTGTGGCTCTTTACTATCATAGATTTCCCGCCATTCACTTAGGTGTTCACAGAAATGTTCCCTAGTGGGAAAAATAATTATTGTTTTCATTGAGAAACACTTTAAGACATTGTTGAGCAAGAGGAAGAAAGAAGACAGAGAGGACCATCTAAAAATCACCAGAATATAGCAATGAGAGAGAGTGCAGTCTACTAGGAACAGACAAATTAAAGCAGCTGGCAGAGCAGGAGAAGAAATGGGAGGAGATGTCACTAACTGAACCCTTGGTTCAGCAACATAGCTCTCTTGTGAGGGTTAAGACTCGAGCCTACAGTGCCTGCAGGACTCTGACTCTGGTAATGCAGATCTCAGTCGACCTCATCCAGTCCAGTTGGAGTTCTTCTCTGACAGATTTACCATGGTATTATTTCAGTCCTAAAAAGAAATGCTACTTTTTTCTTATTTCCTGCACATAAAAAACTCTAACATGTTTACAAAGGAGGGCATCTTGTAAACCAACGAATCAATCAAACAAACAACAAAAAAGGAGACTGAAAAGCTTAAACTAGATAGAATAGGATTCAATGTATCTTCCTTCTGATAGAAAGGCCAGCTGGATATTTTCAGTATCATCAAAGAATGCCATTTTGCCATAAGCTATGAATGAAAAAGGTCCAGAGTCAGAACTCTTATCTCTCTGCTTTGCCACGTAACCAATTTAACCTCACACTGGCAGATATGGACAATGACAATGAGGGATGTTAAGGTTGGACAACACAACACACATACATGAATACCTCTGGTTCATCAACTGGATGGTGAATTCTGTGTACTGGGCTTGCTGGATCTGATTCCCATGCTCTGTTCTGCTGGCCGGTTCCACCATGCCTAGTTCAAGGTGCTAGGTCTGTTACGTGGCGGCACCTCTACAAAGCTATTTCAATCAAAGGACTGCAGCATTACCATGCCAATACTACAGGCATACCTGAATAAACAATCTCACTCTTAACTTTAAAGAGCGGGCCTGAACTCAGAGGGCACCCATTCCCTCGGATGTCTCCTGGAACTGTGCTGCTGAGCTAGACTTTACCCAGAATTTTATTCAAAACTGTTTTCCCAGCATCAATTTTGGGGAGCTACAAATTTGGATCCAGCCCTTTCTTATCAGACAATCCAGCCCTTTCTTGCCAGACAAATGTTAAGCACTTTTTCCAGTCTTCAATGTTTTCAATGAAGATGCATTGCCTTTTGGTGCTTTGATTTGTTAATTCTCAAGAAGACTCACATTCATTTATTATCTTGGGTGAAGTAACAAATTTCATCAGTGAGCTTGCATTAGCTTGTTGGTTGCAAGGTGAATTAAACATCATTAGTCTGGATTCTGTCCATTTTATGTCATTCGTTAATTGAGTGGTGTTCTTAAAAATTAAAGTTATTTCCTTTTCTTGTCAAATTCCCTTCCCCCCAAAAAGAGGCTTTTTTTCTAAGAACTGAAGATTGGTAAAAATGGAAATTAAAGCTTCTTTTAGCAACAGCCCTTTGAAGAAGCTGTTTCTGCAGTCAGGCCTGACCCCAGGAAAATATCTAGAAAGGCAGTTGAGATGGAGAGGAACAGGGAGGTCAGCTCTCAGTCTCTAGAAGGATTTTGGCTGGAGCCTGGAATCGTGGACCTTGTTCCCACACTGTTGCCCACAGATCTCCAGGCTTCACCTTTGTTATCACAATCACTGGAAGAGAACAGATGGTTCTTTTTAAATGCCCTTTGTTTTAAGTGATCTCTTTGTTTTAAGTGATGCCTTTGTTGGGATGCTGAGGGTTGGCTCCTATCTCTGACTGAATTCTTCTCTCACCTGTCTCTAAGAATGGAGAACAAATGGGAGGTACTTTTTGCCAGCTACCTTAAGATAAGATAAAGCAACTTAAAATAGACTGCCACAGATTTGAATGGAGCAGTCTTGAACTTTCAGTAGCAGCAAACCTATTACAGATTTCTCTTTGCAGCCCTCACCACAGTGTTAACAGCAGTCCATTCTCTCTGGCTCCTTTGTCCTCCAGGCTTGAGCCTGTCAGCTGCCAGAAAGTTTGGAATTGGAGGCAAGCAGAGAGGGCACCTACTCCTTAAAATTCCTTCTAGAATATAAGGTGTAACAGGTCCTGTGTCTATTATGGTGACTTCAAGGTCCCAGGATTAAATAAAATTGGCTTTGACTTTTTTTGTTGTTGTTTGAGTTTTTGAGACAGGGTCTTTCTGTAGCCCCAGCTGGCTTGGAACTTATAGACCAGACTGGACTTGATCTCACAGAGATTCACCTGCTTCTGCTTCCTGAGTGCTAGGACTAAGGGTATATACTACCATGCTCCATTCTGCTTTGACTTTTTGTAGGACAGGAGCTGAAATTTGTAAGATGTTTATGAAATGGGCACTTAGAAAGTGAACGAGCTAATTGAACTAACTAAGGTGGGGTACAAGCCTAGCATCTCTGCATCTGTTTGATGGGTTGCCTCTTCTACTTTGAGCTATGAGATTACCACAGTTCATCACAAGGAGTGTCTAACCTGTCTCATACCCCTTCAAGGCTGAAGGTACAGGGGTAAGTCATTGTTCTAACCCTGCAGTCACCTTGGATTCTGGGAAGAACAAAACCTCAGAAGACGAAGGCCCCTGCTCCCATATGAGGGCAGTTATCCATGATGGTTAGGCTGCACCCTGAAGCAGAAGCTTTCATCCATCTCTCAAGCACCTCTGTCCTCTCAAGCAATAAAGACTCTTTGGACCACCTCACAATATGGCACTGAGACAATGATTAAGAGACCTTGGTTCACATTCTTGGTCAGAAGTTGGAAATGTCCTTGCTTATGTCCTAGTCAGAGGACAGGAATGCCAGAAGGGGGCTCTGGTTCCTGCTTTGATTTCTTTTCTTTTTTATTCTACATAAGCACCCCTGCCTAGAAACTGTATGTGAGGATGTGACCAAAATTGAGAGGTACCTGAACACCTCTTGGGATGGGTTAACTGGACAAACCAGCTCATCTTCTCCACGCCTCACCTGTTTCTGCCATAAGTCTGATAAAAAGCCCCTAGACTAGCAATCCATAGCAGTCTTTTCCTGGACCTGCTCTTGCTGTACAGTGGCTTTACCTTCTTTATCTTAAGCTCCCACCTAAAATCTGTAATAAATATTCTTTCTAAAGCCCACTCTTCTGTAATTCACAAGACAAGAACCTGGAGTCACTGACTCAGTGGAAGTTTTATGTGACTGTGAAGTTTTATGGTACCTGAACTTGAGAGTTAAAGTCCACCTGAGGCTAGCAAGCATCTATCACACTCAAAGATTCCTTCCCCCTTTTCAGCATCAAGGACCTCACTTTGCCTCTTTCCTCAAGTCTTCTTCTATAAACCTAAACCTAATGTCAGTACCCCAAAGGTAGACTTCTTTGCCTGTTCTTCTTCCCACTTTCAAAGATATGTTGGGAAAAGATGGCCCAGCTGCTGGAGACCAGGCTTTTGCCATAAAAATTCCTTACATTTATATCAAGTGTTAAAGAGCCTGTCTTTATACTAACCAATAAACTAGAAAGAATGGGGGGTAGTGGTGGTGGAGAATTACTAGATTACAAATTTATCCATTACTATTCTATTCAGTTAAATCACCAAACGTACACAATTACCTGAGTCCCTGGAAGACAGGAAGTTCACTGGCTCGACAAATTTCCTCCCAGCTTTTATCCTGTAGCCAATCTGGATCAGGATTATTTTCAGCACTCTTAAGACTTACTCCTCCAGTCAAAAGAAACATCAGTTCCTGGTATTCAATCTCTTTCTTTGCCCTGTATTTCCGAAACAATAGCTTTTGTAAATTGTTGATTTTAAAATTGAATGACATCAAGTTCTGCATGGTAGCCTGCATGGAATAACTGGGACTGTACTTAGACAACTAGAAAAGTAGATAGAATTAACAAAACAACTGTTTTTGGAAAGTGTACAATAGCCAGTGCAGACCTGTGGCCACTGAGAGAAGAGACAAATAAGGTGACCTTGTTGGCTGCATCAGTTGTCTGTCCAGTGGCACTTTCCAGATGGCAGAGCAGAGGTGGTGAAAATCAAAGCTTGGCAGTATTGTTGTTGAGGAGACAGAAACACTTGTCAGTGTCAACAGGGAGACCCAGCCCAGAACTGCTGATAGACTGAGAGGACCACCTCTCAGGTAAAGTTGCATCCACAGAAAAGACTTTCAGGACAAGTCAGAGTGAAGTGAGGTTAGCAAATGTATTAAGTAGAGATGAGGGAGGTTAAAAAAGACAGGGAAAATTAAGGGGACATGAGAAGAGGAAAGGAAGCTAGACCCTATGATCTCATTTGCTGAAAAAGAAATGTTCTGAGATATGACTTCAGAACTCAGGAAACCAGTGTGTATGGCTACTCTAAAGACACTTAGTGTGACCATCTTGGGAAGCCCAAACCACATTTGATATGTCTTTTTCTTTCCCTAAGTGTCTCTCTATTAAGCCTTGTGCTTAAAATCTATGTTAAAACATCCTTTTAAAAACTCCAACTGTGCTTTATACTGGCTCATCCTGAAATTCTTTCCTGTAGTGAAGCCAAGGATCCAGTTTTACCCAATTGAAGTCCCTGAAAATGAGTCCTTGGGCTGCTGGTGGTAGCATGGAGCAATGTCTCTGCCCTACCTCCATCTAACAGAAACAAAGGATAGTACAATCTTTAGATTTCCCTTAAGACCCCAAAACATTACAGGCTATTGCCAATGCCCTTGGTTACCCTCTAGAACCTGACAGTAAGACCCTGTTACTGAAGATACCATACATACTTAGGTCATAGAATGTGTAGAAATCAAGCTGGTACTGAACTCAAAGCTTCATCCCTACTGGCTAGCTTTCATAGTGCTGGAAATGGAGAAAAGTAATTATCAATCTTACCATTAGTGAACCCTGCAAGTCACATAACAACTGGCCTGGCATGATATGCCCACTAGTGTAATAGTGATATATATGTCGTGGGAATAACCAGCCATTTTCTGATTGGATTTAAGGCCCATTCCACAAGATGAAACCCACACCTGGCATCGTTTGAGTTCAAGAACTTATGGCTAGACAGACCCATGGATCCAAGGGGAGAACCTGTTGCTATTATTCTGCTAAAGAAATACAATATTAAACTGATTCCTAATGACTTATAATTATACTCATAGATTAGTTATACCAATAGAGTAATGCATCTCTCAATCCTCTTCAGAGAAGCTTATTTTGGAAGCAAGATGATTAACACAAAGACCCACAAACTGGTTAAGGTGCAAAATAAGCATCTATGGAATATTTAGCCTTAAAGAGAACATCTATATGATATACTCTCCTTCCAAAGCTCAGGGAACATGGCAGAAAGAGGGGGCAAAAAGACTAAGAGCCAGAAGGCAGTGGATGACTACAAGGAAATGTTTTTCTGGACATAGCAGGGCAGGTGTACATATGAACTCACAGTGGTTGTGACAGCATGCACAAGACCTGCGTAAGCTCAAGCCAGAAAAAAAATCTCAGAGGAAGAGGAGGAGGTGGTTTTGATGTACCACCACTACTAGCTATGGTGTTACTGGCAATTGGCAGTTCCTGGGAGAGCGAGTGTCAGTTTTCTTTAAGAGTGTGGCCACTGGTAAGTCGACCATATCCCAATGGATGGCCACACACCCTAAAGTGTATGGGAAATATAATTTGGACTTGATGGGTTTTAAAGAAAAGAAAATACAAAGTTGTGGGGATGTGGAAAGGGGGGTGGACTGGGGAGGAGATGAGGGAGAAGAGATGAATATGATAAAAATACATTGTATGATATTTTCAGAGAATGAAACAAAAAAGAAGAAAAGAAGAGAACAGTACACACATGATACATGGCAGTTTATAAAGAGAGATGTACTTAGGGGTCTAGAAGGTATGGATATGAGTCTGTATTTCTGGAAGTGCCATTGTTCAAAGGATATAATTTAAAAAGGTTTAAGTATTAAGCAAAGTAAATTGGAGTAAAAATGACAAGTGACTTGCTTTTCCTTTTTTAAAAAAATATGTGTGTGGTGTTTGTGTAAACGTGCACACAGGCAAGTGTGCTCATGTGTGAGAGCGCAGGTGCATGCTTGCCACAGCACATGTGTAGAGGTTAGAGGACAACCTGGGGTGTTGACACTGGCCTCTGACCTTCAGACAGGGTTTCTTTGTTGTTTGCTATTGCATATGCGAGGCTAGCTGCAGTGAGCTTCTGGGGTATTGTCTCCTCTCTGCCTCCCACCTCACTTGTAGCAGCTCTGTGATCACAGATGTCGCCGCTCATGGGTGCTAGAGATCTGAACTTAGGTCCATACACTTGCATGGTGAGTGCTTTACCCACCAGCCTTCTCCCCAGCCTTACTGATTCTTCTTCTATTAAAGAATTTTCTTTTGTAAATGAAATTTTAAGGTAGCTTGAGCTTAAGGGTGAGAGAGGAGCACTAATACAGTTTCATGTCAAGGCCACACACATTCTGGTCCTAAATAAGCATAGTTTGTTGTTTTTAAGATCCTAATTTATCTGTAGACAAATGTCTATAGACAAATGTCTAGATAGATGTCTTTAGAAAAATGCAGATTATCAGGGGCTGGAGAGATGGCTCAGTGGTTAAGAGCATTGATTGCTCTTGCAGAGGGCCAATTTTGATTCCCAGCATCCACATGGCAGCTAACAACCATCTGTAATTAGTTCTAGGGGATCCGATGCTCTCTTCTGACCTCTGTGAGCACTGCATGAAAGGGGTGCACTTACACACAGGCAGGCAATACATTCATACACATAAAAATGAAAGTAATAAATAAAATATTTTAAAAATGCAGATTATCTCTGTAGGTAGTCTTGGTTTTATCCCTTGTACTAAAGTTTCTGACTTCCAGTAGGCAGGAAATATAAACTAGAACCATGGGTTAGGAGACTTCTTTTCTTTCCCATGTTCCCTTACTTTCCCCTCATTCAACCCTCCTTGGGCTGAGGTAGCTAGAATTTATGGACAGAATACCAGAGAGTAGATAAATGGAAAAGGAACTCCAGAAACCAGTGGAGACAGTCTCTTGATTCAAATAAACATTACGCTATGCATGAATTAGATACACTTCAGGAGAAACAGGGAGCTGTAAACTAGATGCTTTTCAAGATTACACAGTGCCAGAACATAAGAATCCCTTCCAACCAGAGTTTAGTTTTTGTTGAACAGATGAATTTGGCAGTACCATAAAGGTCGATACCTACTTAGCAGTGAAGTAAGAACTACTCTGGGTAGTTGCCTCCTCAGGTGATGGAACTGATAAACTTCTCTAGTGCACCTTGAAGAGCCAGAGATAAGGATCAACAAGACCACGCTTGTCCATGACTGCTTTAATATGCATAACATACACACACTTATTCGCCACTTCCATTCTTCCTCTTTTTCAACTTAAAGTTCATGTGAGAACGCCTAAAGATATGCTGAGATGCTTGACTTCATCTTTTCCCCAAATGGTCAGATTGATAACTTTCCTGTCTTTCCATTACATTTCTGTTTGATTTCTATGGCAAGTAGAGTCATCCTCTGTCCTAGGACTTCAACAATGAATTATTAATAGAAAAAAAGTGCAAACAAGCGTATGTGATATGTTATGTATATGTGAAAAAAGGGAATAAAAAACATATATTTTCTTATTTCTATAATAACTTAAGTTTATAAATAAATGGATGGATTTGGTAGCAGATTAGAAAAAGATAATTTTTTTGGACAGTAATGGGGGTTGAACCCAGGGCTCAAGCGTGGTAGATAAGTGCTTTACCACAGAGCTACAATCCCCACCCTCAGATCTTTTTTTATCCTTTAACATTTTTCAATTGGATTTTGCAGTTAAAAATTTAATTGATTTAAAAAAAATGAAAACCTCTTTACTTGATTTTGAGATATAGCCTCCCTAAAGTACGTCAGCTTGCCTCAGTCTTGCAATCCTCCCAACTCAGCTCCTAAGGGAGGTGGATAATGACTGATTATGTCTGGTTAGAGGGAGGATTACTGTATTAGAATAAAGTTCTGAGAGACAAAGGGATAGAAAATATAGAAGAGGTAATGAGACATAGAGAACAAATGAAAAAGTCTACAACATGTACAACCATGGAAATAAGAAAGCAAGAGCAATGCTAGAAAAAATTGTCACTATTTTCTAAAGTAGTTGCCACTGAACAATAAATTCAAGAAGCCCTGTGAACACTACTAATCAGAATAAAACCACCAATATACTATGAGAAGTTAAACCAATTCCTTGCTCCTTCAGAAGGCGGCAGGAACAATGTTTCTAGATTTATGAGGCCATAGTAACCCAAAGACAAAATCAGCTAAGACACTACAAGAAAGGAAAACTATAGATCAACAGCTGAGGAACAAATGTTTCTTATAAACATGGATTTTCAACATTATCTTAGCAAATCCAATCCAGTCATATACAGAAAGAATCACACATCACAACTAAGTGCAATTTGTTCCAGGTGTGCAAAGCTGTTCAATATTTGGACGTCGGTGAATGTAACCCACTACAGTGAAGCAACAAAGTGAAAGCATAGGATCGCATCAACAGATGCAGCAAAAGCATTTGATAAACAACAATCCAATCTATGGTAAGAAAAGAAACCCTAACAATCTAGGAGCACTGAACCTGACAAAAAATCTACAAAATTATAGCTAATCATCAGTGCTGGAGAGATGGCTCAGCGGTCAAGAGTACAGGTTATTCTTGCAGAGGACTTGGGTTCGGTTCCCAGCACCCACATCATGGCTGATAACCATCTGTAACTCCAGTTCCAGGGGATCCAACACCCTCTTCTGAACTCCATGGACATGGCATGGGTATACTTATATACATGCAGGCAATATACTTATACACATAAAATGAAAATAATAAAATATTAAGAGTAATAAAATTATAGTCAATCATGTTGAATAGTGAGAAACCAGTTGCTTTCACACAAAGACTGTCTACTCTCCCCACTTTTCCATCATTGTACTGTACTGCTTCATACAAAAACAAAAAGAAAAGAGAGCTATGCAAATTTGGAAATTTGTAGTTAAGTCATTTAACAAATTTGGCCTCTGTTCTCAGATTCTGAGTACACCCCTTGCACTGGGTCTTTCTTACCCCAAAGAGTCATCTGTAACAAAATCCTAGATCTGATAAGCACTTATGGCAAGATCAAAGGACATGAGATTAAAATTCAATTACTTTCATATATATCAGTGATGAACAAACAGAATTTGAAATAAAAAAATTACAATACCATTTACATTAGCACTCAAAGCAAAATACTGAAGCATAAATTTATGAAAGTATATACAAAATGAATATGAAGACAACTGCAAAATCTGATGGGAGAAAATTTTAAAAGATGCAAATAAATAGATATTTCATGTACATTGATAGAAAGACTCAAATATTATTGTGTTGTCAGTTCCTCCTGAATTGATCTATAGATTCAATAAAATCTTAATGAAAGTATTGACAAGAGAGTTTATGGATGCTGGCAGCTGACTTTGAAAAGCATATATGGAAAACCTAGAACCATCGATGTAGTACTACATAAGAGAGGGACAAAGTGAAGCACTGATACTCCTGGGCTTTAAGACTTATACAAAGCTTTAGTTATCAAGAGAGTGTCAGTGAGAGGACAGACAAATGCAATCTGAGGCAGAATAGAGAGCCTGAAAACAGACACATGGAAGTACAGTCCACAGACATTAGACAAGGAACAAAGGCAATTCAATGGAGAAAATACACTCTTTTCAACAAACAGATACACACATAAAAAAATCTAGGAACAGATCTTTACCACAATGAACTCAAAATGGATAATACACACAAATGTAAAATGCAAGACAATAAGACTTCTAAAAGACAACATGAGAAAAAATCCTAGGTGATCTTAAATCTATGGTTGAACGTGCAACAGTAAAGGCACAGTCCATGCATGAGAATATCTGATAAAATGGATTTCATTAAAATAAAAATGTCATTCTCTATGAAAGACACTAAGTCACAGATAAGGAAAAATATTTCTGATATATTTTGATAAAGAACTTTTAGGCTTGCTGGGGATGTAGCAAGAGGTTAGCTAGCAGGCAAGAGGCTCTAGGTTCAATTCCCAGTACCCTAAAACAAATCTTGTTATGTAAAATGTATAAAAAACTCTTAAAACTCAACAGCAATAGCATGAAGAACCCACTGAGAAAGGAGGAACAGACCTCAGCAGATACCACAAGAAGACATGCAACTGGCAAACACATGAAGAGATGCTTGACATTGTATGCCCTTAGGGAATTTCAAATTACAATGAGAAGTCAGGTAGATCTGTGAGATCTAGGCCAGCCTGGTCTATATAGTGGGGTAGAGGTATTAAAAAGTTATAATGAGATTCAAACAAATACCTATCAAAAGTTGTCAATTTCCAAAATACACAACACAAACTCTCATTCCTTGCTGGGAGAAACTCAAAAGGGTATGACCACTTTGGAAGACATTTTAGTGGTTTCTTAAAAATGCAAAGATATTCAGCATATAATCCAACAACTATGCTCTTTGTATTTACTCCAAGGAATGGAAAGTTTATGCCAACTCAAAAACTTGCACATGAATATCTACAGCAGCGTTATTTATAATCCCCCAACTTGGAGACAACCAAGGTGCCCTTCCATAGGTGAGTAGATAAACTGTGGTACATCTGAACGTTGTGATTATTAGTCAGCACTAAAAGAAATGGGTTGAGGCTGGAGAGATGGCTCATCGGGCAAGGGTACTTCCTGTTCGTCCAGAGGACATGAGCCCAGTTCCAGCACCCATGCTGGGTGGCTCATAACTGCCTATAACTCTAGGCCTAGGGGATCCGACACCCTCTGGCCTCCATGGGTATCCATGTACACACACACACACACACACACACACACACACAATCAAAATTAAAAATAAATATTTTTTAAAAGAAAGAAATGGGGGCCAGACGTGGTGGTGCACACCTGTAATTCCAGCACTGGGAGGGTGAGGCAGCGAGATCTCTGTGAGCCCAAGATCAGCCTGATCTACACAGCGAGTTCCAGGCCAGCGACAGAGAGACCCTGTTTCAAACAAACAAACAAACAAACAAACAAACAAACTAACAATTCCCTCCCCCCAAAAGCAACAGAAAATGCTTTTAAAAAATGAAACTGGCTGCTGTAAATTTACCTATGGAAACACATGAAGGAAACCTGAATGCACATAACTAGGTGAAAAAAACAATTTACAAAGGTTGTGTACTGTATGATTCCAATTACACAACATTCAAGAAAAGGAAAAACCATGGAAAGAGGCAGCAAAGAACAAGGGATTGTCAGGGGTTAGGAGGATGGAAGGCTCAATGAGTGGAGCACAGAGGAATTTTTAAAAAGTGAAATTATTCTGTACGACGCTGTGATGATGGGTACATATATGTAGATGCTAAACTTGACAGAAGCAGAACATCCAGTCCTTTCAACAAGTGGATAGTCATATAGACAAAAGGTGAACTTGAGATCTACTTTAGACTATGCACACAGATCAGGTGCACCTGGCATAAAGATCTAAATGTGAGAGGCAAATAATGAAGTTTCAAAAGTATTATAAATACCTTTATAACACTAGGATGAGGAACATGTTTTCACTAGCTATAGACCATAAGCCAGACAATATCAACAATTTTTGTAAGTTAAAAGAGTGAAAAAGCAACCTAGACAGTGAGTGACCAACCGGCCTAATTGCCAGTGGATTTGTAGCTAGAATATATGAATAACTCATTTAAATCAATGAGAAAAGCACAAAAACCCAGTAGAGAAAAGGTCAGGTTATATAAACAGTGACACTACATTTCAAATGACCTATAAATATATAGAAACAACTCACATGTTCACCAAGAGTAGAACAGATAAACTTTAATATCTTCTTACAGTGGAATACTATAAAGCAATTAATAAAGCAGGTGACAATTTCCTGAAACAACATGGATGAATTTCTTAAAAACGATGTTGAGTGGCCAGTGAGATCCCTCAGGTGGTAAAGGCACTTGCAACCAAACCTGGTGACCTGAGTTTGATTCCCAGGACTCACATGATAAGGACAGAATAGGGCAAACAAACAAAGGACAGAACAGATTCCTAAAAGTTGTCCTCTGACCTCCGCACACGTGCACATGCACATACCCACGTGCACATGCACATACCCACATGCACATGCACATACCCACGTGCACATGCACATGCACACATGCACATGCACATACACACGTGCACATACACATACACATGTGCACGTGTGCATACACATAAAAGAATATAATAAAAACTTTAAGTGATTTTAAGGAAAAGGAAGCAGACAGAATGTATACTACATAAAAAGTGGTATATAATTTTGTATAAAAGTAAACTCAACTGTAATTACAGAGAACAGTAGCTACCTTCAGAAAGGGTTAGGGTGGGGCCCAAGAGCCAAGTCAGACATGACGGGAATGCTCTATTTCCAGTTTTCCCTTTGTAAGAATGTGTTGAGTGGTTGATTATATTTTGTGAACTTTTATGAAATACATGAACTTTAAAAATTAAACATCAAATCATCAATACTATTGTGGAAGCAACTGTTACCAGTGGAATACATGAGTAAAATAATGAATTAAACCAAGCAAAATATTATATCATTCTGTAAGAAGCCATTTTTCAGATTATATTTCCAAGGTAAGTTTTTAAAATAAGCAAATTAAGAACAAGTAACTTACAGAAGAAGATTAGCGCATAATAAAAAGGAAAACAACAGCTTGTCCTTCTCAAACAGTGATCGGCATATGTTACAATATAAGTTGTATGTGAAGTGGTCATTTAAATATCGTAGGCGCTTTTCCAAAATTTTGGATTTATTACTAAAGGGTTAAAAAAAGGAAAATATCCTGTCAAACAAAAATAGGAAATATGTACGACATGGGTGCACTTACATACATGCAGGCAAAACACTCATACACATAAAGTAAAAATAAATAAAATATTTTAAAAATAGGAAATAAAGTAACATGAATTGATATCTATAATGTTTTAATATTATTAGAATTCTCATTACTAAATACAATTGAAATCATACAAACAAATGTAAAACTTATCAAATCTGGATAGTTTCTAAGAGGTTCTAATTACTCCTCATCTTCACCGGAACTTGCTAAGGACATTTATGTTGATTCTTAGGCTTGTGCTTCCTCTATCATGTATACATTTTAATATAATCTAAACAAATTCTGAATTGTTACCAGGAAATCCTACGGATTTAAATTATGCAAGAGGGGTTGTTCTACCAAGAGCTAATGTGGAAAGGAATTTCTTAACAGACTCAAGCCATATTTTTACCTAGGTTCTGCAGTTACCAAATTTTGTGTGACTAGAATCAACACTTTGAAAAATCTCAATTCTCACAACAACCAGAGGAGGTAGGTATAATTATTATCCCTATTTTACAGATAAGGAAAACAGAGGCAAAATTATAGAAAGGTTAACTGACTTTTCTATAGTCCTGCAGCTCAAATGATATAAAACTGAGATTTAAGCCCTGACACTAAAATCTGAGCATATTCATTGGGATTATTATTATTATTATATATTTATTTTTGAGACAGGGTCTCATGATATAGCCTAGGCTGGGCTCAAAAACTCATAGTGACTGCCTGCCTCTGCCACTGGTGTGCTGGGATTAAATGTGTGCATCACCCCACTGGACTCTCATTGTGATAATTAATCTTGATTGTGAACTTGATAGATTTAGAATCACCATGTAAACTAACCTCTGGGAATGTCTAGGAGGGATTTTCTAGATTAGGTTAATTGAAATATAACAGTTCGCTGCCCTAAACGTGGGTGGCACCGTCCTATATGCTGGGGTACTGGGCTAAATAAAAAGAAGACAGGGAGCTGTGCACCAGTGCTCTTGATTATAGACACAGTGTGACTAGCCACCTCACATCTCTACCACCGTGCCTTCCCCCACATGAAGGGCTACACCATCAAACTATGAGCCAAAATAGACTCTTCCTTTCTTAAGTTGCCTTTGTCAGGTATTTCATTCCAGCAACAAAGAAAGTAATATATATTCATTAATCAATTAAAGTGAAAATATCTAGCAAAAAAAAACACAGGAAATGTGAGGCAGAAGCTTTTTTGATACCTTAAAGCTGGAGAAAGATAAATTGAAAATATAAGCAAAAAGGAATCTTGTGCATTATTGGTATAGGTAAGAGACACAAAGAAGAGCTAGGTGTCGGTGGTACATGCCTGTCATCTCAGCACTCAGGACGCTGAGGTAGAAAGACTGCCACAGGTCTGAGGTCAGTCTGAGATAATAGCACCAAGTTAGCCAGGTGTACACAATGAGCTTTTAGTAAGTGGAGTGAAAAAGGAAGACTTTGGTTATCTTTTGTTCTTTTTTCCTTTGTTCATTTCTCCACATTTAATGCTCTACAATTACTATACTACAGATGTAATTAGAAACAATACAACAACTTGAATTTGTAAATGGAAAGGATGCTGAAAATCCAGCTTAGGGAGGATGGGTGAAACTAGAAGGTTGTTTACCTGTCATGAATAGAGTTGATATAAAGGTTCACAAACCAGGTGAGGGAATACTGGTACATGGGATCAATGTTGGCCAGGTCTGCAATGCTAAAGAACAACACTGAGGAGTGTTTAGCGATGGGTCTATAGCCTTCTCTGGACTCTGCTATTTTGAGTTCTGTTTTTTCTGCAACCTGGAAGAAAAAAAATCAAGATAAACAAATAGGGAGTGTCTCAGTTGTGTTCACTTTTTTTGGTCATTTTTTGAGACAAAGTCTCCCCATAACCTCAGCTGGCCTGGAACTCACTATAGTAGAAGAGACTGGCCTTGAACTCACAGAGATCCACCTGCCTCTGCCTCCTGAGTGCTGAGACTAAAGGTGTGCACCACCATGCCCAGCTCAGTTGTGTACTTTTTATAAGATGAATTTTATGTATTTTTGAATATCTCTCAGCTGAATGACAAAATTTATGAACTTAAGTACAGTTTACAAGAGAGGGCTTTATCATACTAAAAGCTAGAAAGAAATGAAAAGGAAAGAATTAAGGAGGTGGGAGACGAAGGAGAGGAGTAGGGAAGATGAGAGGAAAAAGAAAAAATTTTAACTTACAGATTAATGGTGTAACTGCCTACTGACCATGACTGAGGAATATTCCGGTCACCAGTCTTTACTTGACTCTGACATTAGTTATTTATCCTCTTTTGTTTTAATAGGTCAGAGACAGAGAGGAGGAGGGGGAGAGAACTAGAGAACATATAGATATGTAATATGTACATATCTATGTTTAAGATATTAACATGTATGCTAGACCTCAGTACAAAGTCTGACTATTAAATTCTTCATGGTTTTATATACATTGGGAATATTTCTTTCAATTAGTTTCTCATGTGTTTAACTTCTTAGAACTTAATAGAATATTTACAGTAGATATTCAAACCTAGAAGAAAAACTTTCCCTAAAATAACAGCTCTTCACTTGACCCAATCTGCGAGGTTGATATTCTACGGAAAGTGTTTATAACACTGCTCTAACCTACTCTCCTTGTGGTAGCTGGCCAGGATCCATCAGCTGCTGAATGAGTCTGCCAGTGTAGGCATGATTATATATGACAATCTCATTTTATAATTGTTCAGTCAGGTAGTAAGGTTTGAGCAAGCCCCAAGAAAAAGTTAGTAATTCCCAAGAGAATTACATTTTTTTCATGAAGGGAACAGGATTTATTAGGCTATCTCCAGGACAGGAAACCAGTCAGGAGTAAAAACCCATCTGATTGCCTTCCATCTTTACCGAAACAGCATTGTGCTCACAGAAGCCATCAGCTTTTCCTGCAAAGAAGAACTAATGCAAACCCAGGAAGGTGGTGTAACTTTTTATTTTATTTTTTTATGTGCATGAATGCATTAGTCTGCATATACGTAAATGCACTCAGGTCGTGTGATGTCAGCAGTCAGAAGGTATCGGATCCCCTAGAACTGGAGTTACAGACAGTTGTTAGCCACCATGTGGGTGCTGGGAATCGAACCGGGTCCTCTGCAAGAGCAGTCAGTTCTCTTAACTGCTGAGCCATCCCTCCAGCCCCGGTATGACTTTTCTTACTTTTCTAAGTAAGTCTGTTCCTAAGGAGCTAAACTTAAGTGGAGAGAGGCAGGCGGGGGGTTAGGGGGCTAGTGGCTCCTACTTCTTGACATTTCCAGGTAATTTTTATCTTTATTTATAAACAACACAGAAATCAAGCCAGCATTAATTTAAGAGAAGTAAATTAAGTTTTTTTTTTTTTTTTTTTTTCTGAAAAGATACACGTCAGGCCAGGGGGCGTGAATATCCAGGAGAGAAGTACCCACAGTCAGTATACGTGTACCCTATGTTGCAGAGCATCTCTGTGGCTTTGGAGACCCTTCCTTCCTCCTCGTTTGGCTGGATTAGAACTTTAAGAGCTTCAGAAACTCTAGTGGGCAGTACTACTCCTAAATGCTGTTCTCTACATATTGGAAATGTATGAAGAAACAAACACAAACACTCTACAGAAGAAACTGATCTTCAGAAAGGTGTAGAGAAGCACAGAAGGATGGCACAGGCCCCATAAGTGTAGAGACAGCCCTGGAACCCAAAGCTTCCTTCATCCTTCAGCCCTGGGTACACTTCCTATCATCAGAAAAGTAAAATATTCTGATATGGACATTTTATTTCAGCTAGTGTGAATGGGCTTCTATTTTTTGTAAACTTTTCCCCAAATTATAAAATCACAAATGACTTATAAAATTCTGAACCTCAGTCTTGGCTATTAATAAGTAAAGCAAAGATGGCAGGGTGTGGTGGCGTACTTGGAAAGTGGAGGCAAGTGGATCTCTGTGAGTTCAAGACCAGCCTGGTCTATATACTAAGTTCCAGATCAGCTGGGGCTACAGGGAGACCCTGTCTCAAAAAGAACTGAAAGACAAAAACAAAACAAAACACAAAAAAAGTTAAAAGCAATGAGAATAGTGTTTCATGTACAGAAGCATCTTGGTATTCCTCTTTAAATCCTGACTTCCTTCCCTCCCTTCTTCCCCTCTTTCAGCAGATCTGGGGATCAAACCTAGGTTCTCATGTATGTTAGACAAGCAGTCTACCACTGAGCCACACTCCTAGTCCTAAAACTTGACTTTACAACTCAACTGCCATTTTACCATTGATAACAATAGCAAGAAAAACCAGCAAACATTGTTGCTGCTTTAAAATAGTAAATAATAATTTAAATAGTTATGAATAATGCTTCCCTAATCTGAATCCTTAGACTTGGAATTGAGAAAATAGTTTTAAAATTATTTATGAGTAATGGCCTAAAATCAAATTATAAGACATTTTCCAAGAAATAGTCACTGTGAGTATACGTTAGAGATGTTAAAAGAAGGTAATTCACTACTGGCAAAAATTTCCTAGTGTGTAATATTTAAATAAATTATAATTTCCAAGAATCAAAAGGACTATATTTCAGTCAATAAACCACTGGGGTTCAGGTAAGCTTTGAAATCAATGGAACAAATTCAAATTCTTAGTTTTTTTATGTGTATTTGTGTGTATGTATTTATGAATGTATGTATTTATGTATGTCTGCTCATTTGTTCAATATCATAGGTTAGTTTAAAAAAGGAAAAATGGGCTTTAGATTGTGTGTAGAAACTTTCCTCCAAAGATGGCTATTCTTATATTAGGTGGGTAAACAAAATGTAGAATAGAAATTAGGGCCAGAGTCAGAACATGTTTTTATACATAGTAAATTTTAAACCATGTGTAAAATGAGCAATGGAGCTCAGTCAGAAAGACACTATGCTTTATTGAGTTTCTCTGTTGTTATAAGATTAAATACTTGGAATAAGCAATACCTCTCTCTTTCTCCTCGGCCTGAATGGGGAATAGGCTAGAACTGTTCCTTTTCCTCTCTCCTCTCTGCAAACCAGGTTGGTGAACAGACAAGGAGAAGCATCTCCTCTGATGAACAAGAATGGGGAAGACAGATTACAGAACACTTCAGTCATGGTCTCAGATTGGACTGTGTAGACTATTTCCCTAAGATATTACTCTCATGGTTCTTCAAAAGTATAAAACAAAAAAGCAAATATGGATCAGAAAGAAACTTTTCAACACATGTATGCAAAACTAAACCTCATGACCATCTTCTGTCCCGGACTAGGGCTGGATTGGAATGAGGAACAATGGAAGGGGACTGAGTGGAGTGCAACCTCTGTTTTGTTTTCTGTTATATGTAAGAAAAAGTGGTAGAGGATGGAGAGATGGTTCAGTGTTTAAAGCACTGGATGCTCTTGCTGAGGGCCTGCGTTCAGTTCCCAGCACCCTCATGGTGGCTCACTCTAGTTCTAGGGGATCTAATGCCCTTGTCTGATCTCTTATGGCACCAGGTATGCATGTGGTGCAAATATATATGTGCAGACAAAGCATTAATAAATGTAAATAAAAATAGATAAATATTTTAAAAAAGAATAAAGTTAAATCTGGTGTGGTTGGTGCATGTCTTTAATTCCAGCATTCAGTGGGCAGAGGCAGGCAGATCTCTGAGATTAAAGCCAAACTTGTCTACATAAAGCTGGGGCTACAAGGAAACCCTGTCTCATAACAACAGCAACAACAAAGAATAAAGCTGTAGTGGTGAGCTAGGGAAAGGAGCTGACAATAATCGACCTCAGGAATGTGGTTTATTAGGGCCTAGAGACCTTGATCTGGCCTAGCGGTGGGAGGTGGGAGAGAGTTAGAAAGAAACAATATATCAAACCCAACCTAAGAAGGCCTTAAAGGGAAAGAGGCTTCACTTTAAAATCTGGGAACTTTTTAAAGAGGGATAACTAAGGTATGAGGAAGAAAGAGATAGCTATCATGACAGGATGATGGGGGAGGCCCGGAGAAAACAGCCTTCATAGAAATCCCCTAAACAAAGCAAGTGTCTGGCTTTCTAAGTTTTCAAGGGCTGGTGGGTGGGAAGTTTTATACCATGTGATTTAGTCTGTGACAGTCTACATGACAAAGACCATGGAGGAGACAGGTACTGGTTAGGACTGTAAATCAGGAGCTGAAAAACTGCAATACTGAATAGCTTAAGTCTGTTCCTGTGAGAGAATTGAAGGCAGGTGTGGCCTGATTTCCTCTGGCTATGAGACCTGACCTCTTAAGAATGGGGCTGAAGAGATGGTTCAGCGGTTAAGTATTGTTCTTACAGAAGACCAGGGTTTGAATCCTAGCACCCACATGAGCTAAGAAATGTTCGTAACTCCAATTCCCTGGGATCTGACACCTTCTTCTGACCTCCGCAGGCATTGCACAACATGGGTGCACTTACATGCAGGCAATACACTCATACTCATAAAATGAATAATAAATAAAATAATAATAATAAATAAAAATTTTAAATGACCATCTTAAAAAAGCAGGCCTTAATCGGATAGCTTCATTTTATGTTTTTAATTATTCTAAACTGAGAGCTCAGCAGTTAAGAACACGAGCTGCTCAGGTCGCTGTGAGTTCAAGACCATCCTGGTCTACATAATGAGTTCCAGGCCAACGGAGGCTAAAGGGAGACCCTGAACACTGGCTGCTCTTGCAGAGGACCCAGGTTTATTTCCCAGCATCCACAAGGCTGCTAACAATCATCTGTAACTCTGGTTCCAGGGGATCTGATGCCTTCTTCTGGCCTCCATGAACATTGCAGTGCATTTACATATAAACAGGCAAAACACTCATAAACATAAAATAAATAAACTTAATTTTCCCAAAGTGAAGGGTTACCTAATTCATTGGACTGAGCCAATGAGAATCGACAAGTCTGAAAATCAACCAAGTCGGCCCTACTGCAGTCACTGCGCAATATTAATTGTGCAAACCTGAGCCTCCACAACCTTTGTAGGCCCTAGTTTTCTTAAGTATGAAGTACAAAAGATGCCTTCTAGCTAAGTTCTTTCCCATTTTTAACACTGTGTGAGTCTTAATGGGGCCCATGAGATGGCTCAGAGGGTAAAAAGCACTTGCTGGAAACTCTTAACCTGAATTCCATTCCTTGAAACAGTATAAAAAGCCAAATGATGTGGTTCTCTTCTATAACCCCAGCACTTGTATGGTGAGATGGAAGGCAGAGACAGGAGATTCATTTGGAAGGTTTCGTACACAGTGCAACAGCAGAAATAACAAGAGAGATCTTGCCTCAATGTAGTGGAATGGGAGAGCCAATTTCTGAAAGATGTCCTCTCACTTCCACAAGTGTGCCAGGCCCCATGTCACTTGTGTGGCCCTCCCAAGAAATAAACTATTTTGTAGTAAATAAATAAATTAATTAGTCGTACGAAAAACCAAGATGTGACATAAACACAGCATCTGACAGATAAATTTGTAATAAATATGTTGCTGGCTGTAGACTACTTGCTTCCCTTCCTCCTCTACCTGCTACTTCTCTCTGATAAACACCTGATAAACTGAGGTCAAAACATCTCTTATTGGTTCCAAGAAACATTTATCATTCAGTCAACCAGTAATTATCTCTACATACTTCAAACTCCAACCAATGAGCTAAGACAACTTTTTCAACTCAGTTTCTAGGTGAAGAGTCAACAAAACTCATACAAAGCTGACTAGCCTGCTGTCCTTACCCAATAACAGTAAGTGCATTTTAAAGACTTTCAATCGAACTTCATTTTTTCTGTGTATAGATAATATATAGATTGAACTAAGGTTTGAGAAACTGAACATTAGGATACTCTCTTGTGAGTTTAAAATTAATTTTTATGCTTTCATATTTTATTGATTCTTTTTGTTTTTTCTGGAGTCTATGATACCATTTTCCCCAGGGACTAAAGTTGAATTTGAATGTTAGAAACCAAACATTTCTAGGAGTTTTTTTTCACCTGCTGTTTTTTTGTTATCTCATTGGCCATCATTTTGGCAGAGTCCAAGACTTTAATTGCACTTTCATCTTCCAAAATGTTGCCTTCTGAAGATGATAAAGTTTCTAAAATTTTTGTCTCTATGTCATTTAGCTGTTTCTTATTAGCTGCAGACTGAAGAATAAGAGCATTTCTCTCCTCTTCTAGTTCTGGTCTAAAAAGATAGAAACATTTACTGTAAATTTGTGGCATTTTATCAAATTCCTATCTAAACATTATATATTAAATTTTGTGGCCATTTCAAAAATTTTATAGACATATAATGCTCATCAATTTTATTATCATAACAAGGGAAAATACATACTATCATGGTCTGGAGGATTTAAAATTTTTTATTTTATGTGTTTTGCTTTTGTGTATGTAAGTGCAGTATGTCATGCAATGCCAACAGACAGAAGGGGACATCAGATCCCGTGGAACTGGGATTATGGACAACTGCCTTGTGGGTGCTGAGAACTGACCGTGGGTTCTCTGGAAGAACAACCAGAGTTAAGATGGCTCTTAACTGCTAAGCCATCTCTCTGGGCCCCCTTTGATGGTTAGCTTTAATTGTCAACATGATATAATCCAGAATAACCCAAGAAGGAAGTCTCAATGAGGGACTGTCTAGATTAGGTTAGCCTGTGAGAGTGCCTATGAAAGATTGTCTCTATTGAGTTAATTAAAGTAGGGAAAATCCACCCTGAATGTGGGCAGCATCATTTCATGGGCTGGTCCCTGGACTTAGAAAAAGGAGAGAAGAAGCTGAGTACTGGCATGCATGCATCTATTGCTCCCTTCTGACTCTAGATGTGATGGTCCAGTTCTCTCCATCTTCTGTTGCTGTGACTTGCCTGTAATGACGGACTGTGATCTGGAGCTGTAGCTAAACTAGACCTTTTCTCCCCTAAGTTGCTTTTCTCAGAGTATTTTATTACGGCAACAGGGAATGAGACTATGAAACAGGTAGACATTTGGGAAATTTAGGCAAAGAAAGCATTATTTGTATACTTAAAATGTAATAATAAGATATTTCACAGTCAACCCAAGCTTAGATTTATCCCTATGGCATGGCTGGTTATGTGAGGAAAATGAAAGAGACCCAAGTACTTTGCCATCAACATGTCTCATTTCTCACCATCTCTTCTTCTAAAGTAACATGAAATGAATGACTGGCCATACTGACTTTTCAAGTGAAAGGCAAAAAGCAGCATTTAAGTCTTAGACAAAAATGGGATGCAACTTCAAAATAACACAAACTACCATGTTTGACACAGTTCTTGTTTAGATAGAAGTAGGACCTAAACTTTGAAAGTCACAAAACTGTTTTTTATATACTTTAATTTGATTTCAGGCAACAGACTACTTGAAAATGTTGCATTAAGCTTTACTTGGAATCACAAATCTTTTTCAAGAAGCACTTCTTTCCTGTAGCTGTTCCAGGAATTATTATTTTTTGTTATTTTTCTCATTTGAAAAATAGTGCACGTTAGTAGTAGAAAAATATAAAATATCAAGAAAACCACAAGAACTGTCAGTATTCACATACATTCCTTTTCTTTTTCCATATTTCCTTTATCCTTTTGAGTGTATAGAGATCCATTCATCAATTTTAAATACAATATTGATTATATTGCACAGGTAGTTTTATACCCTGCTTTTCCTCCTTATTACAAGCATTTTCAAAATTTACTAACTTTCTGTATAAAACTTTTTGAATACATTTCTGATTATATCCATGGCCTAGATTACTATGAGTGAAATTTCTGGTTCAGTCTGATAGAAGTCATGGTATGCATTCTGAATTATACAACCCATAATAGAAGACTAATATAACATGAATTGGTTTAAAAATGATTACTGAATGGCTATTTTAAATGATTATATAATTATTTAACATATAATAGCAAAATAGAAAATTTAGCCAATTCAAAACAGTCACAATAATACCTAAAATATTAATGGCCTACAAATACTCTCCAAACTATCAGGACACATCTAAGAAAATACATACCTCTCTTTTGCAACAACAATACCTAGTAATTGATCTTCAAGCCCTTCTGGAGTTATCATGAAATTGAGCAGAGACACTTTTGTAGCCAGTTCTGGCATGTAGTGTGGGTTCCTTAGTCTTGTTGTGATATAAAATTTAAAATCAAAGGAATACTCAATAATGACTTCACCAAGTCGGATGCAATCAATGCCACCTATATTTCAGAAAAAAGGTGGTACTAGTGAGCCAGTCACAGAGCATCTCCTCCTATGTACTTCTAGGGCCTTACCTAGGTTACAAATAGAGTCCAAAAGTAAGGTATGACAAGAGTCACAGACACAAGACAAGTAAGCAGTTGTGCAGCAGGACTCATTCTGGACCAATGCAGGTCATTTTCTCTGGTTGTCATGGAACTTTGTAAATAAAACTTTGTAAATCTGAGTTTTCTTCATCCATCAAATTTTCATCATTCCAAAATAATTTTTTTTTTGAGACAGAGTCTCTGTAGCCCACCCCATCTGATCTGGAACTCATTATGTACACCAGGCTGGCCTGGAGTTCACAGAGATTCACTTGCCTCTGCCTCCTGAGTGCTAGGATTAAGAGGCATCCTGGCAATTCCACAATTATTTTTGGTCTTTTTGAGACAGGGTCTTCATGTAGCCCCAAATATCCTGGAACTTGCTATGTAGAACCGGCTGGCCTTGAACTCACCCGCCTCTGCCTCATGATTGCTGGGATTAAAGAAAGGCGTGCACCACCATGCCCAGTCAATTCCAGAATTTTTATACGACTAAAGCTCATCAAAGTATTGGAACTTGATGATGATACAATGCTTAGTAGCAGAAAGCTATCTGTTGGGTAATGTTTACTTAACTCAGATCTAGTCCACATTCATATCATTATGTGTAAAGTGGATTTTGTGTGGTCAGTAATCATAAGAGAAAAGAATTTCAGGCTGACTTCAATTTCTTCATATTTTCAATAGGAATTCAGATAACAGTAAGAATAAAGGTAAAGAGGAGAGGGCAAAGTACTCATCTTGGGAACTTGACCAAGGTTAATTCTTGACAGCTTGTTGCAAATTTCTTTTCACACACAGCAATGACATAGGAGTTCTATCATTAACCTTATTATTAAATTATGGAATATTTTTCTTACATGCCTCAATATAATCCAATCATCTTTTAGTTCTACCAACAAGATTAACTGTCTTCTACCTTGTTTAAAAGTTTGTCTGAGTAGTAAAGGCTCCAAAGAGGGATCCAGTTCTTCTCCAACATTTTCTAGTAGAAGTGGAACGCCAAACTGAATACAATTTTCCAAAGTTCTCATATAGTCTGTATCTGATAACTTAATGACACTAAGCTGATTTTCTTTCTCAGAGTTTTTGATCCACTTATTGGCTTGACCCTGGGGGTCAATCATTAAAGGCCTAAAAGTACAAGAAGAAAAATTCTAAGAGGAAGATGTAAATGTTGAGATTACAATCGATGTAATTTAAGTAAATATTACCATCAACCTTTATGAATACAAAGTATTTCACTTCAAGATTAGTCTTCACAAAAGTCCTGTGACAAAAAAGTAAAATGGAATGGCACTGGTTAAACCCAGAGGGTCCCAAAACAAAGAGACATGAAAGATGGGGACTTGGTGGGAGAAAGGGAGGGGTTAGGGTGGGAGGAGGATGAAAGAGTGAAGAGATAAGTGTGACCAGAATATATTTTATATATATGTACAGAATTGTCAAAAAGAATAATTTCGTTAAAAACTGCATTTTCATTGATTTTTCACATGAAGAAATTAACTCTCACAGAGTGTAATGGCCCAAATCACAAGATTCTAAAAGTAGATCAGCGTTAGAAGAACTAGGGAACTTGAGAATCTGTCAGCTGTGTTGTTTTCAATATAGTACACTGCCATCTCAGAAATTTTAATACATGACATTAATGAATATAATATGAAAAATAATGGTACAAAACATGTCCTAAAAGATAAAATAAAGATTCTACCTACTTATTAAGAATGTTTACTAGTTTATGGGTAGAACTACAGAGTGAGCATCTGGTTTTATTTAAACTCTATTTTAGGAATGTTTTTCTAGGATAGCACAATAAGGACTTTGTGTTTAAGAATATGTAATTAATTAGAAGGAATGAAGAAAACAATGGCTACTGAGCAGGAACAGGGTGTAGGTTGGGGGATGGAAAGAGAACAACAGTGAACTTGCAAATGAGGAATAATGTACCTTTGGAAAATAGCCACGATAGTGGTGATCTATTCATGTTGTCATCCAATTTTCAGTCTTTCCATGAGACCATTTCTCACGAATACTATGATCCTACCTTTGAGTATGCTTAAAAGCTTTCAAATAAAATTATAGAAAAAATCTTTATGTTCCTTACCATCGTCTAGAATTATTAACAATCACTCCATTATCTATAGAGAATGTATCTGTTGGTAGTCCAGCAATATTCCAAGCTCTAATTTTTACCGGATCACCCAGAGTTTTACTTAGTGAGAACTCTTCTGAACATGGGAATTTTTTCTCCTGTAAGAAATAAACGTCTAATGTTTTCTTTCATCTTGTTAATTGAAGTAGTCTTTAAATTAAAAAAGGATAGTGCCATTAAACAGTATGTAATAGATAAAGATAAGAAAGAACTTCCGTAAAAGTTGGACTGTGGAAATATTTTACTCGTCAAAGAAGAGGCCATGGGGGAGGGTCGAGAGGAAGAAGAAAAAAGAAAAAAGAAGACCCTTTATCCTTTATCACCATCACATTTCTCAAAATATACTGTGAATGTCCTAAAACAAAATTTACTATGCATAAACCCAATACCTTGCATAATATGCTCCAATCTTTTGTGCATGTTTGTCGAAACCCAGAAGTGAAAGCACCAAGGTAAGCTATTACTCCTGCTGATACTAAGACATCACCAGTTAAATTTTCATATGTTATTTGAAGGTCATTTGCAGCTTGAGACCATCTGTGTGACAAACCAAAGGCAAAACAGATTAACAAGAGGGAATTGAAAGGGCAAGGGCCTCTTTGTCCAAATTCTATAATAAAAAGCTATGAAATGTTGGGTTTATCTGTAAAATGAGGAGCTCTGATCTCTTCTAACTCTAATATGCTGTATAATATGAACAATAATCCACATTTCATTGTTAGAGTATTAGATATTTCTTACAGAATGTAGCCCTTTAGACTAAGCAAAACCAAACAGAACATCAGCATTTTCACTTCATAATTTTCTCTAGGATGATCTGTCTAGTAGTCTTGCTGTTCTTTCATTAGTTATTGCTAGACTGTAAGAACCAGAAACATTCACAAGACATGTCAGAAATTTTATTTTAAAGCATATAGTAGTCAAGATACTACTAAATTTTTTTTAAAGTCAAGGCAAGATGACATTTAATCCTTTAAAGGCATTTAAGCCTTTAATCCCAGCACTTGGGAGGCAGAGATAAACAGACTTTTATGAGATCGAGGTCAGCCTGGTCTAAATAGTGATTTCCAGTCTTGGGGCTACAGAGAAACCCTGTCTCGAAAGACAAAACAAAACAAAAAAGCTGAAATACAGTAGCTAAGATCAATAGTTTTTTCCACTCTACCAAACTCTCATAATAGAAAGCTATTCCAAAACCATCTAACCTGCACTACAAAGCATTGCCAAAGACTATATCATGCTATTATTCATTGAACAAACATAATAAATGAAACAGCTGAGTGTCCAGTCCAATTAAATAAATTAGAATACAGCTAAGGCCAGTTGTCTTCTTTGGAATAAATTTTAACCAAGTAAGCCACATATCAAGTACTCCTCCTATATTGATTGCAAAATGTTTTGAACATAGATAAAATTAGGAAAGAATTGCATAACCAATGATAACATACCAGTTAGATTTTAAAGAACCCTGTTAACATTGCTTTTTTCTTTTTCTCTTCCTCCTCCCCTTCTTTTTCCTCTTCTTCTTCTTCCATCTTCCCCCCTCTCCTTTTTTTGTTTTTGAAAACTATTTGAAATCAAACTACAAAGAGTATCTTCAACACTGACATTCCTGGCCAGATGCCTTATAAAATGCCCATATTCTCAACCAGCCATTGTAAAATTGAAAGTAATCATTATTAATAACCAACAAAGGTCACATTTTCAAGCCTGTCATCTTTAAATCATGATAAAACTAGTGGAAATCTGACCTTGATTTTTCTCCACCCAGTCCTCCAATAAGTCTTGAGGCTCTTTCAAGTTTCTTAGCACAGAGTTCCACCTGATCTTCTAAAGCAGCTTTTTCCTCTGTTTTCTCCCGAAATGTCTTCTGCAAATTTTCCAAATGATGTTCTACCTCTGCTAATTCTCCTCTTTTCTGATTCAAAAGCTCCATTGTCTCAGCTAAGGACTTCTGAGCTTCTGATAAGCGAGCTTTCTTAGGAGCTACGACCTGTTTGGAAATAATATATGCAGGTCTTATGTGCGTACTATGTAAAGCTTGTGTTATTTATTCCTTTAAAGATATAGACATTATGAGTCAGAAATGTAATATAACAATAAATTAAACATAATAAGCATTTTGCCTAAATATTATAGAAAATAAAAATACCTATATAATTCATAAAATACATGAATCATTTGGATTTGTAAGCTATGTCATATAAAATAAATTATTCTGGACTAACAAAATGTCATAATGTACAGCAAAAAATCATGATGCATAGAAAAGTATTTTGAAATAATGAGAAGTTGATATTCTACTGAAAAACAAGAAAAAACATGTAATTCTTTTCTGTTGTGTTCATTGTCTTGTTCTTTGGAGATAGGTTCTCACTTTATGGTATTGGCTTGCTTGAAACTCACTACATTACTCTCTAATTCATAGCAATCCTCCTGCCTCAGCACGCCAAGTGGTGGTATTACAGGCATGAGTTTGTAATTCTGTTTCTATAGAAAGTGTTTGAAATATGTGAATGTGCTTTTGGCTTTGGTGCTTTACAAAAATTTTTTTTTCCTTCCTAAGTCTGTGATCTTTTTCCCAGTCATCCCAAGGATCACATTGGTCTTGGAGAGATTAAGACAATGATAATAAAAATATAAAGAAGGAAAAAATATGGTGTTACAAAATTTAAATTTCTTCAAAAACTCTTGAAAACTCACCTTTTGTTGAGGAAAAAGATTTTCTAAAATTGTTATTTTGTTGTCCCTTTCTCATATCAAGAATGATGTTTGCCAGCTTGATCACTGAATAATAGTAGAGTAACTGGTACAAAGAATTCAGAAGATGGTCAAAGAGAATCTGGTCAGTTAAATGTGCTCTTTGGGTATATCACTGTGAATGAAGTTTGCATCACTTTGCTTTCTGTTGTGTGCTAAAATATTGACCTCAAGCAACTTGGGGAGAAAAGTGGATATTTCATCTCACACTTCCAATGTACGGGCCATCTTTGAGGGAAGTCAGGCAGGAATTCAAGGAAGGAACCTGTAAGTGTAACAGAGACCATCGAGGCACACTGCTTATTGGCTTGCTTCCTCTGGCTTGCTCAGTTGCTTTTCTTATACAGCCCAGGCTGACATGCTCAGGGATGGTACCTCCCACAGTGATCTGGGCCCTCCCACATGAACCAGCAGTCAAGAAAATGTTCCGTAGACATACCACAGGCCAGTCTGGTAGAGGAAATTATTCAATTGAGGGGGTCCCGCTTCCAGGTGTCTCTACTTTGTGGTGACAAAAACTAATCAGCACAAAGCTGAAGGCAAAGGGAGAAGTGAGAAAAACCACACACCAAATATCTTGTTTTCTCTTTTCTGGGATAAAACCCCGAAGAAAGAATGTGTTAAAATAAGAAGACAGAATGTAGGAAGCTCCCTTTTGACTTTGGACTTCAGAGAAGACATTGCTGAATGTCTCCCTTTCACTTTCCTACTTGATGTGAAGCAGTGCTTCAGTATGAAAAAGGCATGTGGAGGTACAGAGTGGGAAGATACACTGTGGGGAAGGTGGAAATGAGCTAAATTGAGAGGTGGTGGACCCGCTATGAGACTACTGTGTGGGGAGACAAGAGATTAACAGGATATTCCAGATACAATCTGTTTTAGTTTATAACAGGTTTTTACAAATCTATTCTCAAAGTAAAACTTGAAGACATTACCTCTCTATCACATGCATTGTATCTCACTGCAGAATATTTTCCGAATTCCCATATCCTGGTTATTCTGTGCTCTGAGCTTATTTTAACGCATGCTACCAAATATTTTTATCTGCCTTAACTTACATTTCTTCTTCCCTGGGTAGAATTATGTAAAATTTTTATTTCTCTGGTCCTTTACTAGGCACATTTGTAAAATGCTCTTAATGATTATGCTGAATGGATTTAGTTGTCAACTTAACACACCAGGGAAGAGGGAATCACAGCTGGTGGATTTTCTCCATTGGACTGGCCTGTGGCCATGTCTATGGGCATTTTCTGGATTGCTGAGTGGTGAGAGAGGACTCAGCCCACTGTGGGCAGTGCCACCCTGGGCAGGCTGAGCACAGGTCAGAGGAGCAAGCCAATAAGCAGGTATCCTCTATGGTCTCTGCTCCAGGTTCCTGCCCTGAGTTCCTGCCTTGGTTTCCCTTGATGTTGAACTGTGCTTGTAAGCCAAGTAAACCCTATCCCCACAAGTTGGTTTTGGTCAGTGTTTTTATTTCAGCAATAGAAAGGAATTAGAACAATATTCTCTGTTTTTCCAGGAATTTGGCCCCAGTGTATACTCCAGAAATGATTCCCTATCACTTGAAGCCATTGCTTCATGGAATCTTTCTAAATTCTACCCTTAATCCTACTGGATATCCTTACTCCTCATGAACTGTCTCATTTATGATCTTTAGAATCAATTTCCAACGTTTTATTACATTTATTTCCTTATTTCCCTGTCTCTGTCTCTCCGTCTCTGTTTCTTTCTTTCTCTGCGTGTATCATGGGTGTGGTTATGTGCATGCAATGGTGTGTAGGTGGAGGTCAGAGGACAGGAGCCTGTTCTCTCCTACCATATATTGGTCCCAGGGCTAGAACTTAGTCATTGGGTTTGCTGGCAAGAATATTTACCCACTAAGTCATTTCACCAAGCCCAGAATCAACTTCTAAAAATCAACTTAATGGAAATATAACTCATGTATCACACAATTCACCCATTTAAAATGTATGTACCAGTGGTATTTAATGTAGTCATAGAACTGTGCAACTATTACCACAATAAATTTTAGAATATTTTTGTTACCTAAAATAGAAACCCCTTAACCATCATTAATCATTTCGACTTCTACTTCCCCTCCCTTAACCTCATGGCCCAGGCAAACACTTACCTGCCTTCTGTTTCTCTGTGTATGTCTACTCTGGGCATTTTTTGTTCTTCCTTTCTAATTGTCATTATATATTGTTTGACTAACATCTCTCCATTCTCCTCTGCCCCTAACCACCCAAGCCTCTGGGAAACATCCAAAGAAAATGAAATCAGTATGTGGAAAAGATATTTGTATCATGATGCCGGGATTATTTAAAGTGTGGTAGCTATATACAAAAGAATGCTATTTAGCACAAAAAATTAAATTCTGTATTTGTGAAAACACCTACATACTTGGGGAATTATGACAAATGAAATAAGTGGAACAGAAAGCAAGTATCACATGCTCTGACTCATATGGAGAATCTAGAAAAGGCCAAATTTTAAAAAAACTCAGTGCCTCATACATACTAGGCTGCCCCTCCACCCCCAATCCCCTTTTATTTTACTTTTTGAGACAGGTTGCCAAGTTGCCAAGGCTGGCCTGGAGCTCACTATGTAGGCCTGAATGGCCTTGAACTTGCAATCTTCTTAACTCAGCTTTATCACGGCATGTCAGTACCCACCCACAGTACTCTCCATCCACTAGGCACCCAAGCAACATCTGATGATTACAACTGTGCTGTGGTAAATGAGTTCTTCCTGGAATTACTTTAAGAAGACTTTTTTTTTTTTTTTGGAGACAGGGTCTCACTAAATATTCATTATGTATAACCCTGGCTGGCCTAGAATTTCCTATATAGATTAGGCTGGCCTAAAACTCGGTCTTCCTCTGCCTCCCAAGTGCTTGGATCAATGGCATGTACCATCATACTCACCTATGAAACTTCTTAATTAGTAAAAATTTTCATGCATTTTCATTTCTGGATGATTTTACTAGGAAATGGGTATGTGAATTCTGAAAATACCTTTGCAACTCTGTCATATACTTCCATAGCCATGATCCACTTGCACAGACCTTCAGCTGCAGAAGAAGCTTTAGCAACTTTAGGAGGGTCAAACTCAGGGTTTGTTAAGTATTCACTACGAATCTTCTGCATAACAGTCACCTACATAACAAAGATTTTAGATTAGATTTAATCTAAATCATAGGGAGAAAAAAGAATTAATAATAAAACATTTGAATTTAAAAAGTTATATTTTGAGCCCAGGAGATAGATCATCAGATAAAGGCTCTTGGTACCAATCCTGATTATGAGTTCAGTCTCTTGGACTCCCACAGTAGAACGAGAAAACTAGCTCCCATAAATTGTCTTTCGGCCTCCACATGTGTGATATGGTGCACATGCATACACACACACACATAAATGCAATTTTTAAAAGTTACATAGTTTAAAAAAAAGCAAACAACATTTTGGCATAATTTAAAAATAAGTACAAATGTAGCAGAAACATAAATAATATTTATGGTAAAAAATATACAAATTTATAGATATTGAAATAAAGAGTTTCTTTCCAAAGTACTAAAAGACTCTTATGGATTGCGAGAATAAATGAAAACAAGAGAAATTAAACATTAATAAATAACAATTTCAGTAGAAGATATACCTTCTTATTTTATGTAAATGTGCATAAGATTTCATTAAAAAGGTGCTATTACAAGAAGATATTTAGAAAACTCAAGTCAACAGTACACTAAAATAGTAACTTCTTAACTTTTTAATCATCTGAAAGTGTTTTTTGCATTATGAAAATTCATTATATAGTCATTATAATGACTTCACTAATTGTCTCGGTCTCACAAAAGAACTACTGGTATGTTTTATAAGACAGTAAATAATTTTGCATATTTTACACATCATGACAAAGTTGCATTAAGAGAAGAAAACTCTGATGTAACTCACTGGAATGTTGTCCTTGTCGTACTCTTTCAAGTCTCGTAAGAAATTCATGTCTCCTAGAACTTTCTTGCTAGGTCCCCAGTAATCTAATATCTATGGATTAAAATTAATGAACACTTACTAGCTGTACATTAAAATGTATATTATTTATGAAAAATGTTTATATACTTAAAAATATCAATTTTTCTTCAGAAATTAAGACTCCTCTCTCATTGGGTATGTTGGCACATGCCTTTGATCCTAGCATTGTGAGTTTAGGGCCAGTCTGGTTTACACAGAAAATTCAAAGGCTTGCCAGGGCTGCATAGTGAGACTGTTTCAAAAAAGGAAAAAAAAAGAGTCCTCTCCTTGAGAAAAGGTTAAATATACTAAGTTTTTAAAACATGGACATCAATTTATACATTAATTTTAAAATTTTAATCATTGAAAATAAAGGACCCAAATTTAACTCCATGCATTTACAGTCCCATTGATCTTTGACAAAGGAGCCACAAATACACAGTGGAGAAAACACAGCATTTAAATGGTGCTGGTTAAACTAGATAACAACATACAGAAAATGAAACTATATCCATATCTCTCAATCTGTACAAAACTCAATTCCAAATGGATCAAATACCCAGAGTCAGTTCCCAGCATCCCACATGGGTGTTCTGATACTCTTTACTGGCCTCCAATGGGCATTCCATGCATGAATACATTTACATCCACATAGGTTAAACACTCATATGCACTAACACTCAAACACTACATATGAATGTAGATAATCTGGCTCTCTAACACATGCCTGTATATTAATGTTTTTCAGAGAATTCACAATTCCTTGCCTCAGCCTCCCATGTGACAGAATTACAAATGTGAGCCACCATACCTAGCCTTTTGCTTTTTTTTTTTTTTTTTTTTTTTTTTTTTTTTTTTTTTTTTTTGTCCAGACCATCTTTGAATTTGCTATGTAGCTGAGGCTGACTTTGACTCTGGAGATCCTCTTGCTTCCCTTCTGGAGGACTGGGATTACCACAATTAGCAATCCATGCTTTTAACAACCTCACTATATAATTTCCTTAACTCAGCCAAAATTTTGAATTCTCAGAAATAACATCTGTTATATGCTATATTCTCTCAAATCCAAGCTACAAGTACATGTTTTAACACAGGCACTTTATGCTGAATAGCTTTAGTTGTCAACTTGACACACCAGGTTAGAGGGAGCCTCAAGTGAGGAATTTCCTCCATTGGCCTGGCCTGTGGCCAAGTCTATGGGGGCATTTTGTGGATTATTGAGTGATGTGGGAGGACCCAACCCACTGTGGGCGGTGCCACCCCTGGGTAGGTTGTTCTGTATTGTGTAAGAAAGCAGGCTGAATATGGGCTAGAGGAGTAAGCCAGTAAGTAGTGTTCCTCTGTATCCTGTGCTCCAGGTTCCATCCCCAAGTTCCCTTGATGATGGACTGTGCTTGTAAGCCAAGTAAACCCTTTCCTCCTCGAGTTGGTTTTGGTTGGCGTTTTTACCACAGAAACAGAAAAGTAATTAAGATAGAAATTGGTACCAGGATCGTGGGGTATTGCTGTGACATATCTGACCATAATGTGGCTGAGGAAGTGGCTGAGGAATCCGTGTGAGAAAAGCTATCGAGTGTTCAGAACTTAGTGAATTGTTGCTGTGAACCTTGAAACAGTAATGCTGAAGAAAAAGGTGGATGATGGAGGCCCTGGCTTGTGAAGTTTCAAGGAAAGCAAAGACTATCAGGGCAGTTTGTGAGATATTTTGAAATAAGAATCTGTGGTTTCTGGTCAGCGGGGGCTGAAGAACCTGCTCTGATTAACAGGAGACCAGCAACACTGAAGTGAAACCTTTGCTTTACAGGGACAATTAATGCTGGTTAGCTGGGGCTGAAAAATGAGCAGTGGTTAAGAAGAGACCAGTATCACTGAGGTGAAATCTTTTGGGAAGTATTTCCTCAGGGTCAGCACACAGAAGCTGTGGTCCAGAAGGGGCATGGGGTCTATCTCAAGCTGGAAGCAGGACTTGGTAATATGTAAGAGTATCCTACATGGTATTAGTTTTGAAGGCATGAAGGAGTCCTGGAGAAAAGCTGAGGCTTGACACTATGAGTGGCTAGGAAAGACTATTTGTGAAGGTAGGGCCTCAGTAGCAGTGAAGACCCCAAGGATGAAAGGGTAATAGAAAGAATAAGGTTTTGCAGCCTGAGAGGCCAAGAGAGCCCCTTAATGAAGATTCAGCCTTGGTTTCAATGGAGACCCCAGCATATTAGAGATGTCAGGGCAATCGACAATCACTAGGGACAGTATAGAACAGATCCAGTCAGAGCCTACAAGACAAGCTGTATGTGCTGTGGACAGCAGAGCCAGAGAAGCGAAGCTGCTCAAGCCCTTTGGAGCCCAGAAGCTCATGAATGAATCCCAGATATCCAGCCCTGAGCGACTTTGCTGAACTTTGGTTTTGTTTAAGTGTGTCTGATTCTTCCCTTTGGAAATAGGACAGTACTTAACGTTTTGGATTTTATAGGAGCCCAGAGTTAAAAGACTTTTAAAAGAGATTGAACTTCTAAAGTGTTTTGATTTTTTAAGAACTATAGGGCTTTTAAAGTTGTACTGTTTTATGTGGTAATATTAATATTAGCATCGTATCTTGGGGATAAGAAACAGAAAGGTTGTAGTTTAATAGTAGTGTTTTTGTATGTCAAGTTGATGAGGAGTCAATTGTGCTGGAGAGCTTTAGTTGTCAACTTGAGACACCTGGGTAGGGGGAACCTCACTGGGGGATTTCCTCCATTGGATGGGTCTGTGGCCATGTCTGTGGGGGTATTTTCTTGATTGCTGGATGATGTGGGGGGCTCAGCCCACTGTGGGGGGTAGACCCCTGAGCAGGTGGTCCTGAATTGTATGAGAAAGCAGACTAGAGACCACATCTTGTTTCATTCTAACCACATGGTAGCAGGGAGTCCTGAGTAGACAGAGAAGGAAATAGAAGCAACTATATTTCTGATACTGAATATACTAGAATATAGAGAGAAATTGAATATAAGAATATACATATATGCTATTTTCTTTAGATAATTATGAGTCCATTCAATCTGGAAAACAATGTTTCTTTCCTGGATTGCATGTTTTTGATACTTAATTTGATGATAGCTAGTACAAACATACATTCATGAATATGACTTAAACCCATGCCTGGTTATTACCTTGCCTCCAGTTCCTGAAGGATCTGAAATTTTCTCTGGTTTTATATCTTTCATGACACAAACAGCAGCCATAACTAGCTTAACACCAGCTGGAGGATTCTTCATTGATTTCACAATTGTAATATCAGCTGGCTAAATCAAAAGAAAACAAGACATCCTTAGAATTGCTTATTTCTAAATGTTTCACTGGGAACATATTTTAGCTCTATTTCATTTCAGAGAGATGATGAATTGCTCCACCTGTGCATCCATTAGTAGGCACTACAGGGTTTCTTACTAGTTACATGGGTGTTTTGTGCAGTCCTTGTTGTAAATTTTCAAAAGACTACATTTTAATATGTTGGTTTACTGATCTCAAAATTTAAACATGCCTTTCTACAATCAATTTTTAAAGAATTTTTTAGACCTTATTTTTTAAAAAAGAACCATTCTTTCTTGTTACATCCAGTGGCAGGGAGGGCTACAAATGAAATTCCTTGATCCAAAAGGACATAGATTAGAGTACACTAATAAAATCTGTAATCCTAGAAAAATTTTACAACAGAATCATTGCTTTTTTTAGACTAATAAACTTTATGTTTTATGTTCACTATAAGGAAAGTAAATGACCAAAATATACAGAAATGAAATTAGCAAACATTTTAAGGATTTTTTTTCAGATGTCATTTATTGAACTTTGAGCCATATGCAGTTGCATTTCTTATTGCCAAGAACTAATAGAACTTCATACTTTTAATCTTTGTACTTTAAAAAAATGTGAACTGACGATGGTTAAGTCCTATGGAATTACAGATGGATTTTTATCTCTATTGCAGCTGACACCGCAGTTCCTTTAATGCAGAATTCCATAAGCTATCTGACTAAAACCATGTCCCCATCTATCTATGTTTCTCACAGAATTCTTTACTTGTGTGTTTAAAAATATTTTTTTATTTTTATTCCTGGGGCTTACTGTGGAAAGCTGGTGTGGATAACATGAACCTGTTGTGTGGTTGGTCTCTTTAAGCAAGTTCATGTTAACTGCAAATTAACTGTGTACTGATACTGATGGTGTGTTTTATAAAAAATGGATTTTATTCCAGGTGAACTTTTTTTCAATAATGTTCATCTAAAATAAAAACTACATGATGAAAAAAATAGTGAGAATTTAACAAATAATGTTGGAGCTAGGTATGGTGGTGTACACTTTTAATCTTAGCACTCAAGGGGTAAAGGCAGGACTGTGAGCTTCAAGACAGCCTGGCCTAAATAGTGAGATGCTGTCTCATAAAAACCAAAAAAGTAGGGCTGGAGAGATGGCTCAGTGGTTAAGAGTGCTGACTGCTCTTGCATAGGACCCAGGTTCAATCCCCAGCACCCACAAGCCACTAACAACCATCTGTAACTACAGCTCCAGGGAATCCAAAGCCCCCTCTGACCTCCTGGGGCACTGCAGGACACAGAGCACTTACATACGTGCAGGCAATATACTCAAACACAGAAAATAACAAATAAAATACTTTTTAAAAATAAAAAAGTGATATTGGAAAATAATAAAAACATCTCCTTTGAGTAGTTTTTGCTTTGCATGGTTATGAAATAAATTAGCAAAAGAGAAGTTAGCATAGGTCAAGACTAATGGTTCTCAAATGTTTGGGGAATCCCAAGACCTTATGAAGATAATGATGACAGATATGAAACTTCCAGAGAATACATTTTTGCATACATAAAAATCATATACTAAGCATACATTAGAATCTACATTAAGAAGCCTAAGTTAGATGAAGACTTAATTATGTTTTAGTGAATGTATATTTACTTTATTCAGAAATGAATGCATTTCACAATTCCAAATTTAATTTCTAAAAAGGTATATATCCTTAGGACAGATAACTATAGATTCTCTTGTTACTTCATTATCCTTACGATACTCCTTGCAATAGTACATATGCTGGAAAGCTAACAACAATTTTAGTTTCCTATACAACTAGAGCTGTAGGTAGGAATCAGATCCCAGTATCAGGTCACTCAAATGATGCCAGAATTTAGAGAGTAAACATGAAAAACAGCATGGTGTGAGGTGTCCATTTCATTGATGGATGAGACTGGAGATTTTGGTTCTACAAAATCTTCTTTGAGGAAAAGCTCATGTGGCAGACCAGTTCTGCCAAGTTTATTTTTGTGAATCATTCCTAGTGACTCATTCTAAGATCTGTTTTTAGAGCTCTTCCAATAATTCTGTTCCATTTATAAATCCTATTAAAATTCTCGACTTATATTAAACAGAGTCAGTTCTGCTTTCTGTAACTGACTCCTTCCTTATACAATAAGTTATTGCATACTAGGAAGTACATAAACAGCAGACTCTAAGTGAAAATGAAATCTAAGACTAAAGACCTAAACTGGTGTGGTGTGAAGGCATCAAGAATCTTCCATCAGAGAAGAGAGTAGTAAAAGTCCATGGAACACAGTGATAAAACAGTTCCTTAAATTAACAGTCTTGACTGCTGAGAATGAGCTATCTGTTAAAAACAGTTTTGTCAAACTCACTGTGACAAACCTCTATAGAGAAAATAAGCACCATGTGGCTTTTAAATGTGACAGACAGCATAAATAACAGGTTCAGGGTTTTTTTTTCTATTTTACTTTGTTTTATAATAATTTCTAAACTGTACTATTTTATTGCTGTAATATTGCTTCCAGTATGGCACTATAATGATGGGTTTCATCTAAAGCTTTACTACACTGCAGGCACAGAGATACCGGCACATGGCTTTAGAAAGCTAACATTTTGCAAAATGCAGCAGGCATTTTCATCTATACATGAGGAAAGTAAGTATTCAAAGGGGTATGCATTTCAAATTACTGCAGGTTGCCTCTGAGAGAATTTCTGCAGGTAAAACATTGTTAAATTTAATCAACAGTCTAACATGTCAATATATTTAAAATCACGACTATGGTGGTTTGAAAGAGAAATGTCCATCACAGGCTCAAGTATAATACTTTGTCCCCAGTTGGTGGTGCTCTTTGGAAGGTTGTGGAATCTTTAAGAAGTATATACTTGCTGGAGGAAGTGTCACTGGGAGCAGGCTTTGGGAGGTGATAGCCTTGCCCTGCTTCCAGTTTGTTTTCTCTGCTTCACGTTTGCTGTTGAGGATATGATATCTCAGCTTCTGGCTTCTTTGGCCATGCCTGCTGCTTGTTGCCATGCCTCCCTGCCATGATAGACTGTTATCCCTTTGGAACTGTAAGCCACAATAAACTCTTTCTTCCACAAGTTTCCTTTGTACATGGTATTTTATCACAGTAACAGAAAATAGTAATATAGTAATACAATGACAAAAGTCTTCTCCCTGGTCACGATGCCCATGACAAAATAGTATGATGCTGTGTATCTAGAGCAAGATATCAGTACAGCATAAATCCCATGGTATTTTGGTTCTTCTGGAAATTAAAGCTGTTTAGGGTGGGATAAAGGCAGCAGCAAATGACAATTCAATTAATCAAAAAAGCCCTCTGCTACAAGTCCAGTAACTTTCAGGATATATCAACCAACTGTAGTTTTGTCATTCTCAGTCCTTTTAGAGATTATATCTCTGCACTGTTGCCTTGAATACAACTATAAATGCTGGTTCTCAGGGCTGGAGAGATGACTCAGAAGTTAAGAGTAATGGCTATTCTTGCAGATGACCTGGATTTGGTTCCCAGCCCCCACATCATGACTAACAATCATCCTTATCTCCAGTTCCTAAGAATCCAATGCCCTTTTCTGGTCTCTGCTGGCATTACACAACATGGGTGCATATATTTAGGAAAAACATTCATACATATAAAAAATTTAAGTTTTAAAAAGTTGGTTTTTTATTTTATTTATTTTGGTCTTTTTGAGACAAGGTCTCCCTGTAGCCCCAGCTGTCCTGGGTACTCTTTCTACGTAGACCAGGCTAGTCTTGAAGTCAAAGAGATCTGCCTGCCTCTGCCTCCCAAGTGCTAGGATTAAAGGTGTGTGCCACCACGCCTGGCTAAGAGTTGGTTCTTTATTAAGATAGTTTACAGACAGCATAGTTGAGAGAATTTAGTTGGATAATTCATCTATCTAATATAGTATATTACATACCATCCTCTTCTGTCTTTATATTTCAAAATTTTGATTGACTTGATCAGTTCAGCAATGAGTGATGTTATCTAATATATACTGCATCAGGAAGCCCTCCACAATAACTACATCTATATTCAGCTTAGAAATAAAAGGAAAATATATTCTTGTGTTCACCAGTGTTTTGTAAAGGTTCTCAGTCTGTGTTATTATGAAAGGATCACTCATGATACTGTGATGTATATTCAGAATCTCTTTTCAAATTCAGTGATATCATTTGTTCTAATAGGTACTTTCTAAATTCATCATGGCTAGAATTTCTGGATCATTTCTATATGTCTTGGGCTCCTGTGAATCAAATGGTCTTATTCTTGATTTTCACTAGTATATTTGCTGAGACCAAGTTTTTAAAGCAAGCAGTCATTTTGGACTTTCTATTTAGGCATAATTCTTCAAGGCTTCAAATATCTAGTATGTCTTTCCAGATTCACCTGCTCTCAAGTGCATTTTGTTGTCACACTCTGATGAGTCATGATGAGGCTGGGACTTGCTGTGAAGAGACTTTTCATAAAGCGCTTTAAGATTTGCCTTTAGTGTTATTTTTCCTTTTTGTGCTCATTTGAATTTCCAAGGCAAAAATTTCTAGTAACTGTGTATCTTTTTCCCAGGTCATCTTTTCCAGCATCAGTTAGACTAGCATAAAACATTTTTAAAGCTTTCCTTATTCTTCTCATTCTAAATGTAATTTTCTAAGCTTTCTTTTTGTTTTAAGCTACAGTGTGCCATTCAGAACACATTTCTTTTTAAAACATTTTATGTTATTGCCTGCATGTATATAAGTGCACCTGTGTCATGCAGTGCCCACAGAGGTCAGAAAAAAGTATCAGATCCCCTGGAACTGGAGTTAGAGACAGTTGTTAGCCACCACATGGGTGCTGGAAACTAAACCCAGGACCTCTTCAACAGAAGTCAGTGCTCTTAACCACTGAGTCATCTCTCCAGCCCCATTAGAGCATATTTCTAAGCACCCAGTGTTGTTTTGTAAAATTCCTGAGGCAACTCACCTGACATTAAAAAGTGAGAATTCCACTTAGAAATAAGGGATATCATTAAGAATATGGTTAATGGATTTTTCAGAATAATTTCCTGTTACTGTGCTTTTCATCTAAGTAAACAGCTGTCTATATCTATTCATAATTTTTAAAAAACATGTCAAGCTAAAGTTCATCTTAACTATTTGTTTCACTGATTCTCCATTTGCTGGGGAGTTAACCATCTTCAGAGCATTATAGGCTGTCTTATTCCTCATTACAGATGAAGTCATCCTCCATTAGAGGAAGCCTCCCTTCCACAATCCTTCTGGCTCAGAGGCATCACTCCCAGCTTCTCCGAGCTTGAGGTTTTAAATTCCTAGTTCATAGCATAGTGAAAACACTGGAAGGTTTATATTGATATAGCTGCCCTAAAATAATCTCTTGTCTTAAAACTACTATAGAGCTATAAACTGAAAGTCACACGAAATTTGATTCTATGAAATGCTAAGTTGCCCATAGGTTGAGTTTACAGTCTTGCCTGATCTCTTACATGGGAAATCTGGGCTTTGGTTAGGGAAGTAGGCAAAGAATAGGGTCTGGATAGCTTCTGCCCCCCTAGTCACTAGGTGATGGCTCTCCTCTTCTGTTGGTGAGGTTGTTCTGGTTTTGCCTAAAGACCTCATAAAAAGTCAAATACAACACACTGTACTGCAGAAAGGTACCACTCACAGCTGTATCAGATATAAGTTTAAAAATTCTTCCTATGTACATATGTCCAGGAAGTTGCAGAAGCACTCCACCAATTTCCCTCTCTCCCTCACCCTCTCCTTTCCTTCTGACCTATGTACAGAACCACTTTGGATTCATCCTTCTCAGACTAAACTATCCTGAATGAAAATTATACATAATATAGGAAAGAAAAAAATATAAATATAACATTGTATCAAAGAAGAACTGTTAAGATGCAAGTTTCATTTAACTTAACAAATAAACAATATAGTATTACCCAGTGAAATAAAGCCACACTGAGGTAAACAAAGACCTGTACATGGCTTCGTTTGGTTGATGAAACCTGGTGTGGCTAACTCAGACACTTGCCTTAAGCGTATCCAGTGCAGACAGAGCTGCTTCCAAGGCTGGAATGGCCTCAGCTAGGTCACTTTCACACTCGTTCTTTAGAGCTTGGGCTTCTTCAGCCTTCCCACTGGCTATTTCTTCATCTAACTTCACAAACTTTCTTTTTGCCTCTACTTGTGCAGATTCTATCTCAATAATCTAAAGAAAAGAAATAGTAAAAAATACAGTTTTTTCAAGTAACCTATTGCTTCTTCAATCCTAGAGACAAAAGAATATTTGAAAATTAGGGAATTAACATATCATTTTGAAGGACACAAGGTCTAGAATAAAATGAGAAGAAATACAAAGACATGTGACCTTATTTGGAAATGGACTTTGTATTTCCCTTCAAAAGTGACAAACGCACAAAACTGAGATATCCAGTCAATACAAAAGGGTAAAGTGACAAAAGGGCTCCAGTGACAAAAAATTAAGACTTATTTTTAAGGCTAGTTTTACATATTGCAATAATCCTTTGACATCAATGAAAATATTGATATTGGCCAGTCTGGTCTACATAAGGAGTTCCAGGTTTGTTGGAGCTACAGAGAGACTCTGTCTCAGAAAGATCAATATATACATATACATATTGATACTATACCTGCATCATACGTGCATTTTCAATTTTCGCCTCCTCCAATTTGGGCTGTAGCTCAACAAGCTCCTGTTGCATTTCACCAACCTAAACAGACAGTTAGTTTGTCATTAAGCTCTCACTGCTATAAAAGCTACTAAAATCAAACATAACAACTTAAATGCAGAAAGAATTGGATCAGAAAAGGCTTTTTTTTTTCTAAATCTTTGCATAATAAAAAAAACCCAGGAAAGTATATACATTCTTTTCATTAAAAAAACTTTGAATCTTTTGAGTATTTCACAGGACATTGGCAAAAGGCAGTTGTGGAAGAAATACAACCAGAAAAAAGGTGTGAGCTCAGGTAGTCCCATTATACTAAGTACATGATATACAAACAAAAACCTCCAGTCCTTGTTTTGAACTAACACTGGTAAGTATAACTAGCATTATATTCATTAGGAGAAACCCATCTTATATTTAATATCTGTTATAATAAAAAGCCAAAATAGATTTCTAATATTCTCTCAAATGACAACGAATTAGTAATAGAATAGAATATATTGAGTCTCTGTGGTTTGGGGAACTTACTGAGTTTCATGAATACTTTTGTGTAAAATGAGTTGTTATGAGGAATAACTAAAACAATGTATGTGAGGTATTTAACACAGAGTCTGGCACACAACATACTCTCAACAAATCACTGCCTTTGTTTTTGCTATTATTTCTTTTTCTTCTTTTTTTTTTTTTTTTGTCTTTTTTGAGGCAGGGTCTCCTTGTAGCCCCAGATGACCTGGAACTTGCTATTTAGATCAGGCTAGCCTTGATCTCACAAATATCTGCCTGCCCTCTGTCTCCCGAGTGCTGGGGTTAAAAGCAGGGGTCACCACACCTGGCATATGTTATTATTTCTTACATTTATCAGTATACATTACCATTTTGAGAAGCTCTTGAAATTTACCTGAGACTCAGCAAAAGCTAACTGGTCAAGCCCATTTACGTAGCGTTGTTTCGCTTCCATAACAGCATGGCGTTTCTTAGTCAAAAGCTGGCGAAATGAGCCAATAAGCTCAAGATAAGAAGTAGCAGTAACATAGTTATGTCGTCCTAACTCTTCTAAGAACCTAAAATGAGGCAGGCAGCATACTGTACTATAGGTAATGAACTTCACAAAGGTAAGTTCAACATAATATTAACCTCAGAGAATTGGTAACAAAGGTTAACTTTTGTGTAGAAGATACTAAGCATTTGAACATATAAGACCCCAGAATTTTACATATAACCATATCGTAAGTTTTTATCTGCAAAATACCAAAGTACAATGACATGTTTAAAAAATCACAAATCAACAAAGATGTCAGTAAAAAGTGAACTACCACAAAAAATATATAAGCTTTACTTTTCTGCTTTATAAGCCAGGAGGATCTGACCTTGTAAGGGACTCAAGATGCTGTACGAGGCAGGTAAGCAGAGTAGGAAAGAGGACTGCAGACAGAACAAGTATGAGTCATCATTCCTTACACAAGTGTGTTACATGCTGATGGAATGGCAGAAGGCCAGAAATACAAGCCCACTCTACATACATACTTGGAAAGAATAAATTCACCTAAATATGCAGACTACAGCATGTTGCTTGGTGCCACTGTCCAAGTCAGTCATGCTGGATGTCTGATTCTGGATGGGCAACAGAAGAGCACTTAAGTGTATGCATCTTTGAAACAAGGACATAGAAATGAATAGTTAGAACACCTACTCTGGAGGTATCTACATCCACCAATCAATTCCCCTTCTTAAGAACTATCACCCAGTGTCTCAGTAACAGTGTTTTATCTGCCACTATGGTTGATCAGACACAAGGCTAACTACATTTTTTAATAACTTTGAAGCAGGAAGCTAGAAGTAAGTGGCCAGGTTCTCCCTGCAGCTGAAAATGCAAGAAGTATATTCTATAGCCGAGCAGCAGATTGCTTCCTGCGAATGCACTGGAAATAGAAGAGTCTGTCTGCAAAGAGGAAGAAAGGGTATATGGAGAGGGAGGCCACAGGGGACATCAAAAAAAACACTTCTGGTTTTTTTATTCTTCTACCTCCTACTTCTACTTACTTTATGGATCCTTGTGAGACACCCCTTGATCTTTATAAGTACAGTCTTCCTTCATTAAAGCTAGAGAAAGTAACTTTCAATTACTTGCAAGCTTAGGGTTTTTAACTAATTATATGACCAGAAAGATTTAGAAGACATAAATAATATCAAAATATTGAACTTTTGTGGAAAGAGATGCTTTAAAATATAAGGCACATTGTTAAAAAATTTATTATTATTAACCTTTCTGAAAGACTCATAATGGAAGTGTGGAAGTATTTACAGATTGGAACTATCTCTTTTCGTTCAACCTCTGTAAGCTCCAGTGTTTCTAAGAAATTCACAGCTACACGCTCAAGAGCATCTTCAGGCCATGGCTAAAAATAAGGAAAAGAAAAATTTGTTAAAGAGTAGTCACAATCCAATGATGTAACTGACTTCCTAAGAGAGAAGAATTTTGAATTGTAAAATTGAAACTTTAATGAGGAAAACAGAATTAGGGAGAGTAAGGTCCCACATATTTTAGGTCTTTTTATACATTAGGACAAAAAAAAAACAAGGACAATACAAGATGAGGGAAAATTTAATGGTACATATCAAGAGCATACTGCTTACTTTCCCAACTCTTCCACCTGGATGTCTATTGGGCATCTCCAGTTTAGCGTGTCAGTTGCAGAAGATGCTAACTGTCGACTCAATACCTATTGGTCTCTTTCCCCTAGGACTCCAGTTTTATTCTGGATAGTATGTCAGGTTAAAAGGCTACATTTTTGAGATTTCCTTGTAATGCAGAATGGCAAATGACATATAAGCAGCTCTATGTAGGTCTTTGGGAGAAGGCCCTTTAGAGGGTTAGACACAGAGCTTGCATGTATGTTTTTACCCTACTTTCTTTATGTTCTTTTCTAGAATATAGGACTCCAGCAGTCATCTCAAAGATAGTAAGAGTACTCTGAGGGTGGAAATCACACACTAAAAGATCTGTAAGACAGAAAGAATTTAAGATCTCCATGATGACTTTAAGCCACAAAAGACCCATTTTGCTTACTTTCAAATTCCCTCCCTCCCTTTCAACGTCTTCCCTTCCTCCTGAGCCCTTTTTCTTTCTTTTCTTCTTCCCTCTCTCCTTCCTTCCTTTTCTCTCTCCCCCTTCTCCCTTCCTTCCTATCTTTCTTACTATATACTAAACCTAGAGTCCCATGCATGCGAGGCAGTGCTCTACCACTGAGCTACCCCCTCACTCCCCATTTAATTGTCTTTCTGTCATTGGGAGTCCCTCATAATCTCTATAATAGCATTTGAAGTTAAAGTTTTTATTTTCTTCCACTCAGATGTGCTTCTTATTTAGTCTTTTCCATATCAATGAAATGTTCTGTTTCTTTCTTTCTCCTGGACTAGGCCAAATGATCCTTCCCCATGAGCCTTTGGGATTGCTGCTCCCTCTTTTTTCAGACTTCATATGGTTTGCTCCTCGTGTTCCTCACATTTCTGCCCAAATGTATCATATAGGTCTTCACAGAGTATTCTCTCTAAAACAACATTCCTTCTGCTATTGTGCTCTTTCATAATGAGCTTTATTGTTAGCATGTACCAACACCTCAGCCATTTCTTCATTTCTTTAATGTTGGCTCCATTCAAACTTTGACTAAATTATAAAACTCATGAAAGCAATGCCTTTCTTTTTATCACAGCTGTGACTTCAGTTCCTAAAACAATACTTTCCAACAAATATTTGAAATGTTTAAATAATCTGTACTAAGTAATCTTTACTTGTCAATTAGGATATTTTCCAAATTTCCTTTCAGTTAGTTTCAACAGAATGTTTGTGACTATTTTTCCTTTTAGTAATATACATTTTATGACCATTCTTCCCCTCTGGTGTCCAGTTCTCTATTCTAGTAAAATTTGAACTTTTTTCTTTGAGACAAGGTCTTACTATGTAGCCTTGACTGGCCTGGAACTTGCTATGTAGACCTGACTGTCCTCAAACTCACAGAGATCTGGCTACTTCTGCCTCAGAAGTTCTGGGATTAAAGGCATATGCCACCAACTTTGGCTAAAATTCAAACTTTTGATCAGACATTCCATTAGCAAAAAATTTAAAGTATGCTGTCAATGTATACATGTTTATTAATAAGTTTCCTTCATGTAATGTTAGTCATTTATATTTAAACCCCAGAGACTTCTAAACATTCATTATTGAGATCAATGAAATTTTATAGAGTATTAAATTAAATGTCATCTGATTTATACATCATTAAAACATTACAGGCTTATCTTTGTGCTAGGAATACTTTATTTTTACCCATCCTGTTAATCATGCAGGTTTACTATCATCTACAGCAGAGAAAGATTATGTAGATAATATTATACACACATGTTGTGTCCCTCGACCAGCAAGGAAAAACCGCACTCCAGACGTACCAGTTGCAAGCAGTTTTATTCAGTCCTTCTTCCAAGATAGCAACTCTTCCCCTAGACAGCAACTCCAACTAACAGACAGCCACTTGAATTTTCCAACAGTAACTCGAACTCTCTTCCTTCATGGGCTTCTTCTCCTTTTATATCCCCTAGCTTAGTCAATCACCTAAAAGGTCAAGTCGTGGGCGGGGAGCCTCCAGTCATGGTAAACGCAGGTCACAAGGCCTGCATGCTTTTAGCAACCAGTCATACTTCCTTCCTGTAACCTTGGCAACCTCCAGCTCTAGGAGGAAGCAGCAGCAGGATGCCATCTTTATTTTTCCCTACACACACATACTCCTCAGATGAGAAGAATTAATTATTTAAAATAAAGCTACTAAATTAAGTATCATGAATTTTTATTCTATACGGTGTATATGATTAATTACATATTTTGTTATATACACATATATGTGTATGTATCTATAAATCCCCTATGCTTCCTAATCCAACCCTCTATGTAACTAATTCATCTTCAGGCTTCAGAAATTGACTGTCTTCATCAGTATACATTTTGCATAGTAACATTATGGTTCTTTTATATAATTTTGATTGGTTATTGCTTTTTCTGTCTTCCAGTTCAGATTATGAACTCCTTCTGGATAACATGGTCCTATCAGCCCCTGGTGCTGAGTGCTAGTATAGTAACTGATCAAGAAACATTGGTGACTAGTAATCAAACTTAAAAAAGATTGTGGTAAAATTCTCATAATAGCAACCCCCTTCCCTCAAACAATTACAAACCTGAAACCAGTCAATGGTACAGCAGTTGATGAGAGATGGGAACTGTCTCAAACGATTACGAAAGGCATCTCCGATGGGGCTAAAAGCCACTACAACATGAAGGTTATCTTTGCAGCGATTCACAAAGAAAGCAAAGAGGGCTAAGGGACTGAGTTCATCATGTTTATTGCCAGCCTGAGCTATTGGGCGAACACCCTACAGAGTATTAGAAAATAAAAACCTTGTAAATAAAGATAGATCTATTCAAAGGAGATTATTATATATTAGAATATGAGGATTTATTATTCTCTATAACTGTCTTAAAATTTTTGTTTTTATACCAATAGGATGGTTTTGATATACTTTGTGCTTACAAAATCTCTGCTAGTTCTGTAATTTTATAATTAAACACAACTATCTGCCAAGAATTTACCTTAAAAAGATAATTGGAAAATTTCATGAAGATTATGTATAGGCCTATAATGCAATGCTGTTTCTAAGAACAAAATGGAAACAACTATAATGCCCCTCAGTAAGAAACACATAAAACAATCTTATAATTCATACATTGGACTATATTCAACTTTTTAAAACAATTAAATAAAGCCAGGCTCAGAAAGACAAATACTGCATGCTTGTTCTCACATGCAAAATCTAGATTAAATGTATGTGTGTATATTCATATATATGATATGCAGTATCAATGTGGAAGAAGGGGGTTTAAAGAAAGGGAGGAGAGGGACTAAGAGGAAAATGGAGAGAAAAGGAAAAAAGGACAAGTTAAAGCAGAAGCAGACTATCAAGGAGAGGAAGAGGACCAATGAGGTGCACAGGAAGGTGATGAGAGGTGAATATAAGCAAAGGGCTATGGGAAGATAAGCAAAATAAAGTAAATGGAACAAAGCCCAAGTCAGGTAAGAGTACATAGATTATGACTCCCTTTGCATTAAATTAAAAAGTATGTACTATGGAGGCAAGCTATGCCCACTGCTGTAACAGTGGCATGGCTGTTATTGGGGTACCAAGCATTTCTGACTGGACTTAGGCCTTCTCCACAGGAGGCCTAAACCTGATGAAAAGCCTGTGTTTAGGAAATCATAGGCCCTAAGGGGAGCTTACTGCTGTTGTCTTGCTTAAATAGACAGGTTGTCACCTTCTTAATATCTACAGGTATAGATAGCGCCACTCTCACCTTGGTCAGAGAAGCTTTTTGCAGTGGGCAGCAGTTAATTCATGGATGCATAACTGGCCAAAATGCTGAGAACAAGTGACTGTTAAGTGCTCAGATCTAAATGGGACACCCATATCACAAACCCCCTCAAGACTCAGGGAAAACCATGGAAGAGGGGATGGAAAGAATACAAAAGTAGAGGATGGGGAGGAGTGCTGTGAAATACCTACTTCTGGCCAGCAAGGATGAGGGAGGACCTAATAAGCCTCCAAAGGACCAGAGTTCAGTTTCTAACACATATATCACATGGCTCACAACTGCCTATAACTCCTGGAGATCCAAGCAGGGTACCAGCACATACATAGCATATACATAGTCACACATATACACATAAATAAAAATAAATATTTTAAAATGTAAAAATATGCAAGTTAAAATAAAATAGTGAAGCAGTGCAAAAGTTTAGTAACAAATGGTTGGAAGAGCAGTTAACAGCTACAAGGGAGCAGGACAGTCTCAAGAACTTAGGCAGTCTCACTCCACACAACTGACAGTTCTTTTTGGGTGGAAATATGAAGAAAGAATTCCCTTATCAAGTGTGTGTATCACCATTCATGAGCTGCCCTCACCGCATTTGTAATATCACTCAGGTAAAGCCAAAAACTTAGTACTTTTCTTTCTTTCTCAACTCTAGCCACAAACCAGCAACATACCTTTCACTGAAGGATTCTAAGTGTTTGATACTACATAAGGGCTTGTTTTGTTTGACCCCTCTGCCACCTCACCATGCCCCTCTGTAGAAAGAGATATTAGTTGTGCTCCCATTTTACAGAAAGCAAGAATGCAGAGTGCCTGAACTTCCAGGGGGAGTCCATTCAATCCAGATTTTACCACTGGAGGCTGAGAAGGAAGCATCTGGGTATAAATAATAAGCCCTATGGATAAAATTGGTTCTAGAAAATGAGAAAGGGGAATGAATAACAGAGGTCTTTTGGGGGAGTCTTAAACATAGGGCCCAAGAAGTCTATCTGCGAGTACTAGGTGGTACCCAACTGTATTTTGTTTTTGCCTATTATACCACAAAGCATGACTTTCATAAATATCAGAATTATAAGAAAATGCAGTTTTATTAAGATTGTTGAAAAATTTACTGGACAACAGGAAGTCATACAAGTAATTAAGTAATAGTAGCAATTTTTCTTTCTCTCCATGCTAAACCTTTGTCTGTTTGCTGTGGGTTTTTTTGTTTGCTTGGTTTTGAGACAATGTCTCATTATATGGGCCAGGCTGGAACTCAAGATATAACTCAGGCTGGCCTCAAAGTCTTGATCCTTCTCATCCTGAATGCTAAGATGATAAAGCATGTACTATGTCTCCCAACAAGGCCAGGCTTTTTATAAAAAATCAGTTTAAGATATGACACTACACTCTTTAATCACTTTAACTCTACCCATCATCAAACATAAATTGCTATTTTTAGAAAGATAATATAAAATAAAAATTCTGTGTTACAAATATGCTAGAATTTGAAATTCACCAAAATGACATCTTAAACTAATATACTTTAAATGTTTAATTGCATAAGTTATATTTATCCTGAAAAGTAGAGCAAAGTTTTCAAGATAAGAAATCCTATACTGAAAGTAGCATTTCCCCCAAAGCACTTACCTCCATCACTTCTTGCTTTTCATCTGCTGCAAAAATGTTAGGTACTTCTCCAGTGTTGAGCACACTGTCAATATCCTCTAGAAAAGCTTCCTCTTTGATTTGAGTGTCTGTGATCAAAAAGACTGTCTTCTGGCCTTTCACGCCTACATTTCTCAACAGGGTCTTAAAGGAAAAATGAACTCATAAACAGAATGTGGTAGACTTGTGTTAGTTTTGCCTTCCCCTTCTTTTGACACTTTGGCTTAAGAGTACTATGAGTCTGGTTGGGGTCATCAATCAGGGGCTCCATCTCTCTCATTCTATAGGTGGGAGAGCTAAACTATTTAGTTTCCCCAAGCTTCTAGACATAACCACTGATTCAGGAGGCATGTGATTAAGAAACAGTCAATCAAACTGTTATTTCAGGGATTGAGATGGACTTAAAATAAGAATCTTGCTCTGTTGAGGAGGTTTATAAAGGCTAAAATCTCAATTGCTTTGAGCTGTTTTTTAAAAATTTGCTTTTGGTCAATTGCAAGTAAAATTCCCAACTAAAATAAAGATATGGACTAAGCAATGTGGTAGAGCTATTTGCATAGGTCTGTTAGAACTGAGTATTAAATTTTCAGAAACGTTTGATCAGACTGTTAAAACATAGCCAGGATTGAAAATTAAGTGATATACTGGGGGTTATCTCTCCTCTCAGAAGCCATAGATTATCAAACAAAAAGCACAATGCCAGATGTGGGATACCTCCTTTCGAGTTGTTAACTGGTAGGTCCCACAGACCCTCAACACAATTCAGGCTATTTGCCACTGTTCTTGGTTACCCACCAGAACTTGACCTGGAGGCATCCTCCCTGCTGGCTAGCTTTCATAGTACTAAAAGGTGTTATGCAGGCTGCTGGAAGAATAAAGCCATCAACAGTTTTATCAAGCTGTGAGGTCTGTGAGCTATAAAAACAACTGTCCTGGCAAGATATATTCTATGGTACAATAGTGGCACGAATGCTTCAGGGGCAACCAACAGCTTTCTGATTGAATTTGAGGCCTCCTCCACAGGAAGGAACTCATCCCTAGTACTGAAAACCTGGCCAAAAGCCTGTTGCTGGGGGAGGTCATTTGCCCTAAGGGAGAACTTGCTATGTTATTTAGCTGAATGGGCATAACATCAAACAGCTTTTTAAACACTTATCCCTAACCCCTAGATTAGTACAGCTCTTGCTCCTCATCAAGAAGTTTCTTATTACAGTGGGCTGAAGTTAACACAGACTCACAACTTGTCAGAGTATAGAGAATAAGAGACTGTGAAGTCTTCAGCATCAAATAGAACATCTGTATCATCCCTTTATCCTAAGGATCAGAGAATGTCCTGGAAGGGGCACTGAAAGACTGTAACAGCCAGAGGCTGGGGAAGACTGTTGCAACATAGTATCATCTGGACAAGTCAGGGCTGTTGTACTCATGAACTCACAGCCGCTGTAGCTGCCTGTACAAGACCAGTACAACATTCCAGGGTTGATGGGGTAAGCGGTCACAAGACCCCACCCCTAGCTGAGAGCTATTGGCAATTGATGGCCACTGGGGGAGGGAGAGTCGTTTTTTTCCAGAGTTGTGGCCTTTTGTAGGTTTCCCAAGCTCTAGTGGATGGCTTATATCCACGAACATACCATATATCCACGAGCATACCATACTAGCTGGACTCTATGCATTATAAAGAAGGAAAATGAAGAGGATATGAAGTTGGGAGGCAGATGTGTGTGGATCTGGGAGAGGAGGTGGGAGGGATTGACCAAAATTCTTTATATATATAATGAAATTCTCAAAGAATAAATATAAAAATTAAGTGATATAAACCTATAATTTAAATTATAATAAAAACAGATGTAGTAAATACTTAAATTTTATCTCATCCTAATCATTTTATTATCTTTATTATTTATGCTCTGGAAGTTATTTAAATCTATATAGTAGGATACTACGTAAAGGTGTTTTATACACATTGCAATTCTGTTATTTTGAATTTTCTTTTGAGACAGGGTCACCCTAACTAGCTCTAGCTGGCCTGAAACTTGCTATGTGGACTAAGCTGGTATCATATTCACAGAGATCCACCTGCCCCTGTATTCTAAGTGCTAGAATTAAAGGCATGCACCACAACTCTGTGTTAAGTGATATGACCTTGGTAGCTAGAAATAAGCCATGGGGGCATTTTTCACACCTTGGAAATTGGTAAATGCTATAAACCCAAGGTCCAGATCATCACCATCCCTGTGAAGATGGTTGTTAAATATTTATCAGCATACAACTGGTAAGAACACACTATGTGATATTTCACAATAAAAAAAAAATCACTGCACATTCTAGGCATGTTCTCTACCTCCGAGCCATACCTCCAGCCTGTGAGCTTCACATTTAGAAGTCTGGTGGAAATCATGTTTTCTTCAAAAATGAATCCTCTCAGAACCAGGATAAAGACAGAACCACTGGCACCTATTGTAATAGTGTATGTAGTGGGTAGCTTGAACTAGAAAGCCTTGCTGTATGACACTTCCCTTAGCTCTAGTGCCCTCAACAGTAAAACACAGAGACAACTGTACCTGCTGCACTGCACTGTTGTTCTGATGGAACGAGACTGTAAGTAAAGCACTCAGAAATGTTCAGGATATACAGCAGGTACCCAGTGGGTAGGACAGTATTAGCATCACCACCCAAATATTCAGTATGCAGCCACACTGGATAAAGAATGCACTCTTATTATTCTAAACACCGTATTTGTTCATATTTTTACCTTCATATCCTCTCTCCACTCATTGATACTATAGCTCTTAGAAATTTCTGGTTGGAAAATCTGCATTTTTGCCATAGATGTAGCCAGACGAGTTAAAGATTGCCGACCACTTCCTCCAAGTCCAATAAGCAAAGCATTTCCACCAGACTGCTTTAGAATTCGACATATTCTTGATAAATGTTCCAAAACATATCTACCAAAAATAACAATCTTATTATACATGACAATGTACATGTAAATGTACTTACCATTTTATTATATATTTTTATATATCATGTTACATTATTGATACACACAAAATTTATTTTGAAAATAAAACATGTAAGGGCTGGGGAAAAAGCACTTGCCATGCAATCCTGATGATCTTAACTGGAATCTCCAGAACCCACATAAAAGCTAGGTGCAGTAGCTAGCTAGGAAATGGGAGGCACACGCAGGAAAAGCTCCACCACTTAATGGGCCAGCTAGCTTGGTTTATGCAGCAGAAAGATATCTGGTCTCAAAGTAGATGGAAAGGTGAGGGCTAACACCTGAAGGTTATCCTCTGATTTCTACCCACTGCCATAGAATACACATGCACACATCACTACATACAAACATGCGTGTTCTCTCTCAGACACACACACACACACACACACACAAAATCAAACATGAAAAAAAAAATCCTGTGCAGGAACATAGACATGTGTAGCACAAGTTAAAAAAACTGAAAAAACATGAGTTTCTTTTTATTACTACAGGTTATGACGGGAAACAGTGAGGCAGGGTTGCCTGAAACAGGAAACTTTTAATAAATTGCTAGTATTTTGAATTGTAATATTTATGATATGTTCATGACAGTTCCTTATTTGTTTTAAATATTTTATAATAAAAATTTACACATAAACATTGCAAACATAACTATAAAATATAGGTACCTAAACACAACAAGATTCATTCTTGTTTTGTGAGTTTGATTATACTCATCTAAGCACTGGTCAACAATGTCATTAAAATGATGAATGTCTGGAATTTCAACATAAGTTCTATCATCTCCATCAAGGTCAGGATTCAGATAATCCCCAAACATAAGACTTCTTAAATCTTCTTCACTTACCTATAGAATAGAATGTGGGAAATTATAAATTCTAAGTAAAATAAATTTAATAAAATATCCAAAATTTCATTTTACTCATTCACGGCATGATTATTAATTAGCTAATTCTTTTAAACATTAAGATTGTAATATTCTTATAAAATCATATTGTAAAATAATATTCTTGTAAAATCAATACATAAAAGTTATAATTTATGGAGTAAAAGAAAGCTTTATTGCTTTTTCTATTGACTGGAAAATAATTTTTTGTATTCATTGAGCATTTCATTCTTTAAATAGCCTCTATGTACATACATTCCTCTGAAAACTAATCTCAAAATAAACACCTACCCAGAGGAAAAGTAAAAGTCATTATGTCCATTAAAAAGCAACCATATGTTTGCAAGATAAGTTAACAACCCATGTAATTCTATTTTAACCTGACATGCTATTAATTATTAAATATACTTACGGGTTCATTCTCTTTCCTTAGATGTAAAAAGACGGAATCAAATGGTTCCTTAAAATGGTCTTTTATAACATTTTTAATTAATTTGAAGAGCCAGTTTCGATCATTATCAGTAACAAGGCGATCATAAAACACTCGGAGAACCTCATGTACAAACAGGCGAATCATAGTGTGCTTGCTCTCTATAGCATCTTTTTCGATAAGTAAGCAGCCACGGATGACACGTGAGAAATCACGCAAATTGAAAGTATAATGAGATTTTGCAGGAGTGGGCAAAAGATTTTCCATAGATTTTTTATATATCTGTGTATAAAAAAAAGCAACAATGCAAAAAATAAAATGCTTATAATTAGCAGTCACATCAAACAGTAGAAAAGATTTTATTCATCCTATTAGAATATATCAGTGTGGAAAAATGTATGCTAGTATGCCTAGCATGGCTATAGGTTTATTTTGGTTTATAGCATTCAACTAGTTATTACGAAATTGAGGGAAATTAAGAGCTACCAACTTGGATTCCATTCAAGCTTACTTAGTTCCTGTTTGTTGCAATTGTTCCACTTAAAGATGACCTGGTTTGGGGCTGCAAAGACAGCTCAGCATTTAAGAGCACTAGTTGCTCTTCCAGAGGACCCAGATTCAGTATCTACATGATAGCTCACAACCTTCTCAAACTCCAGTTCTTGGGGATCTGATGCCCTCTTCTGGCTGGCCATCACAGGCAAATGCACACATGTGGTGCACTTACAGATATGCAGGTTAAACACTCATACATATAAAATAACATTTAAACATAAATAAATAAAATAATGGGTTGTCAGTTTAAAATTTCAATAGAAACTAAAATCAGATGACTTATTCTAAAGCATTCCAAATGCAGAGGATGAAATGATTTCTTTTAGGTTCCCATTGACTGTAAATCAACTAATTCTCCCTCTTCCCTTTCTCTTCTACCCTTGCTTCCCCTCTTCTTCCATCTTAATTGGCAGAATATAGAAAATGAAGGCTAGTGCTCTCTTTAAAGAAGGTTAAGTATTTTTTTTTGTAATATATCTTGATAGACAGCCAAACAGAATTCTTTTTCATTTGGATGTGTTTTGCAGTTCATCACCCTGTCCCAACTTCTATACATGAGAGTTATCTAATACTTCAAAGACAGAAAAAAGATCACATTTTACCTAACCAAGGCCCAACAATTTTAAGATATATCTGAAATATTTTACTTTATAAATAAAACACCAGGATCAATCTTCTACTCTATCATGGTTTGAATCTGATCCCCCAAAGGATCATCTGTTAAAGGCCTGGCTAGTAGCTGACGGGCTTTGGAGAAGTGACTGAATATTGAGGGCTCTGATCTAATGATGGATTCATAGCATGCTGGGAAATGCAGACACTAGGAAATGAGTCCTAACTGGAGGAAGTAAGTCACAGTAAGCATGCTTTCAAAAGATCTATCTTATCCCTGGCCTGTTCCTGTTTGTTTCCCAGCTGCCACAGGGTGAGCAGCTCTACTCTAATATACCCTTCTATCATGATCCCTCATCCTTAACTTGGGCTCACAATGAAACCAATCAAACAGGGACTGAAAGCTCTGCAATCATGAGCCAAAATAAATCATTCCTCCTTATATTATATACTTCAGTTATAATTACAGCAACTGAGAAGCCCCTAACTCATACCTCTTTACTCATACTCTATCCACTTTAATTGTATACATTTTCAGACTGGGAAGTAATTTGACTGGTCGAATGTTAATATACACACACTGCATAAAACTGGGCATGGTGGTGTATGCCTCTAATCCAAGCACTGAAGGGGTAGAGACAACAGTCAGAAGTTCAGGGTCATTCTTACATATACAATAAGCTCAAGGCCAGCCTGAGATTTATGAGATCCTGTTTCCAAATAAAACAAAACCCAAACAAAATCCTAGTACAAATTTTTCTTCTAGAACAAGGGACAACTTTAGAAAGAAACAACATTCTTGGAAACTGATGGATAGAATGATTCTAGGGCTCTTTTTGCTTCCTATTTAGATATCCCAAAGCAAACCCCACTGTATTGAGCTTCTAGAAAGTTAGTTTGGTGAAATTACCTGTAAATATACTTTTACCCTTTTAACATTAGATATGAAGCTGGCTCTGGCTTCTTAGGCAGGGCAGATAACACACCCCAAATAAACCAGGAGGTGCTCTTTGGTCATGTTTTCTGTTCCTGTCCTTGCATGTTCTTATTTTTCACTGCAATTTGTGTGGTCTGAGTAAAAGTAATGCATTTATAAGCTGCTTAAGTTTATTTTCTTTTTAAAAAGACAAACATGAAGAATGGGAAGGAAGACAGAAAAGAGAAAAATTAACAAATACCATGGTTGTAACCTAACCATCATGGAAACATTTATGATGTGACAGATACTTGATATGAGCAAATTCCTTAGAACAACCTTATGAAACATGTGTTATATCTCATTTTAGTGATAAAAATTGAGCCCCTGAAAGGTTAAACCACTTGCTCTAGGATGTATATGTAGGAACAGCCATCAGGGCTCAACCTGTGAGGTTCTCTACTTTCAATATCTGTGATAATTCTGCTCCTAAATTTTCTGGACAGGATCTCTAATAATGAAAATCAAAGCAGATGGTGAAGGAAACAATATTCTTTTATCAAAACCAAGTGAGGATAACATCCAATACTAAAATACCTTACACGGCACTATTTATTTACTTACCTCCATAGTTCCACTGACTATTTGGTGCCCAAGTATATAGTACTCTGGAGAAAATTCGTGAGTTCTAAGGTAGAATGACATGATTGAAGAGAAAATTCGGACCATAGTTTCGTCACTGAAAGCATTGATAGTGCAGATGTTGAAATGTCGAATAAAACGGGGAGTAACTGGATTTCTCCCACCACCTGGGGGACCCATGGCAGCAATCAGTTCTACGTCAACCAGCATGATTTTACTGGTGTCCTTCAGGTCATACCTGAAAGGCACACACAGAGAAAAGGAAAGGGAACAAGATGGAATGAAATACAGATATCCTTGGAAAATTAATTTTATTTTAGCTTCTGTTAAAAGAATAACTTTAGATAATGCTTCAAGTAGAAGAGAATATTTTATTTAAAGCACAACTCTAGTTCTCCTCTTTAGTGACACCAATTCTACTGCTCATTTTATGTCTAGAATATTCTTTCTCTACCATTCCCTTTCTAAGCTTCCTTACACTTTACTCCATAAGTTTTCCTTTTATCCAAAGCTGGAGCTATGGACAAGTGCTCCTACAACCTACTTGTAGCTGGTTCTACATAGAAAAATCTGACCAATGATAATTTTCCCTAAATAACTTGGAAATATATTTTTGCTTTAAATACTAATATAAAATGAGATGTAACTTCAGCATGCAGTATTAAGACACTAAGTATTTACCAATGTCCACAGTCAAAAAACTGTCGTAATAATTCAATAGGAGGTTGGGCTCCATATTTCTCCAATGCAGGCATATTCATATCATCTATGAACACCACACACTTCTTCCCCATGGGTGGTCCAAAAACTCCTTTTCGTCTTTTATCCAATCTAGCCATAATAATATTCTAAAATGTTAAAAAGAAAGTGACATATTTATAATAGTATTACATTCTTGCTATTATTATCATTGCTTTTGTTTAGTCAATATCAAGAGCTGTCAGTATCCATGGGATATTACCATAGTTACATTTGTTTAGTCTGTCAGTGAGTAACTTAAGATAAAATAGACACCAGAAAAAAGAACTGACCAGTCTTTGTAAGAAAATAATAATGCCGGGCAGTGTTCTATATGTGTGTGTGTATGTGTGTGAGCAGTCTGATTTACTCATGTGTAATTTGACACTAAACTTTAAGCTCAACATCATTTCAAAAGACATTTATTGAAATCCTTCTCTGTATTCAGAATTGTAATAGATACTCACATGTTATGTTTATGTTATATACATGTATACGTAATTTCTATAATCCTTTCCAAATTGAATACTCCAGTATTGATTTAATGCTTAAAAGCACTAATATTTCTAACGTTTGCCAGCTTTTTAAGGCTAACACAACTGTATGATTTCTTATAATTCTAGTATTTTTAAAAAGTTGTCTATTCTAAAACTGAATACTAAATTTATTAAATATTTATTCATTTATATATTTTATGTATATAGGTGTTTTGCCTGTACGTAAGTGTACCATGTGCATGCAGTGCTTGAAGAGGCCCCAGAAGAAGGCATAAGATACCTAGAACTGGAGTTATGAATGGTTGTTAGCTGCAGTGTGAATGCTGGGATTCGAACCCAGGTCCTCTGCAAGAGCAGCCAGTGCTCTTAATCACTGAGCCATCTTTCCAGTCCCAAACTAAAATTCTTTTTATTTAAAACTCTATAGAAACTCTAAGTTTATAAGATTTGGAAGCTAAGAAAAATTTGAAAGACAGAAATCAGGACAGAGGAAAACTGGTAAGTGTAAATTTAGGAATGGATGCTAAAAGTGGCAACTACAAATTTTTATGAAGTAGCTTCATCGTGCACAATTCTAGGGTAAAGAGAAAGTCACAAAGTAGTCCATGGTTTGAACAATCCAGTGAACACCAAATTCCTCTAAAGGTCACACAGTAGATTCTAGAACAAACGACTGAATATTCTCTTATTTTCACTCCTATGGATGTACATACATGTACATATATGTACATGTCTCATCCCTTCTGATGTGTATACACATGCATGTCTCACTCACTACAGATGTGTACACACATGTATGTCTCACCCCTGCTGATGTGCACACATACATAAAAGTCTCACTCCTGCTGATACACACACACACACACACACACACACACAAACACACACACATGCCTATCTCTTATATGCTTTTGTTCAGCTAAATCAACTGTTGATTCTCAGGCCAAAAGAAAAAAAAGGTGACAAAATCCAATAATAAGCTAATGTTAAAATTTTGTCTTTTGATTCATAGATCTACACATATTTAATATGCAATTAAAATATTTGTCAAATAAGACAAAACATTAATAATTAAAAACTCCAGTTTCTGGCTCTACACTAACCTGAACCTGGTTGGCACTGGTCCGTGCAGAGAAATTAATATAAAAAGGGAAGTACTTGTCCTTTTCCAAGTGATTCATCAATTTATCCTTCACATACACTGATTTTCCTGTACCAGTTGGACCCACAAAAAGCAGTGGCCTTTATGAAAACAATGAATACGTCATTCAAAATGGAAGAAAGTTAGAATGCATTTTTATCAAAGGAAGCTTAAGTCAGTAAACATCTTAAAATAATAAAATTATTTTAATCTAAAATTTCACACTCATAATTGTTATTCCATCAAAGTCCAATATAAGTAGGGTCAAGGAAATGACTCAACAAGCAAAAGCACTTACCATGCAAGTCTGATGACTGAGTCATATAAAAAGTGGACATGGTGGCACATGTCTATAACTTCAGCACTCTTCTAGAGAGAAGAAAGGTAGACAGGAGAATCCCCCAACAGCTCATGGGGCCAGCTGGACTGGAGTACTCAGCAAAGTGCCAAACAACAAGAGAAACTTGCCTCAAACAACATGAAATGTGAGAACACTTGGTGTTCTATGACCTCTACATGTGCCCCTGGGGCAAGTGTGTACCCTCACACACAAACATGTACATGCACACAGGCACAAAATAAGAAAAACATATTTTTAAAGACCAGTAAAACTAAGGATTGACCTAATTTTTTGTAGAATGTTGCAGACTTTAATAGTAAAAAATTATTGTTTGAACACATTGACATTGCCATAAGCAAAAGACTGGAAATATAACATACTTAACTTTCCAGAAGGGAAAGTCAGAATGTGTTTCTTCAGAAAAAAATGATGTATTTGTACTCTCTAGTTAGGGGCACGGAAATGGTGCTGTCGGTGTGAAGCAGAATAGTAAGGTAATGGCCATCAGATAAGCTTAGGCTGTTTAAGAAGGTGGGTATTATAGTGCCAATAGCATAAAATTTTGTGAAAATGGAAAGACAGTGAATTCACAGTTATGTAGTCTGTTAATAGCATTTTGAAAATCAATTGAGCTGAAAATGTTTGCATAATAGCATTGTCAGAGATTCCTCACTCAGAGGGGCCTCAAGCAGGGTTTTCCACCCTTGAATGAAATTTACTACTATTAAGCGAAAAATATGGGCAATGCTGTGTTCCCACACCTGCAAGGAATCCAAGATTGACAAATGGTGCATTACAAATGAGTGCTTTTGTAGTGAATTGTAATTTGTTTCCACACAACACATAAGAACAAGTACAAAGGGTGAACATGAGGCTGAGGGCCAATACTCAATTGTAAGCAGTTGCCTAAATGATCCAATTTATCTTAAAATAAAATTTCAAGTTATCATTGATGTATAAACACCAAGTTGAAGTTCCTTTAGAACTAAATTTATCCCTGAGATTTCATCAATGTGTTCTAGTCTAAGTAACATTTTTAGGAAAAGCAGTTTACTAAAAGAACTTTAATAAATACTGGTCTTAGTGTGAAGTCCACAAACCAACAGAAGAAATTCCTAGACTTCAGAGAATCTGTGAACTTGGAATGATAAAATGGTTATGTATCTCTTTTCTCTGGCATTTGGCAATCATACTAACAGTACCTATGTCTTTGTCACCACCAAAACCCACAGAAACTATACTAAACATTTTACATTTATCATAATGCCGCAAAGTATACTTCTGTCCATCTTCAAAGTTGTTAGTTCTATATCCAGTGCTCTATCTCTCTACTTAATGTGCTAATAAGGAAACACATTAGTGCTATTGCTCCAATAGGCTCACTATTTTAATAAAGATATATCAATATAAGTGGTTTCTTTTATAGCTACATATTTGTACTTGTTCATTTGAAAAGATTATCCTGACAAATGGTTCTTGGCCCAAAAGTACTCCTACATTAGGAATTTCCCAGAATTAACAACTGCCCTGCTTGCTAAAAATGTTGTTCTTTTAAAATAAATAAATAATTCATTCATTCTAAGACAGGGCCTCACTATGATCTTCTAGCCTCAGTCTACCAAGTAGTTGGGATTAAAGATGTTCACTACAATGTGTAGCTAGGAATTTCTTAATATTAGCCTCTAAAATAAAAAATACATCTAGAAATTCAAAATAGGGATAAAATTACTTTCCTCATGAGCTATTTTTCTTGCCCTTTAAAACAAGATGGCTGGGATACTGTGATACACATCTTTAATAGCAGTACTTGGAAGGGAGAGGCAAGATGATCTGGAGTCTGAGCTAGCCTGGATTATATAATAAGTTCTAGACCAGTCTAAGCTATATATGAGATCTTTTCTCAAAACAAACAGGGCATATAGCCCAGCTGTAGAATTTAGGATGTGCAAGGCCCTGGGTTCAAGTCCCAGCACCACAGGTCAAAATAAGTAAATAAATAAAATTGAAAACTGCCACCAAAAGCACTCAGAAACAATTTCTTCACCTGTGAACATTATGTAAACTTGCTTAATTTAAATAAATAATAGATTATATCTAATATTTTAAAAGAAAAATAAAATTTAAAATTACAAATTGGCATGGATATGCCCATGTGCATGTCTGGGTTTCTGATCAGTTTTATGTACTAGTTCTTTGATGCATTCTTCTGATTTAAGTCTGAGTTTTTAATATTCATCTTAAGATATGGAATCCAGAACTAGCATAGAATGAATACATTAGAAAAATGCTAAGTGATAATGAGAGGATGTGGATTGTAGACAGTTCAACATTTTGGGTTCAATATAAAAACTGAACTCATATGTAGAATACATAGTTTTTGGTGTGTGTGTGAGTTTGTCTGGGTGCGCATATATGTGTGTGGGTATACACATGCACAGCATGCATGTGAAAGTCAGAGGACAACCTTGAGTCTTGTTCCTTGGGTTCCTTCCACCTTGTGGTGTCTCATTAGTCTGGGACATTGTCAAGTAGGCTAGACAACCTGGTCCACGTGCTTCCAAAGATCTGCCTGTCTCCATCTCTCATCTTACAAGTATGCATCATGTGCACAGATTTTTATGTGGGTTATGGGGATCTGAACTCAGGTCCTCATGCTTGTGAGGTAAATAGTTACTGAGTGAGCCCTTTACTCAGTCCAGAACAAATAGTTTTTAACACTAACACTACAAACAATATTGTGTACTTGTGATGCAATAAAATATGACTTGGTAGGACTTTGGAGTAAGTATTAAGAAAGCTGGCATCAAGGTTTGCTGATAGCAGTAGGTACCATTTTGGACATGTTAATTAGCCCCCACCCATCACCTTCCTAAAACTTGATGACCTCTAAATTTACTTCAAAAAATGCTATCATTTTGTGAGAGTGGTACTATTACATTTAAAATTCACATTTACAGTAGAGTTCCTTACTTTGCATAGGTAATACTCAAATCCATTAAGAATGTATATCTAATTGTGTCCATCGTAGGGACTATGATATCTTGAATTTTGGCATGTTTATCTTCTAAATTAGTTTTGATGAGTTCATTCCAATGGATCCAGCGACCTCGGTTTCTCAACTACAAAAGCATATTTTAAAAACATTATAACTATGCACCTGCTACATCCTGAAAGAATATTTACAACACATACCTTTTGCTTTTAAAAACTTTAGTATTTTTTTCTTTTAACTGTAATGTTATGAAATATAATAGTTAATATAAAACAGTTAAATTATAAAGTAGATTAATAAATATCCATGAAACCACCATCCAATTTAATAAGCATTTTTATTTATATTAATATTGTCTTTCTAATGATAATCTGAAGAATATAATGGCATGTTTTCATAAACTCAACATATCTAGAATTTCTGTCTTCTTAATATTTAACCTCCCTAAATGCCTTTAAGATGCCTTTTTGTATATATTGAGTATTTATTTAAAGTCATTCTAGTGTATCTCAAGTTATAATATGCTAGCTTTTTGTTTCATGTCTTTTATATCTTGAAGGAAATGAACAATAATCTAACTAAAATATCATTTGAGGTCTTTGTGCTTGTTTTTTTTCTTTTGTCTTTTTAGCACTTTGATATAGGCTGATACTCAGCTACCATGGTCAGCAGAGCTCTACTAAGCATTACTATCTTCAAATTCTTTTGAACCACTGGACTGTCATGACATGCTCAGATATCTCCCAATCAGCATCGACTTCAACCATTATTTTCCTCTCCTGCTATCAAGTAATAAAAGAGTTAATACCTGACAAAGTAGCAGGAGTCTAAGATCCACTCCAATACTGTAGCTGCACTAAGAACTCTTCCCTATAGTCTAGCAAGCAAGCATGTGGAGATCAAAGGACACCTTCTGGAAATCAGTTATCTCCTACTAATGGACCCAGAGATCGAACTCAGGTCCTCAAGTTTGTGTGACAAGTGCTGTTATCCATGGAATCATCTTTCTGGCTTGGTAATTTATACTTTCAGTTTAAAATTTATATTAAATTACGCAATTATTTTAGAACCAAAAGTTTTATAAGATTAAGAAAATGAATAGCTCTGAATTTGTTTTTTCTCCTTTTCACTGGCAACTACTTTCACTTACTTCAACTGAATATTTTGATATTTCCTTTCAATTTGTAAAGAACATGCTTGTGCTAATATCTTTATTTTTCATTTTCAAGATTATTTTATTGGTTTTTCTTCTATTGTTAATGAGGATGACACTCTGTAGTCATTCTTAAAATTCTATGTTTGTATGATTTGGGAGAATGAGTTCTGCACTGTTAATTAGGTTTGAGTCCTGTCTCTGCTAGCCAGTCATCCAGGTTTCAATAATTTAGGTAAAACTATACCAAGGTTATAAGTAGATCTTAAGGTTTATAAATTAAATTTGTATGAATAAAATGATTATTTACATGTTTTCTGTTTGTTAAAAAAAGATTGTTTCTCATTTTTTCAATTTTTGTATTTTTTATTGAATTTTTGTGTATCTCATATACAACATCTTAATCACCTTTATACCCCTTCCCTCATCTACACCCTCCCATTGCCCCCACCCCCACCAGATTTATGTTACAGACACTACTCATCAAAGAAGCTTGTTTTGCAACAGATGGAGGCTATTGCAGAGTTTCATAACTGGTCATACACAGGCAGTAAGTGCCTGTGAAATTCCCAACCCTAAGTGACACATCTACAAAGGAACCTCTACACCTAAAGCTCATGGAACATAGTGAAACAAGGGGTAGAGAGAATACTAATGCATCTCTGAATTCTCATCAATGAAGTTCCCTCATGCAACAGAGGGTAATAAACACAAATGGCCAAAGGGTAAAGAGTAAGAGTCTTCAGAATATGAGTCCATGGACAGGACTCCTCTATGAAACATCTTCCACCCAGGACTCAGGGACCACTGCAGAAGAAAGAGCAGATAGATTTTAAGAACCAGGGAGGAAGTGAATTACCATATGGAAATAGAGCCTTACAGACTCCTGGGACCTTGCTCATATGAATCTACAGCAATGGTGTCAGCATGCACAAGACCCATGCAAATTCAAGCAGAAAAAAGTCAGCATAGAACTGGGGAATGGGAAGCAGGCCCCAATCTTCACCACAGAGCTATTGGCAACTGATTGCTGCTGAGTGAGAGAGAACTGATCTTTAAAGGAGTGATTCTCGATAGGCTGACTAGACCCCAGTGGATGAGCTTGCACTGAGAGATGTCTGGGTACACTAACTTGATTCCATAGGCCTTAACATAAATGGTTTTTATGAATTCTTTCATAAAATGGAAAAGTAGATTAAAGTTAAATATAACATTATAAGATATTACTAAAACAGGTTATATGAGAACTAAAGAAAAATGACTAAACAGCTCACAACAGGAATCAAAAGCACTCTGGGATGGAAACCTGAAGTTACATATGCTAACCCAGGGTTTTGTGTTTTACCTCCTACGCTAACATATAGTTTAGGTCATACCTCATACATGTAGTCAAAGACCAGGCCTTTTTCATCAAATGGGCATTCCCATTTACTCAAAGACTTTGGCATTGGGCTTCCTTCACTTTTCCCTGTTATAATTGTTCGTATGAAATTATCAAAAGCAACACGCCCATCTGTATCACAACTTCCTCCAATGGACCAAATCAAAGCAAATATAAAGCTTGCCTGTTGGGGAAAATTTTAACTTATAGTCACTATATAGATAAATATAGACAAATCATATAAAGAATCATTTATTTGGCAATAGCTGTCAAAAACTTAAGTGTCCACACCAAATGATATAGGAACATCTATTTTATTCGTCCTCAAGTGCATTCTGTGAAAATGATGCATGTCTAAAAATATTCACTATAGCACTATTTTAAATAGTGAAACATCAGAAGTAACACAAATATTCATGAACAGGGATCTTACTCATTTAGATTGTACTATACACACTGACATATATACAACTGTTAGAAATGATGTAACTCTGTAATTACTGTATGGAATGATCTTCAAGATGTATTGCAGGTAAGATGCAAAGTAATATATACAGAGTATTGATGAGTATGAAAATAAATACAAAGGAAAGAACATACACATAAAATGGCTTTACAAAGCTACATGGGGCACTGGAAATATTTGCCTTGAGGGTCTCTGGAGGACTGCTATGGATGGAAAAATCTACTTTTGTCTTCTGAATTTTATACCAGGTACCTGTCTTATCTGATAAAAATTCAATATATCTTATAAGAAAAATTTCAACTAGAAATTAATCTATGTAAATCTTATGAAGTGATTCTGAACCATCTGATAAAGTTTGGAATTTGGATTTATCAAGAATACATAAATTTTCTGTAAATACATAATTTTAAAGCATATAAATGGCCTATTCTGGGTTAATTTTATAAAAACTAAAAATGATAGATATAGAGCAACATTAAGATATAGTCCTGTGAAAGGAAATTCTAAAACTAGGAAGAAAAGGGATAAATGCATTATACTTTAAAAAGATTTGTAGAAGGATGTAAGGTGAAAAGGGAGGCAGAAAGAAACAGGTTATGGTTGGTAGAGAACCTGGAATTATTACATTTTATTAATTTATTTGTGTGTGCGTGTATTTGTATGCATGCCACAGCACATGTGTGAAGGACATAGGACAACTTGGGGGGCTGGTTCTTCCCTTCTATCGTGTGAGTGTTGGGAATTGAACTCCTGTCAGGCTACATAGCAAGTGCCTGTACCTTTCTGAGCTATCTCGCTGGCCTACAAGGTAGATTTTCTCTAGCAATGAGGTAGAGGAAAAACAATGGAAGGGGAGCACAATTGTCAGAATTGAAGAGAAAAGAATAGCAAAGTCATTAAGACATGGAAGTATAGGGGAGAACAGAATAAAGAGGGAAAAATACTTTTAAAAAATCTCTTCTTTTGTATCCCTTTGATTATTTCTGTTTATGATTGCCATAGTTCCTAGTGTTCTTCGACCTCTAGACATTAGTTAACCAGGATCACTAACATTTCCCTCAGGCCTCCATGGATTCTGCCTGCAATGCTCTAGCCAGCTAGTTGGATATCTGCTCTAATCTTTCATAGGTAGTTTCCATGTTGTTTAAATGCTGACTTAGCACTAAGACAAAAACCAATTCACCTAAAGTAAATGGACTTAATATTAAGTGATTTGGTCAAGTGATTATCTGCTTATGATCTTCCCTAACGAGGAACAGAATTTGGGTTCTTTCTGTCATCCTTTATTCTCCTTAGAGTCGTGTTTAGGATCCAGCACACCAGGACAGAGCAGCTTAGTATACTCAGCTATTGTTTCAGTGATCATTAAAACCCTGCACTGAGCAGGTCAAGTTCCTGCACTCAGGAGGTAGAGGCAGGCAGATCTTTGTGAGTTCAAGGACAGCATGATCTACAAAGAGAGTTCCAAGACAGCCAGAGTTATGTAGTGAAATTCTATCTCAAAACCAAACCAAACCAAACAAAAAACTTCACCAAAACCAATGAAAATAAAACAAAACAAAAATCCCTGCTCTGGATCTTATAAAGATCTTTCTGAATATAAATATTATTTTCCATAACTACATTTATTCTGCAATTTAAAAATGACTTGAAGTGCAAAACCAACCATAATCCAAACACGAATATGCTTGCTAGTGGGTTCATTTTCTACCACACTGCAGAGTAGTACTTCAAAGAGGCGTGTAAGAGACACAACTGCATTGATATTACTTGTCGGAATCAGTTCCTACAAAATGAAAAGAGCAAAGTGTATTACTTAACTTCCATCTTATTTGGAGAATAAATGAAAATACATTTCATTTTCTAAAAATTGATTGAAACAGATACAGTTTTGATATGGTCTCTGTAACATTTCAATTTACAGAATTTAAATTGTAGGCACAATAAAAACATTTCTCAAAGATTTTACTTTGTCATATTTTTATTATTCTAAGTCCTTTGACAGTGGAAACTAAGTTCTATACAAGAATAAACAATGTTCTAAAGATGGCAGAAAGGAAGTCCCCTACAGCTACTCATTCAGCTATTTACTCTAGAAACATTTGTGAAGACATACTCTATACTCTATTACCACATAACAAACTGGGCCAGGACAGCTTGGTATTCCCAGCTGTTCTTTCAGTGATCACCAAAACTCTGCTCTAGATCTTATAAAGATCTTTCTGAATACAAATATTGTTATCCACAACTACATTTTCATTAAAATCACTTTAAGCTGGGCGTTGTTTCCCACACCTTTAATCCCACTCCGGAGGCAGAGGCAGACAGATCTCTATGAGATTGAGGTCAGCCTAGTCTACACAGCGACTTCCAGGCCACCTCTGCCTACAAGGAGACCCTGACTCAAAAAAAAAATCACTTTAAGTGGAAAACCAACCATAATACGAACATGAATATGCTTGGAAATAAAAGCCATAATACCTGAAAATGACCAACATCAAATCCAAATAGAAAAACATAATATGGTAAAATAACAATCTTGAGGAGGAAGTCTCAGGAAAGAAAATGTTGTACTTGGGCACTAACTGGATGAGGTCCAAGGAAACTGGAGAAGGGTAAGTGAAAGAAGATTCCCCCAAAGAAAAGCCAAACTGAGTTTTCAAGGAAAATGCAGAATAGGAGAGTAAAGAAGGGGAAGATGTTGAAGGCAGGACAGTTAGATAATCAAAGAAATGGAAATACAAGTAGACACAGCTTACTAAGGAGATCCTATGGAAAACACTGTGAAAGAAGGATGGCAAACAACAGTGCTTGGGAAACGGACAAGGGTCAGTGTTCAAGCTCATTATAAGAGGTTCTAAAGGAACCCTTAAAGAAGGGAATAAACAGGATGTGTGTTTTAAGATCTTCATTCTAATTGTAGGACGCACCAGAGATTGGCATTATAAGCTGTGAGCTCTAGAACATCTTGATTTCAGACTTACAATGTCAATAACTGTGAGAAAAAACATTTATTTTCTTTTAAACCACCAAGTTTATAGTAATCTGTTGTGATGGCCTAAAGAAATATACAAAAAAGTAAAACCAAATAAAACAAAGCTGCAGGAAAACTGGCTTTATTTATTCATTCTGTCTTTACGACTTCAGTCTCATTTGAGTGAAATTTTAAGAAACTTGGGTAGGTCAGAGAATTTTAGTGCTGTTACCTTGCATTTCTTCCTACGAAATTCTAAAGAAGGAGATACTAGCCAGTCAAAAAGGTCTCTCAGCAAAGACTGATGTTCTGATTGGCTTAGAGGTGCTTTCAGTGAATTCAGCCATGAAGACACAAGTGGTTCCCAGCCTAACTGTGAAGGCTCCAGATAAATCATGCCACAACGACTTACGGTAGCAGGCTAGAGAAAAAACATAAATTTTCTTTACCCACGATTGCTTTTCAGCCAGTAGACTTGGCAATTATCAGCTACTATTTATAAGCCCATTGAAGATTTGGGTTCTGTCTGCTTCAACAGTGTAACATATAATACATGCTCCCTGTACAGAAAACTATTTTCAGTTCATGTCTCTAGACACTCACGCCTCCACATGTTTATATACAGCCAGTCATGATCTAAAATTGCTAAACCCATCCAATCTTCTTGAAGGAGTCTTGCCTATTTACCCAGTCTAGGTCAAACACAAACAGCATTCGAGGTCTTTCTCTGTTTCTCCTGTGGATACTCAGTCCTTTCCATATTCTTGGAGTATTTAATGTAGCTGTGTATTAGGATTATTTATTAGCATGCTTCTCATCTCTTCTAAACATGCATTATGTCTTATTCATCTCTCTATCCCCAGTGTTAAACCATGTTAGGACAACTAATAAAATATTTGTATTCAGTTAATAAATCAACAAAGAAAATATTATTCTATTAAATTAGGAACTTACTGAGGCCTGTGAGAGATCCATTGTTTCAAAGATGAGGCTCATTTGAGGAGACATTTGAATGATTTCTCCACTCATAAGGCAAAGCTAAAGGCAAATATTTTCAAATATTTATTTTTAAATTACTTTAAATTTAGATATAGTTTATCTGCTTATACGATAAAGCATGTCCTGGACACAGTAGAATGAACATTAGAATGGAAGCAAGAAAAAAAAATCTCAGTCTAGCTTTGTTTTTGTTATATATCCATATTTCCGCTTATCTAAACCATCTCTTCTTTTATCAAATATGCCAAAATTTGAATTTATCCATTGCTTCCTTTTTCTCAAATCCTTACCGGGTCCATTATTAGTAAAGTCACCTTATCTTAATCTCACTAGTTTTGAGATTATCAATGAATTTTAATAGCACTCAAAATAGTAACTATTTACATATCATATTACTTTCACTACAAGATATTTCCCATCCTCTGCTTTTCTTTCTCAGTATCTCCTCTCTGCTATGATTGCCTTTCTAGACTCAGGTTTACCCTCATCTAGTCTCCTGTAAACAATGAAGCCTCTAGCATTTCTAGACTCGGTTCCTTAGATATACAGTACCATGGTATAGCACTGTATTGTCCAATATAGTAGCATTAGCAATACATAGCTACTTATTTCAATTTATCAAAGTTTAAAGTTTCATAAACACTTCATTTTCTCAGTACCAAAGACTGAACCTAGGGCCTCAAGCATGCTGGGCATGCACTCTACTGCTGAGCTATATCTCCAACCCAGCTTCAGTTCTTCAACTGTACTAAACCATTCTGCAAATGTTCCAGGAGCCACATGTGAAAAACTGGTGCTTATGTTAACAGAGCAGACATTTTCATCACTATACGAAGCTCTACTGGAAAGTGCTCATCTAGAATACTTATAAAATTCTATTAGATTATTTCAGCAAACGCTTTTCTATCTACTACCAAGATGGGATATGAAGCCAACATCTTCCTCTACTGTGTTGTTTACCTACTACTTCTACTGCACCACCATAGTCACCCCTTTGGCAACCCCTGCATTTGCTGTCACCCATTAGCACACAAGGATTGTCTTTTCATTAAAGCCTTTGGCTCTTGGCCCAATCTCTTTCTAACTCTGGCCTAGTCCAGTATTCATGAGGATGAGCATTTCAACATAATAACCCCTTAGATTCCCGACCAACTTATCTTCACGTATTTTTACCTTACTTTGTTCCAGATACCCATTTCATATATCTGGAAATGTATCTCCTGAAAACACTAAATAATTCTGAACCTCTGATCACACATTCCTATCCATCCAGTCCTCCCACCTACTGACAACTGATGTACTTCATTTTTATAAGGACTTTTAGACCATGGCAACTTTCATCTTCTTTGTGAGGTGTGTTCTGTTTAATGTCCAATGCTTCATCTATTCTCATATCATTGTCTTCAAAGTTTTGTGTATTTCCAGAATTGCCACATTACCTTCACCTATGGCCAAGCTGTTTAGATGGTAGAGAATGTCTAAAAGGCAGCCCTTGGTAGTATGAATGGTGATTCAAGCCTTTTATTTAATCCAGTCCTCAGCATTACCTATATATGCTTCTGTATTTCCCTAAGAGGGTTTCTTTCCCAGCTTCCATAGTGGCTAACTTCAATTATTTTCTTTGTTTTCACATTTGCAAAGAATCATGACTTGCGACTTTGTGAAGAAAAGTCACCAGAAGGATTTGCTTTTGAATTTTCACTTGCAAATCTGTATATCTAAACTTTCAAATCATGTTTCCCTTTCATCAAATATGAAATTAACTTATTTAAGTCTGAATTCTCTAACTCTACTGATAAACTTATCTCATCTGAATCATTGTTGCTTATCTAATTACTTTTCACCCTCAGTTCAATCAATATTACTGAGGTGATGAAAGAAAGAATACAAATGACCAACTTCCTATGGTAAAGTACTAGAGTATATACTTGCATGTTAATGAAATGAACTTGCTATTTAGTGTATAGTCATTTTACACAAGTATAGAAGCAATTGGGTGGACGAAATGGCCCAGTAGTAGAACACTTGCCTAACATGTATAAGGTCTTGGGCTCAATCTCCAGCATCACACACATAAAAGAAAGATGGAAATAAACTGTATATTCATACAGTAGAATACTAATACAGACATAAAAGACTAAATTAACAAAGTGGAACATATCATCACAAATATCTCATATGCATTGATCAAAAAAATGGAAAACACTAAAAAATATGAGTCTATTAACATGAAGTTCAGGATCTGGTAAAAACCAACTATCACTAAGTGACAATAGTGACGATCCCTGGGGGAAAATGTACTACCTTGGAAGGTGCATGAGTGAACCTGTGAGTGTGGGAAATTTTTATTTGGGTAATAGTTATGAAAGTGTATATTAAAATCATAGCATCTATACTTGGAATTCATGTACATTTTATATTTTATGTGTATTTCCTCTCAAAATAAATATCATAAGACTTTTACTGTCTCCTTAAAAAAATCTCTCTCTCAGGGGCTGGAGAGAGAGCTCAGTGGTTAAGAGCACTGGCTGCTCTTGCAGAGGACCCAAGTTCAGTTCCCAGAACCCACATGGCAGCTAACAACCATCCATAACTCCTGTTCCAGGGGATCTGATGCCTTCTTCTGACCTCTGTGGGCACTGCATGGCACTCATATACATAAAAATAAATAATAAATAAAACCTCTCTCTATATAGATATATACATAAGAACTGAAGTATTCAGTATTTTTAAAATGAATGAGCTTTTTTCTTCTAAAATATTAACAGTCTATAAGAAACTATGAAATTGAAGTTACATAACTTACTCTTTTTAGATTATTATGGCTTTCTGTTAATATAGCAGCTTTAATATAAATTTACTAATATTATAAATATAAAATTAATAATATATTTTCATTCTATTAAAAACAAAAAGACTTACTATAGCATTTTTGTTGAAAAGATAATTTATAAACCTATTCAATTTTCTGAATCTTTTATTTTAAATATATAATCCTAGAATCCTTTAATTACGTCTGAATACATTCTGCTTTAAATCATAATGACTTGCCTTTTTATTATCATCCAATACTGTATTCATACTCTCTATCCACAAAGTGTCAATAGGGCCATCAAATACAACCCACTTCCGGTCAGTCGATTCTGATAAGGCAAATTCTCTAAACGTGTTGGCCACAATGCCATCTGTCCACTAAGGAAAAAAGAAAAGTTGGAAAATCTTCCTTCATAAAACCAGATTTAGCAGTAAAAGTATAGAATTAATTCTATTTTTTTTTTTGCTTTAATATGCATTGTCCACAGGACAGAATGTTATCTTGTAGATTACCTCATGAGACACTGAGTCAAACTGCCCAAAGAGTTGGCCCATAGTGATTGACTTTGGGTTTACAGTTCTATAAATGACCTTTTCTTCCTCTCCATAGCCACGTTCATTCATAAGAGTTAAAGTATCAGCCAGCACATGCAGCACTTTCGTCTTAGCAGCAAAAGGCTCCCCTACTAACATAAAGCTATGAAAGACATAAGTGCACAGTAAGATTGTGAAAAATAATGGCCAATTAAATTATTTAAACCAGTATATAAAACATCACCCTGTTGTAATTACTATATGTCATTTTTTAAATTTCTAAAATATTTTCTCAGATATGATGAAAATAAATTTAGCTTCTGAACTGATTGATTCTATATTGAATTTTCCACATTCATATAATCAAAATAGACTATAATAAAAGTCCCTAAATGACAAAGTTTATTATCTCTATATTCCTTTTAACATCTTATTTTATTATTTTTATTTTATTTGTATGCTTTTATTATTGCCTGCAAGTATGTAAGTGTACTCCTGCTGTGCCATGCCCACAGGGTCAGAGGAGGGCATTGGATTCCCTTGGAACTGGAGCTACAGATGGTTGTTAGCCACCATGTGGGTACTGGGAATTGAACCCAGGTCCTCTGGAAGAGTAGTCAGTGATCTTAATGCTAAGCCATCTCTCCAGCCCTTATCTCTGTATTCTTGAAATAAAAAGCAAGGTATAGCGCCTCTTAAAAATGAGTGGGGAAATTTTCTGTTTCTAAAGATTTCATTTGCTATAGTAGTTAGAAGTTCTCTTTGCCAAAGATTTCTAGATTACATGGCATATACAGGACTCCTTGTCACTCCTGTGGAAACACTGGGTGACTAGTTACAACCAATGAGTAATAAAAGGAAAAGCATGGGTGTTACTCCCAAGCTAAGGTAGATAATTGCCAATAACAGACTGACAGAGCCTTATCACCCCTCTAGCAAGAATAAACATAAAGGGGTGCTCCAGATTTCAAATGATTCTTAAGTACTGGATTCATGAGGCTTGATTGTACTAGTCTCTCATTTTTGTATGTCTGTAAATTTGCACAAAGTGCTTTTTTCCAATCCTTGTTGGAAAAATCATGAATGTTTAGACTCTTCCTATAAGCAAGAAACAGGCTGAAATCACATCACTCCTTAGTTACTAAATTAATATTTTCTATCTACTTCATGCATGATGAGGGAAGAAAACAAAAATGGAAAGGCCTTTCAAAAGGTTAAATCAAGTCCCACAGAGAACAGCTGATTATAAACTGGGATTATAGGCATGCATCAGCATTCCTGGCTTCATACTTTGTGTTGTAAACTCTGGAGAAGGAATTACTCCCTAGCCCACCTAATATGCAAAGTTTGTTGCTTCTTTGAATTCATCACTTTTAGTTTAATTAAAATAATATCAAATTATTGCAGACAATCTATAATCTTACCCATGTCGAACAATCATCATCTCATATGTCTGAATCATTTTTTCAAGAAAAAATTTAACTGGTTGAAGATTATGTACTTGGCAGGCTTCATGAGCACATTCTAAAAATTCCTGAAATAAAAAGATAAATGAAATGTATTTCTATAAAATGTTATTATAAATCATATCAGACAAAAGCTTTATCTTTTCATAAGAGGAACAAATTGAGCTAAATACCTTTAATACATCATTGTAAGTAATTAAAGTTCACAGCATCCTAGCATTAGATGTGTGCTGTACACGATCAACCTTTTCTCTTTTTTGGCCTTTTAGAGACAGGGTCCTGAAGCCCCAACAAGCCTGGACTTTCTGTGGAGGCAGGGCTGGCTTCAATCTCACACAGATCAGCCTGCTTCTGCCTCCTGAGTGCTGGGTTTAAAGACATGCCACAGGTGTATCTCAGAATTCTATTTTTGGTTAAGATACAGAAGATTATGCAAGATTATTCCTGATATTACAATAGCTAGAAACAAATTGAAAAGCTAAAAAAAAATCCTAAAAATTAAACAGACATAAGGCACCTCTGATGCAAATAATTCTAAAAGAACTTAATTTCAGAAAGGAATGAGCCTTTCTTAGATAAGCACAGCTATAACTTAAAAAAATATTTTATGTCAGGCATGTGGCACATGCCTGGATTTGGGAGGCAGATGCAGGCGAACTCTGTGAGTTCAGGGCCACCCTACATAGCAAATTCCAGGCCAGCTGGGCTACAGCAAGAAACAGGCTGAAATCATTCCTTAGTTACTAAGTTAATATTTTCTATCTAATTCATGCTTGAGGTGAGGGAAGAAAACAAAAATGGTTAAATCAAGTCCCACAGAGAACAGCTGATTATAAAGCACTCCCACCCAAGAAACAAAATCAAGCAGAAGTAAATTCGGGATGTTTAAGGAGCTTTAGTCCCCAGGACTCACATGGTGGAAGGAAAGAAATGACTCCTGCAAAGTTTTTTCTGACCTGCACATGTGCACTGTGGCATGCCAGCCCCCTTCCCAACAAAATTAATTTTAAAAATGTTTGTCATTATTTTGAATGTAAATGGATTAAACCCTCTAATAAAAGGGCACACAAAATGACTGATGGATTAATCAAAAATAAGACCAAAATATTTGCTGCTCATTTCAGCTTCTAAAACATGTATAGATTGAAACTGAATAGATGGAAAAGATATTCTGTACAATTAAAAATATAAAGACAGAGGGATAGTTATACTTATTTAGACAAAATAGACTTTAGGCCAAAAACTGTAAAAAGAAAAAAGGCAAAGTCTTCAACAATGATGAAAAGGTCAATTTTTCAAGAAGATATGACAATAATAAATACATACCTGTGGTTAATTATATGAAGCAAACAATAAGAGATCTGATCAACATTGACCAGGTAATCCAAACGTAACATCAATAAATGATGAACTTGAACTACAATGAACTTGAACAATGAACTTGAACTACACTTTAGTCCAAACGGAGTTAACAGATATAAATATCCTACCCATTAGTAAGTGTGCATGAAAATTTTTACAGGATAGACCACATATTAATCTACAAATCAAACCTTAACACATTTAAAATCAAAATTATATCAAGTATCATTTTGAACATAATGGTTTGAAACCAGTAATCAATAAAGAAGAATAACAGGAAATTAACAATGTGCTTAGATTAAACAGTATATTCCTGAGCAACTATTCTTCAAAGAAGAAATTAAAGGAGAATTCAAACATCTTTTTTGGTACTGGCCTGAAGGTAGGACATTAGGTTACATAAACACAATACTACTGAGCCTAATTTTAATTTTTTAAAAATTTGAGACAAGGTCATGCTAAGCAACCCAGCCTGACCTTTAAACTCATTCTGTATAAGTAGGCCTTGAACTTGTTTTCCTTATGCCTCAGTTTCCAGAGTAGAGGGGATTACAGGGCTATATCTAACTTCAATGAAATATTTTAAGATAAATGAAAATAGAAATACAATATAGCAAAATTTATAGGATATAGCAAAAGCAGATCCAGAAGGGAAATTTGTAGCAATCAACATCTGTATCAAAAAGAGAGGATCTTAAACAATTTAATGTCATATTGTAAGGGAATAACAAAAAGAAACAACTAAACCCAGAGTTAAAGGAAGCAAGGCAGTAACAAAGATAAGAGTGGAAATAAATTACAGAGAATAAAAAAGGCAATAACAACACTAGGAAAGATCAATTAAACTAAAGATTATTTTTTAAAAGGGCTGTGAACGTAGCCTAGCAGTTGAGCACCTGCTTAGCATGTGCAACATCCTAGGTGCAATTTCTAGCACTGGAAGACAGAAGAAGAAGGAAGGAGGAAGAGAAGATGTAGTGGGAAGGAGAAGGGAAACTAAATCTAAGGAGTTCTTAGCTAGATTAAGAAAAAAGATAAAATAAAGTCAGAAATGAAAGATAAGATATCCTGATACTGACACAAATAACAGGTACACAAAAGACTATAAGAGACTACTATGAATAATTATATGTCAACAAATTGGACAACCTATAAAAAAGAATAAATATGTATAAGTATGCAACCTACCAAGGCTGTACCTCAAATAAACAAGAGGTCTGAACAGATCAATCAAGATTAAAGAAACTGAGTCAGTAATCAAATGTCTCCCACTGATGAAAAGCCAAGGATAGGAGGAGTTTTACTCAACCTTTAAAGAACTAACATGCTTCTCAAACTTTAAACCTTTAAAAAACTAACACCAGCACTTGTTAAGCTCTTTCACAGAGTTTTAAGGAACACAGAATTCTTCTAAACTTCTTACAAGTTTATGCTCCAAACAAAATAATTTTATTAATTTAATAGAATTTTGTAAGTGATAGAGTCATCAGTTGAATTTAGTGTACAGAGTAAGTCATCCTCATGGGTTCACTTACTTTATAGTCAGCTTCAGGGAGTTTAATACCAGGAAATAAGTCACTAGTTATTCCATTAAATAAGGGTATGTCATGTGATAGAAACTTTGGTTTATTTACATCTTCAATTGAGCGAAGAAGCTAAAATGACAAAAAGGACAATGTAAGTTAATTACCTATACTTATATATTCATTGTAACCCCTTTAGACAAAAGTCAAAGTTTGTTTTTCTCATATTCTATTGTTCCTAGAATCCCATAATAAAACTTAATACTATGCTAGGCAGGCATTTCCTGTACTTTCATAGTACCACTCCAAAGGCAGAGCTGCATGATTGAGAGAGTCAGGCTGTAGATGGAATGACCAGGAGTGCAGAATGAGGTATGTATACCCAGCCAGTTTTACAGGAACTCTGAATACTGTTTTTCTTACTAAAGTTAATGTTTACTTGGTCTTTGAATGTTAATGCCTGGCTAACTAGGTCATTACCCAGACCAGTTTCCCTTGTCCCATCAACAATAATTTCACTTGCATATATTATTGTGCTGCCATATAAATGAAAAATATTGAAGATATTCTATATTTTATATCTAGGATAATGTATTGTGGAGGATGTTTTTGCTGTGTTGTTTTGAACAAAATAAGAAATTCTGTTTTGAGGCTAAAAAATCAATACTATGCTTATCAAATCTGAAAACTCTTGTATTAAGTGTAAAAAATAAACTAAAATTGGAATTTTATCTTATATAAAAATGCTTGAAGCAACAACACTCTCAGATCCTGACTGATCTCACCAAAGAAGTCATCTTTCCACTGAAATGTTCATAATGCACACATTTAATTAAAACTTACCAGTATATCCTCATTTTCATTTGGGTATTTTAATTTTAGGTTTCCAGCTGCCACTAAAACTGCTTTCACTGCTCGCATTCCATAGTCATAATGAAACTGTGATGACAGCTGCTCTGAGCAAAGCCTGTAGGTCATTACTATCTTCACAGATAGAGGTTTTGCATTAAAAAATCCATAGGAGTAAAGGGAGATTTCTGCTATAAGGGCGTAGTTTGGAACCATCATAGCCACTGTTCTAAAAAGAACCTGAGGGGTATATAAAAGGTCAAGTACATTATTTACATAAAAGAAGTTTTTAAAAACTAGACATCAAAAGATATGTTACTAGTCTAGTCAAGGTTATTCCTCAAATGCAACATCTTTTTACAAACTAATTTTTTGAGTAGTAAACATTTTTATGTATTTGGTGTTTTGGGGTGTGAAAAAAACTTTTGGGAAAAGAGAAGAAGAAGAGGGGGGTAGGAGGAGAAGGCGGGGGACGAGGCGGAGGAGGAGGAGGAGGAGGAAGAGGAGGAGGAAGAAGAAAGACAAAGAGAAAGAAAGGAAGGAAAGAAGAAAGGAAAAAATGTAGGTGTGGTGATGCTAACCTTTAATCCCAGTATTTGGGAGGCAGAGGTGGAAGGATCTCTGTGGGATCAAGGCCAGACTTGGAAGCTGGGCATGGTGGCACACAAGTGTAATCTTGGCTACTTAGGAGACCGACTGGGCTACATAATGAGTTCAAGGCCAGTATAGGCAACTTAATGAGACTGCTGAAAGGCAGCCTAGGGATGTAGCTCAGTGGTTGAGTGCTTGTTTAGAATGCATTAGGCCCTGGATTCAATACCTTGACTCACCAAACTAAAACAAGTTTTGGGAGGTTTACTTTACATCAGATGGAAAAGATGAAAGGGAAATGACAATTTTATGGGAGAATTGACAATGTTTTGAACAAAATGATGCTATTATTTTTGACTAACAAACTTATATCTTAAAAAAATTACCTTAAGATTGTCTGGCAATTCAGAACGTCCTGCATAGCCAGGATTCATGGTAATAGCTACGAAACAGTTTGGATTTAGTTTAAGTTCTGTTCCTTCAAAAACAAACACATCCAACTTCTGTTGAATGGCTCTCTGAATACAAAGGATCTGTTGAGCCACCACTGACAACACTTCCAACTCAATTCGATTAAATTCATCAAAGCAAGCCCAAGCGCCTGAAGAAGCTAATCCTTTAAAAAACTAAGGAAACACACACAAAATGGTGATTTTTTTTTTTTTTGGAAACGACATCATTTCTTAAAACAAATATTTGATGTTCTAAGTCAAAATTTAAAATTGTTCAATCAAAAGCTCCAAGGTTATTATCAATGTCTTTACCTCTAAAACCAAAGCATGAGTAATTCTTAAACTATGTTCAAATAATACTGAACACAGACTTTCCTGTTTACTCAGTTAGCCCTAGCTATAATTCTGCAACATTTGATCTTATCAACTCAATAATTGAACTACCTTTCCCATTGCTAGATAATCTAGCCCATCTGAGCAGTTGAACACCACACACTGCACAGCAAGAGCTTTAGCCAAGTCCTTGGTGGTTTCAGTTTTTCCTGTGCCTGCTGGCCCCTCTGGAGCACCTCCAAGGTTTAAATAGAAGGCACCTATCTGAAAAGAGAAATACTCATGAGAAGAAATCTCGGATTATTGGGGAGAAAAGTTACAGATATTTGTTTACCAAATGAATTTATTCTGATTTGTAGCTTCAGAGAAGCCATTTACACTCGGCTACTTTTTAGCATAAAACTTTCTAGCTGCACAAATAAAAAAGTTTAAAAAGTCTTCATAGCAAATAAAATGTAACAAAATATCCTTGTCCTTTAATATTTCTCATGTATCTTATTCCCCTCTAATTCCCCCAAGAGAGTAAAATAAATTCAGAATTATTTTTTTCTGAAAATAGACTGGAGATGTCTGTAGAAGATAATGCCTCCTTCTAGATGAGTAGCTGCAAAGAGAGCACACCTGAAATGGAGTGGCACAATAGGATCCACATTTGGAAGACAAAGATGGCTTGTTGTCACCCATGATTTCTCTAGGCTTAGCCTTCTGCTCTTGGCCTGCTCTCCATTTTCTGCATTCCCACTGTTCTGCGCTCTGCTCTGCTTCTTCTGCCAGGATTATTGCTTTCTTCTGTTTACTGCAGTTAATCTATACATCCTGCTCTCTTTGTCATCAGTGTTAAGTTCAGCAACATTGGAATCTTGTCTCCAGTAAAGCATTTACACAAGAATACTCCTTTCATATCTACTTCTAGAGAACTCACTTGACAGTTCAGCCTACTCAGCATTAAATGGGTTGCTGTTTCTTCACACTCCTCAATTCCCCGGCTGAGTTGCCAGATTCAGTGAATATAAATATAGAATGAAACTTAAATTTCATGTAAAACAATTTATTAGTATTTCTCTTGCAATATTTAGGGCACACTAAAAAATTACATCACATACCACAGAACAATGTTTCAGGCTACACAGATGAAATCTCTCATACAGCCCCTCTGTGTAGGCCATACCATCTTGTTTGGCAAATGTATATTCTGGGATGTTTATATGAGACATAATCTCCTGAGGCTGCATTTCCCATAAACTATCTCTACCACTGAGTGACACAGGAAAATATTGTTATACATTTGAAATTCAGATTTCCCTCAGAGTCCTATATTTTGCCTGACAACCATAGCTGTAGGGTTTTTAGTCATATTTCTGTCTTCACAGTGTCTCAAACAAACACAGGCCTCAGCTCTACCCTTACTTTAATTTGTCTCCTTCCTATTCAGGGCATGGAGGTCTAAATGTGTTTTCCTCAAGTTCCTGTCATCTCTCTAGCACTCCACTGTAAAAACTGATACTATTTTCTGAGCTTCTGGTTTTATCTTCAAATCTCAAGTACATTCCTTTTTCTAGTGATTTACAATGGAAATGACTTATGACTTTCATATAATAGAATTCAAACACTTTAGTATGCTAAAAAGGGGGCACTAAAAAGTGAATTCTCAGTATAATAATTTCACATGAGTACTGGGGGAGAAAAATTGCCCAGCGGGTGAAAGTGCTTGCCACACAAACCTGATGTCTGGAACCCATAGTAGATGGAGAACAATGATTCCTGAAAGTTGTCCAACCTATACTTAGACACATACATTATTTATACACATAAAGAATAATAATAAATAAATAAATTTAAGAGATTTGGGTATTGGGAAGGGATAAGTATATTCAGCTATTAAAGATCAGTTAATAAAGTGAGGGGCTGGCAAAAATGACAAAGCTGTCAAAGGCACTTGCCATCAAGTCTAACAACCTGAGTTTGATCCTGAGGACCTACATGGTAGGAGAGAATGCCACAAGTTGTCCTCTGACTTCTACATGTGCACCACGGCATGTGTAGACCCCATTCCCATATACATACACACAAAAATAAACGTAAGTTTAAAAAAAATAAATTTTTTCCCCTGTGGCTTTGAAAAATATTATTTTTATTTTATATGTATGAGTGTATTGCCTGTGTGTATTTAAGTGCACCAGTATTGTACAATGCCCAAAGATGTCAGAAGAGAGTATTGGATTCCTTGGCACTTGAGTTATAGACGGTTGTTAGCTAGTTCCCATGTGGATACTGAGAATTGAACTCAGGTCCTCCACAAGAACAGCCAGTGTTCTTAATCACTGAGTCATCTCTCCAGTCCTGTAAGACTTTTTTTTAAATAAATAAGGATAGCCAATATTAAATTTAGATAAGAAAATATGATACTATACCAAAAGTAATATTCAATGTGTGAATAAAATAATTTAAATACATACCAAGGTTCTGTAACATCTGTCAGTTAGAGGAGTTATGACAAGTCGAGGTGAGTTACCAAGATATTCGTAAGCATATTTTACATTGCAATTAATAATACGAACTCGAGCATTTTCATATTCCCAGTAATAACGAAGCTGAGCAAGCCACTGGAAATCTGTATCTTGTGAGACACCTAGAAAGAATAAAATACAATCATTAAGAGGAAAAAAATTAAAATAATCTTTTATAATAGCAAATATTAAAATAATTCATTTCTTCCAAATTGCAGAAAAGATCACACAAAAGAAAAGCTATTGAGGAAAAATTTTACTGTTAAAGCTACCAATATTTTACATTCTATATTAAAGAAAAATTCACCTACCCATTTCAATCATGTCCATAACCACATCTCTAGCATGGACATCTATTGTAACCAAAGCTCCCAGTGTGATCCTGGTCTGTTTAGACAATTTTCCTCTTACTAGTTCCACAATATCATTTAGTTGATACTGGAGTTCCTTGTAGTACTTCTTTAATCCCTACAAACAACAAAGCAATTTGATTTACGTTATAGATACATAACCCCAAACATATCCTTTATACATTTATTGATTTATTTAAAAACTGTACTTCATAATCTATCCCAAAATATATGTGAATTACAGAGTGAATTTGTGTAAGCCTAGTAAAAATAACCAACTTTCAAAGAATTGTATAATTGTAATTCTCTATAGAGAAATTGTGGGCAATATTACCTTTGCAAAGACTAAAAGAGCAAACAAATATAGAATGAAAGAATTCTGTTCCTTAAAATCAAATAATGCTTTACCTCTGTTCCACCACCTATCACTTCCTGTGTCTCAGAAGTCCAGAACATTTGAGAAACACAGAGAACAACCTGACCAGGCCACTCTCTAACCCAGTCTCTTCTTGCAGATTCTGGATATGCCTGAATAATTCAAATGAAACTGTAACTGTAAACAATTACAAGAGAAGAGAAAGCTAAACATCTAACAATAATTTTTATGTTACAACTCAGGGTTAGTTGTCAAGTTTTTGATGAACAGTACATATTAACTCTATTATAAGGAAAATATAAAAGTTTTGAAAGTCATATATAGAGAGGTAGAGGATTACAAAAAGGAGAATATGCTTAACATAATTTATGCATGCACAAAATAATGAAAAACTCAAAGATATTATGCATATTGATATCGAGATTTAATTGAAAAAGAGGCTGTGATAGTGGCTGTTAATTGTCAACTCAAGAGATTCTATAATCACCTGGAAAACAAGTCTCTGAATATGTCTATTGGGGATTACCTTGATTACGTTAACTAATAGGAAGACCCACCTTTAATTGTAGGTGAGAACATTCACTGGACAAAGAATTCTGGACCATATAAAATGGAAAAAGCAAGCGGAACTAGCAAGCACTCTTTGCTCTCTTCTTCATTACTGTGAATACAATGTGACCAGCTGCTTTCAAGCTGTTGCTGCCTTGACTTCCCCACATGATGGACTGTACCTTGAACTGTGAGCTAAAATAAACCCTTCCTTAAGTTGCTTATGTCAGGTTATTTATCAAAGCAACAGAAAAAGTAGCTAAGACATAGCTTATATAATCTGTTAGAAAACTGGGTCAGAAGCTACAATCCTTATAACATTTCTTCAAAACTTTCCTAAAAACTTATATAACCAGCACATATCAATAATCACATTTGTTAAATTACATACATTTAACAGATGTGCATTTAAATTTAAATTATGATTTCATCTATTACTAATGCTCTTGTGTTTCAAAAGCATTTAAATATATTTTGGAGATAAGGTTTAATCATTTAAAATAATTTGTTTCAATAGTAAAGGGTAACTGCAAACAGAAATTATAAATTGAAAAAAACAATATAGAAGGAATTTTGAAATTGATACTAATAAAAAGTAGTCTTCTAATACAACATATTAAATATAAGAATGCAGATATATTATTATAAAGTGTTTCTTATTAACAATGTTTATAGATAAATGCAAATGAGTCACAGACCCTTATTCTCTGCATTTGTATTTGGCCATGTTTATGTTTACCCAGTCCTTGAAAGTAAAACCTTATCTCTAAGGACTTCAGACATAAGACTCTGAGCAATGGAGGTGGAACTGACCTGGAAGACTCCTCTCTGAAGACTAGCTCTCATAGTAACAGAGGATATTATGTAAGTTGCCAAAGGAGAAAACGAATCAATGGTCCTACCCAGCTGTAAAACCTAAAAACCACAACAATGAGTGGCACAGAAGATTATCTCTATTAATACAGTAGTGGCACTTTTATCTTAGAAGTAATCAGTAACAATCTAACTGGAATTAAACCTGATCAATGGGAGGGAACTCATGGGTAAAAACGTAAACATAGCCAAATACACATGGATGGAGACTCGGTCAGAGATCCTAGAGAAAAACCTCTGTCAAATCTCTAGACAAACATAATTTCTTACTGTATGTTAAAATGTGTAACCTTATATTTTAGACAGGTAGACCTCTCACCACTCATCAAAGAAGCTTCTTTTTGCAACAGATGGAGACTATTACAGAGTTCTACAACTGGTCAAAATCAGAGACTAAGTGTCTGTGAGGTGCCCAGCCCTAAGTGACACATCTACAATGCAACCTCTATACTTAAGGCTCAGGGAACATAGCCAAACAGAGGACAGACAGAATAATAATGCATCTCTCCATTCTCACCAGTGAAGATTCCTCATACAACAGATGGTGATTAAAAGAAGCCACAACTGTCTAAAATGTAGAAAATAAAAGATTGAAGAGTATGTGTCCCTGAATAGGACTCCTGTGCTAAACCTCTGCCACCCAAGGCTCACAGATCATTGTGGAAGAGGGGGTGGAAAGACTGTAAGAGCCAGGGTAGTCAATGACCACAAGGACACAGTTTTCCAGGTGACTAGGAACTTGCTTCTATGAATTTACAGCAATAGTGAAAGCATGCATAAGACCCATGCAAACTCAAACAAGAAAAAAACCAGCAAAAAACTGGGGAAATGAGTAAGAAGCCCCAACCTTAGCTGAGGGACTATTGGCAACTGATCACTACTGGATGAGAGAGAGACAGTTGGTCTTCTTTAAGGGGGGAGTGACGTTAGATAGGCTGACCAAGCTCCAGTAGATAAATTCACACTGAGGAACACTTGGGAACAAAACTTGACTTGATAGGCCATAACATATATGACAGAATACATAAAATCTTGTGGGGGGCTATGAGAAATGCAGAAATGGGAGGGGGATCTAAATATGATTAAGATGTAGTGTATGAAATGTACAAAAATTCAATTAAAAATTAAAAAAAATTTGTTTATTGTTGGGGGTTGCATATGTCACAGTGCATTCCTGGAGGTCAGAGGATAACTTGTAGAAGACAGTTCTCTCCTTTCATCATATGGATTCCAAGGACTGAACTCAGATTGTCAGCTTGGCAGTAAGAACCTTTACAGGCTGATCTATCTCTCTGATTCCTATTTTAGCTTTTTAAGACAGGATTTCACTTTGTAGCCCAGGCTGATCTGGAACTCACTATGTAACCCAGGTTAGCCCCAAACTTGTAGCAATCCACTTGCTTCAGCTTCTCAAGTGCTGAGGCTACAGGTGTGAACTAATACAGCCAAGAAAATTTCAATTTTGACATTTCTGAAATTAAAACTTTTGATCCTTCATAAGCCTCTACAGATCTACTATTCTTTCAGGCATTCCCCCGGAGAAGATGTTATCCATATACTCAAATCAAAAATATTAAAGTAATTCTTAAGGTGTTCAAGAGATGGCTCAGTCATTAAGAGCACTGGCTGCTCTTGCAAGGACCTCAGTTCCATTTCCAGCACCCACATGGTGACTAACAACCATCCTTAACTCCGGTTTCAGAGGATCCAGTGCCCTTTTCTGACCTCCACAGGCATTGTACACACATGGTACACTTACATACATGCAGGCAAAACACTCATATACATATAGAAAATAAAATTTAAAAATTAAAATAAAATATTTCCAAACTTCCTGAGAGCACTTGAATCCAGCATCTGTATGGTGATGAGCTTCTTAAATTGTGCCTTGCCTATCCCCCCACCTTGGGACCATCTGAAGTCCCTCCCACTGCTGCAGGGTTAGACTCCACAGTGCTCTACCAGGGGTTCAGACAATTTCAGACTGCCTGAGAGCACCTAAGCCAGCCCCCACCTAGGAAATTTCTCAAATTGTGCTATGCCTGCTGGCTAGTAAGGGCCTAGATCTCAGAAAGAAGCCTGAGAGTATCTGATGGGTGCCTGACTTGGGTCTCTGTGGGAAGTATGAGTAGTTGGTCTACAGTCATACGGATCCATCAATATAAAATCAAAAGAGAGAACCTGAAGCCTAGACCAACCAGTTTTTCCTATCTAATAAGGAAACAATCAAGGCATATCGAGAATACAACCAAATCAGTTTTTAACTCAATGAAAGAAGACTTGAGATTAATACCAGAATAACAAACAAACAAACAAACAAACAAACAAAAACCCGCATGCTAAAAATCACAATGAAAAAATAATATGAAAAACCCAAATAATATGCCCCCACTGAACACCACCACACCTATTGAAGAGTTCTACAATCCCCTAGAAATAGCCTAGGACACAAGATTTAAAAGAACAGTCATAAACATGGTCAAAGAATCCAATGATTTTAAAGAATACACAAACAACCAAATTAAAGAATTAAAAGATAAATGTTGGACTGAATTCACAACAGATACAAATACTGAAGAAAACTCAGGCTGAATGAAATGAAGAAGAAAGTAAAACACTCAATAAGTCAAGTGGAAACAATCGGAGAATATCCCAGCAACAGAATGAATGAAATGGAAAACAGAATATCAAGACGGGACAATAAAATTGAAGAACTGGATCACTCAAGCAAAGCTTATGAAAAAAAAAAATTAAACCATGGCAATGGAATATTCAGGAAATGTGGAACAGCAGGAAATTATGAAATTTATGCATCAGGCATAGAGGAAGGAGAAGAATTTCAGGATAATGGTATTGACAAGATCAATAGATTATAGAAGAAAATTTCCCAAAATTAAGGTAAGACATGCCCATACAAATACAAGAAGTACATAGAACACCAAATAAACAGGACCAGAAAAGAAATTCCCCATGGCATATCATAGTGAAAATACCAAATGTACAGAACAAAGAAAGAATACTGAAAGCTGCAAAAGAAAAACAAACTACAAATAAAAGAAAACCTACCAGAATTACAGTTGACTTTTTAATGCAAACTAAAAGCCAGAAGAACCTGGACCAAGTATTCCTAGTATTAAATGACCATAGATGCCGACCCAGAATACTTTGCCCAACAAAAATGTCTATTACAGATAAAGGGGAAAGAAAAATCTTCCATGATATGAATAGGATGAAAGAATTCATGTCCAGAAAACTATCATTCCAGAGAACACTTGAAACAATACAAAGAGCTGAAGAAAGGAATGACTATGCTAAAGGGGCAACAGAAAGAAACTAAATGATGGCATAAATGTAGAAACACAAAGTTAGACCAAGAATGTAAACAGAAATTAAAATGATAGGAACCAATACATGTCTTTCAATAAAATCTTTAAACATCAATGGACTGAACTCCCAGTCAAAAGACACAGGCTAGTTGAATGGATCAAGAAACAAAATCCATCTTTTTGTTGTCTGCAAGAAACCCATATCACCTTCAAGGACAGACACTACCTTAAGGCAAAAGGATGGAAAAAAATATTCCAAGCAAATGGCACTAAGAAGCAAGCAGGAATTGCCATTCTAATATCTGACAAAATAGATTTCAAACCAAAACTAATCAGAAGAGATAAAAGAGGTAATTTCTTTCTTATCAAGGAACAATTAACCAAGAAGATATCACAATCATGAATATATATGCACTGAACTCTGGTTCACCTAACTACATAAAAACAATACTACTGGGCTTTAAACACAGCTTTAACCCAACTCATAGTAGTAGGGGACTTCAGTACCCCACTGTCTGCATTAGACAGGTAAACAGGATAGAGAATAGAGAGACATCTAAATTAAACAATATTATACATCAAATGGACCTAACAGACATCTACCGAATACTCCACCCAGGAACCAAAGAATATACTTTCTATTCAGCACCTCATGGAACTTTCTCCAAAACAGAACACATACTGGGACATAAAACCTCAACAAATACAAAAAATATGAAATAATTCCATGCATTCTGTCAGGCCACAATGGAATAAAGCTTAAAATCAACACAGAAGAAGCCTTAGTAACTACATGAACTCATGGAGATTAAACACACTCCTGAATGATGAATGGGTCAAAGGAGAAATTAAGAAATAACAGTATTCCTAGAATTAAATGAAAAGGACAATACAACACAACAAAACCTCTGGGACACTTTAAAAGGAGTTCTAAGAGGGAAGTTTATAGCTCTAAGGGCCTACATTAAAAAATCAGAAAGAGCACAAGTAAATTTCTTAACATACAACTCAAGGCTCTTGAAAGGCAACAACAAATGAAACCCAAACCCAGAAGACAAGAAGAAATAACAAAAATCAGGGAAGAAATTAATGAAATAGGAACAAAGAAAATAATACAAGAATCAACGAATCAAGAGCTGATTCTTTGAAAAGATAAACAAGATAGACAAACCCTTAGCCCAGTTAACTGAAAGAAAGAATGAACAACTCTAAATCAACAAAATTGGAGATGAAAAAATTCTCATCAAAATTCTTGCAAACCACATACAGACACACATAAAAAGATCATCCACCATGATCAAGTTGGCTTTATTCCAGAGATGCAGAGGTGGTTCAATATATGGAAGTCAATATATGTCATAAAGCATATAAATGAACTTGAAGCCAAAAATCATATGGTCATCTCAATAGATGACCTCAGAAAATGCCTATGATAAAATTCAACATGCATTTATGTTAAAAGTCCTAGTAAGAATTGGACTAGAGAGAACATATCTCAACATAGTTAAACCTATATATAATAAAATCACAGTCAACATCATTCTAAGCGGAGGAAAACTGGAAGCTTCCCTTAAAATCAGGAACCAGACAAGGCTGTCCACTATCTCCACTCCTTTTTAATATAGTGCTTGAAACTCTTGCTAGAGGAATAAGAAAGGAGAAGGAAATTAATGGAGTATTAATTAGAAGAGGTCAAAGTATACCTTTTTTGCAGATGATATATTATACCCAAGAGATGCCAAAAATCTCACCAGAAAACTCTTAGAAATGATTAAGACTTTCAGTAAAGTGGCAGATTGTAAAATTAATCTACAAAACCAGTATATTTTCTATTAGCAATAACAAGCAATTGTAGGAAGAGTACGTGGAAACCCTCCCATTCACAGTGGCCTCAAAAAAATCTTGGAATAAATCTGACCAAAGACATTAAAGATCTCTACAATGAAATTTGTAAATCTTTAAAGAAAGATATTGAGGAGGACACCAGAAGACAGAAAGACCTCCCATGCTCATGGATTGGAAGAATTATTATTGTGAAAATGACCCATCCTACCAAAAGCAATATATAGATTCAATACAATCCCAATCAAAATCCCCATGACATTCTTCACAGAATTAGAAAAAAAAATCCTAAAATTAATATGGAAGCACAAACGATTCCAGATAGCCAAAGCAACCCTGAGTATAAAGAGCAATGCAGGGGGGATTACGCAATTTCAGCCACCTTATATTTGACAAAGGCGCCAAGAACACTCACTAGATCCAAATGGATCAAAGACGTCAATGTGAAACCTGAAATTCTGAAATTGTTAGGAGAAAATACAGGCAATAACCTACAAGACATTGCTGTAGGAAAGGACTTTCTAAATCAAACATCAGTTGCTCAGGAATTAAGGTCAATAATCAACACATGGGACCTCATTAAACTAATAAGCTTCTGTACAGCAAAAGAAGCAAACAAGGAAGGGACGAGAAAACCCATAGAGTGGGAGAAAATATTCACCAACAACACATATGACAGAGGTTTAACATTCAGAATATATAAAGAACTCAAAAAAACAAAGAATCAAGAAAACAAGTCACCCAATTAAAAGAAGGGCTAAGGATCTGAGCAGAGACTTCTCAAAAGAAGAAATTAAAATGGCTAAGAAACATCTTTAAAGAGTATTCAACACCATTAGTAATTAGGGAAATGCAAATTAAAACTCCTTTAAGGTTTCATCTTACCCCAGTCAGACTGGCTAAGATCAAGAGAACAAATGATACCAATGCCAGAGAAGATGTAGGGAAAGGCTCATTCACTGCTGGTGGGAATATAAACTCATGTAACCCCTAAGGAAAGCAATGTGGAGAATTCTTCAAAAAACGAAAAACAAATCTACCATTTGACCTGGTTATAATACTCCTTGGCATATACCTAAAGTACTCATCCTACTGCAGAGATACTTATCCATCCATGTTTGTTGCTGCTCTTTCACAATAGCTAAGAGATAAAAGCAACCTAAATGTCCCTCAACCGACAAGTTCATAATGAAAACATGGTACATTTATACAGTAGAGTTCTACTGACTGCTAAAGAAAGACAAAATTATGACATCTGCTGGTAAATGGATGGAAGTAGAAACTGTTATGCTAAGTGAATTAATATAGAATCAGAAAAACAAATGATGTATATTCTCCCACTTGTGAATACTAGCACCAAATCTTTTTAAGTATGTATCCTGATGCAACTTCAGGAACCAGAAAAATAGAAAGGAACCAGGGAGGTAAAGAGAAAGAAAGAACCCAAGAGAAAATAGTAGGAGACAGGAGTTACTAAAGGAGAAATAGATAAAATGGGGGTATTTAAAGGACAGGGTGGAGGAAGGGTTATACAAGGAACTAAGGGGATAGACGAAAAGCAGGAGCTCAAAGAGGTGGGGCCATAGGAGACTGATATTATAAAGGGAGAAATGGGAAAATGGGGGCACCTTAATGGGAAAGGCATGCAGGGAGGGTTAGACAGGGAAAGAGAGACAGATGCGCGCAAGCGCGCGCACACACACACATACAGAGAGAGAGAGAGAGAGAGAGAGAGAGAAATAATGCCTAGCTAGTATAAAACACCAGACAGAATTATATTAGTCTAACTACTTAATGACAGTACATATCATATGACATATAATATCTCTACGTGAGTCCATGTGCATAGCTGAAGGCTACATAACAAGAAACCATGCCAGACAGGAGAAACCATGCTTTGAGTTGTTGGCCAGGGTGGTCCAAGAGACTATGAAAATTACACAGGCTATTGTCACAGCTCTTGATTGCCCCCCAGAACTTGAAGGTAAGACCCTATTGTTGAAGATAGGACATACTTCAGAGACTGGATTTGGAGCAATGGAGCTGGAAAGGACCTGGGAGCCACTACCCTGGAAGGCTACCTCTTAGCTCTGGAGAGCACTACACAAGCTGCTAAGGAAGAACATCAATTGATGGCCCAACACCAGCTTCATGACGAAATAACCATATCAATGACCGGCACACCATATGACACTGGTGCAGTAGTGGCACTTCTATCTTAGGGCCAATCAACGGCTACCTAATTGGACTTAAACCCCACTCAATGGAACAAAACTTTTGTGTGGCAATGTAATCACAGCCAAATACACATGGCTGAAGAGATCATAGATCTTAGAGAAATCCCTAAGGCTACCACATCCCTAGACTAATGTAACTTCTCACTAAGTGCAAAATATATATCCTTTTATTTACAGTCAAGTATCCCAGTCACCACTCATCAAAGAGGCTTCTTTTGTACCAGAGACTACTACAGAGTACCACAACCAGTCATACACAAACATTGTCTGTGAGTTGCCCAACCCCTATACCTAAGGCACATGTAATATAGAATAAGAGGTAAAGAGGACATTAATGAATCTCTCACTGGTCATTAATGAAGCTCCCTCATGCAACAGAGGGTCAGGAACACAAAAGGTCACAAATGGCCAAAGAGTGGAGATTAGGAGTCTGGAGAGTGTGGGTCCCTGGACAGGACTCTTATATGAAGCTTCACTTACCCAGGGTTCAGGGACTATTATGAAAGAGGGGACAGAAAGATTGTAAAAGCCAGGGAGGAAGTTCATGAGCATAGGCAAATAGTATCCGACAAGCTCCTGGGACCCTGCTCAAATGAACCTACCATAGTGGTGTCAGCATGCTCAAGACCAATGCAAACTCAAGCAGACAAAAATTCAGCACAGAACTGGGTAAATGGGCAGTAGATCCCAATTTTAGATGAAGAAACATTGGCAGCTGACTACTGTTGGGTGAGAAAGAGCTAATCTTAAAGCAAGGGTCTTTGGATAGGCTGACTAGACCTCAGTAGATGAACTTGCACTGAGAATTGTCCAGGAACACTAACTTGACACAACAGGCCTTAATACAAATGACAGAGTATATGAATTCTGGGGAGGAGGTTTGTAGTAGGGTGCCAGTGAGGAAGGTGGTGTAAAAGTGATTAAAGACTGGTTAAGACGTTCTGTATGAAATACTTAAAAATTCAGGAGAAAAATAAAATAAATTCTTGAGACCTTTTCTTCCTCATCGTTGTACTTTATGACCAAGTCAGGAACTGTTGAAATTACCTACAATTATATTTCTTTTACATTTTTATTTATTTACTTATTATTTTATTTTATTTTATGTGTATGAGTGCACTGCCAGCATGTGTGTAAGTGCACCTGTGTCATGCAAGACTCATCTGATCCCCTGGAACTGGAGTTAGCTGCCAAGTGGGTGCTGGGATTTGAACCTGGGTCTTCTGCAAGAATAGCCAGTGCTCTTGACCACTGAGCCATTTCTCCAGCCCCTATAAATATATTTCTCAAGGTGCTAAGGTACTAAACCAACATTATAATTATCTGAACAAATAAGAGCAACTCTTAAATGTAGTTTTTAAGAGTGGTCCTGAATTTGGAGGACTCTCATTCCCCTAGAAATCTCGTGGAACAGCCTGCTCCTGGAATTGTGCTGATGGAACTGCCTTTCTGGAACTTGGTCACTGGAACTGTGTCCCAAGTCCATCCCTACCCATAATTTTATTCCAAATGTGTCGCGCCCACCTCGTCCAGCAAGGAAGACGCGACCCCGGACTCTTCCAAAAGCAGTTTATTCAGGAACCTTGAACAACCTTTTGGCTTCTTAACTTTTTAAATTTTTCTTCCCTCTCCTTACTGCTTCTCCTTCTCCTTACTTCTCCTCACTACCTCTCCCGGGGAAAGCCCGCCATAGAGTTAAATTCCCTCCTGCCAGCCAACCCCAAACTACCACGTGGTGAAAGCAGATAGGCGCACACAAGCGGAAGCAGGGCCAGACCTCAGCCACAGCCAATTATGGAGCCGTTTGCTCCAGAGAGCGCCCACCTCGGGATGGTGGGGGGCGGGAGCAGGCGCCATCTTTAAGACGCAGCAATCGGCGGCTCTCTACACAAATGGTTTCTCTTGCTTCACAGTTGGCAAGGTACAAGCCTGTTTTCACCCTAATCTATATAGACCATGTGGTTTTTTCATCCTTAGTTCTACAATATCTCATTCATCCAAGGTCACATGTCCTTCCCAATCTCAACTGTGTCCAATGGAGAAGGGCAATGCCTTTCAGCCCTTTGATAATTTTCAAGCATACCGTCATTCATTCATTCATTCATTATTTTTTAGGTGGAGTACCAAATTGAGGTTACCTAGGAAATGAGATCAGGTTGCCAAAATCACAAAAACACAAGACACATGGTTTTGCTGGGGTTAATTAAAAGTCATTAGTTCAGATTGTGTCCATTTATAAAAGTCATTCCCACAATTTCTAATCCGACTATTTTGCTCCATATCTTCCCCGCTTGTCTAGGATGAACCCACACAATCTTTCCTCTGGGCTAAAGAAAGGGTCTCCTAATTTTTCCTTCCAGTTTTGTTTGCTAATCCATTCTTTATACCACAGTCATAGTGGTGTAAAATACAAATCAGATTACTACCTTCCTCTGATTGAAATACTTTTAACCTTCCATTACATGTTGCCTAGTTACCTTTCTATTGCTGTGATAAAATACTGACCAAAACCAACTTGAGGAGCAAAGGGTTTATTTTATGTTGCATTTTACAATCTATCATGAAGGGAAGTCAAAGCAGAAACTTAATATAGGAGCCTGGAGACAGGAACTGAAGCAGAGAACATGGAGGAATGCTGCTTTACTGGCTTGCTTCCACTTGGCTTATACAGTCTAGTCTCACCTGTCTAGGGATGGCACTGCCCACAGTGGGCTGGACCTACACCAATTAACAATTAAGAAAATGCCTCACAGACCTGCCACAGGCTAGTCTGATGGAGGAAATCCCTCAATTGAGGTTCCTTCTTTCCAGGTGACTATAGTTTATGTTAGGTTGACAAAAACTAACCAGCATACATGTAAAATGAAAATAAGATCTCTTAATCATCTTCCTTCCTAACTTCATTTATCTTCATTCTCCATTTCATTCACTCCTTTCCAAACACAATTGTTTTCTGACTGGTTCTCACAAATCCCTGAATTCTTCTGCTCTCAGAGCCTTTACACAAGATACCTACATGCTCTTTAACTTGCTCTTTATCTCGTATTCTGCTTACCTTCGGAACCTGGTCTCAGTATCACTTCTTCTACTATCTTATTGCTTCACCCTTGACCATCTTAAATGAACATAACCTTCATTATTTTCTCTGATAAAACCTTTTTCTCATAATATTTAATAATATATTATTTTTATCAATTCTTACTAATAATGTCAGAAACAAAAAAGAAAATAAAAAATAACATTAAAAATAGCAAGAACTTAAAACTAATTTACTGACACCTGTTCAAAGTTTCCTAAAACACAACATTTCTTCACTCATCCTCCTGTAAATAGCCCCAATCAACTCATTGGCTCACCAAAGAAAGACACAAAACAGCATTTGTATGGTAGAGTACATGTGAAATCCTAGGAAACATACCAGCCTGGATGCAGCAATCACATTATGAATACTTCGGAGCATTAGATCTTCCACCTGAATCAGCCATTTTTCGACAGCACCCCGTGCTGCAGACGTGGAAATAAGTGCAATCAGTTCCACTCGCTCGCCCTCAGAACTATACATAGCCTTAATGTCCAGATTAGGAAGGAATTCTAATTTAGCGATGCCCTCAAAGCATTTTTTTAAGTGTGGCTGAACTCGGAGTGGATCTTTGGTCTCTGACAAAATCTCTAACATTTCATCATTTGATAAGAAGAAAAAACTGGAGAAAAATGTACAAATAAAAAAGTTTTAGTAATAACACACCACACATGAAAAAAACACTTTAAATTATAGCGAAATTGATTATCCACCATACCGAGGGAAGAAAAGACGTTTCTTTTCAAGATATGCATTCAGCCCTTTCATAATTTTCTCTAAAAGCTCATTGCAATTCTGTAGTTTTTCCAATAGACCTGTTAAAGAAGTAGCAACGAGAACCTACAAGAGACAGATTCATACAAGAAACACATACTGTTATAAAACCTAAATAGTAATTGACATTCTATGCCAAAAATGTTAAAATTCAGCTGGGCATGGTGGTGCACACCTCTAGTTCCAGCACTTGGAAGCAGAGGCAGGTGAATCTCTGAGTTTGATGCCAGTCTGGGCTACATATAGTTCCAGCACAGCCAGAGCATCATAGGAAGACCTTGTCTTAAAAAAATTAGTTAAAAACTTTAAAACTGGAGGCTGTAGAGATGGCCTAGTGGTAAAGAGCACTGGTTGCTCTTGGAGAGGACCTTGGTTTGGTTCCCAGACCCCACATGGTGTCTAACTTCCTTAACTCTAGTTACAGGGGATTCAGTGCCCTCTTCTGACCTCCACAGGCAATGCATGACACAGGTACAGGCATACTCATATACACAAAAATAAAAATAACTAAAATTTTAAAAAATTTAAACTTATGAAGCAAGCAGTAGTAAAATATCTCCCCTCCCTTTTTTCGAGGCAGGTCTTATTATATAGCCAGGCTGGCCATGGACTCGCAAGCCTCTTCTTTCCCTAGGCCCCTAAGTGCTGGGACGACAGTACCACTACATCAGCTACCAGCTCTGAAATTTCTTTTACAATGTAAAAATATGAAAATTCACTAAATCATAAATATTCTAATCCAAGGACATTAGTTACAAAAGATAAGATATGATGGTCTATTTTCATTTCTCCTATATTCCTTTAAAGGTTTAATTTTTTTTGTGCGTGTGTGTGTGTGTGTATGTGTGTGTGTGTGTGCACATGATTGCTTGCAGAGGCCAGAGGCATTACATTTCCCTGGTGCTCGAGTTATAGGCAGTTGTGAGTCATTCCACAAGGAAATTGAACTTGAGTCTTCTGCAAGGGCAGTATGCCTTCTTAACCACTGAGCTATCTCCCCAGACCCTCTCCTGAATTCTTTTGAATGGTATGGTAAGAATCTTGTTAGGTTGGTGTCTGATTTAATTTTATCTTTTACAACTGTGAACTATAAACCTAATCTATAGCATACCTCAGCAAACTACATCTCACTGCAGCTACACAGCAGCTAGTTTTTGTATTACCCTCAAGCTAAGAATATTTTTATACTTTTAGAAGATTAAAAAAATTAAAGAGGGCTAGAGAAGTAGTTCAGTTGGCAGCATGCTTAGGGTTCTATGCCCAGCACTATGCATAAAGTAGGTATGCTGGCACAGAACTGAAATCCCAGCATTCCAAAAGTGGAGGGACAAGAATCAAAGTCATCCTCAGTTACATAGAGAATTTGAACCAACTTGGGCCAAGACCTGTTATCAGTGTCTTTAAGCAAAGTTTTACTATGGCAGAGACATACGCATTCATTTGCATATCATTTTGGCTGTTTTCTCACTACAGTGACAACAGAAGTAAGCAATGAAAAGCAGATTGCATGCCTCACAAAGTCTAACATGTTTGTGAACTGGTCATCTGCAAAAAGTATGCTTCCCTCTGATCTATAAAAAATCATGTACAGCAAAGCTTCTAAAGTCAATAGGTAAGATAAAAATCTTTGAAACCTGAGCTGGCGAGATGGCTCAGTGGTTAAGAGCAAAGTCTGCTCTTGCAGAGGACCTGGATTCGATTCCTAGCACCCACATGGCAGCTAACAACCATCTGTAACTTCTGTTCCAGGGAAATCCAATAACGACCTCTTCTGACCCCTGTGGGCATTGTAAGACATGGGTGCACTTCCATACAGACAGACAATTCACTTATACAAATAAAATAAAAATAATAAATATTTTTAAAGTCTTTGAAATTCATAAATTCCTATAAATATTGACTCTCAATAGGTCTAGCACTTAAATTACTCAGCATTACAAAAAATTATTTCTTAAGATGAATACAACATTTATAAAGCAGATGCATAGGTATAATTATGTCTATTACATGTATGAAAAATTCATTGTCTTTCAACATTAGAATCTTATGGGACAAAATATTCTTCCTAAGAGAGACACATAGAAATTGGGACCAATTAAAGTTGATTCTTTTTTCCCCATTACTCCTAAGCAATTATAGACTCACTTGTACTGATTACATATTCTCCTTCTTCTTCTCTGTCTTTAAGAAAAGTTATCTATTTATTTTATGAGGAAGGGAACAGTGGTTGTAAATAGTAGAAGTCATGTGAATTAAATGTACATTTGAAGCAGTTCCACTATGCATGACTGTAAGTAGGATTTTTATGAATTGAAAGACAAAATTATTTTACTATTTCTGAACTTGAATTTTTGTGGACTTTATAATTTGTACATGATGAATTTTTATTCTTTAAAATTTTTATTGTTTTTATTTTATGTGTATGAATATACTGCCTGTATATACCTGAGTTGTAGCTGTGTCGTGCAACACCCAAGAAGGTCAGAAGAGGACATCGGATCCTCTGGAAATGGAGTTACAGACAGTTATTAGCCACCATGTGGGTTCTGGGAACCAAACCTAGTCCTCTGTAAGAGCAACCAGTACTCTTAACTGCTGTGCCATTTCTCTAGCCTTGAGTAGGTTTTATTCTTACAATCAGAAAAGAGTCATATTCTTTTATACCCTAAAATAAAGAGTCACCTACTATAAGAGAGAAAGGAAATATTTTACCTTTGGGTCTTTGGCACAAAACTTCATGATATCCCTCCAGTGTCTGTCTACTGTCTGAAACTGACGTCCTTCCTCTGGCATCTGCTGCATGATATCCTCAGAACAAAAGATGGGCTCTAAGTACAGCCACTGAGCTTGCACTTTTAACCATTCATCAATAGTTTCCTGTATTCGGATCAGACGGTCCTCCCAGGCCTTAATAAAAAGCATAGTGTACTAAATTCTAGTTTTAAAAGAAAAGCTATAAATTATAATAAGAAGACTTTATTTAAAATTTTCTGTTCCTTCAATATCAATACAGAACAACTTACAACATAGAGTCACCTATGCTTATCTTGAATAGGCTTGAACAAACCCTAAGCAGTCTATATTTTTCCTATATAATTAGAACTCACATTTGGAAGTGATTGTAAAGTTACTTAAATCAATTTCTCAATCTCCAGGGGAACCACTCCAAACCATAGAAGAATGTATTCTGCTCTACACCAGTGATTATCAACTGTAGATGATTTTGTCTTCCATACCAGGTAATATTTTAGAGTGCCTGGAGATATCTCATGAGGCATATTATTTATTACAGTTAAAAGGAGGCAGGTGCTATGAATACCTATTAGATGGAGGCCAGAAATACTGCTAAATGTACAAGAGTATGAAGGATAATCCTCATAACAAAGAATTACTCAGCTCAGGGCCAGCAAGATGGCTCCGTGGGTAAAGGTACTTGCCACCAAACTGAGAGCCTGAATTTGATACCCAGAATCCGTGTGGTGGAAGGAAAGAACCAACTTCCACAAATTGTCCTCTGACTTCTACACACGTATTGTGGCACACTCATGTGCCCACACTTGCAAACAGAAACACACAATAAAACATAAGTATATCAATAAATGTTTTTAAAAAAGAATTATTCAGCCCAAAATATCACTAGTGTCAAGCTGAAGAATCCTTCTCTATGTCAACACAATCCAGAGAGACTTGAAATTACATTTAAAAAACAAAGTAAAATAAGTATCCTTACTATCACAGATCACCTAAAGTTCACAAAATATGTTAGCTGAAGATCACTCATGTAATGTCTTCCTTTGGTTCTTAAGTGTGTGCCCTAAGGTCCTAGGTATGAAGCTTAATATCTATTTTAGAAAATATTTTGTTTGTTATTTTTATTTTATGCGCATGAGTATACTGCTTGCATGTAGGTAGGTATACCTGTGTTGTGCAGTGCCCAAGGAGATCAGAAGAGGGTGTTGGATCCTTGGAACTGGAGTTACAGATGGTTGTTAGCTGCCGTGTGGGTGCTGGGAATCAAACCAGGTCCTCTGCAAGAGCAGTTCTTGCTTTCAACTGCTGAGCCATCTCTTCAGCCTCACTTAATATCTATTTTAAACTAAAAAAGAGGGGCTGGAGAGATGGCTCAATGGTTAAGAAGAAAGCTTATGATTCTTCCAGAGAACCCAAGTTAAATTTCCAGCAACCACACAACTGCCTGTAACTCTAGCTCCTGGGGGATCCAATGCCTCTGCTTTCTGTAGGCACCCGCACTCAAGAGCACATACCCACACACATAATTTAAAATAAAAATAAAACCTTTGAAAAAGAACTTCTAGGTCTGGAGAGATGGCTCAATAGTTAAGAGTACCGGTTGCTCTTGCAGAGGACCCAGGTTCAATTCCCAGCACCCAAATGGTGGCTAACAACTGCCCAACTCCAGTTCCAGGAGATCCAACCCCGTTTTCACACCTCTGTGGGCATTGCCTGACAAGGGTGCACTTACGTACATGCATACAATACACTCATACACATAAAAATTTAAAAATTGTTTTGGAAAGAGCTTCTAACTTCCTCTTATTAAGCAAGTAAGAACTTTCTACAAAATATACACTATGTTAAGAAGAAAGGTCAACTTAGCCTGATTTATGGGGCTATGTCTAACCTTACATCCTCTTTCAAGATTACAACCATTTTCTCCAAATAATGGGAGCCAAGACATTCTATAAAGCACTAATCATGCTCAAATAAAACAGTACACATTGCAAACATTTATTAAAGTATTAAAATGTAGCATATAAATATATAGTTATTGTCAACTAAAAATAAAAATTATAGCTGAGTTAAAAAGGGCCTTGGTTTGGCTCTCAACTCTGCCATTTGTTAGCTAAGTAAACTTGGGCAAATTATCTATTGTTCTTATCTATTTACAAAGATTATAACACCTACCATGGTACTCTGTTGTCGGGACTAAATCAGTTAATAAATATAAAATCCATAGACTAGTGGACCTGGCATACTTAACATCAATCAACTCTGAGCAAAATAATCCAGTTATTAATCTTGCTCCCCATTTATACAATCTTCACTTAGAATTTTGATATTATTTACTGTTAGCTATCTAATATGAACTTAAAGGTTTAAAGTACCAGTGCTTGGGTTGGGGGATAGAGCTGCTGACTGCTAACACCCCTTCAAGTTTGTTCTTTGTTTCCAGCTCCTTTCTAGGTAACATAGAATAAGCTCATTATAATATGTAGGGACATTCCTGTTTTTACCTTTGGACATGCAATGTATTTAGAAGCATGATATTTATATATTTATTTACTTATTTTCGGGGGGGCAGTGTCCTGTCATATAACTCAGGCTGGTCTCAAGCTCACTATGTAGCCGGGACTATATTAGACCATGTAACGATTCTCCTGTCTCAACTTCCTGAGTACCGAGATTACAAGTGTGGCCAACCACCATCTAAGAAGTAGTCTCTAATTGTGCATGTACAGAATGTGCCTACCTGCCGACCTCTACATTAGATGACAAGTCTTTCCAGTATGACAGTGTGTAAGTGTCATAATTCCCCACCAAATTCCCTAGCTTCCTTTGTTCGGTGTTCTGGAAGTCAGCCTCAGTGCCACTCTTACTGAACACAAGTTATAACCCTTTCTTCACTCTTTTATTTCCTGTTTGTGCTTACTAGCTTTGTATTTACTAGGGGACAAAATCATTGGGTTCAGTTGTACTATGAAGCCATTATCATAATTTACATGCTTTCTGTAGTTGCCTATATCAACTACAAAGACATAAAAATAAACTTAGTTTCAAATATCACTTGTTTTTCTCAAGTGGAGAATAATTAATTACTCTTAACTATTCTCAAGCTACCTGTTCACAAATATATAACCAAATAGTGATGTATAGAACTTAACTATAAGAATACAGATTGATATATGATCTAGGCTTTCTAAAATTAGAAATTAACTGCATTAAAAATTTCTAAGAATGAAGTTCTAAAAGTCACTTGATGGTAGAGTGAGCACTTGACATGTGTGAGGTCCTCAGTTCAACCCCTATTACAGAAAGGAAGGCAAGGAGAGAAAGAGGAAAGGAAGGACAGGGAGAAAAGCATAGAGCAAAGCATGGTGGCTTATGCCTGTGATTTCAGCATTTAGAAGTTGAAGCAGGAGAATCATCAACAGGTTGAGGCCAGCCTGGCCTATAAAGTGAGTTCAAAGATATCCTGAGTTATAGAGTAAGACCCTGTCTCAAAAAGAAGGAGAACAAGAAAGGAAAAGGAAAAGGAGATGAGAAAGAAGCTTCTCCACTGTCACTGGAGAAGGTATTTTGAAAAAGAGGGGTTTCTTCTCACAATCATTATTTTACGTGCATGAGTGTTTTGCCTGTATGTGTGTAAGTGCACTACATGGGTGTAATGCCCATGAATAGCAGAAGAGGATGTCAGATCCCCTGGTACTGGAGTTATGGACAGTTCTTAGCCTCCATGTAGGGGGCTGGGAACCAAATTCCAGGTCCTCTGGAACAGCAGCCAGTGAGTGTTCTTAACCACTAAGCCATCTCTCCAGTCATCTAAGATAGAAACTTTTATGAATGACCAGGAGCTATCAATATTTAACATACCTTGATATCATTTTCAAATGGTTTGATAAAAGGTGAGCCTCGCATTGTCTGAGTTTTTATAATTTGATCATCAAGGATTGCCTGAATTTCATCCACTGAAGAAAGAATACAGACTCCAGTATCACGATACAGACTTATATGAAAAGCAATATCGTCCCAAGTTGCTATCATTGCATGCATGGCTCTCTCTAATGAAAACTCCTGAAAGGAAGAAATCGAGAGAGAATGGGATAATGAAAAAGAATCTTATTTACTTTATTGTATTTCCCTGGGTAATTCAATAAACATTTCATGCATTATACAATCATTTCCTTGAGATGTGTCTCTGTGTGTGTGTATAAAGTCTTTTTTAAAACAATGTATATTTTCTAAGGATAATGGAAATTTTTAAAAGTACATTTGTTATAAAAACTCCTATTTTCAGTGTAAAAAATGGACAGGATTGAATAAAATACCTGTTGGATGTTCTCTGAAGTGGCTGATCTGTAGGTAGCCTATAGTCTGAGGTTTTCTGTATATTTCAAGAATCCTCTCTCTAGGCCCACACTTATTCTGTTATCACACATACACACACACACAAATTGTATGCCACACACATAACCACCCATCTCCCAGGATTCTTAATGGAATAACTATGCATCAATACTAGTGTATTATCAAACTGTATCAGAACGTGGCAGAATGAAGAAGACTTCAAAGGTGCAATTTCAAGTCCACATTTCATAGAAGCATGTACTTATGCCATAAAAGTGATCTTCTATCATTGTCTCATCCCCATCTCATCCCAACACTATCCTATAATATATACATCAAACCACAACAAAATTATGATTATTAGAGAATAAACTCATCAAGTAAAAAGTTTCAGTTCAAGTCAGGTGTGGTGGCACATAGCTTTAATTTCAGTACTTGGGAGACAGAGGCAGGCAGATCTCTGTGAGAGGGAGGCCTGCCTATTATGCATCTGAGTTCCAAGCCAACTGGGGCTACAAGGAGACCGTATTTCAAAAGACAAAAAAAGAGAGAAGAATTTCAGTTCATCTTCATGTTTACCTTGCTTGCACCTGCACTTATTACTTCAAATTGTTCTAAATATGGTGCAAGGTTCAATTTTAAAACTTTTCTCAGTGTAGTTCCAGAGTCTGGAGTCAAGTCATAGCCCACAATTTCTGACATCTGTTTCCAGTGACGAGCTCTCATTCCTGGATTACATAGAATAGAGACAGTAGGGATGTATTCCTAAGGATGGAAATATAAACAATGTTGTTTTCCATACACACGAAATCTATAAATAAACTGATAATAAGATTTTACTTCTTCAAATTATCTCATATATTTATCAAAATCTTAACTAGATTTATAGGAAGAAACAAAGGAACAAGATGATTTTTAAAGTCCAACTGCAAAAATAAGGATGTAAAAATGGCCAAGATATTATAAAATTTAAAAAGAAGAATGAGTAAGGAAAAAATTCCATGAACCATAAGACTGTAATACTGAGCAAGAGGCACAGAGGAATGCCACACAGTGATGGTTCAATCGAGAGTCTTTTATTAGTTGGTGGTCAGAGGGAAGGCTAATGCCCAAAAGAAGATTCTACCCTAAGGGGAGGCAGAGTGGGGTTTATAAAGCCTAAATTCACAATTACATCATTCCAGAGGCAAAGTCAATAACCACAGTTACATCAGATCACCATAGTTACAGCAGACCAGGGGCAGGTCAGCTAACAAAGAAGTTTTAAGTTAATAAAAAGTTTCTGCTAGGAAAAACAAATTTCTCAGAATTGCAGAAACAATGGGCTCCATGGAGACGCTGGGAGAAGATGTGCTACCTGACTATTTGTACGTTTCCCAGTATTGTAGAAACAATGTACCACATGAAATTAAGGTGCAGCCTTCCTGGGACCAGGTCTGGTTGGCTGGCTGCAGTTAGAGTAGGGGGCTGCAGCTAGGCAGAAACACAGGGGAAGGCAAAAGTCAGCTAGAATGAAATGGAATCTGCTTTGCTATGTTAATATCATGAAGAATGGAGTACTCTGAAGCGAATTTAAGAAAAGAAGTGTGGGGCTAGAGAGTTGGCTCAGTGGTTAAGAGCACTTGTTCTGCAGAGGGCTTGAATTGGGTTCCCAAAACCCAAATGGCAGCTCATAACCACCTGTTAACTCCAAATCCAGGGGATCTGAAACCCTCTTCTGCTGTACATGCAGGCAAAATCCACATAAAACAAAAATAAATAAATCTTTAAAAATACTTTTAAAAGAAATGTGAGACAAAATTATAAATATAATTTTAAAATGAATGAAGATCTAAATTATTGGAAAGGCATCCCATGCTTACATATTGGAAGAATAAATTGTGTTAAGATAACAATACTGTACAAAATGGTCTGTAGATTGAATCCCCATCCAAACCCCAATTACTTTTCTACCAGAAATTAACAAGCTGGGTGCAAAAATTTAAGAGACTCAGAAAAATCAAAACAATTTTTAAATTGTTAAATTAAAAAATAAAATAAAACATTTTTAAAATGTTTTAAAAAACAATTTTTAAAAAATAGGAGAACTCACACTTTCCAATTTCAAAATATGGCACAGAGCCACAATAACCTAGGCAGTATGTGACACTGAAAATGAAATAGAAAAAACCCAGTATCAAAATTTAAAACTATAAAACTTGTTGTTTAGAGAGGTGACACACACACACAGAGAAAGAGAAAGAGAGAGCGAGAGAGAGAGAGCAAAAGCTATGAAGGCCTTATAATTTCACCTACCCAAGAGGACCATAGCTTCAAGACTTGCATGGGCTACAGAGTAAGTTCAAGCCAGCCTGAACTTTGAGATCCTATCTCAAAATGAGTATGGTGGACATATTTTGGAGCACTTGGCAGCACTTAGGAGGTGAAGGCAAATGATAAGTGTGAGCACACTTGCAGTATAAATTTGGTACATCCCTGTTGTTACTACTGCCTTAGCAAACTGGATGTATTATTAGTTTTCATTCAATAAATGAAGACAATGACAGATAGCATGGTGATTCACACCTGTATTCTCAGAATTAGGAAGTAGAAATAGAGGGTCATGAGTTTGAGGACAGCCTAGGGATACATGATGAGCTCCAGGCCAGGATGGGATACATGATGAGGCTGATGACCTAACTTCAGTCCCCAAGACCCACATGGTGGAAGAAGACAGCCAAATCCTCTAAGTTATTCTTTGACCTCCACACATGTGCCATTGTGAGTGTCCACACGTACTGGTGGATGGAACCTAAGGGATGACATCCAAGGTTGGCCTCTGGTCTCCATACATATGTGTACCTGCATAAATACATATACACACAGGTGTATACATATGCATACATGCATATATGGTGTATTGATACATACATGCATACATGGGTGTATTAATATCCTTGCTTAGAATAGAAACTAGAAGTGAGTCAGAGATTGAGCAAAGTTAAGGCAGAAGAAATTTAAAAACCACACTGATTATGTGGGTCTCTTTATAGTTCCTTTTCTGTTTGTTTTGTTGTGTTCTGAGGCAGGATCTAAGTAGACAGCCCAGGTTGGCCTGGAACTTGCAATTTCTGCCTCAGCCTTTAGGTACAGGGATATAAGGCATGTGCTACCATGCCAAGCTCCATATTTTCTCCTGTCCTTAAATATCAATGTTTTTGTCTCAAAACAGCTATCCCAGAGCTAAAGAGAGTTCACAACTCAGATCCTTATCAGCTTGTGAGTATAGAAAAAGAAGCTCCTTTTACAGACTCAGTTCAAAATGCTGAGGAGAAATGTGACTCATCCAGTTGGGGCTACAGACTTACCCCAGGAAAGACAATTAGAATTGGCTCAACTTGTATCAGACAGTCACAGAAGACTGGTTAGAAACTGACCAAAGCCTTTTTGCATAGAGCAAGACCACTATTGTATACAAAGTACAAGATCAGAGGATAGACTTTATATAGTAAATAGCATGATGTTGAATGCCATTAAATACATTCCTACCTTAAAAACCTTTATCTGCTCCATTACGGTAGTACACATGGCAATTGTAGGGGTCTCTTTTGGTTCTTCTTCCGGTCTCTCTTCTAGCAGAGATCGTCTTCTTGCTGCCTTTCTTTTTTCTTGTAATTCTTTCTTATGCTTTGTTTGGAAAAATTTCAGTGTCTTAAAGATTTCTCGGGAAAACTCATCTACATCAGTTTCCATGCTCTCCCCATTAAGGTCTAAAAATCCTCCATCCATCCAACTGAATTAAAAGAAAAAAAACAGTACTAAATCCATAGTTTTGGATTATGCAGAGGTCTTGAGGAAGTTTTGGATAGACCCCTCATTTCTGTAAATGATAAACTGAGGGCAGGTAGGTAGAGCTGATAGAAGAGAAACAGAGTTGAGAATGATAATTTTGACTACAGTGTGTGCTAAAACTTCACCAGATGAAATAAAAGCTTGACCCCATACTTCTAATTTTTGCATACATATTAATTTCATAAAAAGTGAATTGACTCTGGAAAATCCAAGCAACACTGCAGACAATGTATTGGTAATGCTAAGTGGCATAATAGCATCATTTGAAGCTTCTTCTATATGATACATGGTTTTATGCAAATAAATGATTAAATCCTTTAACAAGAAATACCTTATACTTTACACATTCCTTTCTATATTTTAGTTGACTTACTGACTCACACAACATAAAATTGGTCCATTTAAACTATACAATTCAATGAGTTTCATATATTCATAGACTTGTTCAGTCATCACCACAGTCAATGTTTGAACATTTTCCTCTTTCTCTAGAAACACATATCCATTAGTGAATGTTCACTCTCACTTCTCCTCCTCTGCACCTTGTCAGCCTTAGACAACCAGTAATTTGCTTACTGTCTCTAAATTTGTCTGCTATAGACACTGAGCAAGTTTATCAACTTCTTTGAGTTTCATTTTTATCATCTATAAATATGGCAAATAAGAGCACCTGGAGCTTTATGCATATTTAATGATTTCATAAGGAAAGTATAAAGTGTATTCTTTTATGATTAGTTCTTTGGGTAAAGCCTAATTTTTCAACATTGGTTCCTGTTGTAGCATACATCAGTGATTCTGTTTTATGATCACATTTATTTGTCAGTTGGTGTACATTTTGTTGCTTCCATTGAAGGCTGCTATAAATAATGCTGCTATTAATATTCATGTAGAAGGTTTGCATGAATGTTGTTTTTTTACATCTCTTGGGTAATGATCTAGTAGAATAATCGTTGGGTCCACATAATAATTTCATGTTTAACAATGTGGTATACCGCTACAAAATTTCTGGAGTAGAAGTGCATTTTGTTTTCTTACTAGTTATGTATGAGGGTTGACGTTTCTCCTCATCACAGCTAGTATTTGAAATCATCGTCTTTAATAAAAGCTATCCTGATGAGAGAAAGTGACAGGCCACTGTGGTTTTGCTTTACATTTCCCTGATAGATTATGACGCTCAGCATTTGATAACATCTGCATGAGCCCTCTGAATAACTTATAGAAATATAGATCTTTTGTACTTCCCAAGATTGTATTGTCTTTTAATTGGTGACTTGTAGGAATATATTTTATGGATATAACTCGTTTATCAAATATGTGCTTTGCAAATATTTTCTCCCACTCTTGTTAGTTGTCTTTATTTATGATGGATTTGAAACACAAAATTTTTCTATTTTGATTAAATCCAGTATATTTTTTGCCTATGTTTTTTGTGTGTAATTCCCTAATTAAATGTTATGAATTCTATACCAAGGTTAGCTTCTAAGAGTTTTATAGCTTCATTCTTTCATTTAGATATATTATCTACTATTTTACACATTCTTTTACATCATTTGCATCACCAGAAATTACCGTTTTTCTGTTCGTTGCCACTTCAAAACCAAATTAAAAAACTTCTGGTAGGGCTCAATATTAACTTTCAATTTGTCTAGTTCAGGATACTTTGTCAACTCCCATTTTAAAAGTTCTTCTTCTTTATTAATAAACTGAACTGCTTCTTCAGATTCCTGAATACGTTTCTGCAGTTGTCTTACATCTGTCACATACTAAAAACAAACAGATTTCCATTTCCAGAAATATAAGTAATATTATAAAACTAAGAGTGTACAATATCACAGAAGATATGTTCTATTTATACAAGAACTTTAAACATTAGCCTCACAACATTACTATGACAATGATCAAAAGGCATAGTTATATATACTATATGAATAGAAAATTAAGTCATATATAGTACCAGGCTTAAGAATCAAGTAAACCTTTGCTTGACATAGTAGAGATATTTTAGTCTACACTTTATAAAGAATCTTCCCTGTACTAGCCTATGGTTGGTCAGAGCTATAGCCTTAAATATATATCCAACCTGTTGCATGCGCTCCAGTTCTGCAAATTCTGTAAACTCCTCCATGCGGCGTGATTCTTTTTCTATTTCCAAAATCAGCTTCTCTCTCTTGGCTATTAATTCATTTTCTTTTGAACGTTTAGCATTCTCAACGAGCTTTTTAAAACATTATTTAATGATGTTAATTGTTGTAGTGCAAAGGAAAGTGTTATCAAATAAGAATATGATTGTTTTAATGGTAATTCAGAGAAAAATAGATTAAAAAATCATTGTCTTTAATAACTGATACAAAAATCAGAGACAAATTCTCCTAGATCACCAACCCGATTTTCAAAACTCAAAATATTAATTATATACTCTAACTATTTAATAGGTTCTGGGACTATTGTCAATCAAAACAATCATTTATTGAGTGTACACATGTCATTCATAAGAACTATTAAGTGAATTATCTACTTCATGATTTTCTCTACAGAGATAAAGTAATCAAGACATAAGGAAATCAAGAAGCATTCCCACATCACAAAATATCACAGAAGACAAAAGCTAAGATTAGAATCTTGGCTTATCTTATTTTAAAAAATATTTTATTTTTATGTGTATGAATGATGTGCTGCCCACATGGAGGTAGGTTGTACCCGTGTTGTTAGATGCCCAAGGAGGTTAGAAGAGTGCATTGAATCCCCTGGAACTGGAGTTGTAGACAGTTGTACACCATCATGCGGGTGCTGGGAATAAAACCTGGGTCTTCTGCAAGAGCAGCCAGTACTCTTAACCACTGTGCCATCTCTCCAGCCCCTTGGCTTATCTTATTCAAGATAAGATATTCAAGATATTCAAGACCATACTTTTCATTATTATTCTATTTTGCTTCCCAATATGAGATAAACTGGCTTATTAATTTCTAAATTTTTTACCTACATTCAGTTTGATATAAAAGCCTAAATCTATTATCTGATTTCTATGACATTGAGCAAGTTCATCAACTTCTTTGAGTTTCATGTTTATCATCTATAAAATGGGGCAAATAGGAGCACCTGGGTCTTTATGTGTATTTAATGATTTCATAAATGGAAAGTATTTAGTTCAATGCTACCTATGTCACAAAATATCATAATAGTTTTCTTACATAATAGTTCTGATTCCTATACTTATCAAACCTTGTCAGTTAAATCCAAAAAATAAATGTAATTTTAAAATGTCAGAACACAAACTATGTACTTAAAAATGTATTTACCTCATCATTTTCATCAAAGATAGGGTTAATTTTTGAAGGCCACATGAGGACTGTTGCATTTAAATTTAAGTCTTCTTGAGGAAATAGAAAAACATCTAAAAAGTAATTCATTTGGCGTTTAGATTCCTACAAAAGAAACACTAGATTTAATACATCATATGAAAAATAGTTAATCACCTCTAATAATCTTTCCGATTTTTAATGTGACTCAAAGTAGTCACTAATATTTTATGCACTACCCAAATCACAGGGGTATTTCACTGTGGTATATTTATTTGGCTGCAGGCCACACAATTGTGCTTTAATATAAGCTTTAAAGATTTTTTTAAGTTTCAATTGGGGCTAGGGAGATGACTCAGTGGGTGACACATTTTGACAAATTTGCTGCAAAAGACCCAAGTTTCGATCCCCAGCACTATAGTTAAAGAAAAGTAGGTGTGGCAGTATGTGCCTGTGCTCACAACTTGTAAGAAATGAAGACAGGAGAATCCTAGGAATTTCCTGGCCAGCCAGTCTAACTGAATAGGTGAGATCCAGGTTCACTGAGAGAAACCTTCTCTCAATAAATAATTAAACCACATGGAGAGTGACAGAGGAAGGCACCCAACGTCAACTTCTGGCCTTGACATGTGCAGCCTAAGTACACCCATACACATATATCATACATGCCCCCACAGGAGATTATTTTTTACTTACAACTGACTTAATAGAAAGGTATTCTTGGACTTCCTTGTATATGATTTTAAAAGGTGACCAGAAACTTTTGAAACTTTTTATTTTAAAAGGTTTTAAATTCTTTTTGGATTTTTGATGATAAATATCATCTTAGTATCTTTTTTTTTTCTTTTCATTTCTAGTGGTATTATCTCTTGTGACTATTTAACATTATGGCATTAGTCTAGAAAGAACTGCAGTGTGAATGGCAAAGGATAAAACCTTTAACACAAGAGTCTCTGAGTGGAGAGGAGAAATATTTTTACCCCTATAGATTTTATTGATCCAGTGCTGTAATGCTTAAGAAAAGTCAGGGACTGGGGAGATAGCTTGGCATGTAAAGGTGCTTGCTGCCAAGCTGATAACCTAAGTTAAATCCTAGGGACCCACAAGTTGGAGGGAGAGAATGGATTCCCTGGAGTTGTGTCCGAACCTCCACACTTGTTGTGACATATGCACTCCCCACACAAACAAACAAACAAGCAAACAAACAAATACATGTTGGGCCTGGTAGAACCTCAGGATGCTCTGACAGGAGAATGTAAAATTCAAGGCATGCCTAGGCTATAGTACAAGTTCAAAGACAGCCGGTACAAATTAGCAAGGCCTTCTCTCTCTCTCTCTCTCTCTCTCTCTCTCTCTCTCTCTCTCTCTCACACACACACACACACACACACACACACACACAAAGAAGCAACATGGGGAGGAAACATAATGTAAGTGCACTTGCCTAGCATATTAGGAGGCCCTGGGTTCAATCTCCCATAAGGCAAAAGGTGGGGGGAAAAGGAATGGCTTTTTAAAATTTTTAAATTGTAGCACCATTCAAAGTCAAACACTAATTCATGAGTTTGGTTTCATACTGTATAAATGCATATATATATATATATATATATATATATATATAAATAAAATATTTAGAAACATAAGAGCCAGAGGTAGTAGAGGAATGCACAAATGCAAGGACTTTGTTGTTGGGACACTACAGGGCAGTTGCATGTATTGACCCCACAGCACTTGTGACAGCATGCACAAGAGCTATGTAAGCCCAAACCAGACAAAAATACAACATGAATGGGGGAGGTGGACAAGAAGTTCCAGCTGTAGCTAAAGATCTATTCACAATTGATAGCTGCTGGGAGGGGAAGAGTCAGTTTTCTTTATTGGTTTAGATGCCTAGTAGGCTGACCAGACTCCAAGAGATAAAACTACATTGAAGAATATTTGGGGAACACAGATTAGACTCAATAGGCCTTCAAAGAAAATAATAGAGGACATGAGGTTGGGAGGCTAGAAAAGTGGGGGTAGAGATGGGGGAGGGGGTCTGAATGTGATCAAAATACACTATGAAATTCTCAAAGAATCTGTAAGAATATTTTAAAAAATAAATAAAAATTAATCCACATAATTCATTAGATTAATAAATTGAAAGAGGAAATGCATGTAATCATCTTCAATAGGTTAAAGGAAATTAAATAGTTTAAGAAAATTCAACATCCATTCATAATTTTTTAAACCTAGTAGCATATCAACAATAGAAAGCAAGTCACTAACATGGTCAAGTACCTGTAGAAACCTACAGCATGGGTTAGAGCAATGGCATTTAAGAGCACTTGTGCAATTATGAGACTTGGAGTTCAGCTCCCAGCACCCTCCGTAACAAGCTGGGTCTCTCACATATACCTGTAACTCCAACTCTGAGGGAGGCAGAGACAAGAGGATCTCTGGGACTTTGCTTTCCAGCCTAGCTGAAAATCAAAAGAATTGGCAGAGTTATAAAAGAGGACACCTGATGCCCTTTCTGGCCTCTATGTGCCCAAGAGGGAACCAGAACACACGTTCTCAAACACTCACACATAGATACAAGATACACACACATATTCTCTCTCTCTGTCTTTTTCTCTCTCTCACACGCAGACACACATACACAGAAATAAGTACATCTTTTTAAAAGGCTACAGCAAGTGTCAACTTAAGTCATGGAAGCTTTCTTCTTTAGGCTGGGGTAAACATGAGAACGCATGTCATCATCTGCTACTGTCACTGTACTAGAGGCTCAGTCGGTTAACTGTCACAAAGAAAATAAGATAAATTTTATAAATATGTAATGTTTTATGATGACATAACACTGTCATTTTTTGTAAGTTACATGATTTATATGTAGGCATTCCAAAGTAATCTTCAGATACACTGTTAAAATTGAGAAGAAAAATTAAAAGTACATTTAAAAATTTTTAAATTTAGCTGGGTATGGTAGTACACACCCTTAATCCCAGCACTTGGGAAGTGGAGGCAGGTGGCTGTAGGCCAGCTAGGGCCACAGGAAGACCCCATCTTAAACAAAACAAAAAAAATTTTTAATTTAAAAGTAAACATTGATAATATTAAATTATTAGATAAAATTAATTTTATGTCATAGTTCAAAGTATAGAATAAATGTCCATGAATCTATATTAGTAAGTAAAATACTGGATAAATTAAGCAGAGAAAGAAAACAAAGAAATCTCAAGCATAGATTATGTAATGACTAATATTGCCAACTTGACAGGATCTAGAATCAACTAGAATAGATGTCTTCATGCACACCTGTGAGGAAAAAATGTAGGTTAGAATATTGTGGGGCTTAACTATGAAGGATTTTCTAAGTTATGTGATTAGATAGGAAGACCCAACTTAAACGTAGGTGTCACCATTCCACAGGCTTAAGTCCTGGACTGCATGAAAAGGAAGGAGAAAGCTAGCTGAACATGCACATTCATCTCCCTCTGTTTCCTGACTGGATGCAGTGTGATCGGCTTCCTTAAAGCTCCTGCCTCCATGACTTCCTTACCATGATGGACTATAACTTGGAAGAGTGAGTCAAAATCAAACCTTCTTCCTTCCCTCCCTCCTTCCCCCCCTCCTTTCCTTCCTTTCTTCCTTCATTCCGTAAGTTGTTTCTGTCAGGTATTTTGTCAGCAATGAGACAAGTAACTATTAATAAAACAGAAGAGTTGCAAATAAATCACTTATGTACTCTATCTTAAAGGAGGAAACTTACAAGCTCCCAACCATAAATTCTGGGAGACCAGATTCAACAACAGGATGCAGTGCTAATACTCCTGATATATTGAGATTATAATATATATACCTTTCACACGGTGTAATGAAAATGCATTTACCCTGTGAGCTTCCTTATAAAAATCATACTCAAGTCTAATCATGAAGAAAAATATCAACAGAGGGCTCTCCTACAAGATACATAATCAGTACTCTGCAAAATAGTAAGGGACATCAAAAACAAGGAAAACCTGAAAAACTGTTACAGCCTAGGAGATAAGAACGGAAGTCATGTGGTGCTTTGGACAAGATGGATTCTGAAACAATAAGATCTCTTGTAAAACTAAGGAAAACAGAACTTTAAAAATTATACATCAATATTGGTTTATTAATAACATGCATCATATTAATATAAAGTATTAGTAATGGGGAAACTAAGTATGGGGGACAAGAGATATATTACAACTCTGCACTGATATTAAGCAATCACTTTACTGACTGACCTATCTTTCCAGTCCCAGGACAGTAAAATTTTAAAAATAAGTTATTACATGCTGATACAGTATCAGAAATAAACTGCCATGAAAATAAACTGAAGGAACAATGACATTAGCATAAAACTGGTAATATGCAAAAGAATATAAATAGATTCCCCTTATTAAAACATCAAAATCAGATAAAAATAAACTATAAAAATGCATACTTAGTTGGTGAAACTATAAAGAAGAGTAAGGAAGTGATCACTGTCAAAGTCAGGATAGTGCTCACATTTCGAAAAAGACCAGAGGCTCTGATGGAGCCTGAGGTTCTATCACTGTCCTAGGTAGCGATCACTGGCTACTTGTTTTATAACAGTTTAAATATGTTTTATGTGATTTTCAGTGTGTTTGTCATGTTTTAGAGTTTTTAAAGGCTTTCAAACAGAATGGAAGTAAAATGTAGTTGAATTGGTATACAATTGTGCTAGAGAAAGCATAAAGCCTACTACTAGTTTAAGAACTCTAAAACAAAAAGAGTTTTAAAACTTCATATTGTTTAAGAGTATACACATGACTGGAAAAACTAAAGGAAATCAAAGCTACATAGATTTTAATGAAAATCAAGTAGAAGCCTCTAGGGAAGAAGAAAAGTGGACATGGCAAGAAAGCCATGTGCAAGGCCTCTGGGTTATCTTGTTGTTGTTTTGGGAGGTGGCAACATTGTTAACTCATTTCAAAATAGTTTGTAAGTTTTTTTTTTTTTTTTTACCTGGATCCTTTCAGCCAATTCTTTAATTCCTATAGTCCGCGATTTTTCTACGTAAGCTATCAGTTCCATCATTTCTTCTGTTGTTTCAGGAACTTTTAGTGCGTGCTCTTTAATTGCTTCGAATTCACTACAAATACTGACATAACACTCTAATTTATTATACTCAGAAGGTTTAATTTATAGCATATTTAACAAATATGTCTATGATTATTACAAAATAGGAACTCTGCTTCCTAAAGATAGCTGGTTAATTCAGTTAAGATATCATGTACTACTTAAGCTTAACCCTCCAGATGTGCTATAAATCATCAATAAAAATGCAGGCAATATTTTTATTTGAAATAATGGCATATTTAAAGTATTTTTCTAGTGATCTCTTCAAGAATGAGATAAGCAGTGTGGCTTAGATCACACCCAGACAGTCAGACAGTCCTGATCTAAATCTTCCTCAGCTGCTACTAGCTTTATGGACTTAAGGCACACTCTAAAGTTCACTTTCTGTATTTGTAAAACGGAGCTATTAACATTCCTCTTGATGCCTGTGATGATGCAATAATGGATGTGACATGTCTATCAATAGCTCATGCTCACCAACAAGTGTAATGGTCGTTACCTTAATTATTATTATTATTACCGCCTGTTAAATACGACAATCTAGCAAATAAAAAGATCAAGTTTTTATTTATATATTTTAACACAGTTATCTTAGAATTTCCTGTGTTTAGAAGTATGAACTGAGATATTCTATGCCAATTACTCAACTAAAACTACATTTTACAAACTTACTTTCTTGTGCCTTAAAATATTTGTGTAGTCATGCTATCAGGAAATAGTAGGAAAAAGTTTGGCTGGAAAGATAGATTTACATATTTTAATCTTTTTTTTTAACAAGAGTAATTTCAGAGAGATGTTTCTTTGGCTCTATTATTCTAAGTACAGTAATTAGTTTTACTTACGATTCATTTTCCTTTCTATGTTTTGAAACTATGTCATTTAATAATAAGTTTGCAAAGGCTCTTGCTTTACTTGTCAAGCCTGTCTTCAAATCTTCACAATCCAAACGCACCATAGGGTAATGAACCCACTGAGGCAGAAGCATTATTTCTGAGGCAACACTGAAAAATTTTTCTATAAACTTTAAAGAAGAGTGTTTAAAAGAAAAAAGTTAGAATTTTGTAACATTAGTTATCTTATAATACTATATTGTGGTAAAATTCTTAGTCATAATATAAATGCCTAGCACATGCTCTACCTGAGCTATTGTTTGTTCTTGGAATTTATCCATCTACTAGGAAATAGTGTGCTGTCATTTCTAGCATCAAGAGCTGGACATTTCACAAGGTTTCCTCAGTAATTTCCCTTGATAAAAGTATCCCCAGGCAGCTCATTTCTGTTCAGGAACAAACCTTTCTCATGAGACAATATACATAGGTACATATATTTGCTTTTTCCATTATTGACACCTCACTGGAGGTCCTAATTCAATATTTAGGAAATAAAGAACTTTTTGTTTAGATTCAAAGTTATCCAGAAGGAACAAAATATTCCTACCATTACTAAAGATTCAAGATATTGGAATTTATATTAATATCTTAATATTCAAATGCTGGAATAATTATAAAAATTAAATGCAATAAAGAATAAAACTTTGACAACATGTTTCATTTTACTCAAGTAAAACACACCTACAGATTTGGGACAAGTTTTGACTTAATTTCATAGCCACCTTTAATGTTTACACCCATTTTAATGGAACAGTTTTAAACATACAAAGTTGGTAAAATACACTTATTCAGGTTCAACAGTTATCAACTTATAATCATTTTTTGTCCATGCTCCTAACCAATCCTCTGTCATATTGTACTTTTACACAAATCTCAAGTATCATATTTCATTTGGGTATATGTTCATAATTTTAAACTTTCACCAAATAAACATACTAACCTAACCATAGTATATCAAATACTGATAAACCCAGAGACATGCCACTAAAGCCCAAAATAAAATTTTAAATAGTCACACAAACTATCCAGAATCCATATAAAACTTAAGAAAATGTCACAGAAAAAATATTATATTTAAGAAAGAAATCAAATAAATAGCCTAATTATGAACAAACCAAGGGACTGGGGAGATGGCTCAAATGGTAAAGTGCTTGCTGCACAAGCATGAGGACCTGGGTGTCTCCAATACCCACGTTAAAAATAGCAGAGCATGGCAGCATGCCTATAATCCCAGTTTGGGGGATGATGGAGACAAACATATCTTTGGGGGTCACTAACCAGACAGTTTAGCCAAAACAGTGGTTCCTGGTTAAGTAAGAGACCCTATCTCAAATAATAAGGTGAAGAGTGATGGCATATATTAGGAGAAAGCAACTGAGGAAGACACCTGATGTCAATCTCCAGCATCCACATGCACACATGTGCCATGCACATACAGGTACAAGTTCTGGGACTAAAGGTGCGCACCAATATACCCAGCCCAAGGAAACTTTTTAAGGTAGTAAAAATAGTATATATCTTGGCTCTGGTGATGATTATAAGGGTATGTAAATTTCTCAATACTGCAGTTAATTATACAATGAAAGTGGGTGCATTTTTGCTATATGTAAACTTACCATCAATAAAGTTGGCTCTTTCCCTTTTATTGAATTTTTGCTTCAGACAAAATATTTTGATCATATTTAGATTCCTTTCTGTAACTGTACCACCCCCTTATTAACACCTCACTGAAAGTTGACTTGTTGTTTTTTTGGTCTTTTTGAGCTCCAGATGTTCTGGAAGAAAGTTGACTTCTAAAAAGTTAATCATCCTTAAAATTAACTAAGAATAGAATAGAAGGTGACTGATGAATATAACACTACAACCTAGGTGATGTTCTTTGTAAAACTGTCTTCAATTTCATTGAACATTTAAATTTCCAAATAAGATGTTAGAAAAATTAAGTTTATGTATTGCATATTAAAAAATAAAATCTTTTTTGGGGGCATGGTGGCACATGCCTTTAATGCCAGCACTTGGGAGCCAGAAGGGGGTGGATCTCTGTGAGTTCAAGGCCAGCCTGATCCACATAGTGAGTTCCAGATCAGCTATGGCAACAGGAAGACCCTGTCTCCAAAAAGACCAAAAATAAATAAATAAAATCTAAGCTAGGCATGATGGCAATTACCCACAGTTCCAGCTATTTGGGAGGGTGAGGCTGGAGAATTGCTTGAGCCCAGAAATTCAAGATCAGTCTGAGAAACACAATATAACCTCAAACCAAAAAGCAAGCAAACAAACAAACAAACAAAAACCAGGGCTAGGGGTATGACACCTTAGTAGTATGGTACCTGCCTAGTATACACAAGGTCCTTGTTTCAATCACTAGCAATGCAAATATAATAATAATAATGCCAAAATAAAATCTAAAGAGTCAGTAAAAGGGAGATGATAAATACAAGCTGAGTTTTAACTAGACACTTTCATTTGAGGAGGTAGGACACCTCCCGACACACACTGCTGCTAGAATTATCTTCGTGCAACTCAAATGTAAGTATATTACACCATGACTAAAAACCTTCACAGAAAAGTCTAAACTTGAGCAAGATTTTCCTGAGTGGTTCTAACCTACATTCTCATCATAGTCTTAATTTGTCATGTACAGTATTCCTGTTACTTATGCTTTATCTATTTTGATTTATTTGATATTCTCTGAACACCTTAGTCTTTGTTCACTCTCTATACCCTTCTGTCTCCAAACATTTGCTTCAGATTAGAGATTAGCTGGGCATATTAGTCTGTACCTGTAATACTAGTACTTAATCATGAGTTTAAGGCCAGCCAACCTGGGCTACATATTGAGCTCCAGGTTAGCCTGATCTACAGAGTAAAACTCTATCTCAACTCACTCTCTCTTCTCTCTCTCTCTATATATCATTGCCATTTTAGAAATTATTAAATCAATGAATGAGTAAATTAATAACTAAAGTAATTATGAGGTAAGCCAATGAATTTACTAAAATGATTCTTTGAATAAGAAACTTTATATTGTTTGAAGCATTTATACCTAGGACAAAAAAATCTTAATTAAAAATTTTTTATTGCTTTATTTTTATTTTATACATATGAGTGTTTTGCCTGAATGTATATAAATGTATCCATGAAGGCAATGCCTGTGGAGGCCAGAAGAGGGCTCTGGATTCCCTGTAACTGGGTTTTGGATTATTGTTAGTCACTATGAGGGTGCTGGGACCTGAACCCAGGTTCTCGGCAAGCACAGTCAGTGCTCTTAACTGCTGAGCCATCTCTTCAGCCTCAAGATCCTAATTTTTTTAATTCAAAAAATATTGATTAAAAAACAGAATCATCACTTACTTCTGTGTATTCATCGAAAGTATGATCTTCTGCCTGGAAAGTCTCTATCATTTTCACTGCTGTCCCATCAAGGAGCCAGTTATATTTTTGAACTGAAAATTAATACTCAAATTAAAATAGGAATAACATTTTAATACAAAATGCTTTTGTATTATTCAAAGAATAGCCTACTCAAATATTAGTATTACTAGACTGTGAATATACACTGATTGATACATTTAAAAGAAGACCAAAATGACTTAATAACAATTACTTTTTATACTAACCTAAAAAAATTAGAGTCGGGCATGGTGGTACATACCTTTGATCCCAGCACTCAGGAGGCAGAGGCAGGCAGATCTTTGTGAGTTCAAGGCCAGTCTGTTTTATATAGTGCATTTCAGGCTAGCCAGGACTACTTAGCGAGAAAGACCAAAGAAAAATTAATTAAAAATTGTACAGAAAAGATTTAAAAGCAAACAAGTTAAATACAGTTAAGCCAGAAAGGCACGTTTATTTAGTATGCTGCAAAGAGAGCTTCAGGCATGGCACTAATAGAAAAAACGCCTGCCTGGACAGTTTTAAATAACAGTAGTAGAGTATCAAAGAGCAATTATTCATCCTGATATTGATATACTTGTGGAGACTAAAACCCAGGGAAATTAAGTTGAAATTTTTCAAAACTGTTCTCAGAAATTAACTTTATTTTACCTTTGATTTAGCTTGCTCCTTATTTCCAATATTTCTTCTTTTCCTCTATCCTCTGACTTTAACACTGTATTTTCATTAACATTCACCCTCAGACCAAAACTCAATATCTTGGGTTATGTCATGCATGCTTATGTTAATTTCTGGCTATTCTTGCTTTATAACAGCACCAGAAAACCAAAAATCTGACTAAATTATAGCTAAAAACAGAATGATAAAAAGATACAATAAATTTTATGTATACCATAGGTCTCATAATGTGTTTTTGCACCTTCCAAGTTACGATGTACTGCCACCTTCAACATAGTAATAGCCCACTGAATCACATGTTCAGGAAGTTCTGTGTCAAGATTTACAGGTGATGAAGTTCCTGATAGCCAAGAAGGTACTGTTTGGACATTCTAACAAGTAAAAATAAAAATGAATATAATAAGTATCTAAGTGTGCAATTGATCTACATGGAGATATGATACCATAATATTTTATTTAGATTTTTGTGAACCAAGAAAAGAGAGCAAAATGATAATTTAACAGTAAATAGTTTGTAGTCCAATATAAAATTTTAATTTGGAGCTGAGCATATTTGAATCCCACTAGTCTCTCTCTCGAGTCTGAGGTAGGAGAATATCTAGTTCCAGACCAGCCTGGGCTACATAATGATACCATACCTTAAAAAGCAAAATAAAACCACACACATACACACACACACACACATGCGTGTGCACACGCAAACACAAAACAAACCATCTTAAATCTGGTTAGTTTCTATCATTCAACAAATATTTATTAACTTTATATCAAAGTAATATCTCAAAAGTTCTAGAAAGAATGAATGTGAATTGGAGTTTTTTTTAGATATTGGGGGTTTATTTATTTAATTTTATTTCATGTATATGAGTGCTTTGCCTGCATGTATATGCCCCCGTGTTGTGCAATGCCCACAGAGACCAAAAGAGGGCATCAGATTCACTGGAACTGGAGTTATTGATGGTTGTGTCCATGGGGTGCTGGGAACCAAATCCAAGTCAACTTCAAGAGCAGGCAGTGCTTTTACCCATGAGCCATTTCTTCAGTCCTTAGATCATGTTTTTTAAGAAGCTTGCAATTTGGGTAGTGCAGAGACACACACAAAAGTATTAGTTCATAGTGATAAGAAAACATCAAAGAAGGAAAATCAGTGGATGTGTTCAAAAATAAATGATTTTATAATTTAAAATTACTTAGGAGAAAAATAAAAAGCCATAACATTACAACATTACACACACACACACACACACACACACACACACACACTACACTGAGATTCAATTCAAATGCTTAAACAAAATACTGAAATACAACAGCCTAAGGAGGCATAATGGTTGAGCATGGAGTCATACCTGCAGGGTTTCAGAGATTCGCTCTATCAAACCCACAACAGCTTCTTCTGTATCTTGAAAGGTGGGATAAAATTCTATTTTATCTTCATCAAATGTCAATTCCATCTTAAATATTGGCAGTCTTTCTTGGTGTTTTGGGTCAAAGAGCTGTACAAATCCTTCTACAGTTCTCCGTAAGAGATCCTTTAGCTACGTGATATCATAAATTACTATTTTAGAAAGTATAGATTCAACCTTTAAATAAAATGAATTACTGTGTATAACTACATCATTGTACCAACTCACTTAGTCCTGAAGTTCTCATCATTCAGTAAAATATATTCTTAATGTCTAAAAATAAATAGAATATATGCAAACCACATTTTTAATAGACTCTAAATATGATAACACAGGATTTTCCACATTCCTTAGTAAGTTTCTCCTGAGCACACAAAATATTTTAGAAGACTAAACATCATGAAAAGCCTGGGAATCAGGAGGGCCTGATACACACATGAGATGAATTGTATCAAAGTTAGCTCAACATCATTGTCACAACAGCCAATTGTTAAAAGTTTGTTAAAGTCAAAAGTCTGAGAAGTTGTAAAACCTTTAGAAACTTGAAATCCACCATGCTGGAATATTTATAGTATGGAAATCATTAAACACTAGAACTTAGAACTTCTAGCACAGTACCAGGTAAAGGTGAAGTCATGCAACTCAAAAATAGACACAATGTTTCTAAGAGTGAAAAAATGCATTCTTGAAGAGAACCAATTGGATATTAAGCCCAATTGACACACATGGATCTGAAAAATCTTGAAAATGTTCCTCACTTCTCTGCTTCTTTCTGAATCATCACAGTCCTTAAGAGAGCTAAGGTGGCAAGGAAACTATGCACACTAGTTACAGTGTTAGGTTTAGCTACTAATTATCTGGATTATCCTCTTAAAGAAGGAAGGCAAAATTCATGAACTCTTTGAAGGTCTTCACTAAAAAGAAGTGTGTTTCCTCAAATTTTCTAGAATTCTATGTCTAAAGTAGTAAAAATTTAAGGAGCCTATAAATGTAATTGTATAAGAATAATATTCCCTATCATTTAAAGACAATTAAAAACATTTTGAACTAACTTTTACTAAGAATGAAGTGAGAAGCAACCAACTTAGAATTAAATATATTTAATAAAACATATTTACTAGACTACATACTACAATAAAACTAGAGATAACTGGCCACTAGGCATGAACCAAGTAATACTCACAATACTGACACATCCTTCTACACTTTCCTCTTGCTTTATTTTTATTTCTTGTATGTATGTACTTAGTGGTTCTAGGGATGGAATCCTCATTGATAGCAGACAAATACTATCATTAATCTATATCTCCAGCTCCCTCCTCAATTTATCATTTTAAAAACTTTATTAGCTGGGCATGGTGGCATACACCTCTAATCTCAGCACTTGGGAGACAGTGACAGGCAGATCTTTGTGAGTTCAAGGTCGGCCTGGTCTACATAGCAAGTTGCAGACTCTGTCTCAAAAGGACCAAAAACACTGATCACTGCTGGGTGAGGAAGAGAAAATCCTAAAGCAAGGAACTCTGGATAGGCTGACTAGACCTAAGTGGATCAACATGCACTGAGGAATGTCTGGAGACACTAACTTGACAAAATAAGGCCTTAACACAAATGATAGTGTATGAATTCCACCGGGGGAGGAAGGATGGCCCTGTGGGAGGGTGCCAGTGAGGAAGGAGGTATAAAAGTCATTAAGATGTGTATGTGCGTGTGCCTGTGTGAGTTTATGCCTTCTTACTTTAGATTGCTTCAGAGACTATTTTTTTCTGATAAATTTATTAAATAAAATTATAAGAAAATATTTCCTGTATTTAAAAATTTTTTATGTATTGTATGTATGACATGTATATAAGTAGGTAGATGCATGCCATAATATATGTATGTGCCATGGTGCTCCTGTGGAGATCAGTAGACAGCTTTTTGGGAGTCAGTTTTTGCTTTCCACCTTGCTGAGGCCGGGTATCTCTTGTTTCTGCTACTGCACTGCCTACTATAGGATAGTTGGCCTGCAATCTTCTGGTCAATTCTTTCTCTCAATTTCTTCCTTTCATGTTCCTTTAGGAATATGGGGATTACATATATAAGTCACAGCATCTGGCTTTTTTACATGGGTTCCAGGAATCAAACAAAGATCATCAGGCTTGCAGACAGTGCTTTTGCCTACTGAGCCATCTCCCAGCTCTCTTTATTTTAAAATGCTTGTTTAGCACCGTGTTTAAATGGAATTTTTAATGTTGAATTTTAACAGTGTTATAATTTAACATATACACAAAACAAATATACCTGATTTGACATAAGTATGGAAACACAGCTATAAAATGAGTCCAACTTTTCAGGCTTAATGCCTTCTAGGGCTTCTTTCTTGGTAAAGAGATTTATAACCTTTGGATACCATGTGTTCATTATCTTTTCTTCTGCCTTTTTAGCTTGAATTGACAGATCGTTTCTCAGGGCTTCACAATCAATTGGGCCTCTAGCTCTATGAAGAAAAGAGGATGATTCAAACAAAAGATAAACTGCTCTTGACGTACAATTGTTGAAGAAAGATAACTTTTAAAACTCTAAAATCTGGGGGCTGAAGGGATGGTTCAGCGATTGAGAGCACTGGCTGCTCTTGCAGAGGACCCAGGTTTGATTCCTAATACCCACATGGCAGCTAACAACCATCGTAACTCCTGTTCCAGGGGATCCAACACTCTTTTCTGACCTCTGTGGGCATTGTACGACACGGGTATACTTATACACATTCAGGCAATACACTCATACATGTAAAATAAAAATAGTATTTTTTAAATTCTAAAATCTGGGGCTGGAGAAATTATTCAGCTGTTAAGAGCACTGGATGTTCTGAAAGAGGACCTGGGTTCAATTCTCAGTACCCACATGGTGGCTAATAATCATCCATAACTCCAGTTCCAGGGGATCCAATGCCCTCTTCTAACCTCCACAGGCATTGCATAACACAGGTGCACATACATGCAGGCAATACACTCATTCACATAAAATAAAGATAAATTATTTTAAATTATAAAATCTAAAGATATCTTTTAAAGATTTCTTAATCAGTTTAAAATAATACAAGTCAAAAATATGTCAAATACGAAGTTATTCAACTTTCATTTTAATTCATACAGAATTTACCTAATTCCTGTTAGGTCCAGCAGAATTGTATCAGCAAATGTTGTATAACCAAGTTCCAGCAATATTTTCATAGTTGGATGAACAATGTGTAAATTAGATGCTATTTGATTTCTTGCCTGCACATAGCTAGAATGCCAAGGATTGGAATAATCTAGTCCTCTAGAAAAGCAAAACATCATACCAAACATTATTAAAACAATATACCTTGTACTTTGGGAAGTTAAGTGTTAAAGTGAAAAAACTGGGGATTGAAAAAAAGGGAGTTGTGCTCATCAGTGTAAGTCTCTGAATATACATACTTAATTAAAAAATGTCAAAAGCACATTATTTTCAGAGGAGAGTGATCATTTCTGGATGAAACAGACTCTTAGGTCTAGTCTGTATGTCCTGTTAACTTCTACTATGCTCTGGCTCAGTTATCAAAAATAGAGAGATAGAAATACAGAATTAGAATTAAGGAAAAAAGATTGAAAACTTTGTCTGACATAATCAAAGTTTACTTAAGGATAAGTTAAAGTGTTTTACTTTTGTTTGTTGGTTGTTGTTGTTTTGAGGCAGGGTTTCACGTAGCTCAAGTTAACTTCAAACTCACTATGTAGCTGAGGCTGGCCTTGAACTCCTAATCCTTTTGCCTCCATCTCCTGAGTGTTGGGATTACAGAGGCAGGCCACTACACCCAGTTTAAGATGAAGTATTTGCTCTTATATGTTCTTCTAGTTATATAAGTAGAGCTAGATAATCAGTGTAGAGAAGAGAATATCTTTGAAGATATGTTCAAAATATCTTTCAGCTTCACAATTGTAGACATGAAAGCAAGATCAGTTTATTTTTAAGTTGTATCTAAAACTAAATGACATACTGTTTTCAAAATAATTTACTTACACAGGAGACTCAGGTAAAGGGCCCCCTTCATCCTCAAGCCATTTAACTTCAGGCTTCACAAGAACACTCTGTACTAAAATATACATATACATTATTAGTTCCTAAAAATTCTTGTAACACCTATTCATATCTAAGTCTCTAAGTCTCTAATTTGATTATATGATATAGTTTACCATACATTAAAATAAGTGCAAGAAAAAAATCCACTTGAAATATAATCGAGCTCTTAGCACTATTTTTGCCTTTCTTCGGGGGTAAATTCAGATATAGGAACATTCTTAATTCTTAGCTCTTTGCATCCTATCAATCCAAAGATTACTGACTGGCATGATCTTTGAACAAATAGAATTAAAATTCATCCTAAGATAACTACCAGGGGTTTGGGAGAAAGGGAGTTGGAGAACTGTTAGCGAAAGCCTAAACAATGGTTTTCCCAGACCTGTCCCTGATTGCTGCCATCTCAGCTCTGCTAGGGCCCTTGTGTGCCCCTAGATCTGTGAGCTTTTCTAGACCTGCCATGGACCATGAGAAGTCAACCCTGGAACCTCAACTCAAAAGTTGCACCTATATGTAGCTTTACTGAGGTCACCTTTTATCTCCATCTGTACTCAATATAAAGGAGCTCCAAAACTGAACACTAAGCACTACTCAGCTGGGTTATAACCTGACAAGTTGGAGAAACAGCAAACAAAGATACAAATACCACTCAACAAAGACCAGATCACCTCTCCATACCAAGAAACCAGTGACACAAGTCCAGATGCCTAGGTTTCAATGAAAAAAAAAAACAAAACACTGGCACAAATAGTCAAGATAATATGTCTACTACAGAGATTAGGATCCCCAGTATAACGTTTCCTGAGGATGGTAACCTAGAGAATGCACAAGAAAATGATTCAAAAATAGCAATTATAAACATTTTCAAGAAACTCAAAGAGGATATGAATAAAAAACTGAATGAAGACCATGAAAACACAAATAGTTGAATAAAATAAAGCAATTCAAAAATAAAATTATAATTCAAGGGCTAGAGAGATGGCTCAGCAGTTAAGAGCACTTAATGCTCTTGCAAAAAGGACCCAGATTCAAAACCAAGCACCTACATGGTGGCTAACAACCATTTGCAGCTCCAGTTCCAGAGGATTTGATGCCCTCTTCTGACCTCAATTGACATTGGACAACATAGGTGTAGTTACATACATGTAGGCAATACTTTCATACACCTAAAATAAAAATAAAATATTTTTTTAAAATTAGAATTCAATAAAGAGATAAAATCTCTGAAGAAAAGCCAAACTGCACTAAAAATCAAAATGAAAAACTCAGGAACTCAAAGGGAGAGCTTAGAGGAAAGAAGGAAAAAGGCTATGGAAGAAATGGACCAGAGAATATCTGATCTTGAAGACAAAGCTGGGGAAATGATCACTCAATCAAAGAAAATGTCAAATGTAAAATAACACAGGAATGGATCAACTCCAACACAGTGATAAGGGATGACTTCAATACCCTATTGTTACCAACAGACAGGTCAATTAGACAAAAACTAAACAGAGAAACCTTGGGTTTAAATGATACCATAAATCAAATGGACCTAATTGACATCTATCAGATATTCACACCAAAGAATACACTTTCTTCTCAGCAGCTCATGAAACTTTCTTCAAAATTGACCACATAATAAGACACAAGTCTGCACAAATCTAGGAAAATTGAAATATCATTCTGTATTCTATTTGACCAAAAAGAATAAAAGTAGATATCAGCAACAATGAAAATGGGAAAAATATAAAAACTCATGGAAGCCAAACAACACCCTACTGAATGAAAAATGGATCAAGGAGAAATCAAGAAGGAAAACTAAAAATTCCTAGAACTGAATGAAAATGAAAATATAACATACCAAAATCTATGGAACACAATGATGATAGTCCTAAGCAGAAATTTTCAGTGCCTACACCAGAAAATTACAAACATCTTGTGTTGGATAGCTTTAATGTCAGCTTGACATACTTGGGTGGAGGGAGCCTCAAACTTCCTCCTTTAGACTGGCCTGTGGCCATGTCTGTGGGGTATGGTTCCTGACCTGAGGTCCTACCTTGGACTCCCTTAGCGAACAACTATGTGACCCAGGAGATGTAACCTGAATAAACCCTTTCCTCCCCAAGTTGGTATTGGTCAGAGCATTTTGTCACAGCAATGGAGAAGCAAACCAGAATACATCTCATATTAAACTACCCATCTGAAAACCTTGGAAAACTAGAGCACACAACACCTAAAAAGAGTACATGGGAAGAGATAAATAAAACCAAGGACAAAATTAATGATCTTGAAATAAAGAAAATGTTACAAAGAATCAATGAAAGGAAGAGTTGGTTCTTTGAAAAGATTAACAAGATTGACAAACCTTATGCCAAACTAGTCAAAAGAAAAGAGAGAGAAAACCTAAATTAATAAACTCAGAGATGAAAAGGGAAACATTACAACAGACCCAGGGGGAATTTCAGAAAACCATAAGGATATATCTAAAATCTATATTCCACTAAACTAGAAAATCTAAAAGAAATGGATGAACTTCTATGTACCGCCTACCAAAAGCAAAATGAAATGAATAATTAAACAGACTCATAACAACCAATGAGACAGATACAGTAATTAAAATCTTCCAACTATAAAAAACCTGGGACCAGATAGCTATAGTGCAGAATTCTACCAAACCTTCAAAGAAAAACTAATATTCCTCAGATTATTTTGTAAAATAAAAAAGGAAGGAACAATCCCAAATTCTTTCTATGGAGTCAGTATTGCTCTAATACTTAAACCATACAAAGAGACACACAAAAAGAATATTATAGAACAATCTCTCTGATGAACACAGATGCAAAAATTAATAATAAAATACTCTCACATTGAGTGGAAGAACATATCAAAAAGATTATCTACCACAATCAAGTTGGCCTTACCCTAGAGGTACAGAGATGGTTCAACATACATAAATCAATACATGTAATCCACCACATAAACAGGGATAGAAACCACATGACCATCTCATTAGATGCAGACAAAAATTCATTCATGTTAAGAGTCATGGAGAACCTGGAGATACATATCAACATAATAAAGGAAATACACAACAAGTACACAGCCAATATCATACTTAACAGAGAAAAAGCTCAAAAGCATTTCTGTGAAAACCAAGAACCACAAGCATGTCCACTCTCTACATTCCTTTTCAATACAGTGCTTAAAGTTTTAGTTAGTGCAATAAGATAAATAAAGGAGATAGAGGGATATAGACTGGAAAGGAAGAAAAGTATTCTTATTTGCTGATGATAAAAGACATAAAAGATTCTAAATACTCTACCAGAAAACTCCTAGATCTGATAAATACGCTCAGCAAAGTAGCAGGATATAAAATTAACACCCCAAAACCAGTATTCTTCATGTGTACCAGCAACAAACATAGCAAGAAAGAAATCGGGGAAATGATCTGATTCATGATAGCTTCAAAAAACATAAAATATCTTGGAATAAATGTAACAAAGAGAGTGAAGAATTTGTATGATAAAAACCTTAAGACTTTGAAGAAAGAAACTGAAGAAGATACCAGAAGATGGAAAGACCATGCTCATGGATCAGCAGGGTTAATATGAAATGACCATCCTACCAAAAGCAACCTATAGACTCAAGGCAATACCCATTAAAGTTCTTCTCCACATAAATTTTTCACTCAGATTTTGTATGGAAACACAAAAAACTCAGGCTAGCCAAACTAATCCTGAACACCAAGAAAACTGCTGGGGCAAGGAGCTGAACAGGGAGCTCCCTGAAGATGCAACACAAATGGCTCAGAAATGTCCAACGACTGTAGTGGTTAAGGAAATGCAAATGAAAACCAATTTGAAACTGCATCTCACCCACTCAGAATGGCTAAGATGCAAACAACAAGGACAAATGCTGGAGAATATGGGCAAAGGAGAACTCTTATCCACTGTTTGTGCCAGTGCAAACTAGGCAGCCATTGTGGAAGTCAGTATGGAGATTCCTCAAAGGTAGAAACTGATTTACTGTATGATCCAGTCATACTACTTTGGGGGATATACCCAAAAAATTCTTTACCTTACCTCAGAGACTGCCGGAGCCTGCTGGCAGAAATCGAACCACACCCGAAGCGGGGAGTGAGGAAGAGAAAATGTAGAGATGAGAGAAAGAGAGAGAGAGAGAGAGAGAGAGAGAGAGAGAGAGAGAGAGAGAGAATAGGAAGACTCAGGAGGGCTGTCAGGCACACTGAAGCAGCTTGCCTTTATTAAGTCCCCCCCACCCCCCATTTATACTATGAAAAGAGCAAAACAATGGCTCTGGTGTTCAAAAACAATACTAACACAGGCAAAATAACTTAAGATGTGATTGGCTTCCTTCAAAGATCTTCAGGTGACCTCAGTCTTGGGTGTAGAATAAACTTCTCCTTAGGTGTAAATCATTTACATAATGAAAACTCCTGCTTCCAACAGCACTTCTGTGCACGAGATTGACTTCTGCCTAACCCCAAACTAGGGCATAGTTCAAGGCAGGCAAATAGTTCCCGACAAGAGATACCTATTCATCCAGATTCGTTGTTCCCTTTTCATATTAACTAAGAACTGGCAACAGTCTAGATGTCCATCAACTCATAAATGGATAATGAGTGTGTGGTACTTATACACAAAGGAATATTATTCAACTCTTTAAAAAAACAAAGTTGGACTGGAGAGATGGCTCAGCAGTTAAGAACACTTGCTGTTCTTCCAGAGGACCCAGGTTTGAATCCCAGCACCTACATGGCAGCTAACAGTTTCAGGGGATCCAACACCCTCTTCTGACCTCCAAGGGCATTGTACAACATAGGTGCACTTACATACATGCATGCAATACACTCATATACATACAATAAAAACAATAATTTTAAACCAAAATTATGAAATTCATAATTCACATATAAATGAATGGAACTGGAAACAATCATCCTGAGTGACAGCACAGACCCCAAAAGACAAACATCACATGTTCTCTCTCATAGCTTTAAAATCTTAGGTATTCTTGTTTCAATTAGAAAATCTATTGAGGTCAGGAAACTAATAACCACCATGGTGGGGAGGCTTCCTCAGAGAGGAGGTAGAATGCAGTGATATAAAAGGGGAAAGGGGAGTAATAGAGAAGTATTAAATGGGAGTGGTGAATGGGAGCACAGGGCAGAGGCGGGAGCATGGGGAGGGATAAGTAATACTAAAGACCTGTAGAAAAAGTATTACAGAAACCTGCCACTGCAAAAGCTTCTTAATATATATACATATGTATACACAAAAGAATATATAAATTATAAAAAGAGATTAAACGGGGCTGGAGAGAGGGCTCAGCAGTTAAGAGCACTGGCTGCTTTTGCAGAAGACCTGGGTTCACCGTCTTCTGACCTCTGTGACCATTGTATAACATGTGTGCACTTACATGCCAGCATGCAATACATTCATACACACATAAAATAAAAATAATTTTTAAAAGAGAGATGAAAAGAGTTACCTTATAACAGGGGGACATCGACCCTACTAGATACCATAGCTGGCAAAGGAAAAGTCCAATGCCAAGGATGGATAGGTCACAGATCATAGAGGACAGCCTAATACTATTATTCTGCTAAATTTTAGTATTCAACCAATTTCTAATGATTTATTATTATACCCATAGATTAATGCATCTCTCAACTCTCACCAGAGAAGATTCCTTATCCAGCAGATGGTGATTAACACAGAAACTCACAACTGGCCAATGTGCAGAGAACAAGAGGCTGTAGAATGCTTATCCCTGAAAAGGTCATTTATATCAAACTTCTATCTCCCAAGGCTCAGGGATCATTGTGGAAGAGGGGGCAAAAAGATTCTAAAGAGCCAGAGGTGGTTGATGACCACAAGGAAAGAGTTTTCCAGACAGCTTGGAAATTACTCATATGAACTCATAGCAATTGGGACAAAATGCATAAAGTCCCAGGAAAGCTCAGGCCAGATAAAATTCCAGCATAGACATGAGGAAGTGGGTAGGAAATCCCAACTCTATCTGAAGAACTACTGGCAACTGATAGCTGCTGGGAGGGTGAGAGTCAATCTCATTTACGGCTTAGACTCTAGGTAGGTTTACCAGGCTCTATTAGATGAACCCACACTGAATGACATGAAATTTGGGGGGCAGTAGAGGAGTAGAAAAGGGGACCATATAGGGGAGATCCAAATCTGACCGAAATACACTGTATGAAATTCACAAAAATTCATTAAAAATTTTAACAATAAAACAAGGCTAGAAAATTTCAGTTAGATAAGAGGAATAAGTTAAATAAGCATGATGAAGGTAGTGAAAAATAATTGTTCTCAAAAACTGCTGACAGTTTTAAGCATTATTTCAAGCATAATTTTAAGCATTCTCAGCAGATGCATGAAGTAACTGTTAATTGGCTCAACTTAGACATTATACAATGTGTGTGTGTGTGTGTATATATATATATATATATATTTCAAAACATGCTATGCATTATAAATATATAATTCTGTCAATTATAAAAGAAAAGTCAGAGCTTGGCATGGTGGTTCACCCTAGTACTCAAGAGACAGAGGCAAGAGGACTGCGGTGAGTTTTGAGGCCAGACTAGAATACTTAAGTGAGCTTCCAGTGCACCCTGGGTTGCAAAGTGAAACTTACTGAAGGACTTTTATAGAGTTTTTTCCAACATGGTATCATACCACTTGCTACAAAGAGCATCCATTTTGTTTTTGTTTTGAGACAGTGTCTCCCTGTAGCCCCAGCTGGCCTGAAGCTCATTGTGAAGAACAGGTTGACCTTGAGCTCACTGACATCTGGAGTGTTGGAATTAAAGGTGTATGTCACCATCCCCAGTAGCCTTGCACTCTTGGTCCTCCAACCACTACCTCCCAAGTGCTAGGATTTCTGGGATTAAAGAGCTAGCCATCTCTCCAGCCCCTCAGAAAAAGTTTTTACCTAACAGTATTTGCTACAAAGAAAGGATTTTATCTTTTTCTTTATTTTTCATGAATTCTGGCCAAATTAATATTTCGAATAGTATTTGTTTTCTTGGTGCAAAACAATGATCCTTTGTGTCTGACAATTATTCTTTCATTCAACAAGTATTCACTAATTCAACAAATATTCAACAAATATTTGGCATGTGCAAAAATGCCTGGCTTTCTTTCCTTTCACTTTTTTTTTTTTTTTTTTTGAGACAGGATCTCACTATGTAGACCAGGCTGACATGGAGCTTACAGGAATCTACCTGCCTCTGCCTCCCAAGAGCTAGGATTAAAGATTTTGTGCCATCCTGCCTAGCTTTTAAAGTTGATTTTTTTCTTCTACTTTTGATGCACTGGTGAGGCAAAAGTAAAAGAAGCTTTGTGTATTAAATGCTACTTACCCAAATATCTTTTCATGCTTTTCTCAAAGTCATCTGATACCTCATTTACGAGACTTCCAAGAAGTTCTTCTCTTTTTTTCCCTTCCTTTAAATGATCAGGTATCAGCATTAACATGTGATCCAGCCATTCCTGCTGAATAGGTACTATTGGATTACTTTCTACACACTGCTTCATGTAAATATAGTTTAGCTGGAAACATGAAAAACAAACCAAATGCTCTGAGTGTTAAAACATTTCAGTGTAACTCCTAAGTCACATCTTCTAAGACAATCTCTTTTTCAGAAAATTAAAAATATTTATATTCTTAATTTTTGTGTATGAATATGTTGCCTACAGGTATGTAAGTGCACCCATGTGGTTCAATACTCTCGGAAGACAGAAGAGGGTGTTGGATCCCCTGGAACTTGAATTACATAAGGTTGTTAGCTTCCATGTGGGTGCTGGGAACTGAACCCTGGTCCTCTGCAAGAATAGCCAGTGCTCTTAACCACTAAGCCATCTCTCCAGCCCCTCAGAAAAAATTTTTACCTAAGAGTATTCCCTACAAAGAAAGGATTTTATCTTTTTCTTTATTTTTCATGAATTCTAGTCAAATTAATGTTTAGTATAGCCTTTGTTTTCTTGGTACAAAACAATGGTCCTTTGTCTTATTCTTTCATTCAACAAGTGTTCATTAATTCAACAAATATTCAAATATTGTTCTGATTACTGAGTATATAGAATTAAATATAAGAGACAAAGCTCATATTCTCCTGGAGATTATATTCTGATAAAGAGTAGTATAATTTCAATTTTTTCTGCTAAGAATGAAGAATTGGAAAAAAAAAAGCATAAAGAAATGGAAGAAAATTTTTGATCTTGATAGCAATATTTTGACATCATGAAAATCTTAGTTTTAACTCTAAATAATACAATTCCGTTAAAAATCTTTAAATACATTTTTACAAAACTAAATAGTTGGTGCTAAAGTTCTTGCAGACAGGCTAGAGAGATGGTTCAGTGGCTAAAAGCACTGAGTGCTCTTGCAGAGTACCTGGGTTCAGTTCCCAGGACCCACATGATGATGAAAAACCATCCATAACTCCAGTTCCAGGGAATCTGAAACCCTCTTTTGACCTCCAAATATATGCCATGGTGAACATGTGTGCAGGCACTGTGTGCACACACACACACACAATATACACATATATACATAAGTAAAAATATTAAAGAAATTAAACTCAAAACCTGATTAATAAAAAGAGGTTCTTTCCTATGTTCTCAATTCACAAGGGATTATCTTCAAGCCTGTATCCTCAAAGAAACTCTTAATGGGCTTGGAAAGCTTATAGGACCATCTGAAAATATACTTCATAAATTTATATGTGATCAGGTTCAAAAACTTCATGTGTCCTTTGCTATTAAATAAAGTTGGCAAGTTATTTTTTACCAGTTACTTCTTAGAACCCATGCATCTTTAAAAGAAAAATCTCTAGCATCTAGCATGTAGCTAGCATATAATACTTTTCAATAAATATTTAAGTAAATAAACATCATTATATAGACTTCAGGATAATTGATTTTTCTCCTAATTTTACAAGAGATATATGCTCCTTTTGTTGTTGTTGTTGTTTTTGGACAGGGTCTCCTTAGTCCCAGACAATGTGGAAGTCACCATGTGCACCAGGTTGGCCTCTGCCTTCCAAGGGCTGGGATTAAAGGTATGCACCACCCACATCCGGGTTTTATGTTCCTTTTATAGCTGCAAGTTTGAATGGTTTTTCAATAGTTCAGAATGAGAACTGAAATATTTATACAGCTAATCATAAAATAATGGGTGACAAAAGATACATAGCTCTTAAAAAGCACATTTGTGTCCATGACAAGTTTGCTCCTTTGGGTAGAGTAAACAAACATCTGTTTATAAACTTTCTTTCTTTCCTAGGATGGGACTTAGAAGGTGATCTAGAAGAAGCTACTTTGTAATAATTTCTTAGAACATTTTCAAAAAGAAGACCCAACTTACTCCTTTTTTTTTAGTTTCGCTGGTCATCTGTCAAAAACAAAACAAAAGACAAATCAAGGATGAAGTTTCAAATTTTTTAACCAAATAAAACTGTAAATATATCTGGTCTTTCAAAAAATTATATATATTGATATTGATTTGAGAATTAAAATAGCATAACATAAAGTTTTAAGAAGCAAACTTACAGTTGAAGGATAATCTGGCTCTGGTGATGGAGGTATTCTTTTATTCAGTGTTTTATCTAGATTTTTTTTGGCTCCAGCAATTCTGAAATTTATGGTTAGAAAAATGTGTGACTCTTCAAGATAAAATTGTCATTAATTATTAAAACATTTTAAATTGGACATTTTTTATCATCTATATTGAAAGAAGATATTTTCAGGGACTTTTTATATGACTGAATTTTCTTTCTTTTTTTTTTTTAGGTTGGATGTTGAGAGAGGATCTCACCCAGGCTGACCTTGAACTCACTATATAGTCCAGTCTGATCTTCAACCTATGGCAATACTACTGCGTCAGCTTTCCCAAGTGTTGGGATTACAGGCTGACTCTACCTTTCACTGAACTTTCTATGAGGGACAAATCCTAATGGCCATTACCAACAAGACCTTAAAACTTAAATTATTCAAGAATACTTTAAAAAGGATGAAAGTAAAAATAACATTATTTTTTCAGTAATAATTTACTGATAACTGAAAAATTAAACCTGATACAGATAAAGTCACCTCTGCTCAAATGTCCCCATTAGAGAAGGCTTCCCTTTATCCTATATTAAGAAACACTTCTAAGCCCATAACATATGGAAATAGAGTTCTACAGGCTCCTGGGACTCTGCCCATTTGAACCAGCAATAGTGTCAACATGCACAAGACTCATGCAAACTCAACCAGACAAAAACCCAGAATAGAACTGGGGAAATGGACAGTAGACCCTAATCTTAGATAAAGAAATATTGGCAACTGATTATTGTTGGGTGAGGAAGAGTTGATCTTCCTAAGGTGAGGTACTCTAGATAGGCTGACTAGACTTCAGTCTAGTTGCAGTGAAGAACATCTGGGGACACTAACTTGACACAACAGACCTTAACACAAATGACAGAATGTATGGATTCCAGTGGCGGGTGTTATGGGAGAGTGAAGGGGGTATAAACATGATTAAGACTGACTGAGATATTCTGTATAAAATACACAAAAATTCACTAAATTTTTTTTAATGAAAAGGGAACCTCTCTAGAAGACTTCACCAAGGCTTCCCTTTCTTTCAGCTGACCTGCCATCAAGACTGAGGAGGACAAGGAAACAAACTGGAGCCACATGAGCCACAGGCAGATAGAGCAAGCACCAGAAATACCCAAGAGCCAGAGAATTTTAAGTCCAAAGTCCTTTTTTCTTTTTTTTCAAAGAAACACATGGCAATTCTAATTCCCTCTTGTTTCATCTCCTTTTACCTAGCAAGTTCTACTATTTCCCTTAGCTTTAGAAATAATCTAAACTGGATCTGATGTTCCAGGCCTGTAATCCTAGCAACTTGGGAGGCTAAAGTAGCGTGTAAGAGGATCACAAGTTCAAGGACTGCCTGCGCTACAGAGAAAACTCAAGACCAGCCTGGGCAACTTAATGAGAACTTGTCTCAAAATAAATAGTAAAAAGAAGGTTATGGAGTTTGAGAGATGGCTTAGCATTTAATAAGGAATACTGTTTTTGCAGAGGACCTGAGTTCAATTCCCAGCACGTCAAGTGACTCACAACCACCTATAATTCTATTTCTAGGAGATCTGATGCCCTTTTCTGGCCTCTGTGGATACCTGCACATGGGCATACACATACATTTTTTAAAAATCAAAAATTTAATTCTGGTGTTCCCCCAAATTTCATCTCCAGTGTGGACTTCTCTTAAGATATCTACCTTTATAATAACACATTATTATATAAGCACTCTCCAAGAGTTTCTGATTTTAGTATCTCCCCCTCTATCTTCTGAACTTTCAATTCTCTATAAATGATATTGCCAACCACATACCTATAAAAGCCAATCCAAAAACAAGTCCTAGTGACCCTCTTCCACTGTATCCAGCCTTAAGTAAACCTCTATACAGTCTCATCTACGTATGCTACAGTGATAAAATTTGATGTGTTCTTTTCCCACAACCTCAGTCCACTCTTAGTAGCCACATCTTTTAAATGTAAATTAGGTTTCCCTGAGTGTGGTAGCACACCTTTAGTCCCAGCACTCAAGAGGAAGAGGGAGACAGATCTCTGTGAGACTAGAGCCATCCTTGTCTATACAGAGTTCCAGGGCAGCTGGGGCTATAAAAAGGCCTTGTCTCAAAAAAACAAAAATTAAAACATAAAAGGTAAATCAGATTTTGTGTCATTTTCCTGTTTAGAACATTTTAGCAGACATCCACTGCATTATAAAACATTCTAAATTCTTTATCATATCCTATAGAGTCCTGCATGATTGGTTCCAATTTCCTCTCTCTTCACCTGTACCAGCCTTTCCCAGGCTTGTGATACTCTAATGGCAATGGCTGCTATCAACTGCTAAGATGCCCAGAAAGTATTCATATTTTAGGAATTTTGTGGTTGCTCTTTGCTTCCCTGGAGTGGTTTTCTCCTGTTCATTTAAGTGGCAGACTTCTTCCCATTCTTTGAATCTCTACTTGATTCATTATCTCCACAAGCTTTTTCTGTGGTGCTCCTGGAAACACCTTCCCTGTTAGTGACTACCACACTATCTTATTTCATTCATTTGTTCACACATGCATATATGAATGCATGCATGCAGGGTCTGACTATGTAGCCCAGGTTGGCCTTGGACTCACAATCCTCCTGCCTCAGCTTTTCCAGTGCTGAGATTTTAGGCATGTACCACCACTCCCAGTTTCTACTATCATATTTCTTCAAAGAAGCAGCCACCATCTACACATTAGTGTAACTCTGTTTTGTTTACTCTCAGTTTTATCTCATTGGCACACAAACTTGATGAAGACAAAGTCCTTTCCTGTTTTCTATGATCTAACAAGCACAGTGTACAACAGCATGTAATTAATAATTGCAGATACAATTATGTAAGAAAAATATATATAAAAGATTAAAGAAACATGAAAGGGATTTGAAAGCTTTCTAGATAAGGTGATCCATAAACTAAACCATAACTGCAGGGCATATTTTTAAACTGAGAAAAACATTGTATATTCACGGAACTGCAGGTAGCTCATGACAATGAAATAATGAAAAGCTTGTTAGAACAGTCTAACTCCTTGAGAACTCCCTTTCAAGTCTACTAAAACACCAAGAGAATCTTCAGAATGAAGGACTAAGAGGCTAGAGAGATGTCTCAGTAGTTAAGAGTGCCTGCTGCTCTTCCAGAGGATCAGAGATTGGTTCTCAGCACAACTGTATGTCACAACAGCTCCAGTGGAATCTGATGCCTTCTTCTGGCCTCTAAGAGCACCTGCATACATGTGCAGATATACACAGACACAAGCAAATAAAAAGAAACCCTTTTAAAAAGAGTGAAGCATATAGAAGATCTCTAATAGCACACATAAGATTAGTTAATATCTCTTACAATTTAGGTTTAAATATAAGTGATTGATGAGCTAATACAAAATATAAATCTAAGATTAACAGACTTGTTTAAGTGTAAAGAAAGTAAAATCACCAAAACTGAAATGAATATATTGACACCATGATCATCAACAATGTGACAGTAAAGTTTAAGTCAGTTGCAAAAATATTTATAAAAAATGCTGACCAAGAAGAGAAACAGAACGTAGAAAGAGAAGCAGGTATCCGCCAGACATAAATTTCCCATTTTGTTGTTCAGTGTTGGGTTGGAATTTTGAAGACAAGATCCATGTCTTTTTCTTCTTGATAAGAGTCAGGTACCTAGGAAATCCTCCATAGCTGTGGAGTTCAATGGTATTACCATTATAAAAGCCTTTGGTAGCTGGTACCCAAACAATTTAAATTTGTATTAAACATGAAGGACAGAGAAGGTTGGAATGTTTCCTTTTGTATGAAAAAACTTAATTCTTGTATTTGAAAGATGTTTTAGTTTATTAAGTATTATTTCCAAATATTTTGTGGCTCCCCAGGTACTTGGTTTTACTTTCAGAGATTAGTATAGTTATGAGAGAAACAATAACGAGGTTCCTTGAATATCAGAACCAAACCCCTGAGGTCCAAACCCCAGATGTGTAAGCTGGGATGAATTACCTCTCTGCTCCTTCAGTCTCTTATTCAAAACCTAGAGCTTAGCAATGATGTTGTGCTTACAGAACTGCTGTGAGAAGTGAAGGCAATGTGATGGGAACAATGTACGAACAAGCAAGCACTGTACAGTGCCTGCTTCCTCATGACTCTCACTAGCTTTAATTAATTTGATAATATTCCACCTGTGAATAATTTACATGCTTAAAAAATTAATCAATCTAGATCACTAATCTTTTCTCTTGAGTTCCAGGCAAGAAGTAATTGTGAACATGCTACTTACACTAACTGATTAATTTTCTTCTGTTGCTCCTTGGATCTTCTGTACTTTAACAGCTCACTTTGCTTTGGTGTGTTAACACCTATGTCTTTTGGGAGACGGACAATAGGCGGCAACTTCAAGTTCAAAGCATCCTTTTCTGCTGCAATGGCAGCTTTGTTAGGATCTGACATCTTGGTCTCCTAAAGATTAAAATATTCTATACTCTGAAGAGAAAAAGTTCATATAGCCATGATTGTAAAAGCAAGCCTCAATATATTCATAATGCATCTTATACATTAATATAAAAATGGAACACCATAGCCTTTTTAGACTTTGTTCCCAAGGAGGATAGTGGTTAAAGAATGACAGTTGAGCAAAGTGGGCAGCGATTCCAGACAGAGATCTACCAACCACTTGCTATAAAATGAAGCCAGACATTTTCCTTTTAGGGACTAAAATAAGGAACTGACTTAGGGGCTCTCTAAATTTCTCTTCAGCTCTGAAATCTTGGGTTCATTTTTCCTCTAGATGCAAATCACAACAAAATCCAGTTAAGAGAGAATGCCCCTCTCCCCAAAGCTGTTAACATCATTAATCTTTTAAAAACAATATTGTATCTTAATCTTGCTAATGTCCTACAAAGTGATGAGCCACAAAAATAATCATACTCAATGTATAACTAATGTAAAACATCATATAAATGTTCAGGAATGTTACTGTGCGATCAACTACATTTGCCCCAAATACCCACAGGATTGGGAGATTACTGCCTTGAAAGAGTTTTTGCTGGCACCCAAATCATAATGCCCTAGAGTGAAAGGAAGCGAGCTGCAGAAAACTGGTACCTATAATTGTCCTCTTGGTCACGCAGTTAAGTTTCTCCCGTGGTGAAAAGGCGGAGGGTAACGAAGGGTGAGAAACCTCCAGTACCGCACAGGCCAACAAGCAAGTGAAAGGCGGTCACCAACGGAGTAGAAACAACGTTGTTACCATGGAAACAGTCCTGTCCTAGAAGGGCTGAAGGTTGCTCGACTATAGTTGCTGAACTACGGCAGATTTAGGATTTCAGGTTACACCAATTTCTCACTCAAGCGAATGGTGGGCGAGTTGCTATTTTATTGTTTATTGCCTTACCTTGGAAAGGGTTCAGGAAATGAGGATCTTCAAATTGTGGGAAACGGCAAGCGTGGAGATTTGGATCCATTGGAAAATACATAGGTTTATACAAATACTCATTCTTAGTGGAGAAGCAAGTCTTCACTTGTCCCCATAGTGACTTCCTGTAACTATTGTAACTAAGCACCAATATGATCTATCTGGTTTCTATATTTGCTATTTGTTTATATAGCACTTTCAGGAAATCCTTACCAAAATCAAACAGGTTGAGGTGTGTAAACTTTGTGACTATGCTCAAGGAGAGAATATTGCAATTTGAAACTCCAGAGTACACTCCATCCAAGCAACACTCTATAGGATTATACGGGATGAATAAATCCTGGTGACATTACTTGGGTTTTGTTTTTAGTTAGCCTAACAAACAACAGGTTTCACTATGAGATTACCATGCATATTCCTCTTTTGGTCTTACTTCTTACTGCCCTCTCCAATCCCTCCTCCCTCTAGTTCTTTCCTGGGTCCCCCTTCTTTTTTGTCACTATGTATATATTTAAATCAACATTCTACACATGAGAAAACATGTGATATATGTCTGAATCTGGTTTAACATTATCACCTCCAGTTCTGCCCATTTCCTGCCACACTCTGTACCTTGTCTTAACCAGCTAGTTATAGGTAGATCTGGTGTGCATTCTGTGTTGGTGGTTTTCAGTGTTCAAGCTGGGCTAGGGGGTAGGGTGCTGTGCTCGGGTGCTTCCTTCCTCCAGACCCTGTCTGCATTTTCCAAAGACCTTCTATTCTTGCCTAAATATATTTTCTCCAGGAATTTGGTGTGAGGTACATATGGCTCATTTCTCCTACTCACATGGTTGTAGAGGTTCTCCCTTATTTGGTCAGTGGGAGGGGTTGGTAGTCTCCAGCATTTTGGAGATGTAATACTGTCAGTTTTCTGCTTCTTTCCCTGACTGAACAGCTTGGCAACAATCTTTCCCAGGAGCATCCTCCTTCATCCCAGCCTGGGAGGAAAGGAGGCACAGTAGTAGACTGCCAGCCTGGAACAGATCTTTCATCCTGTGTAAAGGTTGGTTTTTTTTTTTTTTTTCAGTTTCCTGGCTGAATATTGATTGATTCCAGACACATCTGAGCATCTTTCAAAATGCCAGTCACCACATAAGAACTTTTTTTTTTAATGAGGCTACTTCCTAGACTACTGTTCTACACATAGTAGGTGCCTCATATGTTCTTACAGTTGCATTGTCAATCTAGCAGTCTTGCATGGTCACCGTCTAGGAGTTGGGATAATTTTCTCAGCCAATTAAAGAATTAAAAGGCAAGAAATCTCAGACCAGCAGAGAGCAATAGGCAAACAAACTTTTATTGAAAGATGAAGATTTACATACATACATGCATTCACACATAGAGAAGCTCTCTACAAGTGGAAAGGAGACTCAGAAACCAAAAGTCAATCATCATCCATCCATCACCCCCAAACCCCCAATCCCTTATCCCCCCCCAAGACACTGTTAATCTATGTTCATGATAGATGATTTTTATCTAGATGAAATCCAGGAACCACAAATGAGAGAAAACATATACTTGTTTTTCTGAGATTGGTTTAATTCACTGATTAGCCCCAGCTCCATCCATTGTCCTGCTAATGATACTTCATTGTTCTCTCCGACTGGAAAAAATTCCATGCCATATACATACCACATTTTCTTTAGCCCTTCTTCTGTTATTGAACACCTAGGTTGGTTCCATAATTTAACTATTGTGAATAGTGATATAATTAATGAACATTGATGTGCAAGCATCTCTGTGATATACTGACTTCTGTTCTTTGGGTAAAAACCCAGGAGTGGCTCTGGGGAGATGGTGCTGAGCCCTTGCTGGGAAAGCATGAGGACCTGAGTTTGAATCCTGCATACCTGTAACCTCAGCAACAGGGTGTGAAAGTTGTGAAGACAGAACTGCTGAGGCTTGCTGCCCAACCAGACTATCCTTAAAACGTTCCAACAATCCAACGACCTCCATGCTTCATGTTTAGCTCCCCCTGAAGGGAATAAGAGCAAAGAGTAAGAGAGGAAGAGACCTCTGTACACAAGCTTATAAGCACACACTCTCACACAGTTCATGTATATGCCACATGTGCACACACAAAAGAATGGTATACATGGGTCACATAGAGTTGTTTCTAAGTTGTCTCTCCTTTTTAAAAAACTGACTTCCATGGAGGCCTCACTAATTTACATTTCCACCAGCAGTATGTAAGGGTTGCCCTTTGTTCATATTCACCAGCATTTCTTGTTTTCTTAATGACTGCCATTCTGAATGGGGTACCATATTGTTTTTGTTATTGTGACTATGTAAAACAACTCTATGTGGCCCAGGTATACCACTCTTTTGTGTGTGCACATGTGGTGTATACATGTACTGTGTGAGAGTATGCTTTAATCAGGACTTTTGGAACTATTCTTTTTGTGTGAGATTGCTTTGGCTGGGTAGATTTTTGTGCTTCATTATGAATTTTAAGACTTTTCTGTTTCTGTGAAGAACAATGTTGGAATCTGATTGGGATTGCATAGAATCTGTAGATTGCTTTCAATAGGATGGCCATTTTCACAGTATGCATTCTTCCAATCTGTATACATCAGAGGGTCTTTTCATCTTCTAGTTTTTGTCCATTTCTTTCTTCAGTATTTTAAAGTTTTCATTGTAGAGGTCTTTTACCTCTTTGGCTAGGCTTATTACCAGGTTTTTTATTTTAAAATCTCAAGTCAAGTGTGAATGGTATTGTTTCCCTGATTTCTTTCTGAGCCTGTTTCATTGGTAGATAAGAAGGCTACTGATTTTTTTTGTTACTTATTTTGCCTAAAGTGTTTGTTTTCTCTTGTTTTTGAGACAAGGCCTCATCTCATTATGTAACTCTGGCTGGCCTGGAACTCACATAGACCATCTGCCTCCGCCTCCTGAGTGATGGACCTAAAGACATGTACCACCACACTCAGCCACCTTGCCTAAAGTATTTATCAGCTACGATGGTTTTCTGGTGGTTTCTTCAGGGTCTCTTATCATCTACAAATAAGGATACTTTGACTACTTTCCTATTTGTATATCTTTTATTTGTCTTATTGCTATAGCTAAAATTTCAAGCATTATGTTGAATAAGAATAAAAACAGAGGGGTCAGAGAGATGGCTCAGTGGTTAAGTGCACTTGCTGATCTTGCAGAGGATTCAGTTTCCAGCACCGACATCAGATGGTTCACAATTGCCTGTAACTCCAGTTCCGGGGGTTCCAACATGCTCTTCTGGTCTCCATGGGCACCTGCATGCATGAGACACGGACAAGCAAGTGCACACACACATACCCATAAACAAAAAACAAAAATTTTTAAATGTAAGCTGGGTATGGTGACTTAACATCTTTAACCCTCACACTTGGGAAGGAGAAGCAGACAGATCCCTGTGAGCTCAAGGCCAGCCTGATCTACATAGAGTTCGAGGCCAGTTGGGGCTAGAGGAAGATCCTGTCTCAAAAAGAAAATTTATTTAATGTTAAAAAATGTACAGAAACTGGATATCTTTTTCTTTAGTGGAAATGCTTTGAGTTTTTCTCCATTTAGTATGTTAGCTATAAGACCGTTGTATACAGCCTTACATATTTTGAAATATGTTCCTTCTATACCTACTTTCATCATGAAATTTGTTGGCTTTTGTCAAAGGCCTTTTCTCTGTCTATTGAGATGACTAGGCTATATATGTGCATTGACCCATCCCTGAGTCTCTGGAATAAAGATATCTTGATCATGCTGAATGACATTTTGTTCTCTGATCTTTTGTCTTCTTCAATTTGGTTTGCAAGTATATTTTAAGTATTATTCTCAAGTATTATTGAGAATGTTTCCATCTATGATCGTCACGGAAATTGCCTTAAAATTTATTGTTGTGTCTTTATCTGGTTTTGTAGTCAGGGCAACACTGGCTTTGTAAAGAGTTTGGTGGCATCCCTTTCCTATTTTATGGAATTATTTGGAAAGCACTGATGTCCTTCTTTAAAGTACGGTGGAATTCAGCAGTGAATCCATCTGAGTTTAGATCTTTTTAGAAGAATGTGTGCATCCACAAACACTGGTAAAGGTCAAAGGAGGACACCAGGTGCCCTGCTCTATCAAACTCCACCTTATTTCCTTCAAATGGGGTCGCTAACTGAACCCAAAACTCACCATTTCAGCTAGGCTGGCTGGCTAGCCCCATAACCCTCCTATCTCCAACCTTCTGGTCTTTCTTAGTTGAGCAGTACCTTTTTGTTTTGTTTTGTGGCTGTTTCAATCTCACTGCTTGTTACAAATATATATATATATTTTTTTCTAGAGCTGGGGATCAAACCCAGGGACTTGCACTGACTAGGTAAGAACTCTACCAGTGAGTCAAATCCTCAACCCCTTGCAGATGTTTTTATCATCTTGGTATAATTTTGGTAAGTCATACACATTTAGAAAGTGATCCAATTCCATTAGATTTTTCAATTTAGTGAAACATATTCTTAAGGTATATCCTAATAATTTTCTGAAGACCATGGGTACTGTTGTAATGTTTCTCCTTTCATCTCTAACTTTATTAATCTGTGTCTTCTCTTGTTCTGTAAGGCTAAGAATTTGTTGCTCTTGTTTCTCTTTTCAAAGAGTAAATTCCTTGTTTCACTGATATATTGGATTTAATTTTTTTTCCATTTTACGAATTTCTTCCCTGATCTAATCCTCTCTCCATGTTCTGCTTTTGTGTTAGGCTTGTTTTTGTTTTTCCAAGACTCTAATGTATATTGCCATTTGAGATTGAATTTAAAAAAATTATGCATTTGTGTATCCATGTGTACATGTATGTGCACATGTGAAGGCCAGAGGCCAATGTGGGTGTCTTCCTCTATCACTCACCACCTGACTTTTGAGACTGTGTTCTAAGTGGATGATATGGGGAGGTTCTTTGCTAGTCTTGACTGTTTGATGTTCTAAATGCCTCATGTACCTGGTTGAGACTTTCCCTGGATTTGGACATTTTTCCACTATAACTTTATTGAAAATTAATTTTATTGATTTAGCATAAGATTCTTCTTCCATGCCCATAATTTCCAGATGATCTTTTCATAGTGTCTTATAGATCTCAAATGTTCTGTTTATATTTTACTTAGTCAATATCTGAATGTTCCAATTCCTTTGTCTTCAAGGCCTGATACTGTACCTCCCATGATCCACTCAATTGAGGAGGCTTCCTGCAGAGTTATTTGACTTACTGAATTTTTTCATTTCCAGTATTTCTTTTTATTGAATTCTATTTTCATATCCTGTACTGACTTTCTTATTTAATTAGGCTATTTGTATTCTTTGGAATTAGTTTTAGGAATTTGTATTCTTTTTGAACATACTTATAATTCTTTTGAATTTGTCTGTAATATAATCTAATTTGCTCCTACTGGAGGCCATTACTCTAAGATTAGTAATTTGTGGAGGAGTCATGTTACCTTCTTGTTCATGTTTCTTGTGTTTCTGTGGTCAGGCTTGCACATATGGGATTAAATTTTTTCTTCATTTATTGTGTGTCTGTGCACGAATGTCACCATACACAGGTGGAGGTTGGAGGACAACCTGTGGAAGCTGGTTCTTTCCTTCCATCAAATGGGCTCCAGGTCATCAGGCTTGACGGCAGGTATTTTTATCCACTGAATCACCTTGCCAGCCCCAAGGGATTTAGTTTTTAACCATCCTTAGTCTTGAACTGGAAATATCTGCAATATTTAGGAATGAATACATTGTAGTAGAGTTGAAGTGTCATTTTCCTCTGCTACACTGTTTATGACTCCAGACTTGATCACTGATATTTCCAAGAGAATGAATATTTTGCAAAGTAATCACTATCAACGAAAATACAATGACAGTCAAATAAATAAAAAAAGATCACCCCTAAATGCCAATCACTTTAAGAAGTAAAGGAGCCAAGGGAAGTGGCCAACTTCTTTAATCCCAGCATTCAGATCTCTTTAGAGGCAGGCAGACTGCTGAGTTCAAGGCTGGTCTACATAGCAGGTTCTACGCCAACCAGGGCTACACAAGGAAACGCTGTCTAAAAAGGACCACTTACAGTACCATATACACTAATATATTAGTTACTATGGATAGGAGTGGAGTGTAGAAGAGGCAGAGTAAGACTAGTAATTAGTGTTGTGTTGATAAGAGAAACAGAAGAGGAGGAAAACATAAATAGAAAAGATAAGGAGGATGAAATGAGGCAGTTTTGGCTAAAAGTGGAATAAAAAGAGAGAGGTAAAGAAACCCAGTCAAGTTACCTGAAACAGTCCCACCTCTCAGGAGGCTCACACACAAGACCCATAAAGCAGGTCAACCTATTGTCTTTGGGGAAAAGGAAAAAGAAAATGAAAAGGAGAAAAGAAGGGGATGGGAGAGGTAGGAAGAGGACAAGAACAGAGCAAGACAGAGCTGGTCTGCTTTTCTGACAACAGGTATTAAGTAAAAGAGAATTAAATGTGAAGAGGAGAGAGCTGGTTGGGGGTATGGATACTGATGCGGTCTCGCCTACTTGCTGGTTCCAGTCTGAGTCTGTGAGCATTCTATCCTTGGCTCCCAGATGCTTTTCATACTGAACTCCAGGCTGTTCCTTTTCAAGGGTCAGTCTCAAATGCTGGTCATACCTCTGGACAGTCCATCAGGGGTCTAGGTATGAATGCTGTTCTTGTGCTTTGACCATCCTTGGGAGATAAGGCTTATATATGGTACCATGTGCTGTCCTTCCCAACATCTGATGCACAGTCTACAAATATTCGGATGTCCAGGTTTCAGCAGATGATCTTATAATACTTGCTCAAAATTTCTTGAGAGTGCCATTCACAGAGGGTCTCCGCTGCCTAGTGCCCACTCAGCAGGGTTTTGGTTTTGTTTTTTTCCCCTTGAGACAGGGTCTCCCTGTAGCCCCAGCTGGCCTGGAACTTACTATGTGGTCCAGGCTGGCCTTGATCTCACAGAGATCTGCTTGCCTCTGCCTCCCAAGTGCTGGGACTGAAGGTGTGTGTCACCATGACCATCACCAGCTAAAATTTTGATAGATTTTATGCTTTTAAAGAAATTGCCTAAACTTAATTTATAGCTGATACATTTTCCTTAAAAGCTCCAGTTTATTGGAGAAGCTAATTTTGCAAAGCCTTTATTATCTGAAAAGGATTTATTTATATGACATAAAAAATGAGATTTGCAAGTTAAGCCTAGTGGCATACACACAAGAGGATTACAAGTTGGAGACCAGTCTTGACTGCCTGCCTTTTGAGTCCCTGCCTTGACTTCCCTTGATGGATTGTAAAATGTAAGATGAAATAAACTCTTTTCTCCCCATGTTGGTTTAGGTCAGTGTTTTCATCGCAGCAATAAAAAGCAAACTATGAAGCCTGATGACTTGAATTTGATCCCCAGAACCCACAAAATGTCAAAAGAGGAAACCGATTCTACAACAGAGTTGTCCTTTGACCTCCACCTGCAAGATGTGTGCAAATGCATGCATACCTTCTACACAGTTAAAAGACATTTGTCCAAGTTAAAGGCCATGAAGAATTTTTAAGCATATTTTAGTATCCTGTACTCCCACTTTAAATTATGAAATGAATGATGCAGAGTAAGCTTCATGCATCTGCACACATCTTACAATCCATCAAGAGAAGTCAAGGCAGGAACTTAAGAAGCAGGGGCTGAAATAGAGACTACAGAGGAACACTGCTTACTAGCTTGCTTCCTCCTGACTCATGCAGCTCCCTTTCTTACAAAGCCCAGAACCACCTACTCAGGGGTGGGCCCTCCTTCACCAATTAGCAATCAAGAAAATGCCCCACAGATATGCCCACAGACCAATCTGATGAAAGCAGTTCTTCAACCAAGGATCCCTTCCCAAGTGTGCAAAGTTGACAACCAAAATTAGCTACCACATGCAGCAACCAAAGACCTGGAAACTATGTCATCTCATAGTCCCCGAACTTGGATAGATTTTACACAGGCTCTTCAAATTCTCCTTCAAACTAAATTTTGATTGCGATTATATAACATTAAATAGCATATATAATGTAACTGTTAGAAATATTTTAAAAATCCAAAACCTAAAAGAGAAGTTCATATGGTTATACACATCTGTAATCCCAGCCCTCAAGAGACTGAGAAGGAGAGTTCTGAGTTCAAGGCAAGCCTGGGCTATATAGTAAAATCCAGTCTCAAAAAGAAAAAAGAAAGAAAAGGGAAGAAAACAAAATATAAAAGTTGATCCTTAAAAAGAAAGACAAATGGAAATTATTTTGAATACAAGCTAATCCCCACCTTTTTCCCAGTACTAGCAGAGTGCCTTGTGTCCATTAGGCAAGCAACTCTACTACTGAACTTCCTGTGCAACTGTGCAACTCCCTAGCCTGACTTTTGAATATGTGGGGAAATAGCCCAAAGTGGTACCACTAAATATTACTTAAACTTCTGAATGCTATCACCCGAAATTACACTGTCATTTTGATCTTAAGACAGTCATTTAGCAATCTGTATGGTTAACTGTCAATATCATTTACCACAGGGGAAGTAATCAAAAGAAATTAGTCTTCATTCATGAATATTTAGAGACCTACAGATGATTCACAGGTAGATAAAAAAAAAAGCTCTGTCAAACATAACTCTGACAAAAGTTAGTAATGTTCCTTTTGTTTTGAGATAGCACTCTACAGCTCAGGCTGCTCTGGAACACATGATTGTACTGAGTACTGGGGTTACCAGTGTGTACCCCCAGGCTGAGCTTAGTTCTGAAAGCTTCTTTTAATATTTTTCTTAAGTCTGTGTGCCTATGTGGGTACTCGTGTGGGTGGCTGCACATGAACATGTGTCCACATGCATGTGGAGGCCATATGTGAACTTTGAGTCAGTCTTTCCTCAGACACCATCCACCTCGTTTTTCAAGACAAGAGTTTCTCACTGGCCTGGAGTTTATACTTGGGAAACAATCTATCTTTCTCTGCCTTCCCACAGCTGGGATTACAAGGACCTATCACCTATCACCACACCTTGTATCTTCACCAGCGTTCAGAGGCTCACACTCGGGTCCTCATTATTTCACTGAAGACACTTTGTCAACTGTGTGTTGATCCAGCTGTATAGGCTCCTTTTGATGCTGAGGATTAAATGTAAGTCCTACACATGCTAAGCAAGTACTCCTCCATAAAGCTACACCCCCAGTCCTTAGCTCGTTTTTCTTGACATGGACAGAAAGCAAATGAATGAGATTATTCCTATTAGCCTCTCCCCTTGATATGTATCAGGGAAAGCATATTATTGGCTTACTCTATTAATGTCATTTCAATTTGATAATTTATGGGGATATAAATTAATCTCACAAAAGTATAGCTCCAGTCAGGAGTGGTAGCACACACCTTTTAATCACAGCACTCAGAAGGCAGAGGCAGGGGGAATTCTTGAGTTCCAGGCCAGTTGGGGGCTGTAGAGAGACTCTGACTCAAAAGAAAAGAAAGAAAGCTCCAAACAGCATTTATTATATATTACTTTTTTCAAGCTTGGGAATTCAAAATAAACTTTCCAAGATTTTACACCTTAAAAATACTTCTTGAAAAAAATGAATAAAAGATATAAGATCAAGTCTGGCATGGCCAAATGACTCAGGTAAAGATGCTTGCTGCCAAGGCAGACAATCTGAGTTCAATTCCCAGAACACAGTATAGAGACCCAACTTCCTCATGTTGTCCTGACCATCACATGTGTGCTGTAGCATGCACACGCATACATACACATACACACACAAACATGATAAAGAAGTAAATACAGGGCTTGCAAGATAGCTCAGTATGTAAAGGTGCCTTTCTCCATCCTTGACAAGCTGAGTTTGATTACTGAGACCCACATGATGTAAGAACTGATCCAGAAAATTGTCCTCTGACTTCTACATGGTGTTGTGACATGTGCCATCCCCTCCATACTGCCCCCCCAACATACAAAAATATGTAAAAATGTATTAAGAAATAAATGTTTTTAAAAAAAGGAAGGTCTGAGTCATGAGTATACTACATTGCTATTTGTGTAAAATGTGGAAGGTATATCTAAGAGTCACTTTTTCCACAATATATATGTTTTTTGTTTGTTATTTTTGAGACAGGGTCTCTCTGTAGGCCCAGCTGGCCTGGAATTCACTATGTAGACCAGGCTGGCCTTGATTTCACAGATAGCACTGCCTCCCGAGTGCAGGGATTGAAGGTGTGTACCACCACACCAGCAATGTGTATATTTTGTTTTTAAAAACTGGTTAAGTGTGACATTCTACGACAGATCTCAAAATCAAAAGACTCTTGGACTAAGGGATGGAAACATGGCTCAGCTGTTAAGAGCAGTGGCTGCTTTGGCAGAGGACCCAGGTTTGGAACCCAGCAACCACATACCAGTTAAAAACCGACCGTAATTCCAAGTCCAGGGGATTCGAAGCCCTCTCCTGACCTCTGTGGGCACTGCATGACACGGGTGCACTTATACTTACGCAGGCAATACACACATGTACAGGAGATAAAAATAATATATAAAATACCTTTTAAAAGATTAAGACTCTGTCACAGTATTCAATAATCTTGCCTGAAAGAAAGTCATCGATCCCACCTCCCTCTTCTTTTCTCTTCGTCCCTTTTCAGTGGTGCTGCCAGAATTTAAAATGCACTACTTGGGGTACTGGGAATGTGGCTCAGTGGTAGAGCCCTTGCTTTCTGTACTGGATGCCCTGGTTAGGAACACCACGGAAAGAAACAATGCACTACTCAGTATGTTGGAGGAATCTTTCCTATATACTACTCCCCACTCGACTTACTGTTCAGTCATTCAGGACTTCTTGGTCTATTAAAAAAACCAAGATCATTCATATTTCAAGTTTTAATTTTTTTTTTTCTATTTTTTGAGACAGGGATTCAGTTATGTAGCCCTGACTGGCTTGGAACTAGCTATGTAGACCACGCTGGACTCGAACACACCTGCCTCTCCTAAACAGGCACGTCCAGGAATAGAAATAAAATACGACTCCCAGGTAAATCTGAACTTCAGACAAATATGGGGGGCATTTAAGCACATCACGTTTTTTATTCCTTAATTCCAATTGTAACCGAGCCCTGGTGTTTTTATTTGCTAAACCTGGCAACTCCAAATAGAGGTCTGCCAGTCTTCACTAACGAACACCAACAGCCTTGGGCAACTTCAGTACCGTCAGTTTACTGTGTGCCTCTGGACGCTCCTTCAGGCTGTCACAGTTCCAAGGTTGGACCACCTATCTTAGCCGGGAGGCCTAGACCACGCAGGGCGCGAGGCTTAGGGTAGCTCGGCGCTCACTAGCTGATAAAGACCTACTGCGCGGTTCGCAAGTTCGAGGTGCAGGTGGACCGGCGGGCGGGCGGGCCTACCTTCACAAACCACACCCGGAAGAGGCCGAGCCCGTGCGCCGGCAAGCTCCAGGCGCAGTGAGAGAACGCCGGCAGAGACTGACAGGACGGCGTAGTCTTTCATCGCCCAGCCACTTCCGGTCTCGTAAGCTTTCCCTCCCGCTCTTAACCCGCACTTTCAACAAAACCACCGAGATGGGGTTCTGGAGTCTAGTATTTCCCTCCAGCACTTTCATATTCCAGTCAGTCAGTCTTCTTTTCCTCTATCCTGTGCTGAATATAAAAGTGAAGGCGCTTGATTTAGAGACAGGCATGGCTATGCAGAGAAGGAGCGGTAAACGGGCCTATCGAAAGTGCGAATCTGGAACACCGCGCGCCTCCGCCTGCTCGACCGGAAGTCTCCAGGTCTGAATGGGTCTCGGAGCCGGTGGCTGCTGTGGGTCTGTGTCGGCTTGATCCCGGGGCGACTCCTCGCCCCTGGTCTGGTCCGCCGCCAGGTTCATGTGGAGGGTCCTAGGCCGCGCCGCGCTTCGTGGGGTCCGGTCGGCGGTGGGGCGGCACAGCCAGGCCGCTCGGCCCGACGAGGCGGTGGGCGCGATGGAGCGCGCCGTGGTGCGCTGTGTGCCCTCGGAGCCCAAGCTCAGCCTGTCGTTCGCGCTGGCGGACGGCAGCCACAAGAACATGCAGCGCGACCAGAGCGAGCCGCTCGGCCGGGCCCTCAGCCGCATCGCCACCAACGCCCTCAAGGGCCACGCGAAGGCGACAGCCGCCAAGAAGAGCCGGAAGAACCGGCCGCACTCGAGCGGCGGCGCGGCGGGGCCCGGGCCTGGGCCGGAGCCGCCCGCGGCCTGCGAGCCGGTGGTGAGGCTGTACTACCGGGAGGAGGCGGTGGCGGAGGACGTGCTCAACGTGGACGCCTGGCAGGACGGTGCGGTGCTGCAGATCGGCGACGTCAAGTACAAGGTGGAGCGCAACCCACCCGCCTTCACCGAGCTGCAGTTGCCGCGCTACATCATGGCGGGCTTCCCAGTGTGCCCCAAGCTCGGCTTGGAGTTTGGGGATCCCGCCAGCTCGGTTTTCCGCTGGTACAAAGAAATCCGGCCCGGAGCCGCGGAGCCGGGGGGCAGTGGCTCCTCGTCTCCGCCGTCTTCCCGCTGGGCCGAGACCGGCGTGGACGAGCGCGTGTACACGCCGTGCAATGCCGACGTCGGGCTGCGGCTCAAGCTGCACTGCACGCCGGGCAACGGGCAGCGCTTCGGGCCGAGCCGCGAACTGGAGAGCGTGTGTCCGGTGGAGGCCGGGCCTGGCACCTGCACCTTTGACCATCGGCACCTGTACACCAAGAAGGTGACGGACGGCGCGTCCATCCGCACGGTCTCCTACAACATCCTGGCTGACACGTACGCGCAGACCGAGTTCTCGCGGACAGTCCTGTACCCGTACTGCGCGCCCTACGCCCTGGAGCTCGACTACCGCCAGAACCTGATCCAGAAGGAGCTCACGGGCTACAACGCCGACCTCATCTGCCTGCAGGAGGTCGACCGCGCTGTGTTCTCGGACAGCCTGGTCCCCGCCCTCGAGGCCTTCGGGCTGGAGGGCGTGTTCCGAATCAAGCAGCACGAAGGCCTGGCCACGTTCTACCGGAAGTCCAAGTTCAGCCTCCTTAGCCAGCATGACATTTCCTTTCAAGAAGCCCTGGAGTCCGACCCCCTGCACCAAGAACTGCTGGAGAAGCTGCGTCTGTACCCGCTAGCGCAGGAGAAGGTGCTGCAGAGGTCGTCCGTCCTTCAGGTGAAGCCGGCTTGCGCCATTTTTGCAGCCCTCATGCTGGAGGGCTGGTGGTGGTGCTTGTAAAGCCAGCAGTCTAGGTTTTATCTGAAGGGTGTGCCCGTGCCCTCTACGAAGCGGAACCGTGCATTAATTCGGCACGTATCACGGAGCACCCCTCGTGCACTGAACCCGGCCGATAGGGACATTCTTAGTGCTCACAAGCTGGGGAGCGAGACACACTAAATGCAAGAGCGGTAGGAAGAGCAGATGTTTTCTGACTACTTGGCAAGCTCTGTTTGCACACTTTTTGTTAAGAGTTACAAGTGTAAATGCCTGGTGGGTTTTAAGACGTTTCACAACTAATTGGTATTTTTTTTAAAAACCTCATTAGCTTTTTAACCCTTCATAATGATCTCTGGTCTGACTTATGGCTGTCATTCCAGTTTTATAAATGAGGAAAATGGTCAAATGTCCTGAGGTTCCTAGAAGCATAGAGCCAGGATTCTTAGCCAGGTGACTGGGTATGAACCCCTACTTAAACTTTTTCCTAGAGAACATTTTGTTTTTGTCCAAAGCTTTAAGTAATTGGTTTTGTTCCAAGTTAAATGAGCATCTCCCATTTTTCTAGCGCTGCTGTGTTCTGCAGTGGTGTCTTAGTTCATTTAATTGAATTTCTTTACCATTGTGACACTAAAGTGCCTTCCTCCAAGACACACAGCTACACATGCTACAGACTGTTGCAGTAGGTCTGCCTGACTCCAGATCCTGTGCTTACCCACTTCAAAAGTCTCCAATCTTAATGCTGTCATCAAAAATGTATTTTTTCATAGTTCTATATATTGGACTTATTAAAATATTACATTTAATGACACGCATTGAAACATACACAGCATCAGATTTAACGACTGATCTTAGTTTAGGAAGAGGATATGGAATAAACAGCTCATCATATAGTCTAGTAAGAAACTCAAGAAATTGGCACCGACTAACTATTGGCTCTTCCTGTTTTAGATTTCAGTTCTTCAGTCTACAAAGGACTCTTCTAAAAAGATATGTGTTGCTAATACCCATCTCTACTGGCACCCAAAAGGTAGGTTTTATGTACTTTTACAAGTGACTTAAGTTATTCTGCACAAATATATTTTGCTTTTTCTTGTAACAGGGTCTCTCATCAACTGACCTGCAACCTGCTGTGTAGGCCAGGCTGGCCTCCAAGAGAGATCCACCTGTCTGCCACCTTTCTGAGATGGAGAGAACTTACCTAAGTTGTCCTCAGATTTCCACATTCACCCAGACAAGACAGACTACACTATCTTGAATGTCACCAGGGCACTATAGTTTGTAAGGCTTTTAAAAAAAAAAAAAACGAAAAACTTTACTCACATAATTACTTTTTTTTTTTGTAGGTGGATACATTCGCCTTATTCAAATGGCAGTAGCCTTGGTTCACATTAGGCATGTCTCATGTGATCTGTATCCTGGTATACCAGTTATATTTTGTGGGGACTTTAACAGTACACCATCAACGGGAATGTATCATTTTGTCATCAATGGCAGCATCCCAGAGGACCATGAAGACTGGGCTTCCAATGGGGAAGAGGAAAGATGCAGCATGTCTCTCACACATTTTTTCAAATTGAAAAGTGCTTGTGGTGAACCTGCTTACACAAATTATGTTGGTGGCTTTCATGGATGTCTAGATTACATTTTCATTGACTCAAATGCTTTAGAGGTTGAACAGGTGATTCCATTACCTAGTCATGAAGAAGTTACCACCCACCAGGCATTACCTAGTGTTTCTCATCCTTCTGATCACATAGCACTTGTATGTGATTTAAAATGGAAATAGGTTTCGCTTAATGGATTGAAGTCTGGAAAGGAAGCTAGTTTTCAGAAAATTTAATGTGAATCAAAACATATATAGCCTTGAAAAAGGAAATCTAGACACGAGGGTAAAGTTTTATGGTCATTCCCTACTAGTTCTGTTCCAGATGGCTTTGTTACAAAACTAATTCATGTTTGCATCATATCATTTCTTTTTCCTTTTTTAAAAATTTCCTACACTTGAAGGAAAACAAATATATTTATGACTACCAAGAAGAAAATTGGATAAGTGGTTTTTTTAAAAGCTGTTAAGAATTTTTTAAGTGCCATTTGAATAATCTCATGATTTTTCATTCATAACACATTTCACATTGAATTATGTTCATATAATTGGGAGAATACAGGTTAAAGGTTGGAGACTTCAGTCCTGACACATGGAATACATCAGAATCTACCACTACCTCAATTTGGTTAGAATTTATAATTCTGAAGCTTTAACAAAACATAAAGATACAACATCACCAACTGTTATTGCTTCTCCATGTTTCAGTTAGCAAAGCCTTTTGATTCTATATTTTTAGCATTTTATTTTGTAATGTATAAATGATAATGCAGATGCACAGATCTGTATTCTCGTCTGTACTTGCTCATTTTAATGATAGGTGCATACAGTATTCAAGAGTGGCAACATAACCTGATTCCCTTGTCCTAAATCACTCTTGCTCATGAAAAAGTATTTGTAAACAGGATACTTAACCATATATAAAAGAAAACAGCACAATTATTGAATGAGAAATTACTGATAGGAGCTTCAAACTGTGGATTAACCTGACCACTGAACATTTCTATGCTAGAAGTGTTTCTGAAATTGTCAGTTTTTATAAACAGGAAGTAGGAGCTGAGTATGATGCTTTATGCCTGTAATCCTAGCCCTCAGGAGACTGAGGCAGGACTAATAGAAAACTAAGGCCAGCCTGGGCTACATAAAAAAGAAAGGGATAGTGGGCACTTATCCCTACCTGAAATAACTTATATAGTCTTATGCATTATAGTTTGAGTTGCAGAACAGGTCCACAGAGTTTATATAGTGTAAAAGAAAATTCAAATACCAAGCCAAACTTTCTAAAATTAGAAGTTACAAGTTGTATTGCTTAGCGTTAGTCTAGAGGGATAACTAGGGCATACTAACTCAATTTGTTACCACACCTTATTTGGTATGTGTGCTAGCTGTTGCTTCTGATGTTCAGGATAACTGTAGTGAATATCTCATATTCCTGCAATTTATAGGTAGTGAAAGCCTCTCACCTTATGAAGAGGTCTTGACTTTTCCAGTCATGAACACCTTTGTTTCAAACCCAATACCATGAGAACTTTTCTGATAATGTGGTGGTTTTCTAGTCTTATAATGTAGTCCGTGTTTTCATATCCTGTCAGATACCATTGAGCTTGGGAAGTTTGAGACTATAAGCATTTCACCCGGACTTGACGTTGAACCTTTATTTAAATTATTTGAAGATGAAGATTAATGTGGCAATTTCTTGGGATTCTTGCTTAAAAAAAACAGCTGATAAAAATTGATGCTACCAAATTGTGCCTTCTTGAATACAGTGATGTGGTTTTTTCTTTCACGGGCTGGGATCAAATTCAGGGCCACTGAGCTGCACACCCAGCCACCTACATGCCTTTTTTTTTTTTTTTTAAATTCATTTTTGATGGCAGTTTGGAAGGATAAGCAAGAAACTGATTCTTCTGCTAAACATTTTTCTCCTTAAAAATTCTCTTTGCTGTGTAGTTGGGGGTTGAGCCCAGGTTCTTGATTGTGTTAACCACACGGCACTGCCACTAAGGCTTATCAGCAGTTCTTTTTAAAATCTGTTTGCTTTCAGAAAAGTATGTTGATACTCTAACCTTTAATGAGAAAACAGTAAGTTACTATTCAGCAAGAAGATGAGAAACATTTGTGAGGTTACTTATACCCACAATTTCAAGATTTTGTATTAACTCCATGGGTGGTTTGAGCTGTGGTTACAGAAACTTTAGCACTTAGCAAACTTCCACATCCAAAATTCTTAAATTTGGTATTTGTGGATTAAACAGTATGATCAGATTACATTCAGGTATTTCAGGATATTCATATGATAGTGTTATTTTAAGGCCATGATTCTTAAATTTCTAGCATCCAGATACACTTGGAAGACGAATCCAAAAGTAGGAAACACAAGGAAAATTCTATAAATAGCATGCCAAAATTTACAGTACTAGTGAGGCAGGACTAAGTATTGCTCAGAAATGTTTATATCTATTGTGATTTAACTTTTATATTTGGAATTTTCAATACATTTAATAAATATGAAGCCTAACAACTTTGTTGGTAAGCCACATTTTATGATATCAAAAAGTTCTTGCTGAAAGAATTAACATTTCAGAATTTTATATTGATTACAAGTACTTTAGTTACAGAACAATGCCACATAATTGATGTATTAAAAAAGTAAATTTAAATAGGAAGCCAGACTCTTGTCCCAATAAACACCGACAGTTTGTAATGCATTACAAAAAGATCATTTCTGGCTACAGTATATAGTTGTTTTTAAAAAATTCTGAGTACTAAGGTGTGTTCTTATAGGAATGAGCTGGTTTCATCCTGGAGAGATCTTTATGGAAAATAAAACAGGAAAAAAGTTTGAAACGACAGTACTGTGGCAAGAGTTCCCAGATAGCAATTGTGTTTTTAGATCTTCTATAACTACGACACATAGGCAAGGGTTCCTTAGAAACTAATTTGAGGGGCTGGAGAGATGGCTCAGTGGTTAAGAGCAGTCAGTGCTCTTATATAGAGGACCCAGGTTCACTTCCTGACACCAACATGGTGGCTAACAATTGTCTATAATCCTGTTGCAGGGGACCTGATGCCCTCTTCTGACCTCTGCAGGCATTGCATGACACAGGTGCACATACATACATACATACAAGCAGTATAGTCCTACACATAAAATAATTTTTAAACAGTGTAGACAGAACTGTTGTACACCCAATTAGATGAATGGCTGTTAGTCTGGCTCAGAACAGAACCACTGTAACCAAATGTGGATCAACTCCTCAGAGCTAGTCCTTACATGTTCAGTAAAATGAATGCAAGCCATTAGAGGAGAGACATTGCTGACAAGTGGAAACAACTAAGATACAGGATTATTTGCCTCAGAGTAACAAAAGCCAACAACCTTCTATAACTCTCTTCAATTCTGATGCTGTTCAAGTGTGCCTCCAAAGGAACGAGTATCTTTAATATTAATATATCTGACAATCACTCCATAGAATATATTTTAGTCTAGTGGCACAATCAACTGTTTAGTATGAGGTCACTCAGACCTCTTGTTGACTGGCCAACACTAAGTTTAACATCTCAGTGAACAATAAGCATTGAATCTTAATATTTTGAAGTAATTTGTAAGATTAATGAATATTTAGATAAATTATAACAGTGATTATAGGCATTCTAGGATCAATTCATAATCTATGTTTTTCCTAAAAGCTCTTGAAAAACAGTAAAATTTCTTGATTTCATTTGAAAAATAATTCCTAGAGGTAAAACTTATCCACCAGGATGCCAAGTTAATGCTTCAGCAGAAAAGACAAGCAATCTTAAAATCTTTTTCAGCATATTTAGTTGAAAAGATGGCAATGATAGTGTATTAATAGACATTTTCAATGACACTAAGAGCTGTTTTATATCACAAATGAATTATATGGATTCTCTACTTGCTTTGGAGTTCATGATGTACCTTTAAATGACTGTTTTTAATATTAATATAGTGGCAATTTATGATCCTATGCCTAAACTTACTGAAGTTTTGTTATTTCTTACTTTATACCCATTAAAAAATATTGTACCATATTTTAGTTTTCTCCAACAAGAAACAAGACTTTCTGATTTAGAAAAAAAAAGGAGAATCTGTATGATGTGTTTGGAAAGTTGCACTCAAGTCACTCAAATCAAAACAGACTAGTTGAACACACTTTATCCCAGTAGCCTACTTTGGACATTCATAAACTGCTGAACTTCAATTTATTTTGCTAAATTTAGTGGGTTTTATTTTATGAATAATTTAAAAATAGTCATTTCTACAAGCATGTATTTGGTTTAGAGATAAATTTTTGATCTACAAGCTTATCTGAGTCTATAAAAGCCATTAAGAACTATAAATAAGCATCTTATAATACTTTATAAAACATTTAAGACAAAATTATGTCACTCTATCTAACACAGTTTTGAGCTATACCACTTCTATTGCCTCAACAAAGAATTTGCCACACACAACTGCTGGAATTCTGAAATGCTGCTACAGTGTGCCTGGAGACTGTTCTGCAGAGCAGCAACACAGTCTATGTACTCTACACCTGCCAGACAGCACTTGAAATTAAACTTAATGTTAGTTATGAAACAAATACATACAAATAAACTCACTTTTTTTGTTTTTTTTTGTTTTTTTTTTTTTGAGCCAGGGTCTCCTGTAGTCCCAGCTGGTCTATGTATCAGCCTGCCTCTGCCTCCCCAGTGCTGGGATTAAAGGTTTATTCCACCACACCCAGCTCAAATGCACTTTTTTGAGAAAGTATCTCATTTTACAAAATGGCCTCAAACTCACTATGAAGTGAAGGATGACCTTGAAGTTCTGAAGCTCAGGCCTCCTCCTGAATTTGGTGCTGGAGAGCAAACTCGGGGCTCTGTGCAAGCCAGGCAAACACTCTTAACAACTGAGCTTTAATCCCAGCCCCTTCATACCAGCTTTTAGAGTTCATGTTATTATAAGTTATCACTCTTGATCTGACTTTTGAACTTTATAGCTGCCAATGGCATTCCATCAGAGAAAACTTAAATTCTTCATGCTGCATCTTACTTTGCTGGACATAATCACCCACAGTTAAGTTTATTTCCAACTTAAACCATTACTAAATTCACTGGGATTTGTATTAACCATAGCATGTAGAATATGCAAATCAACTTTGCTACATAAGACAATCCATTTTAAATATTATCAAGACTCAAAAAGATACAACTACATATTTTATCATTTTATTAGGAATAATTCCAAATGGGTTATGAAGAAAACCTTTTCACTGAATTTGAGGATTTTTAAAAAAAACTCTTAAGGAAGATATGTTCACCAATAATAAACAGTAAAATACCAGCAGAACTATCATACTGGGCAAAGAGTCAGGCTGATTCCAAAAGCAACATGCAACATAAAAAAGATAACAATATAAAGGAAGACAATCTGCTGAGCATTAAAAAAATCATCTCAATAGGAACTCTTTGCAACCAGCAGAGAATTATCTATCAACTCCAAACCACATTATTGTTAAGTTTAGCTGATGGAAATCAGGAGTCAATAATGGAAGAAAAAAGTTCTCAGTGCAAGAAGACTGAATAGTGTTTTGGAGTACATCCCTAGCTGGTACAAGTAGTATTAGAAAAACCTTTTTTGGCAAGGGGTAGAAATAAATACAAATGGAATGCTACATTTTAAAATCAGCAGACTGTTCTAGGAATGATAAAGGTATCATTAAGTAGCAAGGGAATAACTTTAAAACATTATTGGTGTGGGGTCAGAAAACACTCAAAATGGTTTATTTAAAGGTGTCTCAATAGTTATGTCCAGGCATTTAGGCTTAAGGGAAGTAAAATTAATGGACACTTTTTTTCCCCAAGAATTTCTTTTAAAACCAAGCTTATCGCTAAATAGCAACATTATGCTTGGTAAACAATAATTGGCAACAAAATAAGTTTTAAACGCTGTAATATTCTGCCCAAACCAGTCCCAGATATCATTTAATAACCAAGATGCAAACTAATTTTGTTGTAATAAGCCTAGACCAATTCCATCAAACATGTCCTTGGTTAGATATCCAGTTTCATTTAACGTTTTGAAAGTTCATTTGACAGCCAATCGAGTCCCTCATACAGACCAGTTCCTTGTGTAGCACAAGTAGCTTGGACATACCACTGTGAAGAAAAGATAAGAAAATACTTGATTAATAAGAATTTTCAAGCTTAAAAAATTAAGTCCCTCCCCATAAATGCCTACAGATACTACCAAGTAGTTACCATAAATATATACGAATACAGAAAGTATAAAACCACAGGAATAAATGTAATTAAGTCATTTTCTTACATTTCACAAAAATTTAGTTAATGCTCTCAGTAACTACAAAGGTCATTCGAAGCAATTCATTAGAAATTTTCTCCTACCTCTTGCTCCTCCTACCCCACACTTAAAAGTCACAAATTTAGCTCAGCTTTCCTCCATTCAACGTGACGATCACTAACAACTACCCACCTAGTCCTTAGGAGGCCCTGACCACACCCACAAAACTAAACAGAACACATGCTTAATCCCCTCCATCATCCTTTGAGATAGGGTCTTACTATGTGGTCTTAGTCTGGCCTGAACTCACTATGTAGACCAGGCTGGCCTGGAACTCAGATATTCACCTGCCTCTGCCTCTCAAGTGTTAGGATTATAATTTAGGAGGGGTATTTAAAACTAAAATTTTAATTTTTGTAGTGCTAGAGACTGTACCCATGGTCTCTTATATGCTAGGAAAGTCCTCTGCCATTAAGCCGTATTGCTAGTCCAAAAAAAAAGCTTCAGAAGAAAAGGGTTTGCTGATATAGTCTACAGACAAACTTTTCAGATAATTTTTTACTATCTTTGGTCTCATACATTCTAAAGAGTTCCACCTTTTAAATAGTAAAGAATCTGCATTACTTGTATGAAATGCAATGAAAAGTTTTAAGTATCAAAAAGCCAAACTCAAGAACATAAAACCCAAACACCTAGAAGCAATTCACCTTTAAGGAATAATTTATTTTATTCTTTTTTAAATTGACCTGCTTTACTTCTCCTTAGAATAAAAACATCAATGTTGCAAGGCCACTGTAGGTATACAATGTTGCCAATTATTTTAATAACAAAAAAACCAATAACCCAGAATTCAGACCTCCTCAGTATTTGAAGAATCTGTATCACTTCTAGTTTATCTTGTTTAAATCAGGTGGCAAACTCAAATGGTATCTTCCTTGTGAACAAGGTAATGCAAAAGTGCTGCAAAGTACATGATGTTATTAGTATAGCATCTTTTAGTTTTGTTTTTCCAGACTGGGTTTCTAACTGCAATATAATGTTTATATATAGATATGCCAGGTTTTTCTAATATCTTAATCATAGATGTAAAAAGGTAAGTTATTGATAGCAGGAACGGTATTTAAGTTTATATTCAAAATTATCTTCAACACATAATCATTAGAGGTCCCTCCTCCATAAGCTTTTGATGTTATTAAGGAAAGAATGTCAGGCATGCTGGAACATGTCTTTAATCCCAGTACTTGGAAGGCAGAGGCAGGTGGATCCCTTAAGATCCAGACCAGCCTGGTCTACACAGTGAGTTGCAGGCCAGCTTAAGCTAGAGATACCTAGTCTGAAAAAAAGGGGAAAAAAAAAAAAATAACAAGCAAACAGTACTAAATATTATGATCTAAAATTTAGCTGCTAAATACTGGGCCCTTTATAAGAAACCCAGAGTATAGGGCTGAGTGTAGTAGCACCAGGGAACCTCCCCTAATTCAATGCCAGCATGGGCTATGTTAAGACCTGTCTCCTGCCTCGCCTCCCCCAAAAAAGCCAAGTATGAAATATTTGCTAAGCTGGAGATGTAGTGCAGTATCAGGGTGATTGCCCTAATATGTGAAAAACTCTGAATTCAAACCCCAGTACCACAAGAAACAATATAAGTCAAAAATCTGGATTAAAAAACTGGAGACCCATTTGAATAATATATAATTAAAATTAAGAATGTTAATAATCTTTACATATTCAGTTCTTGATAGTTTTCACATCAATAATAAAGATAAAATTAGTAAAAATCAAATGCAGATCTAAAAACCTTTCGATCCTAGAAGATAAAGTGGTGAGGCTGTCTCTTTGTTTTGTTTTATTTTATTTTTGAGACAAGGTGTCACTATATAGCCCTGGCTGGCCTTGAACTCAAGAGATCCACCTCAGTGCTGGGACTGAAGGCATACGCCCTCACACCTGGTGTTATCAATGCTTTTAAAGCAAAATTCAATGCAGTATTTATAGTTTTGAAATAAAGCATGAAAGGGCTGATTTTTAATGTTTGTTGTATGTCTTCTGTAAACACTATTACTTTTTATGTTTTTACAAATGTCCTCTCTATCTGTTCAAAGGAGATAATTAGTAAACATTTAAACTGAATATTAGCTTCATAATTATCTACTAGCTTCAATAGCAGGAAGGATCAATTCATTCTCAAGTACTTACTGTTCTGTTACGAAGAGACTGAAGTCCTAACTTATCTGTCATTTCACTGATGGCCATGGCGTTTGGCAAATCCTGTTTGTTGGCAAAAAGCAGCAGCACCGCATCTTGCAGCTCATCTTCCAGAAGCTGCAAAGAAAGGCTAAGCCATTACCAAGTGCCAAAACAGAATCTAATCATTGCAAGGAGTTTTTCAAAGTAATTTTCCTAAATATGCCTGCTATTCAATATTATACTATTCAACATCAACCACTTTCTCTATGTAAATGTCATGAATTCCTGACTTAAATCTTACATCCTTCAGTTTTCAAATTAAGAGAAAATGATATGCCTTTAAATGGAAGAGGGAGAGTGTCTTGCGACAGAGCCTCACTATGTAGACTAGTCTCCAAATTGAGATCTTCCAGTGTTGGGAATCATAGGCCTGCGACACAGTGCCTGCAGAGATACTGTTTTAAGACAATCATCCTACATTCCATTAAGGTATATCACTCTGAAAGCCTTCATGATTACCTGACTAGGTTCAGAATCAACAAGGACAAGAAATATACATTAGAATGATATCTGTAAGGCCAGACCATATGATTATTTAGTAGCACTAGTTTAGATATGATTCTTTTTTGGACTTTTATCCTTTCCAATGCAAGAAGCATACCATGACCACATAAACATTATGAGTAAGGAACTGTGATCAACATTATATAATGTGGATGAACGCTGAAAAAATTATACTAAGTGAAAGAAGCCAGTTACGAACAACCACATATTAAATGATTGTACTTACATGAATATGTACAGTAAGTGACTGTCTGAAGACAGTAGATGAGTGGGTGAAAATGTTCATAGTAAGGTGGAGTGGTGACTATAAAGCTTTTAAAAAAATAAATGACCTGAACATTTTCAGAAAGTGAGATTTTTTGATGTGTGAATTGTATCTCAAATTAATGAAAAAGTAAAGCGAGGTGAGGTCACACATGCCTCTATCTCAGGAGGTAGAGAAAGGAGGATGAAGAATTCAAGGTGATCCTTAGCTACATAAGATACTCTCAAAACAGAAGAGGGAGGGCGGGAGGGAGGTTGGTTAGTTGGCTACATAGAAGTTGATGATATTTGACTCATTACACAAAAAAGCCACTAGTTACTTGATTACACATATAATGCAAAATGGTTTTACAGGCTGCACTCAAAAGGCACAGGAGCAATGAGTAAGAAGTATGATTTCTTTTTTTGTAAATATTTTGTGGCTGTAAGTTTGAAACAATGACAGAGTTCTTCAACAATTCTTTTTTCCTAATGTCAGGACTCTTAACATTACAAATACACAAAAACAATTCAATAATGGCAAGGACAAAATAAAATATCACCGTCAACCAAGTGACCACTACTCTTTAGTCCATCTTTTTCAAGGTTGCTATGATAAATCAGATTTGAAGTAATTATAGGCATGCCATATACAGGGAAAATGGAACCCAATAACCTTGGGAAAAAGGCATTTCCACCAGGATTGCCACAAACAAAACAAACCACCTATATTTTATGTTTGTAAAATCAGACATCTTTAACCACACTTACGCATCAAAATCAACTATAGCAAATTCTAAAAACAACCTGCGATTTTTCAAGTTACTGAAATTGGTACTCTTCCATGTAATGTTTTTAATTTTAAAAGTTTGCTGGCCATGGTGGGGCAGGCCTTTAAACCCAGGACTTGGGATTAAAGGCATAGCCTACCACACCGGGCTTCTGTGCATTCTTAAGAACCCATGAATAGTAACATTTTCCTAAGTTTATTTCTACCTTTAAAAACTGTAACAATCGCTAACAATAACCCTAAAACACACTGAAAATAATCAACTTTATGTACACACTTACCATTTTCTGCAGCACATCTGCTCCTTCCTGAATTCTTTCACGGTCATTGCTATCCACCACAAAAATAAGACCCTAGGGAAAATTGTTTTCAATAAATTACGATAGTTAAAGTTTACACTAAGTAATATTAGCAAAAAATTATGGAGAGTTAAGACACTGGGTAGAAAATACCTCCCTATTAAAAAAAATAAAAATAAAAAAATAAAAGAAAGCCATGCCTGGTGACATATGCCTTAAATCCCATCACTTAGGAAACAGAGGCAGGTGGATCTCTGTGAGATTGAGGCCAGCTTGGTCTGAGTTCCAGGCCAGATGGGGCTACAACAACAACAACAAACAAAAAAAACCCCAAAAGGTCAGGGCACAAATATTGAAAACTGATTTAATTGCTACATGACTTCTAACTTACAATGTCAATTTATATTCAAAATAATTATTATTAAACAATGACTACTCTTCTCAACTGTGCTAAGAAAACCAATGCTATCCCCTTCTTTTCCTTACTGTATTTAAATACAGGAAAATGTAAATACAAAGCAGCTACAAGTCTGGAGACATGGCTCAGTTGGCAAAATGCCTAACATGTAGGAAGCCCTGGGTTTGCACACCAAACTTGGGTGTTGTGGTACACATCTATATGATTCCAGCATTCATGAGGTGGAGGCAGGAAGGGCACAAGTTCCAGGCATCTTCAACTGCCCAGAGACTTCCAGGGCTACAAGAGACACTTGTCTCAAGGAAAAAAACCTAACACTACAATGTGAAGACAAAAAGGAAAAGAAACTAACGATTCAACAAAATCATAAACTATGGAACTTAGGCATGAAGGAAAAGGCATGTAAAAGGCAGGCAGGCAGGCATCATGGCAGATGCCTTTCATCTCTGCACTCAGGCAGCAGAAGTAGGCCACCCAGGGTTATACATAGTGAGACTGTCTCAACACAAACAACAATAACAGCAACACACATACACAGAGGCACATACAAAGCATGAAAAGAAGAGGATGCATGTCAATAATCTTTATATACTTCATCATGAAAAGAAAAAGTCCTGCTCTAAAATGTGGCTTGTGAACTGTATAACCAGAAAGAAGCCCTAGTAAAGTATCTCATGAAAATTTAAGGTGCATAATCAAATAAATTCTTTTCTTAAATTTTGTTTTGTTTTCAGAGACAGAGTCTCCCTGTAGCTCCAGTTGGCCTGGACAGAAACTCTGTATATAGGCCACGTTGGTCTCAATCTCACAGACACTTGCCTACCTGTTTTTTGAGTACTGGGATTAAAAGTATGTGCCACAACACCAGGCCTCAAGTAAATTCCTAAGAAATAGGCAGGCAGTAAGAATTTTAAAAGATACTCACAAATAATAGAATTCTACAAAAGTAGTGACATTAGGAGATAACTGAATTACAAACTTCTAAAAATTTTCATGTTAGGGGGCTTGAGACATGGCTCAGTGGTTAAAAGAACTGGCTGCTCTGGCAAAAGACTCAGCTTTGGTTCCCAGCACCGATATGGTGGCTAATAACTGTCAGTAACTCCAGTTATAGGTGATCCAATGCCCTCTTCTGACCTCCCAAGGGCACTACATGACACAGGTATACTTAACACACATACACATAAAATAAAAATAAATTTAAAAAAATGTTCAAGTTGGCACAGTATGAAATTTTCAGCTAGTAAAACAGTAACAAATTACAGCTTTTTAAAGTCTATTCCTATTACACTGAAATGATTGGTTAAATATTCTTTCTGCAAGCTAACCTTTATAGAACTTGTGATCCCATAACAGACTGTCTTCTGCTTTCACCTACTTACATAGCTAGAATAAAGCAGACAGCAATGGACAATTCATCACGTTCTATTTACTCCTGAGCATTATTACAGCACCCTGTTCACCAGGGGCATCTAAGTCCTAGTTTATACTTCAGTCTTTAAATTAATAATTTCCCCAGTTTGACAAATTTCAAATCTATGTCTTTTATTTCTATTGAAAATTATTAAATTTAATATCCTTTGGGGAAAAAAAGGTTGCGGTATTTTGCAAGCAATATAATGTGGTATAAGGTTCAAATAAACCTCAGGCATACCTATTATGTATGTTTTTTCTTGATGGTGCATGCCTGTGATCCCAGCACCCAGGATTGCTAAACTGAGACCAGCCCAAGCTACACAGCAAGACACTGGGGTGTGGGGAGATGAATATGAATGAATGAGAATATTAGACCTAGTTGTTCTCACAAGGGAGTAATTTTGCCCCTAGGGAATTCTGTGTTAGAGTAGAAGCATTTTTAGTTCTCTCAACTTAATGGGAAGTCAGGGCTGCTACTAACATGTAGTGTAAGGATGCTGTTAAACACCCTCCAGTCCAAGACAGCCCTTCCTAAACTCCAAAAATGTCAATAGAGCTGCTGTTGTAGGAACCCAAACTAGCAAAATCAGCACACGAGGACGAGCTACAAGTACAAAACTTCAGGACTGAATCAATCTGTATTTTTAACAGATATTCAGGTGATTCAACACGCATGTTAAAGTGCTAGAAACACTAATGATCACTGGCTTACCTGCCCAACAATTCCAATTTAAATGGTTTTGTGGTATGACTGGACTATTGCAATTTTAACAACTAATCTACAGGTTCACCAAGGATGGGGTACTCCTTAGTGTCCTTCACCGTCTATCAGTGCATCCTACACAATAACACAAAAACAGCTTACCAGTCAACACAGAAGACTCGACTCAGCTGGGCTAAATGAAGCTCTACCATTGCTTTAAATGCACTGTAGGTTATTAGGACAGAAGGTTACACATATTTTAACCCCAAACTTAAGATTAAAATCTAAAGAACCACTGATGCAATACCTAATTCACTCTTGAGAACTCACTGTTTTCCAAGCAAAATCTCATTGCAACAGCTATTTAATTCTTCTACACTGTGCACTCTTATTAATTTTCAGAGACATGAGAGTCTCCTAAAGAATGAGACTGGAGATAAGACAAATGTAAACCCAGTAACACTAGATAGTAACATAAAACTGAGAATATGAAGTCTGTAAGGAAAAGCTATAAACATATGCCATTCCTTACCTGGGTATTCTGGAAGTAATGCCTCCAGAGAGGCCTAATTTTATCTTGACCACCAACATCCCATACTGTGAAGCAAATGTTTTTATACTCTACTGTTTCCACATTGAAACCTACAAGAAAGATAAAAATGACAACTATGTATAATAAAGCATCAAGAAAATAAATCCCTTATTATAGCAATCTCTTGGAATGGCCTTTTTTAAGTTTTGCCAATATTTTCCCCAAGCGTAACAAAACTAAAAAATCATCATAAATTTTCTTACCAATAGTAGGAATGGTGGTAACTATCTCCCCCAATTTCAGTTTATACAGAATTGTTGTCTTGCCAGCAGCATCCAATCCAACTAGAAGAAGACAACCATAGATTAAAATCTCAATCAAGTATACATACAGAAGTAATTCAACATAATTTATAGTTTCAAAGTCAAAGTTGTCTGTTTGGGGGAAGGAAAAAGTTAACTGATGCACAAATGAGTTAAAATCAAAGTGATTTCATTTCTCACTTCCAAAGGCAACACTTTGTGTATGCCATTCCACTTTGCCTTTTAGACCTAGACACAGAGAAGTTTCTAGCAGACTCTGAATCTAATCTCTAGCTTACTGTGCCACAAACTATCTTTTTTAGACAAAGTCTCATGTACTGCAAGCTGGCTTCAAATTTGCTATGCAAATGATAACCTTCAACTTAAAATTTTTTAAAATTTATTTTTATTTTATGTGTATGAATGTTTTGCCTGCATGTGTATGTAACTGCACCAATGTCCGAGAGCCCTTGGAGGCCAGAAGAGGGAGTCAGAGTCTCTGGAACCAGAGTTAAGGGCAGCTGTTAGCTGCCATGTGAGTGCTGGGAATTGAACCCAGGTCATCCAGAAGAGCAGTCAGTGCTCTTATCCTTGGAGTCATTGCTCCAGCCCAACTTTCGAGTTTTGATTCTCTGCCTCTTCCTTCCCCAAATACTAGTGCTGGTTTTATCCCTACTGGGAATCAAAGAAGCCAGTATAGTACACCAACTAAGCTATATCCCCAGCCCCAAAATAGTTCTTCAATTACTATTTACACAGAAATTTGAAAAGCTGTTTATGCTAAGAAGAAAACACAGGCCTATGTCCTAGTCTCCTTATGAAGACTAATTTTGCCCCTACCTAAATCCATTTCAACATCAAATATAGAACTAGGAGTCTTACAGATGTGTGTTGTAAAGTGGTCCTGATACCCTATTTTTTTCCAACTCTCAATTTTTTGTTTGTTTTGTTTTCTGAGATGGTATCTCATGTAGCCTAGCCCAGCCCAGCCTCAAACTTACATTGTAGCCAAGATTGGCTCTGACAACCCGATCCTTTTGCCAACATCTCTTAAGTCCTGGGATTACAGGCATGCAGCAACAAACGTGGCCAAATAATGCCTTAATTCTTAAAAGAATTCATTTGAGGCACAGGTGAGTAGGGAGGAATGTGCGTGTTTACGTACAAGCCTGTATTACAAGATGATAAGCTTCTTTATCAAAGTCAAAGTGAAGAACAAATTAAAGACTTTTTGAATACCTGTTCAACTTCTATGATTCTGGGAACATTTCTAATTATAATAAAATGTGGTATATCTATACAATGAAGTTACCATTTGGGCACAAAATGGCATATAGTACTAACACATGCTATATAAACTTTGCAAACATTATGCCAAGTGAAAACACCAGACATAAAAAAAAAGTCATACAGTATAAATTCATTAGATGAGCTGCCTAGAATGGACAGACCTATAGCAAGAACGCAGATTAGTGGGGGACACGGATGGAGAAAGTGGGAAATAGATTTTACTGCCAAAAACCACAGGGTTTGTCTTTTGGGATAATAAAAATATTCTAGAATTTAGCAGTAGTAACTGCTAAACAACTTTGTATGCCACAGCACCATGTGGAGGCATAAAACTTGTAGCAGTTGATTCTTTCCTTCCACTATGCTGAGCCCCAGGGATTGAACTCAGGTTGTTAGCATCAAGGGCCTTTACCTGCTGAATCATCTTGATTGCTCAGGTGTGACCTCTGGTTTATGAAAGTATACTCTGTTTACAAAAATTAGGAAGAACAAGAACCTAGGCAAGCAGTGGTATATCCAGGCACTTGGAAGATGGAGGCAAAGGGTCAGGAATTCAAGGTCAGCCTAGGTACATGAGATCCTGTCTCACAAAACAATGAAACCCACTGCCACAAAACCTAACTCAGATGCCAGAGCCTTCAAATAGTTTTTATACCCTGTCATCTTACCTTTAAGATTTCCTGAAGACTACTGGATCTTAATATTTTATCTAATTCTGCACAAGTTTGAACATCCAATCTGAAACTCTATTAGCAGGTATGTAAAAACTAGTAACTTTAGGTTTTGCTTCTTCCCAACACAATTCAGGAACATTTACATATTATTAACTTAGCAACAAATTATCAAAGGTGGGGGGTGGCTGGGTAGTTAAGAGCACTGGCTACTCTTACAGAGGATCTTAGTTCAGTTCCCAGCAACCACTAGTTTCAGGGATACCCTCTTCTGACCTCTGCAGGCATCACACACAAGAGCGCACTTACATACATGCACACAACACACTGATACAAATTAAATAAATTTTCAAAACTTATCAAAGGCTAGTAATTATGTTTGCAACGAATGGCATAAGTAAAAAAGAGAACACAAAACTATCACAACAATTTTAGGGGAACAAAACTTTTTAAAAGTTGAGAATAAATACAATGAAGTAGAGGCTGGAGAGAAGGCTCAGTGATTAGGAGCAATTGCTGCTCTTCCTGAGGACCTCGGTTCAGTTCCCTGTACCCACATCTGGCTGCTCACAACCAGCTCTAAGGAATCCAAGGCCCTCTTCTGGCCTCCACAAGTATACACCACACACACACACACACACACACACACACACACTCACACACACTAAGGCGTACAAACATACACAAGAAATAAAAAATTTTTAAATACTTAAATATAACAAAGTAATAAAAGTCAAATGGTAGAAATATGGATAATTATCACTATTTTTTTCATGTCCAAATTTCAACAAAAGGACTTAAAAAAAAAAAACAGGACCAAGAATTACCTTTGGGGGAGGTGTAAAATGTTTTACAAAGAAAAAACATCAAACACCACCATAGCTTAAAGTCTCAGTTATATTTTTAAAAACTGGTAAGCAGATGATCCATCCTAGTTATTCAGGAGGTTCCACATCTTTAGATACAAAGTCAGTCAGCCTCGGCTACGAGACCCTGCCATTACAAAAAAAAAAAAGAAAAAGGATCCTTCTTAAACCTCTTTAGTCCCCCAAATTCTACAGAAACAGATAAGACTATAGTGGTATTTTGGAAAAAGACTTCCAGAGTCAGCGGGATGGCTTGGTGTTTCATCCCTGAAGCCATATAAAAGTGGAAGGTGAGAACTGAATTCACAAAATTGTCTTCTGACCTCCAGATATGCACCATGGCACACTCCTCCCATTAAACACACAATGAAGTAAAAAATATTTAAACCTCCAGAAGGTTAAGGTTAACACTTCTTATCTCTTAAATAGGCAAGAACTCTCAAATTTAAAGAAAATAGGTTAGAATTAGTAATTCTTCTACAAAATAAATTAATAATTTCAGAAATAAAATTTAAGTATTTGTTTACCAAAAGTACACCTCACCATAAACAAAGATATGGATATACTTTACTGTGCTGAACAGCTTTGTTGTCAACTTGACACACCTGGGAAGAGGGAGCCTTAACTGGTGAACTGCCTTCATTGAACTAAGATGATCTGTGCTCCAGGTTCCTTCCCTGAATTCCTACTTTGGGCTCCCTTAGTGATGAACTGTGACCAGGGAGATGTATGAAAAAAATAAACCCTGTCCTCCCCAAGGTGGTTTTGGCCAGTGTTTTTAACACAGCAATTGAAAGTAACTACAACATTTACAATGCAAGATAACACTATCTAACTCTGGCTACATGGGAGAAAAATCAAAAGTGGAAACTGGTCCTTGACTCTAAATTCAATGTCATTCTCATGAGTAATATCCCCTTATAAATAACTACTACATTCCTGTGGACCAGTAGTCCAGAAAATATTAAATGCAATGTATTGTATTGTCTATTTACCTACTGGTTTTTTGAGACAGGATCTTGCTATGGAGTCCACGTTACACCTGAACTTGAGATCCTCCAGCTTCAGCCTCAGTACTGAAGTTACCATGGTGGTATATACCTGTAGGTGTGGCTTGGCTTTTCATTTTTAATTACATTTAACTATCAGCCATATCCTTCAACATCTTTTCAAATTAATTTTGGGAGAGCAGCTAGTGCAGGAACTAAGCTTTCATCTCCAGTTGGGCAAACCAGATACACTGGCTAACTACTGTCTCCTAAACACTTTAAATCAGTGGTCTAAGGCTAAGGAGGATGGCTCAGTGGTAGTGCATGTGCTCAGCACGCAAGAGACTCAATCCCCAGCACCAAATACATTAAATGAATACGTAAATATGAAGTCTGAAAAGCTACTGGCTCAAGAAAGAATACATTTTATATAAGCCTGATAAAGGAAATATGAGCCTACTAATACAGAAAAAAACAAAAAACAATTATGGGCTAGAGTACTTGCCTAGGTTCAAGACCTTGGGTTCTATTCCCAGCACCACCATAAAACACATGTGCAAACACACACACACACACACACACACACACACAATCACTCACTGGTAATCCTAATACTTGAACAGGGCAGATAACTAAAAAGCAATCTATCATTTACAATGTCGATCACTCATAAAACCACAAAGGGGGTGAGGGGACCTTAAGAATTATCAAACTTCCAAACTACTCCATTCCCTGTTCATGCATATATACCTGAAGTTTATACTTCATCTGATGAGTTATAAAAGTTGACTTCATTCATGACCGGAGTGCTTTTAATCAAAGAAACCCTGAATACTCCCAAATTAAAGTGCAAAATAAGAACAGCAAGCCTGATCAAACATTTAACACAAAAGAGTAATCCCAAAAGATGACTATTATCCTGTTCATAAATGCAGCAAGTTAAATACGTGCCCACTTCCACCTTCCTCCGATGTTTATATGGGATGGAAGGGAAAGTTACTCCAGCATTGTAAATAAAGTGCTTCAAGCATCAATCGGTCTACCCCCCTCCCTCTACCACTTTAGCCATCCCAAGACTCGAGATGAAAAACAGCAATTCACTTACAGTAAATTTTAAGTTAAAAGACTACAATACCGCATTTTTTCAGGAACACAATCTTGTACTGGTTAATCCCTAAGAAGCAGGTTGGAAATTCAAGGTCTAAAGTCCTCCTCCTTTGACTTCAAATCTTTTTTTTTTCATACTGCTAGTTCCAGTGACTTAATGCTCAAATAACATCTTTACCCTCCTAAAATACTTCTGACCTCTTCATAAAAGGTTATCTTAAGAAACTCTGAAAGAGAAAACGTTTTCACTTATCTTTGTGAATGAATCATTAACAATTAAGTTTTCAGGATTTTAAAGTTGAACTAACAAGGGAGGGGGGGGAATAAAACAACCAAATTGTATATTCGTACTCTTAATAAACTTGGCAGTATTACAGAAACTTGTTTTTGAAGCATCCCATGGTTATCAAAATAATCCTTTCCTCCTACTCTCGACAAGTGTCAATGTTCAAGACGCTTTTTAAAAGGCACTATTCAGGCCCATGGAATTCGGCTGTAAGGTACAGAAGAGAGCAATAAGGAAGAGGGATGCCAATGCTGCCCAAATGATGGTGTTAGATGGGCAACGAAATAGGCCACCGAGCGAAGTCTCTTTTAAAAGACAATCCTGAAATCAAGGGTCATGACGTTCATTTCAGTTCAGGTGGTTAGTTAGACCTATCCAGTTTTAGGCTGGCTGGACAAAAAATACTTTGTAAAAGCAAAGATTTAACCGAACGTGTTCAGCTCTTGGAAGCAGATTAAAGACAGACACTCGAAAAACTTCGTTTCTACGGAACCAGCTTAAACAATAAAGAGAAAATGAAGCCGGATCCAGCGCAATGCAAAGTTTAGCGGAATGAACGCAGAGGACTCCGGACTCAAGTCTTGGGTGCTCCTTTGCCACGACAGTAGGCCTGGTCACTTCCTGCCCCAGGCGGCTCCTGGCCGAGCTCGCATACCAATGGTGTGTGCACAGGGCGGACTCGGAGGGGAAGGGGGAGGAGGAAAGCTGGAGTCGCCCAGCCTCCCTCCGGACCGCTGCCCACAGCCAGGAGTGGGGAGCAAGACTGCGCCCTTAGGACGGGCCCTCGCCGGCGTGGGCTAACCCTACTTCTCCACCCAACCTTGCCAGGCTTTGTGTTCGCGCAGGAAGCGAAAGCCTGGCAGAGCTAAGCGCGCGCGGGGGGGGGGGGGTTCTGGCGCGGCCCCTCCGGAGAGATGGCACACCCCATTGTTCCCCTCCAGGGCTCTTCCCGACCCCTGGAGCCGCCACCCCGCCTCCTCGGCGGCCGGGTGTACGGGCTTCCCCGGACCCCACCCAGCCCAGGTCCCCGCCGCACTCACCCATCAAAATGCGCATCTGCTTCTTGCCGAAGAGGCGGGAGAACAGAGAGGAGATGGTGAGGCCCATGGCGGTGGTGGCACTGGCGTCGGGCACACGGGGTCGGGGGCGTCCTCCGATCCGGCTCACCACGAGGGACAGAGGAGAAAGGTTGAAGGAGGCCGCTCGCTGGCCGGCGTGTCGGCGAGGCCGCGGGACACAACGGAGCGGGACGGGGACCTGCTCGGCGACTAGTGCGGCAGCTCCGGCTCGGCGTTAAGTGTTCGGCTGTGCCACGTCACACGGCGGCCGCGGAAGCTCTGGCGGCGGCCCGCCCGCTCCAACGCGGACAAAATCGCGTCACCGCCGCCCCACCCCCCCTGCGCAGCCGACGCCGCCCGCGCCACGGCGCCTGCGCGCGCAGAGGCCGGGCCAGCTTCGCGGACGCGCGACCTACCGGACGTGGAGCCGGGAGGAGGATCAGCACATGCGTACTGGAGGACAGGTCGACCCCCATAATGCCTTGCTTCATCCTGTCCACCTGAGGGGTGGCGTTGCAGAGGTTGTGGCGCTCGCTTCCGGGCTGTGCGGGGGCGGTTCGGGGGGTTGTGCATTGTGGGTTATGGAGTGACGTTGTCCTCTGCCATGTGCATTGTGGGTTGAGTGGTGATGTTCTCACTGGCCTTTGGGTGACTTCCTTCTTCCGCGGTGTTCTGCGAACCTACACGTTTTTCGCACGCGGCCAGAAGCTTGATACAATGGAGACACGAAGATGATCCCTGTTTTGATTAAAGTAGTTCCCCACATTCTGTAGGGAGATGAGCTGAGTCGGATTTCCAGGGAAATATTAACCTGGGCCACCCTCAGCGCGGGGAAGCTGGGGTAAGAGAACCAGCGGCAACCTGCAGAACAAAGGGAATTTCTTTTATTGACCTTTTTTTGTGTGTGCTTTTGTAGACTTTACAGAATAGACTTCTGAGTTCCGCAGTTAGTGAAAGTTCTAGGTGCGACATAAGGCGTGGCTGATCTGCACAGGTGCTGCGTTCACTGACCCTACCCTTTCCTGAATCAATGATTAAAAATAGACCTGCTAGCATGTGGCAAAATGCAAGGCTCTGACGCTAGCTTGTACTGAAGATCGCTCACCGTATGACAGAACGAGAGAACTCCGAGACATTTCCATCGGGTATTCCGCTGAGGATGGAACTCCGGATCTGGAGTGTGTTTTTGAGACAGAGGACCTAATCTGCGGTTCTGCTACCTCAGCCTCCGGGGTTTCCAGGCTGGCACCACTACCGACCCAGCTGGGTACGAGAACTTCGAGAAGTGCACTAGGAAAGATTGCTTTCCTTGGACTTCTTCATTCCTCAGAGAATCAAGAAAGATTTGTTACTTGGAGAAAACTACTTCACCTCTAAAATGTTTATGCCCTTATTGTTTTATCCCCAATATTCCCCTATTATACTGTTGCTGAAGTTTACCATTGGTCGCGCACACAGTCCCACCCTAGTTAGGCTGTATTCATAAACTTCTAAGGGTTGTAAGTATTTTCCCCTGGAAAGTACTTTTTGATTACCTACTAAAGACATTTCCCTATTTCTCAAGTTCTTTATCAATGTGGTTTCTGTCTTTCCCTCCTGTCTGAAAGATGAGGAAAGCAGAGAACTTGGCACCCCACAAACGTATGATTAATGGAGAAGAGGACTAAATATGGTATATCCATACTCCAGAACACTACCAGAAGTTAGAACGCACAAAATTCTAATGAAAAGTTCTCCAAAGTAGGGTTTTAGTAGAACTAAGTATGTGGGGTTCAGATAGTATTATAAGGTAATATAAAAATAATTTCCAAACTTGAGATATGGCTCAGTTGGTGAGAGAGCTTGTCTACCACAAAAGCCCCAAGTTCATCCCCAGCACTGCATAAAACCATTTGTGGTACAGGCATGTAATTGCAGCACTTAGGAGGTAGAGACAGGAGAATCAGAAGTTCAAGGTCATGCTCCACTTCTTAGTTTGAGGCCAGCCTGGGCTACAAGACTAAAACAACAACAAAAAACGGGCTGCAGAGATGGATCAGTGGTTGAGAGTACTGGCTGCTCTTGCAGTGGACTGGGGTTCAGATATAAGCACCCAAATGGTGGCTAACAACCATCAGTAACTCCACTTCCAGAGGATTCAACGCCTTCTCGTGGCCTCTTCAGGCATTGCATGGCATGGTGAACTTATATGCATGCAGGCAATACACTCATACACATAAAAAAAAAATTACGACGTTAAAAAAAAACAGATTTCTGAAGGCTGTGGAAGTGTAGCCTTGTAATCTCAGCACTTGGGAGATGGAAGTAGGAGAATCAGGAATTCAAGATCATCATCACCTATATAGCACATCTGAGGTCAGCCTGAGGTACGTGAGGCCCCAAACCCCAAGACAATGTAGTTCTTCTACAAGAGCAGCCAGTGCTCTTAACTGACTGAGCCATCTCTCCAGCCCGGTATCTGTACTTTAAAAAGTGGCTTTTTTAAAAAAGATAAAACTTACTGCAGTGATTCACCAATTTTAAGTATAGAATTCAATAATAAATATAGTCTGTAGTGTAGGCAAGCACAGGGATAGCATGGCAATCCAGGATTCCACTTATCTTGAGCTACACACACACACACACACACACACACATCTTTCCCAACAATGCACTTTGCAAGCTGAAACCCCACCTGCATTAAGCTGCATGCATACTTCTTGAACTAAAGTAACTGGTTACTCTGACCTAGAGCTCCCTAGCAACCCCTAGTAACTCCTCTTTTGTTGCCGAACACATACTGAAAACATACCCAGGAACAAAGGGCAGTGAGCCAATCCAGCCTGAACAGGTTTGGGGGTATAGGTGCAAACTATCTTCTGAGTGAACTTTTAGGGAAAATTTCTATTTGCCATCTTATGCCTATGGGTATGCACATAACTAAAATCATATACAAAATGAGAAAGCACATGAACAAAGGCTTACATAACTCAAGCAAATGACCACATTCCACTCCTAGCAACCAATTCTCCTAGACCCACAAAAGGAGGCTCTAAGCAGTAACGTGTTCTTTTTGTGGGCTGTACTCCACTGTGTGTACGTGTTACTCTTTTGGGGTCTTGACTGGGTTCATTTTCTCCACCAATTAAAGAATTAAAAGGCAGGCAACAGACTTTATTTAAAATGAAGAGCTGGAGAGATGGCTCAATGGTTAAAAGCACCTGCTGCTCTTGCAGAGAACTGACCTGGGTTTGGTTCCCAGTACCCACATGGCACTCACAACCATTTGTTAACTCCACTTCCAGAGGATCTGTCACCCTCTCCTGGTCTCCATGGGCATTGCTCACATGTGGTGCACTAGTTGCCTAGGTTACCTTTCAGGGATTTGAAGACTGCTTTTGCTGAAACATTGACTCCTTACTTGGACCTACAGATGTCTAGTAGGGTGACTGGAACAAGTAGAAAAGGCTTGACATCTGTCTTCATACTGAGGCCTCCCCTTTGAGCTAAAGACACCAATCAGCCTCCATGATGGGAAACACCAAACCATAAAAGGAAAAAACAAAGTAGCATCATTGTACCTGGGCAATCTCCACCTAGTCCCAGAAAACACATGAATATTTCTCCTCTTTATCAGCCTGTCTTTCCCCTCATTATTCCTTCTTTGTGTCTGTAACTCTTCGGCACTCTGGAGTAAAGAGACTGATTTGTGAGCCAAGACTCTGACTTCTCTATTCCTTGGCCACTGAATAAAGCTCTTTTGTCCCATCACTGTCTCTTGAGTCACTGAATTTATTAAGTGGAAGAGCTTTTCTCTTAGTTGCAGAAACACAGATTTAAAATATATATAATTTTTAGTTTTTGTGTATAAGGGAATTGCCTGTATGTAAGTGCACTCACGTCATGCAATGTTCTCAGAGTTCAGAAGAGGGCATCAGATTCCTCTGGAACTGGAATTACAGATGGTTGTTAGCCACCATGTGGGTGCTGGGAATTGAACCCAGGTCCTCTACAAGAGCAGCTGGTGCTCTTTAACTGCTGAGCCATCTCTCCAGCCCTGAAACATGGATTTTTGTGGTAAACATTCATTTAAATCCTCTTCTGTTTCTTTACTTCTGTGACCACTAGCTCAGATATTCCAATTATGTGTTCACTTTGCCTCAACTTATAAAATTTATAACCGTGATAAACAAAGACTATAAGTAGACCTATTATTGAGGTAAAGAGTTAAACTGCTTAGTCTTTTTTTCCTAAAAGCACTGTCCTATACAGTTCTATAGTTGCTTATGACAACTGGTGCATGTCTATAGGACTGGAAAAACAAACTATTTTGTATTGCTGAAAGCTTGTTGAGTAAAGCTTCCTTTGATAGAATTACCCATTGGAGACTTGTTTCTCAGGAGTGGATGTAGGTGATCAAAAGCAGAAACTTCTTAAATAGGTGAGATAAATCATTTCATAGCTAACAATGGGTTTCCTATTCTCTTTCTAAATTTTTAAATTATGTGTGTATGTGTGCATCTGTGTCTGGGTAAGTTCGTGTAAATGCAAGTTTCTACGGAGACCAGAGGTGTCAAAGGCCCCAGGAGCTGGCTGCTGGGAATTGGACCGAATCCTCTGGAAGAACAGTAAGAACAGTTTGTGCTTTTAAACCCTGAGCAAACTCTTCAGCCCTTTTGTTTTGTTTTTTTGAGACAGAATCTTACTATTGAGCCCTCCTGGGCTCCTGGCTGACCTCCAAATTGCTATGTAGACAAGGCTGGCCTCAAACTCCCAAAGATCCACCTACCTCTACCTCCCAAGTACATGTGCCTTCATACCCACTTGCTGTTCTTTTTGTGTGTGTGATTAATTTTTTATTGAGTTTGATACATTTCATACAACAGTTCTGAGTCAAATTTAGACCCCTTCTCCCACCCATCCTCCCACCCCTCCACCAGACCTCACCCATTCCATCATACACATTAGGTTCCATCCAGCCAAGCATTTGTGGCCAGATGTCCTTCAATGCCAATCCATCCACCAGAGTCTGGTAAGGCTATCTAGAGATGGTAAGCAAGGCATACTCTCCCTCATCCAGTGGTTATCAGTTTCCAAAATACCTCCGTTTAGGTCTGTCCCACCACCAATTTCTATGACTCTACTCTGGGCCTTGTCTGATTTGAGTTGGTGTGGGTCCTGTGCTGAATGCCACCACTGCCACAAGTTCGTATGTGCAAGCTTCCAGTGACCTGAAAGCCTCTGCTTTCCTAAGTTCATGAACAGCCGTGCCTCTTACAATCTTTCAGCCCCCTCTTCCACAATGATTCCTGAGCCATGGGTGGGTAAGGTTCAATACGGGAGTCCTATCCAGGGATACACACTCTTCAGTCTCTAAGTCTTATAAAACTTGACCAGTTGTGGCCTCATGTGCACATAGCACTATGTTGTTTAAGGGAAGTTTCACTGGTGAAAGTTGACGGATGCTTTAGTTCTCACTCTACCGCTCATTCCACTGTGTTCTATGAGCCTTAGGGTGTAGAGGTTCAACTGTAGATGTGTCACCTAGGACTTGGCATCCCTCAGTCGAATATTCTCTGTGTCTGACCAATTGTGGAATTCTGCTGTAGTCTCCACCTTTTGCAAAAAAAAGAAGCTTCTTTAATGAGTGGTGTACTCATTATGCCTGTCTGTAAATAAAAAGATCCCTATTTAGCATATGGAAAGACATTTCATGTCTCTGGAGATACGACAGAGACAGGGCTCTCTCTAGGATCTGTGCCCTCCAACCATATGTGTTTGCTGAGTCTGCAGTGCACCCATGAGCTCACTCCCACCGAGAGGGTTTAAGTCCAGTTAGACAGCTGTTGATGACCCCCAGACAACAGTGCTTCTACTGCACCAACTGTGCTAGTTGTTGGGTTGGGTTGGGTTGAACCACTGATTGATTTCCCCCCTTAGTTTTCATGTTATCATCTAGCATCATGTTAGAAGGCTTCCAGGTGAGTTTCTGCTCCACTGCTCCGAGTCCTGTATCCCAAGTATGTCCCGTCTTCAGCAGTAGGGTCTTATCTTCTAGTTCTCGGGGATAAACAAGAACTCTGGCAATAGCCTGTATTACTCTGGGAGTCTCTTGGACCACCCTCACCTGCCACACAAAGGGAGGTCTCCTGTCCGGTACGGTGTTCCTTGCCAAACAGCCTCCAGGTAAGCAGACGCACTAATGTACACACTGTGCATTTCTCAGGGGTTTTGGTAGCATCACATTCCCCTCTGGGTTCCCTAGGCCTCCAAGACTCACTCATCTCTGCTCTCTGTCCTCCCAGCCGACTTCCCTCCTCCCTTCCCAGTCCCAGCACCTGCACTATCCCACCCACCCTTCCCCCAGTAACACCCGCCTCCTTCCATTCTCCCCTCCCTCCCCACCGCGACCTCCTGCATGCCCCTCCTCTCCTCCTCCCTGATGAACACTCCCCCTTCCCCACCTCTCCCCTGGAACATCTGTTCCCTACTCTCCCCCTTTCAGGTTCTTCCTTGTCCTTCACCTCCACGTATCCTTTCCCTCTTCCTGGCTCCTGGTGTTACACCTGGATATATACTCACATATAAAGGATTCATGCTACAATCTGCAAATGAGGGAGAACATATGTTGCTTGCTTTTCTGTGTTTGTGTTAATTCAATTAGTATAACACTCTCTAGTTTCATCCATTTACCTGCAAATTTCACTATGTCATCTTTTCTTATTGCTGAGTAGAACTCCACTGTATAAATGTACCACTTTTGCATTATCCATTTGTGACTTGAGGGACATTTAGGTGGTTTCCATTTCATAGCTATAGTGAAGAAAGCAGCAACAAACATGGGTGTACAGGTGTCTCTACAGTAGGATGAGTCCTTTTAGTTTATCCAGTTACAACTGGATCAGAGGTATGCTTTTTGAGAGTTCTCCACACTGCTTTCCATAGAGGTTACACCAGTTTACATTCCTAGTAGCACCAACATTTGGTGTCTTTCACTCTCTTGATCTTAAGTCAGTCTGACTGGAATCTTAAAGTGGTTTTTATCTGCATTTCTTTAATTGCTAAGGATGCTGAGCACTTTTTAAGGTGTTTCTTTGTCATTTTTTATTTCTTCATTTGATAACTCTCTGTTCAGGATTATAGTCCACCTTTTGATTGGGTCGTTTATTTTCTTGTTTCTTTGGTTTTTGAGCTCTTTGTATATTCTGGATATTAATCCCCTACTGGATGTGTAGCTCTTAAAGATTTTCTCCCACTCACTGGGTTTCCTCTTCATTTCCTTTTGCTGTACAGAAGCTTTATATCTTAATAAGGTCCCACTTATTGATTATTGACCTTAATGCCAGAGCAACTGATGTCCAAATTAGAAAGTCCTTTCCTATGCCTATATTTTGGAGGGTACCACCTATGTTTTCTTCTAGCAGTTTCAAAGTTTCAGGTTTTATATGGAGGTCTTTGATCCATTTGGAGTTGACTTTTGTGCAGGTTGAAAGTGTCCAGTTTCATTCTTCTACAGTTGGAGATCCAGTTTTGCTAGCACCGTTTATTGACGATGCTGCCTTTCCTCCATTGTGGGTTCTTGGCACCTTTGAAATTCATGTACTCATGTTTGCATCTTCCATTTGTTCCATTGATCGACATTGTATTTTGTGCCAGTGCCGTGCTTGAGTATGACTCTGTAATATAATCTGAGATCTAGTATGGTGATCTCTCCAGCGTTGTTGTTGTTGTTGTTGTTTTGCCCAAGATTGCTTTTGCTATCCAGGGTCTTTTGCGATTCCATACAAATTTTAGGATGATTCTTACTAGCTCTGTGAAGAATGTCATGGGCATTTGATTGGCATTGCATTGATCTATAGATTTCTTTGGGAAAGATGGTCATTTTCACAACATTGATTCTACCATTCTATGAGCATGATAAGTCTTTCCATCTCCTACTCTTTCTCTATCTCTCTTTAATGATTTGAAAATTTCATTGTAGAGATCTTTAATGTCTTTATTCAGGTTTATTTCTAAATATTTTTTGAGATTACTGTGAATGGGAGGATGCCTTGAGTGCTTTTTCTGATTGCTTGTTATTGGTATACAGAAAGGCTACTGATTTTTGTAGGTTGGTTTTGTAAACTGCCAGTTTACTGAGTTAACCATTTCTAAGTTATCTGGTAGAATTTTGGGGGATTTCTTATGTATAATAGCGTATCATCTGCAAATAGAGAAAACTTGACCTTTTCTGTTCCAATTAGTATGTACCAGTGACCCCACCAGTGTGGAAGACTCTGTTTCCTTGTGGTCACCCAACCCTCTGGCTCTTAAAATCTTTCAGCCTCCCTTTTGCACAAAGATCCCTGAGCTTTGAGAGGTGGAGGTTTAAAATAGGTGTCCTATTCGGAGATAGGCAGTCTATGGCCTCTTAATCTCTGCTTATTGGACAATTGTGGGTTTCTGTGTTAATCACCATCTGCTGAATAAGGAAACATCTCTGGTCAGAGTTGAGAGATGCAGTCATCCTATGTATAGAAGTTGCATTGAAGATGTGTTACTTAGGGTGAAGTGTCTCACAGACATTTCTTCTCTGTATTTGATCAATTCTGAAACTCTGGAATCATATCCATTTGTTGCAAAAAGAAGCTTCTTTGACGAGGGATGAAAGTTACACTTGTCTGTAAATATGAGAATACATATTTTGAATAAATGAAGAAATCATGTTGGTCTAGGGATGTGACAAAAGTCGGTTTATTTTTTCTCTAGGATCAATGATCTCTCCAGACATGTGTATTTGGTTATGTTTACAGTAACACGCATGAGTTCCCTCCCATTGAGCAGGTCTTAATTTCAATTAGACAGCTTTTGATTACTCCTGAGACAGAAGTGCCAGTAGTGCACCAATACCAATAGTTCACTTGGCCAATTAATGTTCTTAGGCTTTACACTTAGGTAGGACCATTGTTGTTCTTCCTCCTCGTCAGCTTGTATAGTTAATCCTCTGATACTATGAGAGCTGGTCTTCAGGAAGGAGGCTTCCAGGTCAATTCCAGCTCCACTGTCATCTTGCTTTTTAACAAAATGTTTACTTATTCCATGTGATTTTGTAAGAGGGTCTGTACATCTAGATCTCAGCTTTCCCAGGGGTTGGAATCTTGTTCTTTAGTAATTGTGGTAAATATTCTTGACTTGGAAGAATATAAAGTCTGCTTGACTTAACTAAGTCTGCACTCACCACATCCACAGCTGAAGGGAATACTTCCACTTTATTTGCTTTAAAAGGGTAGCATAAATGTTATATTTTAAATAATTTTAACATTTCTTAAAGGAAATTTATTTAGTAAATTATTTTCTTTTTGAGACTGAGGTGCATGTAGGCCATCCCAGGCTGGCCTAAAACTTGCTATGTAGCCATGGATGATCTTGGACTTCTGATTCTCCTGCCAGCACTCAAGTGCTTAGATTACAGGTCTGTGCCATCAGGCCCAGTATATGTTGTGCTGGATACTGAACTCAGGGCTTGGTGCGTGCTAGGCTGGCACCCGACCGACACGGCTCCATCCTCAGCCCAGGAAACGTCTTAAAAATTAAAGAATGCAAATACTGAACAAGCTCCCTTAAGAATTTATGGCGGTCACATTCTGCATGTTTAAAGCACTGATCTCATGAGAATGACACAGATTGAGGCTGTTAATTCCAATATGATTTGTATTTACTTTTATAAAAGTTCAAGTAAAGAATTAAGGGGTCGTGTGTGTGTGTGTGTGTGTGTGTGTGTGTGTGTGTGTGTGTGTGTGTGTTGGTGGAGATCAAACCTAATGTCTTGCACGTGTTAGGCAAATGCTCTATTACTGACTTCAAAATCAGGTCACTTAGTGTGCCAAATGTCTGCTTACTGTGTGCCATAGCAACATTAACAAAATATGGCTTTATCTCAAGACTTCCCTTCACACAAATCTCTGGCCTTCGTGACAGTACAAATGTTTTCTTGTTTTTTATTTTCATATTTCAGCTTTTTTGCTTGAGAAAGGGTAACTCTGCAACCCTGGCTGACCCCCAACTCACTAATTTGAGTTTACCTAGGGTTACATAGCAAGATCCTATCTTCTTCTTTTTTTTAATTACCTAATGTTGAGTTCATATATCTATGTTGTTCTCAGATTTTAAAACTTCTCAGGAGTAAAGGTCTGTTAAAACCAGATTTCTAGCTCTCTCCCTTCTAGCAAAGATCAAGTAATAAGGATCAGACTTAAAGTCAACACAGAACAATGATCCCTTAAAAAAAAAAAAACAGGAAACAGGGGCTTGTGACATTAGCTCAATGGGGAAAAGTGCTTGCCATACATGTGAGGATCTGATTTTGAACCTCAGAACTTATATAAAGCTGAATGCTGTAGTACAAGTGTCTATAATCTCATCGTTCTTAAGGGGAGATGCAGGAGGAGACAGAAGAATCCCTGGAAACTCAGCAGCCTGTCAGCCTGAGAAACAATGGAGAGGCCCTGTCTAAAACAAGGCAGAAGGCAAGGACCAACACTTCAGGCTATCGTCTGACTTCTACACGTGCAGTGGCACATGAATGGACACCCATACGCACACATATCACATGCATGTACATACTAGAGAGAGAGAGAAAGAGAGAGAGAGAGAGAGAGGCAGAGACAGAGAGAGAGAGAACTACATACACAAGCAGGGATGCTGAACCATAAGCTTGCCACAGTTTATTGTCCTGAGAGTATTTCCAGGATGCAAAATATAAAGAGGCGCAGAGAGAAGTATCCTTAAGCTGAGAATCTAGGAAAACAAATGCAGAGAGCCGAGGGCAATCCAGAAAGAGAAAACACTGCATGCACATATAGAGCTCTGCATTAAGGACCTTAAAATATTGAGAAGAATGCTGATCAATACACATGTGAGCAAATACCTAAAGCCAAGGAACAGATACCAAAAGATTAGAACAGCACCCAGGGCTGGTGGGAAACAATGCTGGTTTCCATCAACCAGACTGAAAAAAAACAAAACAAAACTATAATTTATGGGACAGTGGATAGAGAACTCCAGAAGGTCTTGCCTCAGTTATGAATAACAATTAGTTTTAGATTAGCATGGCTCCTGAACTGCCAAGCAAATTCCAACAGACTTCAAAGGTCTATACTGTTTCCAAGTGACTTAAGTGCATTCTAGAGCAAAGTTCAACAAGATCTATATACATACAAAGCTATTCAACATTCAACAAAGAAAAAGCCAGACTTTTAAGAAGAAAATATCTGGGGCTAGAGGGATGGCTCAGCAGTTAAAGAGTACTTACTGTTTGCTCTTCCAGATTTGGTTCTGAGCACCCAGATGGTGGCTAACCCTCGGTGGCTCCAGTTCCAGGGGATCTGATGCCCTCTTCTGGTCTCTGTGGGTATTGCATGATAGGCGTGCACTTACATACATTCAGGCAAAACACTCATAAAGTAAATATAAATAAATTTTATCTAAAGTTATGTGGCATGCAAATAAGCAGGAACACATGACCATAATGAGAACAATCAGTGAAAACATGATAGAACTGACATGTGATTATAAATAAATACAAATATGTTATATACATATATCTGATATATACTAGTCAAAGGGAAGCTGGAGAGCAGTGTGAACATAAGTAGATTCTGAAAAGAGGATAAATACATTCGACAGTTGGAGCAGAATATTTCAATAGCCCCCTTTTTTAAATAATTGTACAAGCAGGCAGAACGAGGGAGAAAATCAGGAAGGATGTGATCAATATTATCAGTCAACTTGCGCTACCTGATATTCATAAAACATTCCACTCACTAACAGCAAAATACACACTGTTCTCGTGTACCCAGAACATTTACCAAGACAAACCATCTTCGTGGGCTAAATCATACTGAGTATGTATTCGAGCCATATTAAAATGAAGCTACAAATCAGTAACAAAGTATTTTTGGAAAAACTTAAAATATGTGGAAACATAAGTAACACCTTTGTACACAATCCATACATCAAAGAATTCATAAGGCATTTTGAACTTAATGAAAGTAAACATAGAACACATTTCTGTGTGTGTGTGTGTGTGTGTGTGTGTGTGTGTATGTAATATACTTATGTATGCACTGAGCCATCTCCTTAGCCCAAGAACACATTTCAACTTGTGGAATACAACTAAAGCAGTACTTACAGGAACATTACTAACAGGTTATATTACAAAAGAAAAGACGTTTCTTATCAGTGACTTCAAGTTCTACCCAGAGTTACTGAAAAATATAAAAAATGAAAGAAATAGAGATAGAGAGAGAAAGCAGAAGAAAAATAGACACAGAAAAGTAGACGTGTGAAATAGAACATAAAAATATTGAATGTGGGGCTGGAGAGATTGCTCAGTAATTAAGAACACTGACTGCTTTTGCAGAGGACCTGCGTTCAAGTCTGAGCACCCATATGACGGCTAACAACTGTTTGTAACCTGCACAGGCATTGCACAACATGATGCACTTACATATATGCAGGCAATACATTCATACACACAAAATAAGACTAATAAATAAAAATATTTTTTAAAAATAATGAAAACAAAAACCAATAGCCAAACCTAGCATCAATAAAAAATTTAAGCCTCCAATATCTAGAATGAGAGGGAGAATATCACTATGTTTTCCATAATACTAAGGATTTAGCTCAATGGTAGAGTAACTGCCTAGCATGTACAACACCCTAGGCTCAATCCTCAGAAAACAAAGTAAGTTCAAATGAAAAGAAAAAAGAATATTATGAACAATTTTATGCCTATAAGTTAGTTAACTTGGATGAAATAAACATAGTTCTTGAAAGACCAACTACCAAAGCTCACTCAGATAGATATATGTCTGGGCATGGTACACTTCTGTAATTCCAGCACTCAGGAGGCTATGGCTGGTAGACTGCTATGAGTTAGGGCCCTTCCTGGGCTACATAAAACAAAACTATATTAAAGGGATAATACATTAGAACCAAAATCAATCACAATGACAAACTAAGAAAAATTGTATGATCATCTCAATCAATGTTATATCTGTAATATATATAAATGTATATTAATGTAAATATAATTATTACATTTAAATGTAATATTACATGTAAATGTAAATACAAATGTATATTAATATATATTTTAAAATATATCTGGCAAATTAAATACACTGTTAAACACACACATTTAATAAAATCCAAAGCATATTCTTGATCAAAATTCTCAGCAAACAAGAAAGGGATTTAATCAACTTGACAAAAGACATTTGGAAAACCCCTATACTTTGGGGGCTGGAGAGATGACTCAGCAGTTAAGAGAGTATTGCTCTTATAGCAGATGCAAGTTCAGTTCCAACTACCCATATCAGGCAGTTCACAATTTCTGTAACTCCAGCTCTGGGGGATCTGATGCCCTCTTCTGCACTCCAAAGGCACCTGCACATATCCATACAATGACACACATATAGACATACAGACACATAACTAAAAATTAAAATTAAATCTAAGAAGACCTGATAATTAATATCATATTAATTAGACTACATGTTTTCCTTTAAGACTAGGAATAAAATATAGACATCTACTCTTACCAATGTTATTTAATACTGTACTAGGTTCTAGGCTATGTACTTAGGTAAGAAAAATAAGAGGCTGTCCAGATTGAAGGACAAGTAAAATGGTCTTTACTTGTAGATGGCATGTTTCTATAAAGAATCTGCAGGAATATGAAAACTAAGAAGCGAGTGTAGCAAAGTTGAAGCATAACAAGGTCTGCACTTCAAAATCAACTTCATTTCTTCATCCTTGGATTTAAAAACTTTTAAAAGTTTTTTTGTTGTTGTTATTTTGAGACAGGGTCTCCCTATAGCCCCAGCTGACGTGAAACTTGCTATACAGACCAAGCTGGCTTCAATCATACAGAGATAGGCTAGCCTCTAGCTTCAGAGTCCTGGGACTAAAGACATGCATCACCACTCCTGGCTTTTGACTTATTTTTACTTTTTATGTATATAAGTGTTTTGCTTGCATGCAAGTATACTACATGTATGTAGTACCCTCAGAGACCAGAAGAGGGCATTGGATTCCCTGAAACTGGAGTTACAGATAGTTGTTAGCTGCCATGTAAATGTTGAAAACTGAACCAGGGTCCTCTGCAAGAACAGCAAGTGCTCTTAACTGCTGAGCCATTTCTCCAGCCCCTTACATACTGATTTTCAGATGAAGAACTTCAGGTTGAAAATTAAAAATTTAAGAACAGAATTTATAGCCTCAAAAATATAGCAAGCTTAGGGAAAAATCTGATAAAAATGGAAAGAATTATATCCTGAAAACTACAAAATATTTCTAAAATAAAATAATAAATAAAATGGAAAAAAGTACTTAGTTCGTGCTTCAAAAGACTCAATGTTAAGATATCAATTCTCTATATGGAGCTTACTACTATAATTACAGAGCCTGAGGAGAGGTAAAGGCAAGAGGATGAGAAATTCAAAGCCACCTTTGTTTATATAATGAATTTGAGGTCAGTCTGGAAAAAAAGATAAAGACAATTTTAATAAATATAATAAGAAAATAGGAGAAAAAAGTTACAAACTGTGTGTGTGTGTGTGTGTGTGTGTGTTTCTGTGTGTATGCATGTGTGTAAATCTACAAAGCATTTCTCTGAAAAAATGCCATTAAAACTTTTGGGACTGACAAAATGGCTCATCAGGTAAAGACACTTGCTACACAAGCCTAATAACCTGAGTTTGATACCCAGAACCCACATAAAGGTGGAAGGAGACCAGTTGGGGTACTCTGCAATAGTCTTCATTTGGTATAAAAGAAGCTTCTTTGATGAGTAGTTACTGGGATACTTGACTGTAAATATAAGGATATATATTTTGCACTTAATTAAGAAGTTAAATTAGTCTTGAGATGTGACAACCAAGGGGATTTCTCTAAGATCTATGACCTCTTCAGCCATGTGTATTTGGCTATGATTACATTACCACACATGAGTTTCATCCCACTGAGTGGGCTTTAAGTTCAATTAGGTAGCTGTTGATTGCCCCCAAGATAAAAGTGCCACTACTGCACCAGTGTTGTATGCTGTGCTGGTCATTGATGTGATTATGTGGTCATGAAGCTGGTGTTGGGCCATCAATAGATGTTTTTCCTTAGCAGCTTGCATAGTGCTCTCCAAAGTTATGAGAGCTAGCCTTAAGGGGAAGTGGTTTCCAGGTCAGTTCCAGCTCCAATGTCCAAATCTAGTCTCTGAAGGATGTCCTGTCTTCAGCAATAGGGTCTTACCTTCAAGTCCTGGGAGGCAATCAAGGGCTGTGGCAATAGCCTGTGTAATATTGGGAGTCTCTTGGACCATCCTGGCCAACAACTCAAAGGAAAGTTTCTCCTGTTTGGCACTATTTCTTATTCTATAGCCTTCAACTATGCACATAGCTCATGTACACATATTGTGTGTGGAATTTGTCATTGAGTAGTTAGATTAATATAATTACCTCTGGTGTTTTACACTAGCTAGGCATTCTTTTTCTCTCTGTGTGTCTGTCTAACCCTCCCTGCATGCCTTCTCCATTAAAGTGTCTCCATTTTTCCCATTTCTCCCTTGATAATACCATCTCCTAAGGCCCCACCTCTCTTGAGCTCCTGCTTTCCTTTTATCCCCATTGTTTCTTGTATAATCCTTCCTCCCCCCCCCGACCTATTTAAATACCCTCATTTTATCTATTTCTCCCTTAGTAACACCTGTCTTCTACTATTCTTCTGTCTCAGGCTCCTTCCTTCCCTCTACCTCCCTGGTTCCTTTCCATTTTCCTGGTTCCTGCAGTTACATCAGGATACAAAATCACATACAAGGATTTGGTGCCAGGATCCACAAGTGAGACAGAATATATGTCATTTGTTTTTCTGAGTCTAGGTGAGTTACTTCACCTAGTATTAACAGTTTCTAGTTCTATCCATTTACCTGCAAATTTCATGATTTTATCTTCCTTTACTGCTGACTAAAATCCATTGTGTAAATGTATACATTTTCAATACCAATTGATCAGATGAGGGGTATTTATGGAGACTACTACAGAGCACCACAAGTGGTCACACGCAAACATTGCCGAGCCTAAGTGGCACATCTCCAATGCAACCCCTACACTAGGCACATGTAACATAGAATAAGGGGTAAAGAAGACATCAGTAAATGTCAGCTCTCATTAATGAAGCTTCCTCATGCAACAGAGCGCCAGGAACACAAAAGGTCATAAATGACCCAAGAGTAGACATTAGGAGTCTGCAGAGTGAGGGTCCCTGGACAGGACTCCTATATTAAGTTTCACTCACCCAGGGCTCAGAGACCATTCTGGAAAAGAGGGTGGAAAGATCATAAGAGCCAGTGAGGAGGAGCCTGACTATATGGAAATAGAATCCTACAAGCTCGTAAGACCCTGTTCAGAAGAACCTACAGCCACGGATTTGGCATGCTCAAGATCCACGCAAACTCAAGGAGACAAAAACTCAGCATGGAACTGGGGAAAAGGATAGCAGACCCCATCTTTGCTGAAGAAATATTGGCACCTGATTACTGTTGGGTGAGGATGAGCTAATTGTCCTAAAGTGAGGGACTCCAGATAGACTGACCAGACCTCAGTGAATGAACCTACACTGAGGAACATTCCGGGACACTAACTTGACACAATAGGCCTTAACACAAATGATGGAGTACATAAATTCCAAGGAGGAGGGTTATGGGAGGGTACCAGTGAGGAAGGAGACATAAAAGTGATTAAGACTGATTGAGATGTTCTGTATGAAATACTCAAAAATTCAATAAAAGTATGATCTGTAAAAATTGATAAGTTGGACTTTATTAAATTGAAAAACTTTTGCTGTGTGAAAAAGACTTATATGGCGATAAGATGCAAGCTGCTCATTATAAGAAAGTATTTTCTTTTTATTGAATTGGGGTGTATTTCATAAAGAACATCTCAATCAATCTTAATTGTCTTTATATCCCCTTCCCACTGGCCCCCTCTATAGCCCCACAACTGGAATCCATACATTATTTCATCTGTGTTAAGGTCTATTGTGTCAACCATTGCTGTAGGTTCACATGAGCAGGATCCCAAGAGCTTGTAGGATTCTATTTCCATACGGCCATGCATCTCCTCAGTGGCTCTTACAATCTTTCTGCCCCTCTTCGGCAATGGACCCTGAGCCCTAGGTGAGTGAAGTTTAATACAGAAGTCCTATCCAGGGACCCACACTCTGTAGACTCCTAAACTCCATTCTTTGGCCATCTGTGACCTTTTGTGTTCCTGGCCCTCTGTTGCATGAGGGAGCTTCATTAATGAGAGTTGAGAGACTCGTTAGCGTCTTCTTTACCCCTTGTTCCATGTCTTGGGTATAAAGGTTGCATTGTAGATGTGCCTCTTAGACATGGACAATTCACAGACAATGTCTGTGTGTGACCAGTTGTGGTACTCAGTAGTCTCCATCTGGTGCAAAAGAAGCTTCTTTGATGAGTGGTGACTGCGATACTTGACTGTACTACAAGTATACGTATTTTGCACTTACTAAGAAGTTACACTGGCCTAAGGATGTGATAGCCTTAGGGATTTCTCTGATCCTCTTCAGCCATGTGTATTTGGCCATGATTACAGCACCACACATTAGTTTCCTCTCACTGAGTGGGCTCTAATTTTCAGTATTTTCAAATGTATCCAAAACAGGCAAAAACCTTTTAAAAATAAACATTAGGAAACAAACAACTCAGTAAAACTATCGAAGGAGCTGACACTACCTGAACAAAGAAGATACACAGAGGGCATGTGCAAGGATGCTCATTATCATTTGTTATTTGGAATTTCTAGCTAAGCAACAATGACGTACCATATTTACCAATTTGAATGACTGAATTACTAAAAGAAAGTGATAGTTTTAATTAATGGGAAGATGCAGGGGGAACAAGGACTCTCTTTCACTGCTGATGGAAAGGCAAAGTGGTGTTGCCTCTTGGGAAAACATTCTGGCATTTGTCTGAGAAGTAGAGCGTAATTTCACCAAGCAATCTGTCCATCTTCCTTTTGGTTTGAAATGCATGTCCATTCAAAACTCTATACTTGAATATAGCAATTTTGATCATGGTCACCAAAAATAAAATATATTCAAAATGAGCCATGATAGATGATAGTGTCAACTATAACCAATTATATTTTCTAGCAAGAGAAGAAAATGCATCAGCAACTTACAAAAAGGCAAGGATACCCTCTAGCAATAAAGACTCTGTTGGACCACTTTGCATGATTAGAGCTGAGTCAATGATAAAAGAGAATATTCCTAGATTAGCATTGATTACTTGTGCATAATTTATGTTTCTTGCCTCAATTCCTCCTACAAAGTTCACATGAAGACCCTGAAGACAAACGTAGGGACACTAGAACATTTGTTTTTTTCTGTTCCTAGTCCTAATGTAACTGTGTTCAATAAATTTCCTCTCTGCTTCCCTTGAAGAAAAGAGAAATAGGAGGAAGAGGAGGAAGGGGGTAGGAAGGACCACCACCAACACCTGGGTAGACCCCAAATGCATATTTCCAAGTGAAAGTGGACAGTGGTAATCAATGAATGTTTTCATTTATAAGACATTCTGTAAACAAACATTAAGGTTCCAGGAAGCGGTATGATCAGTGACTTGCCAGAGGGTTAGTGAGTATGTTATTATTTTCATGTTACTGTTCTTTGTGGAATCTATGTACATCATAGAGTTTTTACTTGCTCTATTTTCCATTCTAAAGAAAAAGAAGTTTCTACTGGCTAACACTAGGACAAATTACATTTTATGAAAAGTTAACAAGCAGGGATGGGGTAAGTGCTGAGCACAAATTTTCATTTAGGCTTTGAGAAATATATTCCAAATGTGTGATATGCCTATATTGGGTATGCCTATATAGGCCTTAAAGACGGGTTTGTATGCTAATGATTTATCTAATAGGCACTGAACATTTTAACTTGTATTGTTTTACCTTAATATTGCATGCTCTCTATGTGAATTCAATAAAGGATGCTATACACACCAAAAATAAGAGATGAAGCATACACACAAAAAAGGTGGAAAGAGAAAACTAGCCCCACGAAGTTGTCTTCTGACCTCTGGATGCAAGCTCACACCCTCAGACACAAACAGCAACAGACGAGTTTAGAAGACTAAAAACATCCTTTTTCTTTTGGGATCTGGGGAGAGAGATCTAAGAGTGCTTGTTATGCAAACAAGAGGACCCAAGTTTGAATCTCTAGTACCCATGTAGAACCTGGGTCTAGCCTTGGATATCTGTAACATCAGAGCTGGGATCAAGAGAAAGATCAAAGAAATTTTGAGCCTCAGGTCCAGTGAGAGACTATGCCTCAAAAAATAAGGTGGAGAGCAACAGAGGAAAACCCCAAAGTCCCCCTCTGGGCTCTCCACCTGCATGCCCATGCCTGTACACCTGCTGCACACACATGCACACACCTGCTACACACACACACACACACACAAACCTTGGTCTTTTTGTTTACTTGCCCATAATTTAATTCATCTTTTTCTATATATCTGAATTTTGCTTTATCTTTTGCCTCAGAACTTGAAGAAAAAAAAATTAATTTCCTAATGTTAGTTCTCCAGAAACAAGTAGTTGGAGAAAACAAAGAACTTCTTTAACTACAGATTAATTCTTTTATTGTGCTTTAGACCAGGTCTCACTAATATGGCTCAAGATGGCTTCAGAAAACTCAAGATCCTCTCACCTTAGTCTCCCAACTGCTGGGATTACAGGGTTGTGTCATCATACCTGGCTCTGGATATTCTAACATACTAGCTTTAATTCATTTTTGCTTGTATGTTTTTTTTCTTCTTGCTGTTGATTTTAACAGGGTCTCCCTGTAGCCCCAGCTGGCCTGGAACTCACAACAGAAACCAGGCTGGCCTGGATCTTACAGAGATCCACCTGCCTCTGTCTCCCAAACGCGGGAATAAAAGGTGTGTGGCACCACACCTGGCATCTAGATTAACTCTTAATAACCAAATTATAATAACTGCTACACATTTATTTAGTCATATTACTTATTTGCCATCTATAACGGCTGAATTATGGTGCTATATACTGTACCACCATATTTTATATATGGAAATTAACATTTATAAAACAGAGCTCATGGAAGTTTTTCCAGTAATATTACCCAGTTTTAAATAGATGGAGCAATTTGATGTAAGATATAAAATTATAAACCAGGTATGGTGACACACACCTGTAATGGCAGCACTTGACAGTGATGAAGGAGAATTCCGAGTTCAAAACTAGCCTGACCTAGTGAAACCTTGTTTTTTTAAAAAACTATAGAATTATGATTGCTAAAATGTACCCTACATCTAACCAAATTTTAAAAAACCAATTTTAAGCTAATGAAATTAGTTTATTTTGCAGTTATAACACTGCCTCTCTCAAGATGCACAGACATTGAGAAAACTGATGGTGGTAGAGGTCTGCTGTCTCTTTATCTCTGGCGCTTTCTGGACTCCTAAGTCCCAGCCTTTCTCTGTTACTGCTTCAGTGTCGTGTTGCTCTTCACAACTGCCTCATAATAGTAGGTATGTGCTCTGTGGTATCCGACTGATTTTATTTAATGAAATGAGTAAAGGTTTTTTTATACAGGGGCTCTGGTTGTAGAATCCAACATAGCACATTTCTTAAAACCTGCTTCACTGAGTGCGATATAACTACGTAGTTTTCAGTTTGCTAATTTTTTTCATTTGAATGTACATCCAAGAAACTGTCGTCATGGTCAGGAGAGCATGCTCATCATCCCCAAGCTTCCTTATGTCCCTTTGCACTCCTTCCTCACCCCCTCCACCAGCCCCTGAAGGGTTTAATCACTACAGTTTATACTTTCTAGAGTGTTTTAAAATGGAATTTTAAAAATGAAAATGTTAGTCATGTTATTAAAGAAATATTTTATTTATAATTTTTATTTTATGTGTATGAGTATACTGCCTGCATGTAAGTGCACTCATGTTGTGCAATGGAAGTCAAAAGATGGTGTCGGATCCCCTAGACCCGGAGTTATAGACAGTTGTCAGCAGCCATGTGGGTGCTGGGAACCAAACCTGGGTCTTTTGCAAGAACAGCCAGTGCTTATAACTGCTGAACCAACTCTCCAACCCCTAGAGTTTTATATAAATGAATATAAAGTGTATATTTTTTCCAGTTTTTGTTGTTGTTTTTGTTTTTTGAGACAGGATTTATATAGCCTGGGCTGTCCTTAAACAAGCTAAGTAGTCAAAGACAACCTTCAACTCCTGATCCTCCTGCCTCCATCTCCCAAATGCTACAATCACAACCATGTACCACAACACCTGCCTTTTACCCAGAAACATAAAAAATAACAAAAGCCAAAGAATATAATGGTTACCTTTAAAACATTTTTTATTACATTCATTTGAGTGTTATGTGTGGGGGCACATGTGTGCTATGGCATGCATGTGGAGGTCAGAGGACAACTTGAAGGAGTTGGTTCTCTTCTTTCACCACATGAGTCTGAGGACCTGAACTTGGATTTCAGGCTTGGCACCAAGCACCTTCACACACTGGGCTACCTTGCTAGTGGTCCTAGTTTGCTTTCTATCGTTGTGATAAATCATGGGAAGTGGAGACAGGAACTCAAGACAGAAGCAGAGACCATGGAAGAAGGCTGTGTACAGATTTGCTTCCCCTGTCTTGTACAGCTCCCTTTCTTATACAGCCCAGTCTCGTCTGCCCACAGTGGGCTGGGCTCTGCTGAATCAATTACAAATTAAGAAAATGCCTCTAAGACATAGCCAGAGGTCGATCCAATGGAAGCAATTCCTCAACTGAGGTTCTCTCTTGCCAAGTGCCTCTTGTTCATACCAAGTTAACAAAACTAAGCAGCATACTAGGCCATGGTTACTTTTAAGACTTTTCTTAAGGCCTGGGGATCAAACTCAAGGCCTTGCATAAGGCAGGTCAGCTCTCTACCACTAAGTTATATTAGAGTTGCTACTTTTAAAAAGAGCAGGAAAGGAAAGCAAACTGAATTTTAATGGAGTGTACTGTATGCACGGGGTGTCTGTATGAGTGCACATTTGTGTGTGCACATGGAGGCTAAAGGTCAACCTTAGGTGTTGTTCCTCAGGAACTATCTACCTTATTGTTTTTGAGAAAGGGTCTCTTACTGGCGTGGAGCTTACAGCACAGGCTACACTGGATGGCCAGGGAACCCAGAGGTCCACCTGTCTGTCTCCCCAGTGCTGGGATTACAAGCATGTACCACTGTATCTAGCTTTTTAATGGTATTTCTGGGGATTCAACTCAGGTCATCATTCTTGCAAGGCAAGCACTTTACCAAATGAGCTACCTCCTCAGCTCCTAAAAGTGATTTTTTTTTAAAAGGTAAAAAAAAAACAAAACAAAAGAATCTAACAATACCTAGATAATGAAACTATTTTGTTTTTCCGGGCAGGATCTTACTATGTTGCCCAGGCTGTCTTGAAAGCCTGATCTCAAGGAATTCTCCTTCCCTAGCATCTCAAGTAGCTGGAACTATTAGTGTGTGTTACTTGACTAGATAAAATACTTATCAGATTATTTCACGAAGTCAATGCACTGGTGGAACGGGGTCCCAGCACAGGGGAGGCGTAAGCAGGTGGACCTCTGTGAGGTTAAGGCCAGCCTGGTCTACACAGCAAGTTCCTGGCTAGCTAAGACTACAGAGAACCTGTCTCAAAAAAAATCAAAACAAAAATCCAAAAGTTAATGCACTGTTAGGATGTAATATCACTTCATTTGTTAAGATGTTAATCTTTCTTCAAAACTTGAAATTTTTCTTTCACAAGTATAATTAGAAGCCTGCATTATATGTAAGTACAGCCCTGCATGCAATGCCCACAGAAGTCAGAAGAGGGAGTTGGATCCCCTGGAATTGGAGTTATAGATTGTGAGCAGCCAGGCTCACAATGTGGGTGCTGGAAGCAGAACCCAGGACCTCTGCAGAAGCAGTCAATGCTCTTAACCACTGAACCATTTCTCCAGCTCCAGATGTTAATCTTTTAATCTCACCTGCTTTTAGTAAAATATAGAGGAAAAGGTTTTTATTTGAGTTTCTTAAAAAAAAAAAAAAACTGTCAGACTTTCATAGTGTACAAATTCGTTATGTCCCTCTGAACTCACATATTCCATTAATTGGGGCTAGCGATATAGCTTAGTTGGCAGAGTGCTTGCCTAGCATACAGGAAGCCCTAGGTTCAATCCTCAGAATTGCATAAACCAGGTGTGCAGGCACAGGCCTGTAATCCCAGCACTTGGGAAGATCAGAAATCCAAGGTCACCCAGTGAGTTTGAGGCCAGCCGGGGATATATAAGACCCTGTTGGCAAAATAAACAAGCAAGGAAGTAAATAAGCAACCAAGCAAAAATCAGAAGAGAAATAACACAAACTATCCAAAGCTTTAAAATCCAAGGCCTTTAATTCAGTTTTTGGTAATGACCATACATGCCTCCACAAAACCTCTTTTCACTGTAAATAGAAGGCACTAGGCATTACATAACATCCTAAAAACAGTGATTCCTTCGGATGCTGGTGGAAATGACACATTAAATGGCAGGGTTTGAATACTACAAACTTGAGAGAGAGAGAGAGAGAGAGAGAGAGAGAGAGAGAGAGAGGAGAGAGGAGAGAGAGACAGAGAGAAAGCACTGAAAAAAAACCACATAAGAATTTTAAGTATCGGTCTTTCTCAGGTTTCTAAGGTTTCTAATGCAACTTTAAGTTACTCTTGCAGGTACATAATTTGAAATTAAGAGATACATGGATGAGTGTGATTTGGTTTTCAACACGTGTTACATTTCAGTTAAATATAGTAAATGTAAAGACATTATCATGCTAATTGGCTTCTCATGTTATTCTTTAGCTGTGTACAATAAACTTAAAATGATACATCCTGTAGAACTATATTTTAAAAGCTCCTTGATATGACACTGACAACTTTTAAATTCATGTCACAAACTGTATATAAACTGTGATTATTAAAATACACTTTTTTGAAAAATAATAAGATGACCATTTATACCTAAATAAAGTTTCCCAGAAAGTTATGAAATCCTTTAGCATATAAAAGTAGTTGCCCCTATTCTGAAAGGTCAGTGTTGCTTCGCAAAGAAATCCATATAAGCCACAGCAAACACTTTCTTCCAAATGCCACATTCTTTGTACAACATAGAGATATGCTTCAAGAGACTGCATCCATGACTAAAGCGCACACCTGGGTATGAGACCACAGTCACAAGCACAAGGAATCTTACTTGGATCAGGAATGCCCATAGGAGTAACACTAACAGAGAACAAGGATGGCTTCTGAAGCCATTCTTTTACAAACACATACACCAAATTTTGGCTGTTCAGAGGATACTTAAGACACAGCTATTTACATATGTGCTACATCATGTGTGCCTATTTGAATGAACAGTGGCTTCTGCAGATATTCCCATTTAAATACAAACAAAACGGTCTTACTATACCAAATAACACTCTACTTTTGGCAAGGTAGTATAAACAAAACAAATAAACAAAACCCACAAAAACTGTAACACTGATTTAGGCAAAAGTTCCCACATCAAACAAAAACAGGCAAAGTGTTTGTTAATTTTGGGTAAATAATACTACCCAACAAATAATGTGCCAAATCAAACTTAAAATCCTCAAATAACTATCACATGAATGGCTTACAAATGCCTTTAAGAATAATTCAGTTAAAAAAAACAGCTGATTATGAGGTTCATAATTACAATGTCATCAAAAGACATTCAAGCTAATTAATTTGTAAAGGCCCACTTAGTAAAAGGAAAGAGAAAATAAACTCTTCCATAACTAATCCTATATAAGCCTTCTTCCTTTGGAGAAACTCCTAAGACTAAATTTTGAAAATGGTAGAGATAACAGAGAAATGAAAACCTGTATGGCAATTTCAAATGCCCACTGTGCTAAAATTATGTATCCTAATCAAGCCGAGAAAAAGCTTTAGGAGCAGCAGCTGGACTCTGTGAAATAAACAGGACAGCAGAAGGCACTACATAAGCCTTAATTCCTCCTAAGTATATTTGGGAACTTCAGTTTCTTTCTTTCTTTAGAAGTCAGCCAGTGTGAATGTGTTGCTTTTATTTCCCCCTGAGTTTCAACATGATTGGGCAGAGCAGCACCAGTTTAAAGACACGTGCAGTGCCAGCACTGCATTCTGGATCACTTACACTGACGGCCCCACAGGTCTCATAAGAGCACTTCAGAACATGATTAGAAATATAGAAATGCCTTTCGGTATTTCAGTATTAAAGTGGAACCACCACAGATATCCATTTTTAAAAATAATGCACTAAAATGTCTGCTTTTACAACTTGTCTTTCCACCTGCATCTAGTAATCACGGCTATTTTCCATCCTGCTGCTCCCAAGACATCTCCTTTGTGCATCTGGATGAAATGTCAGTGTGCTTCATGGTGCACAGTCCTTTGTGGCTGGAAAATCCTGGTAAATATCATGTCATGCCAGTTTTGAGCAGTATGCCTTGCAGGTCCTCTGGCAAAGCTAAGATAATTGCATCTATATGCATCCGTAGCTTTTCCACAGTGTCAGGTTTCACTGGCAACTTCTCTCGGTCAGCCTGCAACTACATAAGGAACAGCTGGTAGTATTTAAGTGCAACTGTATAAATATATTAATTACATTTGCTATATAAACACGTTTAACAGCCCAATTACTAGAAACTTGAAGTCTTACTCTAGAATTTATACAAACCTAAAAGGCAGAGAACTCTATACTGGGGGGAGGTGCTCAATAAAAGGCTTATCTGTGAATTCATAGATAATACCTAGGGATCTGATGTGGCATAAAATATTGGTGACAATGGTTGTGTAGCATTCACAAAACTCCATCTATATACCTTTAGACTAATATGGTATCACTGTGATCCACTTCAGTGGGCAAGTATTTCCAGTGAGATCTACCATCAATTGGCCAATATGAAATCTTCTCATTTAAAAAGTTACTTTGGTGACTTATCATGGATTATCAGTTCAAATCAGAGGAAAATATCATCTCAGAACGGTCAATTTTATCCTCATTTCTTTAGTTACATACCAACTTATTTTTCAGCTTCAATACAAGGTCTACTGTTTCTACTTCTGTATGTGTCTGGATCCAGAGAAGGAGGTCCTAAAACAATAAGAAAATCCAAATCAGTATGTACTCAGAATAATATTTGAACTTCTTTATTTCAACCATCAAGGCCAAGGGAAAGGAAGAGCAAGAAGGAAAAGGAGGATGGGGTGTCTAACTCATATATCCTTATACTGCCAAGATAAGACTTACGAGAGTCTAAAAATTGCTAATAATTAGGTAATTTTCAACATTAGTGAGAACTATTAATATTTAGAAATAAAGCAAAATATAAGAAACTCTTTTCTGAGATGACCTTTTTTAGTTCAAGTGTGGGGGTAAAAAAGGCCCAGCAGCTCAACACAGTGCTAACCTTCAACCTTGTAACAGTAATTTACACTTAGAACTAAAACAAAATGTAAGTCAGCAACTTTCTGCTGTGGCCCTTTTAGGTCAAGTAGGAAATGAACAACAGCAACAAAAAATGAACAGCTCAATTATTAACCATCGATCTTGTAACAGTAATTTATATGGAATATTAGTTAACAAATCAAGATACCCAAACATGGGTATTACTGGATATAAACTCTCTATGTTCAAATAAATGTTCTTGAAGTTTATGACATGGCTGGTTTCATCATTATTCTTTTTTTGAGACAGGATGTCACAATGTAGCCCTGGCTGGCCTGAAACATGCTATATAAACCAGGCTTGCTTCAACTCACAGAGATCCATCTACCTCTGCCCCTCAACCCCACAGCGCTGAGATCAAAGGCTGCACCATACCCAGCTACCACATTCTTTTCTAAAAGTCACAATTACTAGAAGTTTGTGACTAGAAAGTTTAACACCCAGACCAGTTCACCTTAATATTTAAAGCTAAATACACATCAAAATAAGATTATACTGCCACACTTAATATGAAGTAGACTGCTGAGGAGTTACAGATAAGAAATTCAGTCCACTATAGGAACTGTTAACACTAACTGGAGGAAGTGATCAACAGCATGGGAAATGAGCTGCAGTGGAGACTGCAGGGGTGTCACTCCTTAGCCAACGCTACAGAATTTGCCCATTTTTGTGCTACAATTTTAGCTCCCACTGCAGGTGATTTCAAGCTGCTAATTGAGATCTCTGTACACAGAATGAGGAACAGATGTGCACAATTAGTCCATCTAGACCAAAAACCAGACAATAGCCTCCATGACTTAGAGGTAAGGTAAACTGAGGTAAGCGCACTGAACTTTTAAGTTCATGGTGTTGCATAATGCAGATCACACCACATCTACCTCAAAGAATTGTAATAATTAAAAGAGTCCTTGACACACAACACAGGATCTGAGCAAGTTAGCTAGAATTACTACTTTTTAAAATACATTTTATTTATTATTATTATTTTTTTGTCTTTTTGAGACAGGATCTCCCTGTAGCCCCAGCAGTCCTGGAACTTGCTATGTAGACCAGGTTGGCCTTGAACTCACAGACACCTGCCTGCTTCTGCCTCCCAAGTGCTGGGATTAAAGGTGTGTGCCACTCCTCCTGCCCCACCTTTATTTATTATTTTAATTTTACTGTATGAGTATTGGCTACATGTATGTAAGTGTACCCATGTGATGCAAAGCCCTTGGAGGTCAGAAGAGGGCATCAGATCCCAAGGACTAGAGTTACAGATGGCTGTAAGCTGCCATATGAGTGCTGGGATTAAAACCTGGGTCCTCTGCAAGAGCGCCAGTGCTCTTAACTGTTGTTTCTCCGGCCCTAATACTATTTACAGTAGAGTAGGATCAAAGAGATGGCAGAAGTGCTGTCACCAAGATCAACACTCTTGGGTTTGACCCTTGGGACCCACATGGTAGGAGGAGAGAACTGACTCCTGTAAGTTGTTCTCTGATCGCCACAGACACGCCATAGCATGCACATGCCCATCATATATACACAGATACATGAAAATACATATACTAAAATGGATTATAAATATTATTTCCAACCTCTAAGAAAACTTTTTTACTCTCACACTTGTTAGTCATCATACAAACACTGTTCTCTAACCTCTTCACAGAGAGCTTCGAGATGAAGTGCCTCCAATTTTTGGGTCATTTCTTTCCTCCGGGTCTTGAACCAGCCATCAAAATTTGGAGACTTTAGAAACTGCCTACAAAAATAAGTTTTAAAAAATCAAAGTTTAACTAAGATTCATTTCCTTTCTTCAACTCCCACCTTTTATATCTCTTTTTTTAAATGTGTATGTGTATATTGCCTACATGTATGTAAGTGCATTCATGTTCTACAATGCCCATGGAGGTCAGAAGAGGATGCTGGATCCCATGGAACTGAAGTTACAAATGGTTGTTAGCCACCATATGGGTGATGGGAACTGAACCCAGGTCCTCTGCAAGAGCAGCCTGTGCTCTTAACTGCTGAGCCATCTCTCCAGCCCTTTTTGTCTGTTTAAACCAGGGTTTTAAATAGTCCAGGCTTTGGCCTCAAACTTGCTGTGTAGCTGAGGATGACCCTGAACTCCAGATCCTCCTGCTTCCACTTTCCAAGTGTTTGGATTACAGATGTGTGCCACAATGTCACCCTTTCATTCCTTTATTTCAGCTCAGAAAATTATGTTACATGAATTAATGAAAAGAAAATGAATCTAAGTTTACAACCAGTTTTTTGGCTATAAGTAAAGATCCACAGACAAGTGAAAACGGAGGAAGGAGATTAACCGGTAAAGCCCAATCCAATCGCCTTTTATTCTGGAGGTGAGCTGAGGTCCAGTTTTCTCAAGTGTTTTCATAAATTCTTCCGGAAGGAACTGTCTTAACTGGGGGGGACTCTAGAAAACAAGGCACACCATATTTAGAAATAAAGAACTGCTATATTCAAAGAAGGTAATTACAGTTAGAGACCTGAAAGAGAAAATTTCATGAATATGTACATACCTTCCAGGGAGAAATAGTTTTCTGCAAAGGCATCAAACTTGCCACATATCGTTCCTAGAGCCATGAGAAAAAAAGTTGATGAAACTTAGGAATTTTACCATAGGCAGGCCACAGAAACTATTCAAATTTCTCTTCCTCAAGGTAGATCAGAGAAGCTCTTAGTCTCTTCCTTCCTTTCTGTCTAGGAGCTGCTGAACATAAAATTCTCTAATCCTCCTTGTCTGAAATTAGATGATAAAGACCTCCACTTCAGAAAAGTCCTGCATCACACCTGCAAGAAAGGGATCTGACCAGACAGGCTTTGCTGATCTTCGTCACTCAGTCTGTCGCATGTTCCTTTGTCCCACCACATTCGGAGAGCATCCATGCTTCAACCATGTTTATGCAATGAAGTATCTATAGCAACTCAAAGGGCAGGTTTTGGAGAGCTTCAAGGTAAGTGAATACATGATATTCCTAGAGAGTGGCACACTCATAGAACTCATGGAAGGTCTGTGCCTATTTCCCCACACTGTATAGTATATACTTCTTTACCTCTACTCTCTGTAACATCCTTTATAATAAACCAACTAACACTGAATGCTTCCCTGAGTTTTCTGAGACACTCAAACAAATTAACTGAACTTCAGTGATGAGGGGATTATGGGATTTAAAGTCAATCAATCGTAAAGTACAGCCTGCAGCTTGTGATTGGCATTTAAAGTGGAGAGGAGCAATCGCAGGAACCTAGCACTCAGCCTTTGGGATCTGATGCTGTCTCTACTTAGACAGTGCCAAAATTGAATCAGAAGACACTCAGTTAGCATCTACTACAGAAATGGTTAATTGTTTACTGAAGGAGAAAAAAAACCTGCCTATTTCTTGGAGTCACAGAAGTGATTGGTGGTGTGAGTATATAGAAAAAAATGAGTGAATCTGAGCTTTTCTAACCTTCTATTATTACAACTCATTAACTAATGCTTTGCACATGAGCATGAACATGCCTAGAATTGATTGTCTACTTCATCATGAAAGTCATAGGAACTGAACTTAGATCACGAGGCTTAATGGCAAGTGCTTTTACCTACTAAGCCATCTCCCCAGTCAGAAGCTGAGTTTTTCTAAGTTACTTTTTTTTATCCTGCTCCTTCAATGGATATCACTAACACCATCATTTCCCACAACAGACACAGCTACATTTAGCCTAAGTTGGGAAATAATGTTTCAAGAAAAATTTAACTAAATCTTGGACACTCCAAAAGATTAAATTTTTGTTCTTTTGCTTTGTTTTTTTTTTTTTTAAAGATAGGTACCTTACTATATTGCCCAAACTGGTCTTGAATTCATGGGTTCAAGTGATCCTAGAAGGATCCTAGGAGGAAATAGAACTTGAGCTTCCTGAGTATAGTGGTACTGGGCCTATTCATAGTATTGTTTGTTTGGGCAATATAGTGAGAAAGCTGTCTTAAAAAGAAACAAAGCAAAAGAACAAAAATTTAATCTTTTGGAGTATCCAAGACTTAGTTAAATTTTTCTTGAAACATTATTTTCCAACTTAGTTGAGTAATTATATGGCAGAAAACATACTTAACATTTTACATACATTATCTTTCATAACCTTGTAACCACCCTATGTTAATTACTAAAAAACTGAAACTTCAAAAAATTAAACAACCCAATCAAAAATCATCATTTGGCCTTGAATCCAGGTCTACTGGACAATAGTCCAAAGTTTCTCTCTTATCCCTCCCTTCCTCCCTCCTTTCTTTCTTTCTTCTTGTTTTTTCAACAGTATCTCACACTATATTCCAGGTTGGCCATGAACTTGTGGCAATCCTCCTGCCTCAGGTTCCTAATTTGGGATTACAGAAGTGAGTCATCATGCTTGGTTTAGTCTATACTCTTAAGCATCAAATAAAGTTGATTTACTTAAGCAGTTTTATGTTTGTGATGCTGAGCACTGAATTCAGAGCCTCACTAATGCTTACTTGCCCCACTGAACTACATTTGCAATATGACATAGCTTTGACTTGAACAAAATTACATCTATAAACTAAGAAAGAATACTTTTTTCTCAAAAAGAATAGCAAAGATCTTCATGCTGCTCTCATCTAATGTTCATAGATTATATTAGTAACTGCATGAAAAGTGATGATGCAATCAATCTACAACCAAGGACATCATGATATTACTTGGATTAATATGTACTCCACTCCACTAAATTTCTTTTCTTTTTCTTTTTCTTTTTTGAGACAAAGTCTACATGTAGCTTCAGCTGGCCTGAAACTTGCTATGTAGACCAGGCTGGCTTGTCTTGTAACTTACAAAGATTCCCAAGCACTGGGACTAAAGGTAACAATCGTCTTTAACTCCAGTTCCATGGGATCCAACACCCTCTTCTGACCTCCCTGGGCACTATAAACATGTGTTGCATTTATATACACGCAGATTAGAACAATCATGCATGAAATTTAAGTTAAAATAAAGTATTTTTATAGGGCTGGGATGTAGTTCTGTGACAGAGTACTTGTCTCGAATATGCAAGGCCTTGGGTCAATTTCCAGCTCTATCCTCTCCTTAGACCTCCAAATCAGTTTAAGTCTAAGCATTCGGTGTCTATTTTAAAAGGAAATAGGAAAGAATAATTTTATGCCAATGAATGTCATTTTTTAAATCAATTATCTTTTTAAAATTTATTTTTATTTTTTTGTATGTGTATGAGTGTTTTGTTTGCATATGTAAGTGCACCCAGGTAATGCAATGCCTGTGAAGCTCAGAAGGAGCTGGATCTCCTGGAACTAGAGTTATGGATGGTTGTCAGCTGCCATGTAGGTGCTGGGAACTGAACCCAGGTCCTCTGCAAGAACAGTCAGTGCTTTTAACATCTGAGTCATCTCTCTAGTCCTCTTATCAATTAGCTTACTTAAGATTTATTACAGGTGACTCTTTTTTGAGAAGCCCACACCCACGTTCTTACATGTCTTGCTTTCTGCCTGAGTGCCTTTCCCTTAAACTTGGTGCTTAAAATCTATACTAAAGTCTCTTAGTAACCTACAACTTGGCTTCGAAAAAATAATTCACAACAAATTTGAAAGATATTTAGGGATTGTAGAATTGACCATATATTAAAGACAAGCAAACAGAGAGTCAAGGGAAGAGATGACTTATCGAAGTTAAACAGCTAACATTAACACAAAGAATCCAGGTCTCTTACAAAGGACTATATTTTAAATCACTACACAAACCAAATGGCAAAACACACCACTTAAGATCTGGAGGATGAGAAGAACATTCATAAACACCTCAGCAAATCACTAAAATGCACTTGTTAACTTACCAATGGAATGATGAAGCTTTGTGTCAGTTCCAAAAAATAGCGTCGGAGAATAACACTTTGAGCCTCAGAAGGACGTTTCTGCTGCACACCCTTAAAAGAAGACAGTGAGAACCCACAGTCTAGAAGCAGGGGGTACAAAACACTGGGTAATGACCAAGTTCAGCTGCTTTGTAAATATATATTTAAATTTTTAAAATTAATTTTTATGTGTATGAGTGTATTGCCTGGATGTATGTAAGTGTACCCATATCATGCAATGCCGATGAAGCTCAGAAGAAGGCATTGGATCCCTGAAACTGGAGTTATGGATGGTTATTACCTGCCATGTAGGTGCTGGGAACCAAACCCCAATCCTCTGCAAGAGCAGACAATGCTCTTAACCACTGAGCCATCTCTCCAGCCCCAATACACTTAAATTTAATATCAGAAAACAACAAGAACCTACAACTCCATACTGACATATTTAATTTGAAGTTTACGTATCATATCCTACAAAACAATCTTTTAGACAGAGACTGGGAAGAGTGGGGTGAGGCAGAGAAAGACTGAACCAAGAGTACTAAGTTACACTAAGACAGGAGCAAGCAGCTCTGGTGTGCTATTACCGAAGAGCAGAGTGACCATAGAGAACAACTATGTACAAATCTCTGGAAAAGATGCATGTTTTCATCACAAAGAAATGATAACTATTTGAAGAGATGTGTATGTTTAATCTGACTTAAACATTATATAACATATATATAACAAAACATCACAGTACTCCATTGATACGTACAATTTGCTTTTATTGATCATGTAAAATCTAAGACTCTATAGATTAGATAACACCATGTATCTTATACTTAAAAACACCAGTTCACAGTGAAGGCAATCTCTATTTTGCATTTGCTATACTAATAGCTATTTATATTACATATCTAAAAATGCTTTCTGCGACTGTTAGGTGCTAAAGAACCTCATAGTAGAATCAGACATTTTCACTATAATTTCCAAGTTTCCAGAATGGCACTTTTTGTAGCTACAAAATCAATATTGTAGCAAATGATTATTGATACTTTTAGTCTCGTGTGTGTGTGTGTGTGTGTGTGTGTGTGTGTGTGTGTGTCTGTGTCTGTGTGCCTGTCTGCATGCACACAGGAAAGTGTGCACAGGTGTGCAGGCCAGAAATCAATGGCTCTGCACCTTATTATTTAAGACAGAGTCTCTCACTAAGCCTGGAACTCCCTGATTTGGCCAGCTGGACTAGTCGGCAAGCTCCAAAGATCCATCTATCTCCACCTTCCTAGTATTGGAGTTATAGTTATGTGCTGTCATATCAGGATTTTTATGTGTGTGATGAGGCTGGAATTCAGATCCTCATGCTTGACATGGTAGGCACTTTACCAATCAAGTCATCCTCCCCAGTCTCTAGTCTTGTGGTTTTTAAAAAATTAATTTATTTGTGTGTGTGTGTGTGTGTGTGTGTGTGTGTGTGTGTGTGTGTGAGCTAAGGCCTGCTTGTACAGGTCAGAGGACAACTTGCAGGAGCTGGTTCTCTACTTCTACTATGTAGGTCCCAGGATTGAACTCAGGACATCTGGCTTGGCAGCAAGTGCCTTTACTCCCTGAGCATCATGCCAGCCCCAAGTCTCTAGATTTTAAAAAATTATTTTGTTTATCTTTCCACCATGTAGACCCTGAGGATCAAACACAGATCATCAGCTTGGCCACAAACACCTTCACCCACTGAGTCATCTTGCCAGCCCTATTTATTTATTTTTGAGACAAGGGCTCATCCTTTAGCCCAGGTTGCCCTGGAACTCAAGATCTTTCTGCCTTATTCTCCCTAAAGGCACGAACCACAATATCTAGTTCTGAAATTTTGATTTAAAAACGACTCAGGGACACCAAGATGGCTCTGAGGTAAAGGTGCTTGCTTCAAAAGCCTGGCTACATAAATTCAATCCCCAGAAACCATATAAAAGGTAGAAGGCAAAAAAATCAACTCTACTCCACAAAGTTTCCTCTGACCACAAACATGGCGTGGCATGTATATCTACCCTTACAAAGCAGACACACACACACACACACACACACACACACACACACACACACACACCAGCAGCAGCAGCAGCACCTCCACCACCACCAACAACCATAACAACAACAAAAAAATCTTTTTTGGACTTTTTGAGACAGAATCTCTCTGTAGCCCCAGATGGCCTGGACTTGCTATGGAGACCAGGCCGTCCTCAGTCTCACGCAGGTCAGTCTCCTGAGTGCTGAGATTAAAGGCCAAAGCCACCAAATCTGGTTGGAAAAATTTTTAAAGCGACTCTAAGCTGGGAGTGGTGGTATACCTGTAATACCAGCATTCAGGAGAATTACTAAAGCCAAGGCCACCTTGTCTGCACAGTAAGTTCCCGGCCAGCCAAGGTATGGAAAAAGAAAAAAGAAAACAAAAACAGAGAGAGCAAGAGTGAGAGGGAGATTGATTCCAGGCTGGATAGTTCAGTGGAAAGAACATTTGCTTAGCATGTACAAAACCCTAGATTTAATCCAGTACTGTTTTTTAAAAAGTGAGATTCCATTTCACATTATCATATAAACAACACACAATGCCTAACTGCAGATTTAAACACAGAGATTTAAATTAGTAATATGAACAATAACATGAGGTATTTACCTTCTGGAGTTGTTTTACAATCTCTTCATCTCTGTTTAGATATGGCTTGTAAGCAGTATAAACTCCTAAGAAGGGAAAAAAGGATGTTAAACAGAAAAACCCAACAACCTAGGTGAGTATATATTTAAATATTTTATTTTTTATTATTTTATTTTTTGTGTATGAGTGTATTCCTGCATGTATGTGAGTGCACCTGTGTCATGTAATGTCCTCAGAAGTCAGAAGAGGGTGTCAGATCCCTGGGAACTGGAGTTACTGGACAGTTGTTAGCCACCATGTGGGTGCTGGGAATGGAATGTGGGTCCTCTGCAAGAGCAGCCAATGCTCTTAAAACACTGAGCTAACAATCCAGCCCCATGAGTAAGTATATATTTAAAAATTAATAAACAAAGATGGCTCAACAGGCAGAGAGAGGCACTTGCTGTGCAAACCTGACAACCTGCGTTCAATCTCCAGAACCCATGGTGGAAGACTACTGATTCCTAAAAGCTGTCCTCTGACCACACATGCACTGTGGTACTCGAAAGCCCATATTCACAAGCACATACACAATAATAAAGGTAATTAATGAAAGTCTTAATAAAAGTCAATACCAGGTTTAGAATCCAGAGTTTTTAGGTTCTTCAATTTTTTCACTTTAACTTGCTTAGGAATTTCACCTAAAAGATAAAACATAAAGATTCTTATAAACTGGACCGGGGATTTAGCTCTGTGATTGAATGCTTATCTAGTACACACAAACTTCAATCCTTAGCATTGTAATACCCTCAAAGTTATCATAATCATACATGCTACAAATAAAAACTCGTAAAATTAATGATGTACTATTTCTTAGCCAGGTATGTTATTGCTAAAGTTTTCTTTTTCCTTTTTTAAAAATCAGTTTTGCTATATAGCTTAGGTTAGCTTTGAACTCATATCCTTCTTCCCCAGGTGCCTGACTGCACAAGTTCTCCTGTCCACATGACTTATTTTTCAATGAATAAGCAAGCCATACAGATTGTTAACACGAGGTAGAGATGAATACCCACTGAGTGCGCAGTTTATGATACCCACTGACAGAGCTCCAAAGGAAGCCAGGAACACAGAACTGAAGAACAAAAACTGCACAACTTCAGCTTCAGGTTTGAAAATGAAAGATCTAATATTATGTGAAACATGAAGAAACGGGATGAAACAGTTTACCCTGCACAGCATTCACAGTTAAATGATAAAGTACTAAAAGATACAAAATAAAAAGTGATGGGAAGCTTTAAATGTATCCTATGACTTTCAAAGAGAAAAATCTAAATGTATACAAAGAACTTAAAAGAGCCCGAAGTAGAATCTGAACAGATCAGTGCTCAACTGAGTCAACATTTTGATGCTGTTAAGAACTTATTTAAAAATGAAAACACACATCAGATGTGGTGGCACACACCTCTCAGCACTCAGGAGGCAGAGGCAGGCAGATCTCTGTGAGTTTAAGGCCAGCTGGGTCTACATAGTGAATTCCAGGATAGGCCCTTTCTCAAAAAAGAATAAAGAAAACATACACACACACACACACGTGTGGTGGTGCACACCCTTAATCCTAGCACTCCAAAGTCAGAGGCAGGTGGATCTTTGTGAGTTGAAGGTCATCCTGGCCTACAGGGTAAGTCCAGGACAGCCAGGACTACATAGTGAGACCACGTCTTAAACATGAATGCTCAGCATGTGGAAATAGAAAGTATTCTTCTTCTTTGCTAGATATGCCACATGTTCCTTCTTCTTCTTTTTTTTTGTCAAAGACAGGGTCTCATATATCCCAGGCTAGCCTTGAAACCACTATGGAGCTAAGGATAACTTTGAACTTCTGGTCCTCTTGTCTCTACCTCCCAAGTACTGAGATTATAGGTATGTACCACCACTCCTGGTTTTATGCTAAGCTGGTGTTTGAATACAAAGCTCTGTGCATGCCAAGCAAGCACTCTACCAATTGAGCAGTCACATTCTGAAGGAAACTCTATTGCTTCTTCACAGCAGCAAGCTTTACTATGTCTGTTTCCTGTCAAACATAAGCATTTCCCATACCAGGACTCCTCTTAGACCACTGCCGCCTCCAGCTTTTGGTCTCCTTGACTATCTATAGGCCTTCCTCCAGGACCACCTCTACTCTCAAGGCATCTGGAATGCTAGGACTCTGAAGGTCTTTACTACAATTTTAAATATCCAGGACTACTACCAGGCCAACTTATTGATCCTACTCAGGTCCACTTCTAGGTGTGCCTCTTAGCCTTCTTCCTTGAAGACCTCTGCTGAAGTTATCTACTACTACATCTCCAGGTATTCCTCCAACTCATCTTTGCATGCAATACCCACTTTGGTGCCTTTACTTAGGCCTTTTCCACCAGCTCCCTTACCGGACATAGTAAATGTTAAAAGCCCCCTCTCAACTTGATTCAGTAATTCAGGGAGACCATACAAATTAAGCCACCATTGAAAAGAAAACCACAGCAACATTAGCTTTAAGCAAAAGGTCACTAATTCCAAGGCAGAGATCCCTCAGTCTCTGGCCACTGCACTGAGGATATGCTGGGAGAAAAAGGGGGCATTGTTGCTCCTCAAGGAAAGTCAATGGATCATCTTCTGTGCCTCTTCAAAGCAGCCCCCAAATCTTGTCCTTCTGTTCCCATGTCAGTGAAAGCAAAGGATATCTATGGAGTGCCATGAGAGAGCAGAGGGCTAACATGACAGCTCTTGTTGCCAGAGCAGCTTCTGTTCCCAACAGTGGTTCACGAAACAAAAGTTCTTATTAAACTCAGGTGAAGAAACTACAAGTCTTACTTTGTAGCCGAAGGTGGCCTGGAACTTACTATGTGTATGTAGTCCAGGCTGGTCTCAAGTGCACAATGATCTCTTACCTCCCAACAGCTGGAATTACAGGATTAAGCCAGCACAGCCAGTGAACACTTGGGAAGTTTTCTCATTTTCATTCAGAAACATTAAGTTTAGCACTGCTTGGAATTTACTGCGCAGAGAGGGTGTGCTTTTCACAGAACCTAACTGAAGCAAGGCTGCTAATTTGCACCCCCTTTCACATCACCACCGCCTCCTCCCCTTTGCCCTTCTCCACTTCTGCTTGTTCTGTTTGTTTTTCAGACAGGGTCTTTCTAGGTAGTCCTTGTAGGACTGGAACTTGCCAAGCAGACCCAGCTGGTCTTGAGTTTCTGTTGATCCTCTTGCCTCTGCCTCAGTAGTACTGGGATCACAGGCATAGACCACCATACCAGTCCCTTCTCTAGTTCTTTGAAAATTTATGATAAAGGGAATCTTGTTACTTGTTTTGTTTTTCTTGTTGTGTTTGATGGGCAGTGGAGTACAGATTCTGAAAAAAATAATTTCATCTTGAATTTTGAAAAAATTTTATATTTATTTAGTGTGTGTTTGTGTAAGTGTGTGTGTGTGTGTGTGTGTGTGTGTGTGTGTATGAACATGCTGTGGAATACACAGGAAGGTCTGAGACAACTTCCTATAGTTGGTTCTCTCCTACCATGTGAGTTCCGAGATTGAACTCCAGTTGTGGCTTGTTGACATGTGCCTTTACCCACAGAGTCATCTTGCTGGCTCTTATCTTGACTTCTGTATTGAGTTTATTTTATGTATTTGTATTTATGCATATGAATGTTTATACTTATACTGCACATAAGTATACCTGTGTCACACAATGCCCACAGAGACCAGAAGAGGGCATCAGATTCCCTCAAGCTGGAGCTGCAGACAGTTGTTAGTTGTCACGGGGGTGCTGAGTACTGAACCCACATCCTCTGCAAGAGCAGTCAGTGCTCTTAACCACTGATCCATCTCTCCAGTTCCATGTATTGAGTACTTTTTAACATTTTTCTATGAACATTTTGTAGTATTTTACTTGTAGTGAAATGGGTAACAATGTCATTCCCTAATACAAAGCAGGATGTGTGGGAAGAAAATATATTAATTCCTTGATTAAAATTATTTCCTACTAATCTAAATTTTGGGTGTTTTATGAAAAATAATCTAGGAAAAAAAAGACAGTAAATGGAGAAAATGCCAAGGGCTGTGCAGATGTAGTATTCAAAGTTTTCTTTTCTGGTATCATTCCAAAATCTGCTTTTGCACTGCAGGAGCTTATACTGCCACCAAGTGGTAACTTTGTGTATAACAACCGTAAGTCTGAGCCACAAATGGCCAGAGCTATGGCAAAAGCCGGTGTATTCAACAATTTGTGTGGTACATGTATTATATTAGCCTGAGTTATCACAAAGTAAAGGAGGATGCTGAATGACTGATTCTCCTATCTCCACTTCCCAAAGTGCTGGAATTACAAGCACACACCATCACTCATGGTTTATTTAGTGCTGGGGATCAAACTCAAGGCTTCAGGCATGGTAGGAAAGCATGCTACTAAGCTATGGCCTCAGCCCCACAATCACCTTTTAGCACAGTGTATACCACAACCACAGGTGTGATTCATGTTCATGGAACTCCTGAGAAGAGCTACTGGACCTCATGCTTAGAAGTACAAGATAACATACAAACTGTAGAGTATTGCTCTTATGTAAAGGGTAAACTCAGAGCAAAGAATGGGCAATAGGGAGAGAGACAAGGGAATTCCTGGAACTACAAAGGAGATAAAACTGACATGGACAAACTGAGAGAAATAAAACAGGTCAGAAAAAAAATCATGTTTCTGAAATGTTTTAGAATCATTAGCCCAGAGCTCTTCCTTTATCATTAGCTGACCTTTTCCTATGTGCTAGCTCTTTTTTAAGAGTTACTTTTTTATGTGTAGGAATGTTTTGCCTGCATGTGTGTATGTGCACTACATGCAAGCATGGTGTCTGAAGAAGCCAGAAAAGGGTACCAAATCTCCTGGAAAACTGGAGTTACAAATGGCTGTCAGCTATCATGTGGGTCCTCTGCAAGAGCAGTCAGTGCTCTTAGCCACTGAGCCATCTCTGAAGCCTCAGCCATGTACTAATTCTTATGAGAACAGGACTCACCTTGAATCTTGTGGTTTTGCTTTCTATACTTCAGAGCCATTTGCCACCCACAAGACTTTCTTCTCTTAAGAAGTTCAAAATGATTATGTGGTAACTACATTAAGCAATATATCTGCCTCTTTTCAAGAATCCAAAAATCAAATGGTGAAACTACAATGATTTAAGCCAGTTATGTTGGCACATGCATGTACTGCCAACAGTTGGGAGGTGGAAGCAGGAGAATCAGGAGTTTAAGGCTAGCCTCAGCTACACAGTTTGTTTGTGGCTAGCCAGGGCTACCTGAGACCACATCTCAAAAACAGTCAGAAAAAAGCCCACAATGATTTATAGGCTTATTTTCTGTTTCCTTTCATTCCAAGTCACAAAGCATGAACAATTCTTATATTCACCAATGTTGTTTATCAAATTATTTCCTGAAACTCACTGTGCAAAAGAACTAAATACCAGTGGGGCATATAATTTAGCAGTAAGTTTCATTATTTTTTATAGTCACTAACTTCTTGGTGATAATGAAAATACATAGTGATCCATATGTGTCTTTTAAAATGACAAGGGACAAGGACACAGCTGTATAGCACACCTCACTCTGACTCAGGAAACCTTATCAGGTGGAAGATGCACACTGAGTTCCAATCCTAGCCACCATAAAGTCTTTTGATTTACATCAAATATTTTACCTTTCCTGTTGTGAAATCACAAAATCCAATTTCTCATCCAAAATGCTTAGTTTCTAGTCAGGGTCAATATAAACCAGTAGAATTTGTTTCCTCTTTGAGGGACACCTGTTATGTATCATTAGCCTAAGACTGCATTTCTCCTTTTAAAATTAAGTGGGTGAACTAAATACGTAAATAAAGAAAAAGCAGCCTCTTGACATCAGGACTGATTCCCTTGCTGCATTAAAACCAAATGTACATTTCTAGAATATGGATACGAACTTCTGAGCACAAGAAAACATTCTCAGTTCTGTCGCATGCCTCCCTTCAATCCTATAAGCAGTGCTTTTTACTGCACGGATCCTCTCAGACTCTTGGGGCTTTCAAAGCCAGAATCTTGAGAAGGGCCTTTTGTTGCACAACTTGTACAGCCTATGCAGTGGGTCTGGTTTGAGCTCAAGAAGCCAAAAAAAGGGTCTTAAATATAAGCCAGATATTCATGGCTGAAAAGAGCTATCAGACTTCATGAATATGGCACTAAATCTACAAGAAATAAAATAATGATTGTCACCAAATTAAAAACTCTGGTACATAATAGGACACTATCAAGAGAGTAAAAGGCAGCGTACAGAATGGTAGGAAATATTTACAAAGCACTCCTGATAAGAGACTAGCATTTGTTTAATATAAAGAACTATTAACAATGAAAAATGGGAAAGGATTTGAATGGGCATTTCTCTAAAGAAACGATACAAAAGACACACGTAAAGACAGTCTACAGGCAAATGAAAACCACAATGAGACATCACCCCATATACATTAAGATGGCCACTATAAAAGAGTGATGGAACTACAGAGATGGGTCAGTTGGTAAAGGTGCTTGCAACCAAGCTGGAGAACATGAGTGTACTCCCCAGGACCCATGTGGTAAAAGCAGAAAGTGGACTCCTCAAAGTTGCCCACACGCCTACACACACACACACAGACACACACACACAAATAAATGTAATAAAATAAGAGTGAAGATATGGAGTAAAGAAACTGGAGCTCTTGTGCAGTGTTCGTGGGAATATAAAATGAAGAGTAAAGTAGTTTCTCAAAAAGCAAACCAAGAGGATCAGGAGTCTAGGTCAGGAACAGAGCACTTCCCTAGCATGCACAAGGCCCTGAGTTCTACTCCCAGCACCTAGGCCTCAGTGACTCCAAAGGATCTAGAAAGCATAATGCTTTTATACAACAGCTATTCTGCAGAAAAATCGATAACTGGCAAGAGTGAGATGGCTTAGTAGGTAATTCCAATTCTGACAACCTAAGTTTGATCCTTGGAAACCACATGGTGGAAGCAGAAAATCAGCTCTTGACAGTCTTTATCTAACCTCCACGTGTGCCATGACATGCATGTACTCAGACACATAAATAAATTAATAATAAAAATAAAAACTGATAACCAATAGAAAGGTCCAAATAAACTGGCAAAAGAAATAGAGAACACAGTATCTCTCCTTTAAGATAGTGTGCCAAAAATAAAATGTAATCCATACATGCTATAAAACCCTCATCCACATTTTGAAAAATAAATTCAAGAGATGTTCCCTTTCTTCTTTTCCCTGATTCTAGGTCCTATTTTTAAATGGTCAACTTCACTTGCCTGGAGATTTTTTGATGTAATAATGCCTTTAGAGTCATCACAAGATGAGAAACTACAAACCAGTATTTCCTACAGATAAGAGATGTAAGAAGTCTCCAGATAACAATAGCAGATGGATGCAGCAATGTAAAAAGGGCAATTCATGACTATGTGAGATTCACCTGCAAAGCTGAAAGTTGGTCTAGTACCTAACTGTCTTATTAAGAGAAATGCAGAGGTCTATAGTAGCAACCTTTTACAATTCAGGAAGAGGACAATCTACTTAAAACGTGGTAATATGGAATTGGAGCTAGGTGTGGTGGCACATGCCTGTAATTCCAGTACTTGAAAAAAGGAAGCAAGAGAGTTACCCTCTGCTATGTAGCCACTTTGAGGCCAGCCTGTCCTAAAAAAAAATAAAACCAAAAGATTAAAAAAATCTTTTGATTTATTTTTATTATATATGTATTAGTGTTTGCCTGAATGTCTCTAAGTGCACCTGTGTTGTACAATTCCTGGGGAGGCCAGAAGAGGTTACAGGCAGTTGTTAGCTACCATGTGGATTCTAGGAACGAAACCCAGGACCACTAAAAGAGCAGCCAGTACTCTTAACTGCTGAACCATTTCTCCAGTCCCAACAAAGGATTTAAATGGTGATTTCATCAACGAAGACATATACAAATAGATCGCTCAGATAAGACAGTAACCCATGTATGACAAAATGCATAATAATAAGCAGATGAAAGCATGTTCAGCATACTTACATTATGGGAAAACAGATTCAAAGACGATTTCAAACACACTAAAATGGTCATAATAAAAAAGACATCACCAAATAATGGCAGAGATGGGTAGAAATGGAAACCCACACATGTTTTGGTAAGCGTAAGTATTGGGCTACTTTGGAAAACACTACAGGGATTAAAGAGATTTACCAGTTCATATGACTTCACCAATGATTCCCAGCAAAGCTTGCCCACCTAAATCCCTAAGGGATTTTTTTTCACTGAGAAGAAAAAATAAACAGCAGTCTAATATATTATAGTCAATCAAAGAGTCTAGATGAGTAAAAACCATGAAAATAAGTGTCAAAATCATTTTTTAATACCTAAGAGTTGAGTAACCACTGTTTTCTGAACTATCATTTGCATCTATCAGAACACTAATGGAAGGACAGGAAACCATGCCATTGACATAGCACCATGCATGGCTTATTGTCTTTATTCCTTCAAGCAGAAAAAGACATGGAGGCCTAAATAGGCTGATCTGTCTAGCACTCCACAGTTCTGATCACCAAGTTATTTCCTTTATTTCATGAGGCTTCTAAGGACTTCAATGTAAGACTGAGTCCAGGATTTAAATCTTTTTGTTGGTTTTGTCTTTTTTGTTGTTTGGGTTTGTATGTGTGTCAACACAGGGGTTTCATGTAGTTCAGGCTTGCCTCAAACTGATCCTCCTGCTTCCAGCTCTTTAAAGCTGGGATTACAGATATATACTACTACCATGTCCATCTTAGTATTTGTAAATAATATTGTCATGATGACTCTAATACATCAGGATATGTGTATCTGAAAGAACTTCTTATAAGTACCAAATGTCTTAAATCTATCTATGTATTAACTAGAAGGAACAAAGGTTATTAAGGCATATTATAAAGATTAAAAGTATGTTTAGATATTTCACGTAGCAGTTATTTCAGTGAAAATTCAATAATGTTCAGTGAGGAATGTCAGAGGTATCATCAAACTGGCATTCAAATGAACCATCCAGCTTCCAAATTCATTTATTCATTTAATAAACAATTATTAAATTCCTACAAGATACTCTCTTTCTTAAGGAAAATACAAACTGAGATGACTCTTCCTCAATAGGTGTGGCACAGGGGTTCTATAATCCTTGTTTTATGACCTATCTGAGAATTTTGTGCCAAGTCTGGTATAATTATTATCATTTTTTTAAAGACAGGGTCTCAGTATTTAGCTCACACGGGTCTGGAATTCACTATGCAACCCAAGTTGACCCTGAACTCTCAATCCTCCTGCCTTACTCTCAAGTGCTGGGACTACTGATGGGTTCTATCATGTCTGGCTATTATTTCAGTTTTCTGTAAGATTTTCTAAAATCCCTATTTTATTTGGGTTACAAAATAAAAAGCTTAGTTTTTTGAGGCTTTATGCTATTATAATCCACTGAATGTTTCTAATACTATAGGTTCTTTTTGGATAGGGTTTATGTTGCCTACTAAACATTTTCTCTTGAATTTTTGCAAATTTCATATAATATATTAAGATTTTTAAATTGAATTTTTGAAATTTTCATATAATATAGTTTAATGGTATTTAGACTCCTCCCTCCTAATTTTTATTTTTTAAAAAATGTGTATGAATGCTTGTTCCTACACAGATATAAGCACACCCATATCATACAATGCCCAGAGGCCAGAAGCAGGTATTTGATTCCCTAGAACTGGAGTTACAGATGGTTGTTAGCTACCATGGGGGCTGCTGAGAACTGAACCTGGGTCATCTGCAAGAGCAGTCAGTGCTCTTAACCACTGAACCATCTCCTTAGTCCTAATGCTGCCCATCTTAGTGAGAAGTTATATTCTTCTTCAAAGGCCCTTATTTAGGTTGTCTCAAAGAATACTGCCAATAATATAAACTATAAGAGATGAAAATAAAGGGGAAGAAGTAAGTCTGCTCAGTCACGTTATACACTATGAACACCAAGTAGATACTTTACCTGCAGGTTTAAGATCTCCTATTCGAATAATGTGCGGCCAGTGCTGGAGTGTTTTAGCAAAAAAAGGGTTGGTTACTCCTAATATGACTGAGGGCCTATATAAAAACACAAAACAAAAGGTGAAAAAAGATGAATGTTAAATCACAGAAGAATCATTTACAATTTCTTCTGAGTGAACAATATATATTCTCTTTTCCTTTACTTGATTCACTACATACCAACAACATGATAGGAAACATATTTAACAGTAGACATACAAAGACCAAAAGACGTGATCCTTACAAGAATACACAGACATAAAGGCAAACACACGCAATCCTGATGCCAACAATCAGAAGACACTGAAGGTGGAATACAAGGCATAGTAATCACAAAGGAAAACCTACGGTCTGCCAGAGAATTAAAGGATGGCCTCACCAAGAGATGACACTGACAAGACACAAAAGATGGGTAGTTTTCTGCCAAGTACATAAGGGAGGTAAGGTATACAAGAGAACAGCACATGCCAAGCAATGAAGGTCGATCACAGTTTACATACAGAACTACAAACAGAATCACAGGTACTTCAGCATTCCTAGAGCACAAGATGGGAAGGATGAATAGTTAGAAATGAAAAGTTAATGGCAACACCAAGTTTATATGCTAAAAAACGTAGATGTCATCTTGCAGGCAAAAAGAATTCAGTAGGGAATCAAGTGGAGGTAAGCCACATGAATGGGAAAGGTCTTTGTGGGGGAATGGAAAGATGCTCTAACTGGAGGGGAAAGTTTGTGAGCAAGCAACGGAGATATGAGAAAAACTAGACAAAGGAGTACTGGGATGAGCACTATGCAAAGAAGATAATAGGCAGAGAGGGATTTTAGGCTGCTCAATTGACAGAATTTAGTTAAAATTTGTTGTGGGAAATGTTGAAAAGAAGAAATATAAATAAGTTACTAATAACTAAATAAAAATAGTGCCACTTACAAAAATCAAGAACGGACATGAGATTAGAATAAAAACAGGAGATAAAAAGAATTCAATTTAACCAGATTTAGTTTCAGACGCATTAAGACATACAAGTGTGCTGGGTGTGGTGGCGCATGTCTTTAAGCCCAGCACTCAGGAAGTAGAGGCAGGCAGATTTCTGTGAATTCAAGGTCAGCCTGGTGTATCCAGAGTTCCAGACCAGCTCAGGCTACAGGGAGACTCTGTCTCAAAAAAAAAAAAAAAAAAACAAAAAGGACATACAGGTGTGAGTTGGGCATGGCAGCACATGTGTGGAATTCCAGCACTTGGGAGGCAAAGACAGGAGGATCAGGAATTCAAGATCATCCTAAGCTACATTATCAAGTTCAAGAATAGCTAGCTGGTCTACATTGTGAGTCCCCGGCCAGTAATATTACATACTGAGACCCTATCTTTAAAAAAAGAAAAAAAGAGTGGGTCGTGGTGGCATACACCTTTAATCCAGGCCAGCTGTGGCTACAGGGAGTCCCTGTCCCAAAAAGACCAAAAAAGAAAAAAAGACATATAGGTGTAATGCTCTAAACCAACAAAATAATCCCTAGGTATATAGATAAGGACCATGAAGAGATCTGGGTCGTTAGTATAGAGTCTTTTATTATTATTTTTTAAGGATAGGCCTGGGTAGACTTGATCTCACTGCAATTCTCCTGGCTGAGATTAAAAGCATGAACTAGCACAAGCTAATATAGATTTTTAAAATTAATTTAAATTAATTAAATATTAGGTATTTAGTTCAGAGAGAGAGTATATGTGAGTGTCAGCCCACATGGGAATGTCATGGCATTCATGTGGGGGTCAGAAGACAGCTTTCAAGAGTTGCTTATACCTTCCTAGAGCAGGGTCTCTCTTGTTTCTGCTACTGCAATGCATCTTCCATGCTAGCTTCCAGGTGATTCTCCTGTCTCTGCCTCTTATCTAACTGTTGGAGTACTTGGATTACAGATGTGTACCACTGCATGCAGTTTTTTATGTGGGTTCTGGGAATTACATCATCCAGATTGCATGACAAGCACTTTTACACACCCTTGACATCTCCTCAGCCTTGGGATAGGATGTTAACAGAGACCACGGATATTACTAAGATTGTTTAGAAAATTGCCTAAATATACAATATTTAAGAACATCAATATTTAAGGGGCTAGCAGAGAAAAGAAGTCTACATAGAAAACTAAAATACACTATAAGGCAGCCAAGAGATAGGAAGATGAAGGATTAGATATTCTGAAGTATTCAGAGGCTTCAAAGGCTGAGGCAAGAGGATTGAAAGCCCATCTGAGCTATTATATAGCAAGACTGTCTTAAAAATGGCATACCCGCCATTCTCGTATTTGGAAGGTAGAACCAGGAGGTCAGGAATTCAAGGTCAGCCCTGGTTATATACAGAGTTCAAGGCCAGTATGCATTACATGAGACCCTGATCAAAGGAAGAAAACACAAGGCATAATGCTATAAGTAAAGGTGGGAAAAATAAGGTAATGGGGTGCTCACTAGGTCAAGCAGTGAGAACAGAGGAGACCTGACAGGTATGAGAAGTCAGCCTGCAGGTACTGAGGAGTAACCAGAAAAATGAGAAAGTGAATGGAAATTATTTTTATTGTTCTAAAACTTTAGCCATGAAAAGAAGATAAAGCAATAATAAAACGGGAGCTAAGTGGAAAAGGTTAGATTATTTTTCCTTTCCAAAGATTAGATTTTTCATACTGAGAGTAGAATCAAAAGTATAGTGGATGACTGCTTATAACAATACAGATTCTCTTGAGTAACATCACTTGAAGAAAATAAGTTACTCTTTAAGTCTTAAATTATTAGCAACAGCTCCCCAAACTGTTCAAAAAATTAATCTGTCCGTAAGTTAAAAGTTTTAAATTAAAAATTTATTACCATAAATAATTCCACATAATTTTGGTTATTAAGGTTAATACTTTGTTAATAAAAGTTATTTATTTACTCACGGAGCTTGAGTACGTGTAGTATATTCTTTGAATTCACTATCATGAATTGTGAAATAAGGTCGAAAATCACTGAAGTATTTTAATGGAGAAATACAGCTGTGAAAAAGGAGTATCATGTAAGAGACTCAGAAATTAAAGGCTCTACTTCATGACCTGAAGCATTCATATAAATAATGTATACCCAAGAGGACAAATTAGTTCAGTAACTGGTAAACTCATTTTAGGGAACTAAAATAACAAATAGAAATATACATATAATGGCACATTGAAAAAAATTAGTCTTAGGGGAGAATATGTGATGAAATTCCGGCTCCACCATTTACTAGGCTGGGTGCCTTTGGTTAAACACTGATCATCAATATAACTGATATTTATCAAGGCCCACCTTCATTCAGGTGAATAAATGGCCTTGTTATTCAAAGTAACAAAAACATGGTTCCAGATCTTATAGAACCTGAATTAGTCTTCTCATCCATTCTGATGAGGGATTGACTGATACAGTATGGAAGGAGAAAACATATCACAGATTAGAGTTGCTGCAAGTATCAGGGTCAGGAGTCAAATATACTCACTTGACAAGGGCCAGCACAGTTTCTGAGGATTCTGATGGTGATGGTGCCATTACCACAAGGGGCTCCCCCAACAGTACCAACTCCCAAAGCATCTGACTGTGAAGGAAAACTGGGCAGAAGCACCTAAAAAGTGTTTACATAGTAGAAATACTTATTTATTCAATTCTGCTTTTCAAAGTCCTACATCAAAGAACCTCACATTGATATCACTTTTTCCTGCTACTAGTAGATTGACTTCCTAAATTAATCTAGAAAATGGCAAAACATGCAAATCCAAGCCAAATGTATGGCATGCTCCTGTAATCTCAGCACTTGGAAGATGGAGTCAGGAGGATCAGGAGTTCAAGATTATCCTCAGATACACAGCGAGTTCAAGATCAGCCTGTACTACACAAGATCTATTTTAAAAAGAAGGGGGTAGGGGAGAGGAAAAAAATCCAACCAAACTATATCAGTTTGGCTCATTTCAACTTTGTTTTTGTTTTAGAGTGTCACTCTGCCTCTGCCTGCTTCTGACTCCTGAGTACTGGGATTAAAAGTATGTGCCACCCCACCTCATTCCAATTTTTATAAAATTAAATGTAATACATTTACATACAGAATAGCTGACAAAAAAGTATATAATCAAATTGTCTTACCATGACAGGCTGATTTTATTAGCATTGATTTTGTGTGTCTTTTTGAAACAGGGTCTCCCTGTAAGCCCAGTTGGCCTAGAACTCATCATGTAGGCCAGGCTGGCCTCAATCTCACAGAGAACAACCTGCCTCTGCCTCTGCCTCCTGAGCATTGGGATTAAAGGTACGCACCACCATGCCTAGCTATAGCACTGCTTTGAAGTCACTGAATTTCTGTTCTAAATATTTTGAATGAAACAAAAATTAATCTTCCAAGGGGGCATTTACTGAATGTACGTAACTTAAAACCCAATGCTGGGCTAGGAGTTGAATTTTGTGTAGAGTACATGCTTTGCAAATGTGCAAGGTCCTGGGTTTAATCTCCAGAATAAAAACATAGACATATACACACTCTTTCCAAAGTGAAAAGTCAATGCCTTTTTAAAATAGTCAAGTGCAGTAATAAGGAAAGGAAAAGAACAGAACAAGAAGTTCAATGTGAAATTGGCTGTGATGGAATGAAATAACTATCTTTGGATCAGCCAAAGAGTTGAGGCTTTTTATATCACAGAATGATGACAGTGCATCACAAAGGGGAGCTCTGAAGAACAGAACTCATTCCTGGGAAAGTTTTTTTCCCCAAGAAAGATTTCGTATTTTCACAGCAGCCCAGGAATTGGTGGAGGCCTGTGAGGACACAAATCTACTAGTGTGTTACTAAGCCTCAATTCCTGGTAACCTTTACATATTTAGTAGTTTCTTCCTTGTTTGTAACAATTCTTCCCTAGCAAATTAGAGAGGGGAAAAAAGTATTTCTGAGCATCATAACTAATCTACCTAGTTAAAAACACAAATATCCCCAAAATCAAAATAACATTTAAAAGCAAAAGTATGAAAAATTTATGAGATTAGAAGTTAGGAGGGTTAATTTTAACTGCTCACCAGGAAGAAGACAAATGTGAAGTGTCTCTTCTCAAAATAGCTCAAGGGTACAGCAAAGGAACTCTTCCTCTTGCCTTCCTAAGTGTTTCAAACATACAGCAGAACTCCATGGGGAATGGGGGGCTTGAAGGAGGAGGAAGATAACCTCACGGAGACGTAGCTTGGTGCAGGGAGTGTAGAAACAAAAGTGGAGTAAGGAGGGCACTCATGAGGCACTGAGTCGGAGCTCAGCAGGGGTAAGATGCCATTCACTTGGAGAGATGGTCTAGATGAATGCAGGAAGGTGCACAAAGCAGGACAGAAACCATCTGGGATGATGTCAGCATAGAGAGTCAGAGACTGAGCAGGGTAAGAAGGGCTTCCATGCAAGAGTGGCAAGATGTGGAGGATCAGAGCCCGAGAGGGTAAGAAAGGAGCATGTACAGGAGACAAGATTACTGTAGAGAGAATAAACTTCACCAACAGGGTGAGGGTGCGTGTGTGTGTGTGTGTGTGTGTGTGTGTGTGTGTGATATCAAATCAATCAATAAATAAAAACTTTAAGAGGCCATTTTTCAAAGAAAGAAATGCACATAAGAAAAAGAAGAAAACTAGAATAAACCTCATCATGTAACACTGTGGTTGAGGGTATTCAGTGTGACTTTATGGCTAGAGAAATATTTATATAAAATACATGTTTGAGGATCTATTATATGTGCAGTGAGTCCCGGGCCAGACAGGGCTACACAGTGAGACCCTGTATCAGACACCAACTCCCCTACCCCTCTTGTGCAAGTGCATTTTACTCGCTAAGAGAGTCTAAAAGCAACACCTCCCATAACTCCTGTCTACACTGTCAATAGGTCTGCCAAAATTGCTTCATTCTCAAGTTACAAGGAGGTTGTGATGGGTGAGAAGGCATAACTAATATGCCTCCTGTTATACTAGGAATCACCAGAAAATGTCATGAGGTTAAAGTCTCTGACTTGAAGAGATTCTGAGGCAAGAGAATGTCAGTTTCTTTCAATTGTTTCAGAAAATTATCCTTTAATTTCTATTTCAAATGAAATGACAATTTCTGTGATTCAGAGGAAGCTAAAATCAGAGAGTAATGGAGAGTAGTGTAGCAACCCTTGGTCTAATGAAAGGAGGACTCTACCCTCAACTCTATCTTTATAACTTCAGGCGTTTTTCTAGATCTGTCCTGTGTTCTCACTCCCAGTCTTAGTACAAAATAGCACTTCAACTTGTGTTGAAGTGTCATTTAACACCCTCATTTACACTAACAAACAAAATGAAAGCCAGGTTGGGAGGTGAGAACAGGAGGATCATCCTTAGCTATATAGTGAATTCAAGGCCAGCCAAGATTATAGGAGACCTTGCCTCAAAAAAAGAGAGGGGTTAGAGAGATGGCTCAGCGGTTAAGAGCACTAGCTGCTCTTGCAAAGGACCAGATTCAGTTCCCAGCACCCATCTGGCAGCTGACAACCATCTGTAACTCCAGTTCCAGAGGATCCAATCCCCTCTTCTGACCTATGGCATTGCATGACAAGGGTGCATTTACATACATGCAGGCAATACACTCACATACATAAAAAAAAATTAAATATTAAAAAAAGAAAAAGCTTAATGAATAAAAAGTACTGTCATAGTCAAGTATTAATCTAATCATCATCAGATATTCTGTTTCAGACTATTTTCCATGAATTAGATTTTTCTTTCTTCCTTTGCCCCTCCCCCTCAAATACAAAGGTGTAACCTTCATTTCCAGAAGTTCAAAACAAAAATGTGCTAAGCATAGGCAGGCAGATGGCACACACCTGTGCTCCTGGCACGCAGGAGGCTGAGGCGGGACTGTCATCCAGTCTAGTCTACATATTGAGTTCTAGGCTATTATTGAATTCCAGGTTTATTCATAATCTACAAAAAGATTCTACACAAATTACTAACAGTATCACAAAAAGAGACAAGACAGTCAACAAAATGCTTTATTTTTTACCTGAAAAGATCCACTTCATGAACAGTAGGCAAAATAACAGATATTTGTGTGTCTGCCTAAAAGACAAAAAAAAAAGAAAAGAAAAAGAAAAAGGGAAGCTATCAATAAAATTTACAGAAATTGATTTTTTTAAATACGCCTATCTTGAGGCAATTATGAAAGTATATGCCTGTACTGTAATCCCAGCATTCAGACAGCAGAGGCAGGAGAACTGTTGAAAGCTCAAGGTCAGCCTGGGCTACACAGTGAGTCCCAGGCCAGACAGGGCTATACAGTGAGACCCTGTATCAGTAATAATAAATAAATAAATAAAAATAAAACCATGACTACCTAACAATCAATAAGCCATGTTGCCTCACTCATTTTTGTCAGGTTCTCTTCTTCCAGGAGCAGTCAGAGAGAGAATGGGTCTTTACCAATCTCCCCTAATACAGCAGAAGATAAAGATACAAACATCATGGGTAAAGAATTAATCCAATGGCCAGATGAGAAATTAGGTTATAACTGCATGGCAATCTACTGTTAGCACTAGTGGGTCTATATAACAGGGGAATCAGTTTTCCCACTGCACTCCAGTTTTCCTCACAGAAGAAAGGGAATGGAAATACACCAGCTGAGACATTTCAATGAAAAATTCAACCCTACTGATGAACAGAAACTATTTTCAAAAAAATAAAATTTCTGGAATCCTTTTGGCCTAGACTTCTAAAATCGGAAGTCTGCTGTGTACTCTTCTAAGAGACTAGTGTTAGCCAAAATTAAATGCTACTTAAAAAGTATGTGTTGCCCTTTTGTCCTCACAATTACAGCATAAACTCTGGGTTCTCCAGCATCTACTGGGGTAATAACAAAGAAAAAAAATCCCCCAAATGTCACAAAGTTCATCATCAAAAAATTAAAATTAATTTTAAAAAATTAATGGATGTTTCAGTAATATTCAGAAATATATAAAAACCCAAGACACTGAACTTGCGACTTAAAAACCATGCTCACTTTACCAAAGTATCACACTACCTGATGAGTTAACTGTACGATTTGAGTTGTCCCAGGCTTGTCATGGCATGTGGGAATCCGTACCTTAAAGAGGAAGAGAATAATTTACCTTTAATTGTATGAGATGTACTCTACCTAGCTGCTAAAGACATTCTCAGCAATTCTAAAATGCTATGAAAATGAAGTATTTATGCCAGATTTAACCCCCTGCTATTCAGATCTAGTCATAACAGAAAGTAAGTGAAGCAAGGTTTCCACATCTGTGAACCAAGGAATCACTAACCACTGGGAAAGGAAGCAAATGTTTTAAAAAACAGAACAAGGACATCCACCTCATAGAGCTTCCTGTTTATTTTTCCAATCTTTGCTTCACAGCCTGACACACCCTCTCAAGCTTGCCAAACTTTTGTATGAATGCCACAGGAAACAATGAGAACTCTTAACCCAGCACTATCAAGCATTTGCTTTCCCAAAGGGGAGGAAAATACTAAAATTACAAAGCACTTGGGCATACTCATACATATCTTGAGTAAAATGCTAATTACTTAAAAACAAAACAAAGGGGGCTGGAGAGATGGCTCAGAGGTTAAGATCATGTACTGCAGGGCTGCTGAGGTCTTCTGGATCTGCCTCTCGCTTCAACAGTGTTTGGATAGAACAGACCCAGAGGCACGCTCTCCCCTGGCCCCTCCCCCTCTTTTAAACTTCCAACCACCTTCAGTCTCTCCAGTGGCAGTCTCTGGGACCATCTCCTCTCTATCTTTTGCTCCTAGGACCAGCCAATACCGTCTTTGGTTAGCTCCATACTGCTGATCAGCCAAGACCTCCCAGATTCTTTATTCCTCTAGGGTGGAGGCTGCGGTCCACTGCCGGGTCAACCTGCACCTACCGCCTCCTATCCACCTCTCTCTAGGCTAGTATTTGGACCAGAGGATGTAGCTCTGGAGGGTGTGGGCCACTTCTTTGAATTAGCCTCCAGAAGTGTGAGGGCGTTGGATGAGCTCTGATTAAGTTACAAAATTGGCACAGCAGCCAAAGCCATCTCCAGAGTGAGGTAAACCATGGAAGCCACCTTGGCCCTGAGAAGACCCTGAACCAAACCCTTATGGATCTTCATACCCTGGGTTCTGCTGGCAGAGACCCCCAACTCTGTGACTTCCTGGAGAACTACTTCCTGAATGAGGAGGTAAAGCTCATCAACAAGATGGGGAACCACCTGACCAACCTTCTTAGACTGGCATGCCCTGGCTGTTGCTGGGTGCATATCTCTTTGAGTGACTAGGAGGTCTCTATGCCATCCACAGGGCTCCCTCCACTGCCCTGCAACAGCTGGTCTCAGGACCTCTACCTGAACCTCTCCAGCCAGTAGGAAGTTTTGTAAAGGTCATGGACCCCCTCCTAAGCCTTGAAACAACTGAAAATAAAGCTTTTTTGAAAGAGAAAACAAAACAAAACCATGTACTGCTCTTGCAGAAGACCCAAGTTCAATTCCCAGCATGCACACTACATGGCTCAGAGCTATAGCTCCAGCTCCAGGCGATCCAATGCCTCTACCCTCTGTAGGCACCCACATTCACGTGCACAGACACATATGGACACATACACATAATTTTTATATTAAAAAACAATAGCCAACCAGTAAGCAAATGCCTTGAGTCTCAGCACTTGGGAAGCAGAGGCAGGCAGATCTCTGTGAAACAGTGGCCTGCCTGATCTCCATAGCAAGTTCCAGGCCTGCTGGGGCTACAGAAAGATTCTGTCTCAAAAGAAAAGACAGAAAAAAAGAAAAGAAAAGAAAAAAAAAAAAAAAGACTAGGGATATAGCTCAGTGTTAGAACATTTTGAGGCCCTAGGTTCAATCCCCAAAACAGAGAGGGGGAAAAAAAGTAAAAAAGGCAAAACATAAAAATCAACTGCAACAGAGAATATTCCAATGTGTCTGACAAATTACATGTTAACAAAACATTTAGGGCTGAAAACCAATGGCTTTCCCAATTTATCTTAATTTTTAGCAATTTATATTCAATACTACAAGTGTTCTGTTTCGCTTACCACCCATACTGGTAAGGTCATGAAGTTGCAGAATTCCAGGAAGAGGCATTTACAGTTATATGTATTCCACAGGACTAATGTTCCAGTAGAAACCTTATACAATGCAATGACTGGAAACGCTCAGAGTTGTGTGACTAGTGAATCTTTGAAGCAGGATAAACTGTGGTATGCCTGTAATGCCTCATATCAATGAAAGCAGTATCACTAAAAAATGTTATTAGGATGTTAAAAAGCAAAATCCATGTATGAACTTTCTACAGAGTTCCTTAAAGAACAGACAAATGAGTGGGTAAGTTGTTACCTTCATTACCACCCCCATGATAGGCAGATGTAATGTTTTCCCTGGCACTGGGGCAGGCCATCGGTCAACATCATTACAAGCTGAAAAATGCAACAAAATACTTTGTTAGTATAGGTAGAAAACTTAAAATATTAAAATGGGGCACTCTATTTTCAGTAAGAAAGGAAAACTATACAAGTAATAATGACAAGATGAAAGAAAGGTAAAAGTTTTTAAGTATCTCTTATACTTCTTTTAGAAACACGTATGCTCTAGAATAAAAATCTGTTGAATGGGGCTGAATAGATGGTTCAGCAGTTAACACAGAACATACTACTCTTCCAGAGAACAAGAGTTTGGTTCCCAGCACCCATGTTGGGCAGCTCTCAACTGCCTAGAACTCCAGCTCCAGGGAATCCAAAGTCATCTTCTGGTCTCCATAGGCACACATATGTATGGCACACACTCACACAGGCACACACGCATACACATAAATAAAAATTTTTAAATGATAAAAACTGTTGGATGACAGTGTAAACATAGTTTTTCCTATTCACATTTTTTAACTAAAATTTACTGTAAATGCACATTATTTGAGATAGGTCTTCCATTTGTATCAAGGTATTAAGGATTTTTGTTCAACAGCACTTGAAGAACTATCAGCTCAAAACTAGTTCATTATTACCCTAATAAACATCATCTCTGTTCTAACACAGAGAGCACTTGGTATTTAGAGGTGAAGATGCCAAAAAGGTTTGTATCTCTCTCCTCCATCATATAAGCCTTAAATTCTATTCTGATTTTTAATTTTAAAAGATTTTTTTTTTTTGAGATAGGGCCTCAGTATGTAGCTCTAGCTGGCCTGGAATTCACTATGTAAATTAGGCTGTCCCCAAACTCACTGAGAACTGCCTACCTCTGCCTACTGAGTTCTGGGATTAAAAGTGTGCACCACTATGCTTGTTTTTTTAGAACACTAACTTTATTTTTATTACACATTTCTAGTAAAAAATTTTAAATTTTAATTAAGAGTATGTAACTTGGGCTGGAAGTATAACCCAGTCAGTGAAGTGCTTGCATCACAAGCATGAGGATCTGAGTTTGAGTTCCAGTACCTACACAAAAATCCAGGCATGGTGAAGCATGCTTATAATCCCAATTCTGGGGAAGAAGAGACAGGAGGCTCACTAGGGCTAGCATAATTGGAGAGCCCCAGGTCTCAGTAATAGATTCTGTCTCAAAAAACAAGGTGAAGGGCTCTAGAGGAACAACACTGAAGGTTGACCTCTGGGCTCCAAACACACGGTCACATATGTGCATATGTACTTACACACACACACACACACACACACACACACGTATGCATGCAATCTTCAAACTCATGGACATACACAAAGACACACCTGCATATACATACACACAAAGTATGTAACTCATACAATATTTAAATTACCTGCTTCCAAATAAGGTTCATTTTTTTCAAAATATTCTGGTGCTATCTGTTTGAGTACGGTGTGAAAAAAATGAATATAAGGTAGTTTGCTGATCAAAACCAATGACTGAGGAGAGAAAGGGAACAAAAGTTTTTAATTGCCTAATGATTATAATTTAAGTTTGCCATTTATGTTTTGCATGAACAATTATTAACAAACTAATATTCAGCAAAAAGTGTAGATTTTGAAATAAGGCTTTTATAAAAGGTTAAAAGGAAATACAAAATCATAACTGAAAAATGCAAAAAGTTTAATCATATTAATCAGGATTAAAGAGCTAAAGACATATTTACAGATGTCTTCCTATAAACAGATTAATGGGTAATTTCCAAAGCCTACTGTGATGGTTAAGTTTTAATTGTTGACTTGAGACAATAATCACCTGGGAAGACAGTTTCAATGAGGGATCCTTAGATCAAGTTGGCCTGTGGGCATAGATGTCTGTGAGGAATTATCTTGACTACATTAACTGAGCTAGGAAGACCTATCCATGGTGGGTGAAACCATTCCCTAGGTAGGAGATCCTAAGCTGTTTAAGAGTAGAGAGGGAGAACTGAACACAAGTATGCATGTATTAATTTGTTCCTCTCTACTTCTTGACTATGGATGCAATATGATCAGTTGTCTCAAGTTCTTGCCACTGTGACTTCCTCACAATGATGGACTGGAACCTTGAACTGTGAGCTAAAACAAACCCATTCTCCACTACACTGCTTTTGTCAGGGTTTTTTTGTCACGGCAATAGAAATAAAATTGAGACAACTACCTACTGCTGTCTGTGGCACAGCAAGATCAAGAATTAGCCATATGAACCCTTCCTACTAGGGAAAGATGTGGTGCTTGTCCCAAAGACCTGTGACTGCTACATTCCATAGTTCAACTGTCATAGCCATATACTTCAAAACTGCAACTTTTAGTCCGATCATTAGAAATAAATTACATTAATTTTTTTAATGTAGCTTTTTCTTGAAAGCCATTCTGTTTTCAAAATTTTATTTCAGTTTTATTTATGACTGTGTGTATGTCTGTGCATGTATGTACACATGTGTGCAGGTATCCTCCAAGGCCAGAAGAGGACATTAGATCCCCTAGAGTTACAGGCTACTGTGAGGTGCTGGACAACTAAACTCTAGTCCTCTATAAAAGCAAGACCTGCTTGCTGAACCATTTATCTGTCCAGTCCTGCAAACAACCTTTGCACTCAGTATTACTTAGTGGTCAGGGGAAATTCTGATTATAAATGGAAAAGATATGTCCTAATACCTGCATTAAATAGGAACTTATGACAGAGAGTGTACAATTAGAACAGTAACAATAAGATGTTGCTAATTTTTACTTACTGGCTCATCAAAAAAAAAAAAAAAAAGACACTGTAGGCTTTTATTGATTACAATAGTATTACAATTTGTTTATTCTTTACCTTATTTAAAATGTCAAAATTTCAGGACTCTTCCACATAACTAACTATAACATCCATATTTTATCAGCAGTCTAGCACAGAGAGAGCAGAAATTCAGGCTGGGTAGGTTGACCAGGCTCCAGGGAAGAGATCCATACTGAAGAGCATTTGAGGACACAAATTAAGACTCAGTAGGTCTTAAAAAAATAGAGGACATGAAATCAGGTAGGGGAGGGGGCAAGAAAGACAGGGTAAAGAGGAGTGAGGGGGTCTGAATATGATCACAATACACTCTACAAAATTCTCAATCAATAAAAATATTTTTTAAAATTCTCAATCAATAAAAATATTTTTTAAAAATCTAGAGATAGGTGTCAATAAAAAAAAGCACAAATAAAACACAAAATTTCAAACGCTAGCAAGTCTAACAGTTCTACTTTGGGAGGGGAGGTTGAGACAGCGCTTCATGTAGCCAAGGCTGCTCTTGAACTCCGGATTCTCCTACCTCTACCTCTCAAGTGCTAGGTTACAGGCAAGTGCCATCATACCCAGCTCTCCTTAGTTTCCTAATCATGATATGAAAGGTATTTTATTAGTGCACATGAAAATTACCTTCTGAAAGTAGCCTCTTTTAAGAGTTTTATCTCGAACTTGTCGAAAATACACATATCCATAAAAATAAGCAGGATCTTTCTATGAAAAAAGTGACAAAAATTATGTGTATATGTATAGACATTCTTTATATTAATATCTTGTTTCTTTAATAACCCAAAGAACCATGACAGAAAAAAAACACAAAAAAACCCAGCTAACTTGTCCAAAGATTAAATAACCAAAATCTAGACTTCTCCCCCTAGAACTTAATCATCTTATGATCTTTATTCACACCTGTATTAGTGAAATGAAGTTGGAAAATAATCAATTTCTGTATTTTCCCCACTGCTACATTATTTTCTTTAAATTTTACCTACAACTATAAGTTTTCCAGGGCTAAGATGTCAGTCTTTGTTAGTCTTTTATTAAATGAGGTATCCTAATATAAAGTTTCAAGAGAGGAAATAAGAGGTTAAATGCTAATCTCCACTCTCTTTCTTATTGAGATGGTCTTTATTTTATAGCCCAGTGGTCCTGAACTCATGATCTACCTGCCTCAGTCACCTAAGTGTTGGGATTATAATCATGCACCACCACACATGGCCCTAATCTGAATCTTTTTGTTATTTTGGGATTTTGTTTGAGGCGGGGTTTCAGATAGCTCAGGATGGCCTCAAGCTCACTATGTAACTAAGGATGACCCCAAACTCTTGCTCCTCCTACCTCTACTTCCTAAATGTTGAGATTGCAGGTGTGTACCACCATACCTCTGAATCTTATATAGTCAGCTGTAAGCTACTTAAAATTAAACATTGTATTACTTACTATCAAATAAAACTTCAAAAACTTAAGGAGCTTTTACATTCTGACAATAAACTTTGATTCAATTTCTTATTTTACTGTTATTCCTTAAATAATATTTATTTACTATTTAACTTAAACAAGAGAATGTATTAGAGAACATTTTTTTAAAGGTACATAAAACACAGATCCTTAAGGTCATTACAATCTAGGTGGCATAAGGAAAGTTCAAAAACGACTATTATGTTACAGAGGGGTAAGTCCCATGAAGGAAGCACAGAGTGTTACAGAAGGCCAAGGGGGAAAAAGTAACAAATTCATTGAGGAGGGTGATTTTTTAAGTGGGCACAGAAAGGTGGAAATGATTTAAACAAAGAAGGTCCAGGTTTAGATGGGCAGGACTTAGAACAAAAAAAAAAAAAAAAAAAACACAGACATAAAATTACAGGCCATCTCAGGGAAGAAAAAAAAAGCATAGTTTAACTTGACTAAAATATGGCACATGGTATAGGAGAGAAATATTAGAATTGGAAAGGTAAAGCCTTTATTTGAAAGGTCCAAAAACTGAGGACAAAGAAATGGTACTATTATCAGCTCTCTATTCTCAAAAACTGCTAATCATTCTAGTATATTTATTTATAAAAACACCATGTATACATATATACACATATACATACACATACACTCTCTCTTTAACTGGGAACACTGTGTAAGATACAATGTGTTAGGAAAAACATGAGGTAGCATGTCTTTGGGCAAATTATTTTCTAGCCCTCAAGACCATGATCTACAAAAGGAACTCCCTCAGAGGGCAGTAGAGAGAAGTGAGATAGTATGTTAATACAAGGCCTAGAACAGCACAAAGCATTAATAAATAGTCATTATTATCATTAGTTGAAAAAGAAAGTTCATTGTGCTGGCCATAGGTCATAGAAAGGAGAAAATGGCTTTAAGAGACATCTCAAGGTTGTATCTTTGTTGAGTGTTCTTATTAGTAGAACTAGGAAACTATAAAAGCTGATTTCAAGTAAATGATATCAAATTCCCACTATATGTGCGGACAGGCATCCAGATGGAAATGTTCCTCATGCAATCAAAGATATAAGTACCAAAAAAGAGAAATTTAGATTCCAAAATCACCTGGATTATTTTTTTAAAACTATTAATAGATAGCAACTATAAAATAAAATTAATTTAAAATTAAAAGGAAATAAACAGGTTATCATAAAATATGGGGTATTACTCCAAGTTTGGAAGGTATTTACTGTACAGTACCACTCCTGCATAGCTAAACAAAGAATTATTAACATATAAATTGCCTCACCATCCAATCAATTTTCATAATTAACAAAGGTATCATGGTATGTCTTCAGAATAGTTACTTTATAATCAGTTTCATTCACATGTTGAATCTCTATCAGACACCTTTGAGAAATACAGCTAGATAATAAAGTAACTAAGCAAAAAACAAAAAAGCAAACTGCGTCTAAATGTTAGCAAATGTAACTGAATATATTAGTTCTAAAGTAATGAGTGGTATGTTTCCTCTCACATGGACATTTTTCCATGACCACTTTTCCAACCTTTAAGTAAACTGGTAAATCTTTGTCAAATTGATCGAGGAGACAATGCAGTGACACTCTCCTCCCAGAAGACTGTCGAAATCTAAAACAAAACTGGGTATCTCCAAGACAACCTAATGAAAACAAAGATGAAAGTAAATTAGGGTAGTTTAGTGTAACATCTATACAGTTTCATCAATTTAAGAGCTGAAAGAAACTAATAAATCATTTTAGACATTTCATCATGTTTTAGAGAAGAAAAAGGACAGCTTAAAACCTGTGAGGTCTTTCTGTGAGAGGCAAAGCCAGAGGCAAAGTATTTGTTTTAATTCCTAGGTCTCTTTCCTATTTTTCCCATCTCATTTTCCTGGTATTTTTTTTTTTAACTGTCTGCATATAGGTCTCATAAATAAAGGTAAATGTGACATACACACATATCTTGGTCAAACTCATGTATATAATTTTTAAAAATCATTTTGAGACAGGATCTCAGGCTGGCCTTACACTCATTATCAGCACTGAACTGATCCTTTTCTACTTCCTAACTGCTGAGAATACAGGCACATGCCACCAAGCCCAGTTCATGCTGTGCAGGGACTGAATGTAAGGATTCCTTAATGCCAAGCAAGCACTCTACCTCCTAACTTTTTTGGGTTTTATTTTGTTTTTGAGACAGGGTCTGACAATGTAGTCCTAGCAGGCTGGCCTCTAACTCACAGAGAATCTGCCTGTCTCTCCCCGTCACGGTGTGTACCACCACACACAGCTCTATACAGAAGTTTTAAAGCAGACAATGCTATAGTGTTTTAGGGATACAAGATCTAGTGATTAAAAACAGAAAGTCAGCCAGGTGTCACAGTGCACATCTTTAATCCCAGCACTTGCGAGGCAGAAGCAGGATGGATCTCTGTGAGACTGAGGCCAGCCTGGTCTACATAGTGAGTTCCGGGCCAGCTGGAGCTCCACGGAGACCTTGTCTTAAAAAAATTTTTTTAAATTACATTAAATTTAAAAAAAAAGGAAAATCATGAAACACATTGTAACAATCATGACAGTGGTTACCCTTGGAGGAAGAAGGGGCATGTGTCAGAGGAGGCAGGAGGAGGGTCCAAGGCACTGGGAGAGTTCTATTAATTAACCTGGAATATGTTTTATATTTCACAATGAGTGTTCTAAAAAAAATACATATATATATACATATATATATAAAACACATAATATCTAAGACTCAATAAAAGTCCAAGTAATCAAAATTTTTAATCATCTGCATTAAAATTATTTCAGTTTCAATCATTTTCCCAAACTTCTTAAAATGTAAATTTTAATTAAACTTTTTAGGTAATAATTAGTTAAAACCTATAAATAGTCTTAAAATTAGGCAATTCAAAAACACTGCTGAGATGTCTCAGTCAGTGAGATGGCTAAGAAGATAAAAGTGTTCACTTATATGAGCCTGATGACCTGAGCTTGATGGACGGAGAGGACTGACTCCCGAAAGTTGTCCTCATGCATGTGTCATGGCACATACACACAGCAATACTAACATTTTTTAAACTAAATTAAGGTACTAGAGAAATGGCTCAGGAGTTAAGAGTACTTGCTACTCTTGAAAAGGACCTGTATTTGGTTCCAGCACCCACAAGGCAGCTAACAACAGTCTATAACTCCAGTTCCAGAGAATTCCATGCCCTCTTCTGGCCTCCATGGGCACTGCATGCATGTGGTACACTTAAACACATACAGGCACATAAAATTTTAAAACTCTTTTAATATTTTCTTTATTTTAAAATTTTATGTGAATGAGTGTTTTGCCCGCACATATGTAAATGTGCTACGTGTGTGCAGTGCCCATGAAGGCCAGAAAAAAGGCATGTAATTCCCTGGAATTGGAATTACAAACAGTTGTCTGCTGCCACATGGGTGCTGGGAACTGAACCCAGGTCCTCAGGAAGAACAGTAAGTGCTCCTAACTGCTGAGTCATCTCTCCACCTGGGCATGGTGGTGCATGCCTCTAATCTTTGTACTCAGGAAGCAGAAGCAGGCAGATCTCTGTGAGTTCAAGGCCAGCCTGGTCTATATAGCAAGTTCTAGGCCAGGTAGAGTTACCCAGTGAGATTCTGCCTCAAAAATAAAACAAATGACTAACATTTGTAGCAACATGATTCAGATTTTTCTCAGGTGATATAGTTTGAATTCATATTACAATAATGTGAAAAGTGCTTAAAAGTTTTATTATTACCACACACTTAACCACTTTTATTTCTTTGTTATATGACATTCTAAATAAAGAGCAAATTGAACCTTCATAATGTTTTTTTAAACCACATCAGGAACCATATCTAATGGTAACATATACACTAATAGTTCTTTGCTGTTAGAGCAATGTGGAGAGACTGAGTCAGTTCAGTTTGTTTGTTTTTTGAAATGGGAGTTCTGCTAGGTCTCTCAGGCTAGCCTGGAACTTACAAGATCCTCCTGCCTCAGTCTCCTGAGTTCTGATTACAGGCATGTACAAATACACCTAGGCCTAATTCAGCTTACCTACACAAGTATGATGGGGAATGTTGAGTATTATTTTAGTTCAACAAATTTATATACCAATTTTTTCTTTTGAAAAATGTTATGTTTGAGTAAGAAAATGTTCTCCCAAAGAACTCATATATTGAAAGTTTAGTCCCTAGCTGGTGGCACAATTTTTGGAGGTTCTGAAAACTGGAGGTGGGGCGGAGCGGGGGGGGGTGGGGGGGCGGGAGGGAGGCTACAGTCCTTGAGGACAGTATCATTCTACCCAGTCCCTTTCTTCTGTACTCTGCTTTCTACCTACAGTCATGAAGTGAGCAACTCTATGATGCAGAATTGAACTATCTATTTTATATTAGTAAATTGACTATATGTGAATTGCAGTGTGTCCACATGGCAAGTACTTTACCAACTGAGTCATCTCCCCGGTATTAAGCTGTTGTTTTGTTGTTTGCTATTTTTATTTTATGTGTATGAGTATATTGCCTGCATGTAGATAGGTGCATCCATGCTGTGCAGAGCTTGAAGAGGTCAGAAGAGGGCATCAGATCCCATGGAACTGGAGTTACAGACAATTGTTAGCTGACATGGGAATCTAATCCAGGTCCTCTGCAAGAGCAACCAATGCTCTTAACCACTGAGCCATCTCTCCAGCCCCTAAGCTGTTGTTTTTTAATGTCACTTTACTGACAATCACAGGATATATGGAAACTACTTTTCTTCATTTAAAAACCAAAAGTGGGCTAGAGAGATGGCTCAACATTAAATTTCTTTTAAAATATTTAATTTTTTTATATGCGAGTGTATTCCCTGCCGTATGCATCTGTGTTGTCCAATGCCCTCAGGGGTCAGAAGAGGGCATAGGAGTCCCTGGAACTGGAGTAACAGATAGTTGTTAGCTGCCATGTGGGTCCTGGAAATCAAATCTGGGTCATCTGTAAGAGTAACCAGTGCTCTCAACTGCTGAGCCATCTTTCCTACTCCAAAAATAATTTTTTTTTAAATATCAAATGTCCACCAGGTGTGGTGGCTCTCACTTTTAATCCTAGCACACAAGAGGCAGAGGTAGGTGGATTTCTGTGAGTTTGAGGAAGCCTGATCTACACAGTAAGTTCCAGACCAGGCAGGGCTACATAATGAGGCCCTATCTTGAGTTGGCCAAGTTGGCCATTCAAAAAGTACATTTTATCATGGCTTTTCCCACAACAATGCCAGGGACATGGCAGAAATATCTCTTTCCATTTTAATATTGTCAGAGAATATTTTTTAAGTTTCTTTGACTTATGCAACTAAGACAGCAAATTTAAAGGTTAAACAGAAGGCATCTTATCGCAAAATAATCAGATTTAAGAAAAATATTGACTATTTTCTCTGAAAATAAACAACTTTAAAAGATTTTCAACATTTTCAACAAACACAGCTATTGTGTGTCAGAAAGCACAGGACTAAAAGAAAACTCCAAAACTAGCATGACTAGCATGCCTGTAATTGTCTGTAATCCCAGCACTGGAGACACAGAAGATCTCAAGTTTCTAGGCCAGTTTGGGCTTCATAGTAAGACCATCACACACACACAAAAACTAGCCTTATTTTTTGGTCCTCAGTTCTATGCAGTCACTCTTCCTGTGGTTAGGGTGGTTGAGTTGGAATTGTTCAGAAACAGTACTGTAGATGAGACCCCCTCAGAGTATAATCTCTACATTAATCCCAGTCTATAAATTCATCATTGATCTATAACCAAATAAGTATGCAAACTGTGAATATACACTTAGGATCTTTTATGGCAATTAGATATTACTGTGGCAAATTTAGAGTTTTGTTTTACTTTGTGTTTTTTAAAAAATTCCGAGTCAGGTATGGTGGTGTAAACCTTTAGTCCCAGCACTCAGTAGGCAGAGGCAACCTGGTCTACATAGCAAGTTCCAGGTCAGCTAGGGTTATAGGGAGATCCTGTCTCAAAAAAAAAAATCCTTTTACTAATAACTCGTTTAAACTACATTTTACAAAAGTATTGATATACAAAGATAATATTCTAAAAACCCCAACTGGCCCTTCATCACAAAATTATGTAAGTGTACAACACATTACAATGTCCCTGCTGCTTCCAGAAATCTGTGGACACAAATAATGTCCACATGCCAAGTCTACCCACAGCAAGGACACTATAATATCTTCCTTGGACTCATTTCTACTTAAAATTCCCTCTACTAAGACTAATTTTTCTCTCTGGACATGTTTAAAATACAGTGATTACGATTTCTGAGTACCCAACATAGCTTAAGCCTTAGGAACATCTAAATGCAAATGATGATAGTAAATAGTGAGGAGAAGGAAGCACACTGTAAATTCCCATTCAAACAGAACAAGAATAAACTAAAGTCATGAAGATCAAAGGTGTGTGTAAGGAGAGACTTTTAGAATTGACAAATTAGTTCCTTGGAGAATTGTAAAAGCATTTTTCTTCTGTGTAGCTTTCATACAACCTAAAATGTTATATAAACTTTTTGTTATCTGTGTCATGGAAAGGCAACCTTGATTTATGACTCTTTCCTACAGTTTGCTCTGCTGTACCTAGATTTCCTTCCACAACAATAAAAGCTATTTTGGAAAAATGTAAATCAATTTCAAAGTTGGCACAGTAATTTTAACTTCCATTTAAGACACAGAAGAGAAACAAATTGTTTAGATAATCACAAATGGGATCTGTGATCTGAAATACATTCAAAGCACCATCTCCTGCTCTCTCATTTTATGCACATCTGTTGGGCTATCAAGGTGCCTGCTTTTAAGATCTGTCAATTTTACTTATATGTTCCAGCTATGCTTTGAGTAAAATGAATATTCATTTGATGGGCAGTTTACTAAAAGGGCATTTTAAAAAAATAGGTAGGTCATTCATATGCCTAAAATATTAGAAATCTTATTTATATAGATTTACACTTGAGTTTAAACTTCTGAAAAGAAAACGATCCATCTGGATACTAACTATAAAACAAAGTATTTAAAAAGCTGTCAAAATACCACAGAATTAATTTCTTAGCCTTGATGTTTGGGAGGAAAAGGGAGGTCCATCCTCTGTTCTCTGAGTTTCAGTGACTAGGATCTGTGCATTAAACTGAACAAAAGATTAACAATAGGAAAAACCTCTTTTATATGCTTATGAAAACTTCACAAAGTTAAAACTGCAAAGATGGTTTTACACCATTTTTGGTGTAAAACTTATACATCATTTTAACAAAGAAGATAAGCTATAGAAACATGACCATAAAAAAGAATTGGCCTTCTAGCTGTTTTAAACTATGTGTGTATGTATATATATATGGAAAACTAATATGAGTTAAGGATTATCTTAGGAGGGTTTGTTTATACAGATTCAAGTCAATGCCACTTTGAGCACATAGCAAGAATCTTGTGCCATCAAGATGGCTCAGTGGGTAAAGGTACAAGCCTGGTGATCTGAGCTCGATGTGCTGAACCCATGTAAAGGTAGAAAGGGAGAATCAACTCCACAAAGGTGTTCTATGACCTTCACATACACACTGTGACACACGGGACCCCATAAACATATCATACAAGCATATACAATTTAGAGAGACAGAGAGGGAGAGACAGAGAGCTCTCAAAAATAGTCAGCTATCTTTGAGAGGGTACTACCGCACAATTAAATAGGATTCTGATCATAGAAAATCACTTCATCCTGCAAGCCACACAACTCAGCTTATCTTGAGCACTAGAGATCCAATCAGTACTGAATATATTCAATACTGAATGTACAGACTTTAAGAGGAAAATGTTAAACGAAATAAGGATAGGTCCAAACAACCTCTCTGTCGTACATCATTAACAGACAAAAACAACTAAAGATTCTAATCAGTACAGGTGAGAACAAAAGACCTACTGGACTTGTTCAAAGGCAATATCTAGATACCAGTTTTCTTTCACATATTTCACAAAGGCAGAGCTCTGAATGCATAGGGGGAAAATCTCTACATAACTGTCAAATCTCCCAAATCAGATTAACTGAACTAAATTATCAGAACAGTAGAAGTAACCACAGGATTAAAGAGAACTGGAGTAGGTCTGCTGTCAGGGTTATGTGTGTAGCCTGAGAGGCTGAGTTCTGGTCATTGTGAGCCTATAAAGCTGTTTTGAAAGCAAACAGAGGTAGCCTGAAAGATGTCAGTGATGGGACCACACAAAGGGAGGACTGAAGCAAAAGTAAGCTTAATAGCAGGCAAATGCTTACATGGCTCTATAAACTAAGCACTATTCCAGGTGCTTTACATGACATAATTCATATAATTAACTAAAACAATTGAGGGCCATGTTTCACAACTGGATTCTCACTGGTTTGCAACTTAAAAAAAAAATATATATATATATATATATATATTTATATATATATACACATACACACACACACACACACACACATATATATATATATATATATATATATATATATATATATATATACCTCTGTACAGTTCTGGCAAAATACTAAATTCTGAACTGAAAACAAATTACATATTAAAGTCCCTAAACATATTATCTTTTCCTTATTTCAATAATTTTGGGGGGCTGGAGAGATGGTTCAGCAGTTAAGAGCCCTGGCTGCTCTTACAGAGGACCCGGGTTCCATATCCACATGGTGGCTAACAACCATCCGTAACTACAGTTTCAGGGGATCTGACACCCTCTTCTGACCCTTACAGGCACTGTCACAACATTGGTGCACTTACAAACATGTAAGCAATATACTCACACACATAAAATTTAAAAAATAATTTAAAAATTTAAAAACAATTTCCTATTTTTTGAATGTTTGCCTGCATCACACTGTAAAAGCAGTTTTAAGATCTAAACCAACTCAAATAACAGTGACAAAACTAGGCAACATTAAACAAAACTCAAATGATTTGTACACTGAACTAAAATTGGGTATATATTCTAATGTGCTGTATTGGTTACTTTTCATATTATTAAGAGCATAACCAGTATTTTCAGTACACGATTTGAGAGAAACACCATATGATAATTACCTGAATTTGAATCTGGAAAAGACAAATAGCAAATATTGGTTTTCTGAAAAAGAAAACAAGAGCTATATATGCTGGCTACACACTCACACACCAATAAAAACAAACAGAAATGTAACAACAGACTATACAGAGAAATATTCTTACTTACTTCTTTGTCAGTAAGTTTGGAATGTTGAGGATAAATTACCTGGAAGAAAAAGGTTAAATTTTATTAGACATATACATTAGCGGGGACTTCTAAAGTTCTAGTTGGCTGTGGTCAATTGCTTTTAAGAAATCACAGCCAGGGCAGTGCCAGGCACCTGCAGTCACAGCTACTTGGGAGGTTGGATCAGGAGGCTACCTTGGGTCCAGGAGTTCAAGGCCAGTCCAGAAAATACAATGAGACCCCTGTCTCAAAAAATTAATTAATTTTTAAAAATTTACAAACTTTAGCAATAAAACAAAAAAGTTTCAAGAACTGAACAGAATTTACTTTAGGTCTAAAAAACTGAGTTGAAGCTACCTACAGCAGCACACACCTTTAATCCTAGCATTCAGGAGGCAGAGACAAGCAGATCTCTGCAAGTTTGAAGCCAGCCTAGTTCACATAGCAAGTTCCCTGCCTGGCCTCTAACTCACTATATAGTAAAGGAAAACCATGAACTCCTGATCCTCTTGCCTCTCTGCTCAGTCTCCCAAGTGCTGGAATTATAGACATACACCACCAAGCCCAACTTTTTTATCAGTGATTTTAAGATTAGGATTCAGTGGGGGGGGGGGGATTGTTGTTGTTTTGGGAGTTAAGAGTTGTATTAAGGAGCCCAAGATGGCCTCAAACTCAAACGAATGCCTCAGTCTCGAGAGTACTGGGATTACAGCCATATTTCACCACATTGGCCTTCTTCTTTAATCTTTTAAAGGTCCATTAAATCCCTATTATCTAATCAGGAGATATAATTTACATTTATAAATTTTAATAAGGGGCTGGGGGTAGAGCACTCAATTTAGCATGCCTGAGATCCTGGGCTCAATCCAGGACCACAGAAAAGTTTAATAGTTGTATGTTCCTATTTTAAAGTGTATTAGGGAAAAAAGTTAACATTCAAAAGATAAAGGCAGGGGAAGGGGAGGTAATTCAGTTGATACTGTTTTCCTAGCATACATGGAGCCCTGGGTTCTATCCCCAGCCCCACATAAACTTGGCATGGTGGCATGTGCCTGTAATCTCAGCACTCTGGTAACAGAGGTAAGAGGATGAGAAGTTCATGATCTTGTCTATAAGAGTTCAAGTCAGCCTGGGATATCTTGGACCTTGTCTCAAAAAAGCATGAATGCTAAGTAAAAAAGGGAGGAGAGATAAAGGGTCCTGTTAAAGAAAACATTAAACAGTAGTACAAATAGACCAGGAAAGACTAGAATTTGGAAAACAACAATGACTTCAATTCTTGCATAGTTTCTTTCTTCTAATATTTTGAGACCGTTTTCTTATTCAATTCTGAGCTGGAGCTCAAAGGATTTGTTTTCAAATTGCAAATTTCCCCAATACTTTTTGCTCCAAACAAAACTTTTTCTAACTGGTGCTGGGATATAGGTCAGTGCTGTAGAGTACTTGGCAGTATGCATAAGGCCTTGGGTTCCATCCTTAGTATGACAAAAAATAATTTTAAAAATATTTCTCACTGATAATGTGAAATAACAATTAGCTTATAATAACTGTTTCTACCTGCTACTCATATTTACATCATTTTAATTAATTTTCCACAGTGAAAGAGCAAAAGGATGGAGAGAAACCAAGTCTTTATAGCACTTAACATCATGATTAGTTGTGGATTTTGCAACAGCATTAATCAATAAATTCTGTTTTCTCTGCCAGGTCTAGTGGAGCAGGCCTATAATCCCAGATACCCTGTCTCAAATAAAAAGTAAAAGGAGGGGGTTTAGGATATAGCTCAGTGGAACAATGTTTGCATAATATACATTAAGGGCAGTATAAACAAGCAAAACTTTCTTATGACCACCTAGGCTAAGCTGCTGCCACCTTCAATAGAAAAAAATCATAAGTCATGTTTTCCTAAGTGGCAGAAAGTACTGTTGTACCTTGAACATTCTTCTCGGCTTTGCACTAGACCAGGTTTAAGGAAGTTTGATCCTTTCCCCTATCAGCTATTATCCTTTTTGATCCCTAAATAGAGACACTTGGTAGGAGTTAACTGCATCCTACTCTAATAAACTGGCTTCAATTACCAACTGTCTAAATGCAGAACTATTCAACTTTTGTTAAAACAGGCACTTAACACCGTATCTCATTAAACTGGTTTACTACACCTCATTTAGCCACTCCTAAAGAAATGACTTCCAAAAGGAAAAGGCTCTCCATCATAACACACAGCCATAATATCAGACCCTTAGCGTCTTTAGCATTATTTGTCCTGAGTCAGGTATGGTAGTACGTGCATATAAGCCAAGCACTGAGGGGTGAAGACAAGAGGAAGCAAGATGATCAGGAGTTTGAGGTTAACCTGGGCTTCAGGAAAACCTTGACTCCAAAAAGCAACAATAGGAGGAAAAGGAAGAAAAAGAAGAAGAGGAAGAGGAAGACACAGAGGAGGAGGGGAAGGAGGAAGGGGAAAAGGTAGAGGGCTAGCAACAGCATTTCTTCTCGTACTTTTTTCCAAGATCAATACAGCTTTCTAGAATACCTTTTTACCTTATCCCCAACTCCCCTGGTGCTCAAGGCAGAAGCCAGAGCCTTGAACGTGCTAAACAAGAACTCTGCTACTGAATTATATCCCCAATCCTAGAATATCTTGCTAATTTAAGAAAAGATAACCCATCAGTTCAGAAGTCAGTAGAGGATTTACTACCACAAAAACACCTTAATAAACAGCTACTATTTTGTCTGAGAAGTATATTCTTCCAGATTCATAAAGAACACCCATACACTAAATCTTCCCTCAGGAGGTGGCAGAAAACTAATGATTGGTTCCAAAACTAAGAAGAAAAAAATAGCATGATGAGAGCTTTTTCAGACAATCTTGCATTTAAAAAATACAGCTGGGATACAATTTGACTCAAATCCTGAAATGTATAGTTCATCTGGATAATTCTATGAAATGAACTATATCTCCCCAAATTCTTATGTTGAGGCCCTAATCCCCAGTATGACGGTAACTGGAAATGAGCATCTGAGAGGAAATTAAGTCATTAGAGTGCAGTCTGTGCGATGGGATTAGAACTCTAACAAACAGAAACAGGACATTGAGAGCTCTTTCTGTCCACCAGGCAGGGACACAGAGAGAGCACAGCAGTCTACAAGCCAGGAAGAAAAAAAGAGGAAAAACAAAAAACAGCTTGTTACCTTGATCTGAGACTTCCTAGCCTTCTGACTAAGAAAAATATCTGCTGTTTAAGTCAACCAATATATCATCAGAGTAGCCACAGCAGGCAACACAGATGGTTTGTAGAAAGACAACAGAATATTTGAACCGCATACTTAGCAGGCACAAGGCCCTGGATTCAATTCTCAGAAGAGAGCAGACAGAGACAGGTAGAGGGAGAGAGGGAAAAAAGAGGGGAGGGAGGGATCCTGCTGGAAAGAAAAGAGGAGAGACAGGTATCTGAAACAGGAATGTGTCGGTATGGTGACCACATGCACACACTCTATTCTTTCATCTATCTTATAAGAAGCACAGTTAAGTATCTATTCCCACCTGGTTTAACAGAAGGCAAGAAGTTTAAAAATTAGTATTTTCCCTTTTCTTTGTTATTGTTAATTTGCATCTCACCATCCTAACTCAAATCTTCAGCTACCCTATTAACTATTCTTTACTTCAAGTTTTTTCTTTTAATCTTATAGTTCACAATTATTCACCATGACCTTGGGCAAAAACATTTTCAGACTCTCAGAGGTAATGGCACGCCATGTAAGGTATCAGTATCCAAACAGACTTTGGTTGCAATTAGGTGTGTCTATGATAGACAGTAAACAGTCCATGGCTCAGTTTCTGCCTCTATAGCATAAAGGTGTACTTCCACACCAGTGGTCCACTGATGATGTTCTGTTCTAACCACTGTCATTTCTCCCAAGTTTCTACTATCATCATGCTCCAGTGCCCTGTGTCATCACATCACACCTTTCCTTCCAAGCTCTTGCCAGGCTGCCTGAGTTACATTTCCAACTCTTGTGGCTCTTCACCAACAGCAGGCAAGCTCCCTCCTTTTCTCCCAGTCTGTATCTCTGACTCAATCAGGGTAAAAAATAAATTCTTCAGTGTGGTCTTCCAACTTCTAGGGCTTACCTTGTCCCACACTCCTCCCAGCCTACTAAGGCATGAGTGTTTTCATCTGAGTGTGGGCAGCTCTTCTCTATGTTAATCACAAATCTGCACAGATGGACAACTTCCTTCCTTTTCTCTGTCCTTCCCTCTGTCTCTCTCACACACATATACCTAAATCGAGTTCCCATTTTATGCTATATAATAATTTTCTTTTTTTTCCCTCCTTGCACACTGCTGAGACATGAACCCAGGACCTCACATATACTCAAGAAGTACAGCAAGTATTCCCCCACTGAGCTATATTTCTAGTCCACTATTTGCAGTGTTTATGTGTGGGGAAAAATATCATTTTAACTACAAGTTTTGTATAATTAATTCACTAACGTCAGTCTCCACAGCTCACAAAGAACTCTTATTTTATTCATCGCTGTCTTTAAACCTAGAACAGTCTTCAGCCCAGAGTAGATACTTTAAAAAAAAAACACTTTGCTCAAAGGATACACCCTCAAATTAATTACATCCAGTCAACAGTATTTAATCTTAATATGTTTTTGGTGTGCCCAAGTCTCCCTTTCATGTTGAGATAATTTTGCCTGCTACTTTTAAAGCAGAAATAACACCTGAAATCCATTTCTACTATGTTCTATTTAAGTCATATCTTATGCAAATCTTACTACAAACTGAGTAATTACTGGTACAGGCCTGTAATCCCAGCACTTAAAAGGCTCAGGTAGGAAGATTGTAAGTTCAAGGTCAGCCTGAATTACATAGAGACTTCCAGGCCAAACTAGGGCACATACTAAGACTATCTCAAAAAAATAAAATAATGTCTGATTAGAGTTAAGTTAACCTTGAGTTTGCTAGTCTCAATCACACTGGCAAATTTAGTGACTTATAAAATTATCTTCAACTCTAAAATCAGTTTTACAGCAATATCCTTTCAAAGCCCCCCCCCCAAATGTAAAAAGAACTAAAAGAAAAGAAATTTAAAGTATAGTTCAGCTTAAGGTGAGATCACAGGTTCTGTTATCTTCTGTTAGATCCTTCTGACTTAAAATAAATAAGGGAGGTATGAGTATGTGATAAGCAAAAAATAAGTTTCCTTTCATATAATTATTAAGGACTAAGTATGAGGACAAAAAAATGTGACTCAGAAAAGCATTTCTATATATATTCTGGAACTATAACCCAAGCTCATGAAGTGTTTTAAATAAGACTATTTTGGTGCTGGAGAGATGGCTCAGCAGTTAAGAGCACTGGTTACTCTTTTACAGAGGACCGGGATTCAGTTCCCAGCACCTACATGATGGCTAACAACCATCCATAACTCCAGTTTCAGGGGATCTGACACTCTCTTCTGACCTCCATGGGCACTGTACAACATGGTGCACTTACACACATGCAGGCAACACACTCATATACATAAAATAAAAATAAAAAATAAAATATTTTCAAAGACTATAGCTACAAAAATATATCTATCTGCCATTCTGATCCTGCCTACCCTAACCTTCCCATCTCAGTGTGAAAATTGTGATATCAGAAGAAAATCAGCAACTGTTCCTGCTAGTAACACACACATACAGAGAAAGAGAGAGAGAGAGAGAGGATGATGATGAGAGAGGCTAGAGATGTAACTCAGTCAACAGTACAGTCTTTATAGTCTTGCCTACTACCATGTGGGGCATTCTATGCTCAATTCCTAGTATCACCCAACCAGAGTGGGAAAGGCCTTCTCATATAATACCAGTTAGTGAGCAAATGAAAAAACATTCATCATCAATAGTCATTAGAGAAATGCAAATGATACCAAAATAAAAGATGGTTCATACCCATTAGGATGGCTGTACTCAAAAGGACAGATGATAACAAGGTGGCAAGGACCAGGAAAACTGGAGCCCTCACATATTGCTGCTGGTGGAGACAGTCTGGTAGTTTCTCACAAAGTTACAACAGAGTTACCTTATATGGTCAAACAACTTCACTCATAGGAATACAACCAGAGAAGGCAAATGATATACCCACATAAAAACTTGTACATGAATATTCCTTACAGTATTATTCACAATAGCCACAAAGTAGAAATAATTTCTAACAAATGATGACTAGGTAAGCAAAATGTAACATATTTAAACACAATGGCATACTATTCAGCCATAAAATGAAGTCCTGACAACTATTCCAATCTGTGGCCCACCAGCTGCAAGCACCCCAGGATAGCTATGAATGCAGCCCAACACCACAACGTTAAGCTTACTTAAAACATTATGAGATACCTTTCTGGTAACTTGATAGTGTAGTTCTCAAGCATGAACTTTGTATATGACAATGCTGTACTGCAATGTCAAAAGGTTGCACCACACAAAATAGATGAAGCATGAAGTAAAGACAGACAGAGAAGGCCACAAGCTGTATGGCTCCATTCATGTGAAATGTATGGAAAAGGCAAATCTAATAGAAAGTAGATCAGTGGTTGCTGAAGGCTGAGAGAAAGGGTTGTTAGAGGACACGGGTTCGTTTTTAGGAGCAATGAAAATGTTCTATAAGTGGATAGTGGTATTAGTTGAATGATTTGGTAAAACACTAAAAACCACTAAATTATGTATTTTAAATGGGTAGATTTTAAGGTATGGGACTATCTGAGCTAAAACAGACAAATAAACAAACAGCCTGTGTCTGAACACAGCTAATAATTCAAACCTTAAAAAGTCAGAAAGTGGGGCTGGAGAGATGGCTCAGCAGTTAAGAGCATGCACTGCTCTTGCAGAGGCTCAGAGTTCAGTTCCTGGCTCACAACTGCCTGTAACTATCTGCCACCCCTTTCTGGCCTCCATAGACAGCAGCCCCCGCCCCCAGATATACACACATAAATAAAAATAAATCTTTTTTTTTTAAGTCATGAAATGAAAATTACAGTCTTTCTCCTTCTTCCAGTATTAAACATTTTCCTTTCAAAGAAAAGCTCATGTATTTTTAACCTAAATTATTTTTTGCTTCACACTCTGCTTTTTTACTGAAGATTTTGAAGATCCTGGCATTTCAATGCAAAGCCATCCTAAACACACTCTGAATTTCCCTGCTACTTGCTCTGGTTATGCTTAGGAACAGCCTAATTTGAGCTTGTCTATCAAATTCTACCCAGGACATGAAATAAATGATTTCCCTTTCCTCTCTCCTACAGTTTTTCTTAAATGAACATGTACCTAATTTTTTATTATGTAAGAAAATTTGATTATGTAAGTTTTAAAATTCAAAACAATTATTGCCTTCCACCAGAATTTTTTAGTCTCTGAGAAACTTATTGCCTGCTCTTATTTAGCTCTTCCATTAAATAATAATGAAGTATTAAATAATAATAATTGCTCCTCATCCTCTTCTAAATTAAGATACCTAATAGAGAGCAAGGTACTGGGAACATCTGCCTGTGGTCCAAGTACTCAGGAGATGAACATGCATTGCTTAAGTTCCAGCATGTGGTGCCAACCTGAGCAACATAGCAAGACCTCTTTTTTGTTACTGATTTTTTTGTTGTTGTTGCTGCTGTTGTCATTAAAAAAAAAATAAGGGTCTCTTGTAGCCCAGGCTATCCTCAATCTCCAGAAGACTTTCTGAAATGGCCTCAGGGGTTCCCCACATTTTTGTGGAGCTTTATTGTTTTGAGACAGTGTTTCAGGCAGCCCAAGCTGGCCTAGAATTCAATATGTAACTAAAGATTACCTTGAGCTCTTTTTGAGACTACATTTTGAGAAAGAATATTCACAATAACAGAAAAGTCTATTTAAAATTCAAAATCTTATACCTTAACCACACCTCTCTACCAAAATTTTCAGGAATTCTGAGTCAGGAAGTTTAGGGTGAACCCCCACAACCCACATACTGTCCTTAAAAGGGCAGGGGAAAGAGCTCATCTATATAACATTGATGCCCCTCAAAAACTGTATTAAAAAAAAACCTATGTGTACTACATACAAACATATAGTTGGGGGAGGAGGGATAGAGGAGAGAGGAGGAAGGGAAGAAGGTGAGAGCAAAACAGTAAAATATTGAGAACAGACGATTAAAGCTTGATGTTACTTTACTGCTCTAATTTCTCCTCGAGTTTATCAATGTTTCAAAATTGTTGGGAAGATAAAGACTCAAACCAATGGGGAAGAAAAGGTGGGATATGGATATGACTTCCTCCGTTTACTTCCAGAGGCTAGAAGGCAGACATGGTGAGCAGTAGTCCCGTACTACAAACAGATGGCCTGTACTGAGGATGGCTCAGTGAGACAGATGACCAGGACACAGTCTTAAACTCACTAGAAATATCTAACTGAATTATCTGATTGAAGTCAGCTGTTCAACAGTTCAGCCAGTATCGTCGCAGTATATTAATCTCATCATGTCATCTATAATCATGTTAAAGCTAAGAATACTATCATTCTCACTTGATTGTATACACAAAATGAAGATTAGAAAGATTTCTGCCATACATTTCTATTGGTCCTAAGACAACTTTTTTTTTATGTGAAATTATTTGTGTAATAAGCAATCAATGGGACAACTAAGCTGCCGAAGTAATGACAGGCAGTACCAAGAAAGACAAGTTTGGGGTTTGGTATATGTGGCAAGGGTATGAAGGTGAGAGTTCTATTTTACTAGAAGGCTAAAAAGGAGACAAAGCCCTTGAAATATATTTAGGAAAAAAAAAAAGTGAAAGACAACTATTACAGCAATGGTAACTAGCCAGAAACCCAAGCATGTAAGCATGCTTTAATAAAGATCAGAGGGGCACAGGTGCATCATCAGAGTTACAGTGTGCCAGTGTAATAAAGAACACCAAAGACTGGGGTGGGGCTTCCTGAAAAAGCACCCGCTAAGCTCAACCACAGAAATAAGTTAACTAAGGAGGGTGTTAAACACTCAAACAAAATTCCCTGAAATGTTATCAAACTATGACTCAGTTTAGCAAAGCTGAGAATTGACTGTTCACCTGACTCTAGCATAAACCTGGCTTGACATGGGCAGGTTAACCTTTGAGAAAGGAAGGCACCTGGCCATAACTGAAAGAAAACTTACAAGAAACTTTTGAAGCAGTAGTAATACCATCTTTCTAGAGCTATGGAAATGCTCACTTTGTGAAGATTTACCAAACTATTCAGTGGACAATAATTTATACTCCTAAAAACATGACTGACTTGAATGTGGATGAACAGTGGAACATGTCATTCAAAGCATTCATACATATATATATATATATATATATATATATATATATATATATATATAAAATTGATGCCTGATCTTCCCCTCTCCAACTCCCAACCTCCCAAGTGCTGGGATTATAGGCATGCAACACCATCCCCAGTCTGCATGTAATTCTAAATAAGGAAATGTTTAATGTAACCATCCATGTTTCATAAATGTATAAAGCCAGATATTAAGTGGACAAGGAATGTCACAGATTATCTCCATACTGTAACTATAAAATTTCCCAACAAACCAAAGAAGTCTTTGTAAACTCTGAGGACCTTAATAAAGGCTTTAATCTCCCAATCACAGAATTTTATCAAGCTACTGTAAACTGCTAACAGTTTACAATGAAACTGTGGTCACTACTATACTCTGCACTTCCTCCTACCACAACAGCCCACTGTCCATGCTAATTTGTCAACTGAATGGAGATAGGAATAATCAACGCTACATTTCCAGACTATATCTGTATGGAATACGTCAGCTGCTCAGCAATATCTGCTGGACAGACGGTTCAGAGACACCATGGCACTATCACTGCAACTAAGACAAAGCAGTAAGGATCAAATGCTGAGGCTATTACCTACCTGAGAGGGAAAGAAACAACCAAAGGAAACAACTCTTTAACCTCCTCAAAGAATAAACAGAAACTTTGCTAAGAAAAAGAAAACTTTGCTCCACCTTGTTAAAATAGAGGAAGCAGGAAGTGGTCCAAATAAGAGGGAAAGAGAGTCAAATCTGCTACATGCACTCTTAAAAATGGGGTATGAAAGTTTCTCATTACAAACACACACTCGATCTGTATACAAAATATGTATCTTCAAGGGCTGGGGGTGGAGGTGTAGCTCAGTGGTAAATGTATGCTTACAATGATGAGGCCCCTGGCTTCAATCTCCAGCATCAATTTTCAAAAATATGTCCAGTTAATTTTTTTAAAGAGGAAAGCAGAAACCAGTAACAATGAAACCTGTAATTCATACAATGAATTGATGGACTGCCCTGCTCTTGATAACATAAAATTCTCTTTAACAAGTAGAACACAAACCTTATGCCCCCCACCCCACAAAACATGCACCTGTGTGCAGGCACACACATAGACACACATGACCATAAATTTTAAGCTCAATTCTCGGTAGACATTTTATTTTTATGTCCTTTCTTTTTTTGTTGTTCCTTTTTAGATACAGGCTTTCATGTAGCCAGGCTGTCCTTGAAATGATTCTTGTGCTTCTACATCCCAAGTGCTGAGATTATAGATATACGCTACTGCACCAGTCTAGGAAAAGCGTTTAATATTGATGATTTACATATAAAACCAGGACTTTGACAACAAACTTTGGTTGGAGGACAGAGAAATCAAGTTGGAGTCTAACTTCACGCTGGCTAGCTTTCAAGGTGCCAGAAGATAAAAAGCAGGCCACTGGGGAAGAAAAAAAGGCAACGCTCTTATCCAACTCTGAACCCCAAATATTACAATACCCACCTGCCAGGCAGGATGTGCCCATGGGTGCAATAATCAACCACTTTCTGATTGGATCTGAGGCCTCCTACACAGAAGGGAATTCAAGTCTGGTATAGTAAACCTGGTCAAAAGCCCATGTTCAGGGGGTCACAGGTCCCAAGGGGTTGAAGGGAGAACCTACTAATGTTGTTTTGCTAAATGAACATGCTGTCAAACTGCTTTGTAAATATTTATAGTTATAACCATAGATTAATGCTGCACGGCTCTCTACCTTGGCCAAAGAAGCCTCTTTCTGCACTGGGCAGGAATACAGAGACTCATAACTGGTCCAAGGACTAAGAACAAGTGACTATTGAGTGTTCAGCCCTAAATGGACCATCTATATCAACTCTCCCCCTACACTGCCCTCCCTGCACATACACCCAAGGCTCAGAGAACATCCTGAAAGAGAAGACAGAAAGAATTTAAGAGCCAGAGGATGGAAAAGAGTGCTAGGAAATGTCTTCTGGACAGACATGGTACTTGCACTCATGAACGCACTGATGCTATATAGTTAACTGCACAAGACCAGCCCAGGGGCAAGTCATCAAGGTCAGTTAAGGCTCCAGAAGACAGCTCTAAAGGGACCCAATGGGTTACCAAAAAGAGGAGGAGAAAGCCTGACTGTGGAAGACTGGATAGGGAATGTTTGGAGTGGGAGGGGGAGAGTTGGGAGTGGGGATCATTAAGATACACTATATACATGCACGGAACTACCAAAGAATAAATAAAAGACATTCTGAAAACTAAATAAAATAAAATGGTGTTTTAAAAAAATCATGTCAAGGCAGAATATCAGGAGTGACAGCCCAGAAGTCTCATACTGACTAACGTATTGGCCATGTATTAAAGAACAGACATTAATTCTTACGGGTACTATCTCACCTATTAACCTCTAACAGCACTCCTATTTGTTTTGCTATTTTATAGTTAAAGAAAATGATGCACAGACAGTTGAAGCAACTAGTCAAAATCAAAGGACAGAAAATATTCATAACTCAAAAGCCTGGACTACTTTTATTAGATTAGAATTCTGTTCAACAAGTTGATAGGTCATAGCCTCCGAAAATCAGAAAGTGGGGCTACAGAGATGGCTCAGAGGTTAAAAGCTCTTCCACAGGACCAGATTTTGGATCCTAGCACCCAGATAGACCAGCTCACAATCACCGGGAACTCCAGTTCCAGGAGATCCAACACCCACTTCTGGCTTCTGCAGGTGCCCACACACATGTGACATACAGCCACACACATACACAAAAATAAAAATAAATAAACCTTTAAACAAAAAATAAAAAGTCATCAAGGATACCTTAGTTCTTGTAAAATCTGGGTACTAGAGAGGTCAGGCAGCAATCCCAAATTATGAAAAAAAAAAATCAACCTACAATTAAGTACTGATAAATTCACAAGATGAAATAGTGAACTTCAATTTCAAAGACTTTCAAAGATATAAAGACCTCCAAAAATATAGCAAATAACCCTACATTGTGTAAATAACAATATTCATGATTAAACATTAAAATGCTATTGAAGACTGTTTAATCATCTGGCAAATTGTTTATGAAAATGTTCACCAACAAAAATGGACTTTTACAGAATACATCTGGAGGCTTGCTGCCAGATCCTGGCTTTAGATGTGAACTCTCCTCCTGTTGCAAGGCTGAGTTTGGGTGGCCACTCCCTGTACTGACCACAGCTGACTGAACAGAAATGGGCACTGACCCCTGCTTGGACAGATACTCTAGTATTTGCATCGAGTCTGTTTCTATAAGAAAAAATGAGAGTTTGGCTAAAATTTCAACCACTGTAATCCAAAACCAAACATAAACTATAGGGACTTTTGCAGAAAAAAATTGGCCTTGGAGAATGGAAGCCATGCAAAGAGGAACAGAGAAAAAGGCGACACATTCCAAAGACAAAATTCAACAGGGCTCTTCCCAGCTTCCTGCATTTGGGATCCATGAGACTAGTCTAGAATCCTTACAATTTCCCTTCACTTGAATTTGAGAAAAATTTTTGTTTCTAAAAATCAGTCCTAGATGGATACAAAATTATATAAAGGATGAGAGGAACATTAACAAAATTTCTAAATATTAATAGAATCTAGTCTCTTCTTGAAAATATTTTATTTATGAGCATATTGCCTGAGTATGTGTGAATGTACCCATGTTGTACAAAATGTCTTTAGAGGTCATAAGAGGGTGTTGGAGTCACAGGAACTCATATTATAAATGGTTATTAGTTGCTGGGACTTGAACCTGGTCCTCTGCAAGAATAGCCAGTGTTCCTAACTGCTAAGGCATGTCTCCAGTTCTCCTAGTCTCTTAGAATTAGAAATGGTATTTCTTAGCTTTATAGTTTTCTTTTTTAGTCAAGGTTTCAGGCATGAGCATTCTGTCTTGAAAGGAAGTTTTGAATAAATGAGGTGATTTTATACTGAGATAATTTATGGCTTTACTACACAATCAGAAAATTTCAAAGCTATAAATGACAAAGGATATAAAATCCAGAGGATTTCAATCCCTATTTCAGAGACACTTGGATTCTGTGGTAATGCAATCAGGGGAAAAGCAGGTGGGCGCATCCCCTTCCTCAGCATCTTTTTCAGTTCTCTCTCAGCTCAAAAGATGTTAAGGTCTCCCTCCCTTAGGACAGGGTTTCCTACCAACATTCAATTCAAGGTGTATTGTTCTATCCACCCCAGTGTTCAGCCAATGGGATCAAATCTAAGTACCTTCCGTGCGAATTCAGAACAAGAGAAGATTCATCTTCAATGATTTGGCTGAAAAAAAGACAATTTCCTCGCCATACAGATGAGAGAAGCAGAGAACAATGAACAAGACCCACAAAAGGACAAAAACAAGAGCTTCACTGGTTTGGGGCTCTAGCCATTTTCTGAAGTAACACTGGGTTTGTGCCTGAGTCACTTGAAATCCCTCTGTGTCCTTACATCAAGGTCCCCATTTCTGTTGAGATAGTTTCATTTCTGTTGTCTACAGTCAAATACACAGTCCTCATTTCAGCACAGTTAGCCATTACGGTTCCATATCAAATCTTTATTTATACAAGGATGAAAGTTCCCTACTAAAAACACAAAGTAGAGTCTAGCACCTCAATTTCACCTTATAAGTGAGAAAACCCAGTCTCAACTTTAAGAAGCAAGTTAGGAATTATCTTCACTGAAAAAGATTTCTACAAAATCAAAGACACCCAAACTCATTTAAATGCAACTTATTAAGTATCAGGCACTGTTTTAAGTGTTTTTCCAACATTAATTTGCATAATCTGCACAATGATATCATGATTTAGATACTGTTATCCTATAACAAGGAGTGTGAGGTTCAAACTAACTTGCTCAAAGTCACTTGGATTCAAACCTGGCTCTAGATTAGTTTTGCTGTTGTCATTTGATTTAGAGATAAGGTCTCCCTATGTAGCCCAGACTAGCCTGGAAAACACACTGTAGAACAGTCTGGCTAGGGCCACCCTCCTGCCTCTGCCTTCCATTACCTGCAGGGACTAGGTTCTTGGCTATTACTCCATTCTGTCTTTAGTAGGGAATTTAAGTAACACTGATCTTACATTTCAAAAAAAATATACAAATACATGCTTTCTGGCATGGCAAAAGAGCCATGTCTCTCTCAAGCCTGACCCACTAACTGATAACATTTGTGGGATCCAGGATTTTGATGTCCAAATTTATTTTATACCTATTCTCTAATCTTCCTTGGAGTCTCCATGGTTGTGTATTATAGACAGAATGAAACTACTGTTACATGACTTCTAACACAAGTCTAGGTTTCTAGTCCTGTTCTAACCACCCCTCCTGCCCATTTTCAACACAGGCATGGCTTTAAACAAAGTAAAATATATTTTCATATGTTAGTAACTAATTTGTGTTTACTTTCTTCATTTTAAAGGGAGTAAGACAAAGTATTCTGTATTTTTTCACCTTCAGAAAGAAAACAAATCAAAACCAAACATAAGCAAGGTGCCAGTGAGATGACTCAGCAAGTAAAGGCACTTGCCAACAAGCCTGAAGGCATGAGTTTGATCCCTAAGTCCCATATAGTGGAAAGAATCAACTCTGGATATGCCCCACTGAGTGCTGAGTGCACATGCCTCTTCCCGCCCCCACACACATAAATGTAATAATAAAAAAATTTTTAAAACAAGCAAAACTGTCTTAACCTAGGCATGGCAGCACAAGCCCACTGTCTGTAATTCTAGCACCAGGAAGAGGGGCAGGGGACACTGTGACAGGAGGATTGCTGTGAGTTGGAAGCCAGCCTGAGCTACATAGTGAGTTCCAGGGTTACACAGTGAGACTGTCTCAAAACAAAAAGCATTTTGCATTTCATTTTATCTTTCTTTGGATCCTTTATTAAGGAATCTTCCTCTACTCTCATCCCTTACTTTCTAAAATCAGGGATCCTTAACCTGGGCACAATGGAATAGAAGATCCACTGATTAACTTAAACAGTTCATAGAACTATAAACAAATTTCGTCTATTTTCTAATGGGGAGTTCGTTGTGTTTATCCTTTCTCAAAAAGGAGGAGAAGGGAAAGAAAGAAAACTATGCAGTGACAAATACCACAGGAAATAAAATTCAAAATAGATCCTTTAGTGCTTCATATTGTTTCAGCACCTGAACTATGTTAAGTATTCCATTAATTTTTAAAAAGTTATGTTATAAAAAATGTTCCAGGTGGCTATAGAGATGGCTCAGCATTGGCTGTTCTTGCAGAGGACTGGGGTTTGGTTCCCAGCACCCACATGGCGGCTAACAACCAGTTGTAACTCCAGTTCCAGGGAATCTGACTTGACCTCCACAGACACTGCAAGACACAAGTGCACTTACATAAATGCAAGCAGTACATTCATACCATAAAATAAAAAATATATAAATATTGAAAAAGAATGTTCCAAATGATGAGAATCCAAAATGATCTCTTTTAGCTATTTTAAAATGCAATAAAATACAACCTCCGCTGTTTAAATTCATTTTGCTACACACACAAATAAATGAAATAAAACTGTTTTTAAAAAAATCATGTCAAGGCAGACTAACAGGTGTGACAGCCCAGAAGTCTCATATTGACTAACATATTGGCCATGTATTAAAGAACAGGCATTAATTCTTAAAGGTATTATCTCACTAACCTCTAACAGCACTCCTATTTGTTTTGCTATTTTATAGGTAAGGAAAATGATACGTAGATAGTTGAAGCAACTGGCAAAAATCAAAGGACTAGAAAATATTCACAACTCAAAAGTCTGGACTATTTTTATTAGATTAGAATTCTATTCAACAAGTTGATAGGTCATAGCCTTCAAAAAACAGAAAGTGGGGCTAGAGAGATGACTCAGAGGTTAAAAGCTCTTCCACAAGACCAGATTTTGGTTCCTAGCACCCAGATCGATCAGCTCACAATCACCAGTTCCAGGAGCTCCAGTGCCCTCTTCCGGCCCTTGCAGGTGCCCACACACATGTTGTACAGTCACACACATACACATAAATAAAAATAAACCTTTAAACAAAAGACCAAAGAAGCGTGAGAGACGTGTATTTTCACTGTACTGTTCCCGCTCCACCAAGGCACCTCTCAGCTTTAACATTAAATAATAACTGTCTTCTAAATATTGTCTTACTCTTTGGGAACTCCCATTTCTGCTCCCAAAAGATAAAGAATTGCTCCATGTAATAACTCATTCTATTATAAAGTATTTACGGATACGTGTGTCACGCACTGAATTTGGCTCTACTTACTACTGGATTGACTTTGGGTTTTCTACGTTATTGCCTCACTCTACAAACACACATTAGAACGTACTTTATATTTGCATATCTACTGATTTACACAGTGCCTAAATCTAGTGGAAACTCGGGATTTGGGGAACTGTATAACGACAAAAACAAGAAAAAAGAAAAAAGACAGGTTGAATACAAAAACTAGCAGATTCTCATAGCGAACAACCTCCCTGGTTAATTTTATTAGTCAACTTGGGCCATCAAAGTTAGAATAAGATTAGAATCTTTCATCACCACCAAAACGAACAAAAAAAATCCCCCAAATTTTTGAACATACAATCTCTTAATGCTAGAAAAGGAGCCCCAAACAACGCCCAAAACGAGGAAGATTCGAAGGCTTTAGGTGCTATAAAAGATGGATAACTTAACAGACTTCAGGCAAACGATTTTCCCTATCTTACTAGCTTTCAGGCCAAAGGTTACCGAAGCTTTAAGAAACAACAGCGGCTGGGGTTGTAGCTGTGAGGCAAAGAGCTTGCCCAGTACTCAAGAGGCCTTGGACTCCATCTTAATCAGAGCAAAGGAGTGGGGGCCGACAAATCACTCAGAAATGGGGAACAAAAGGAGGAAAAGAAGAAACTATATGCTTGGACAAGCATTTGGGCTAGGTGGAATGCTCTAGGAGTTACCGTAGCTGACAAAACAATCTGCAAGCATCCACACTTGGACACGCACGTTTGGCTACAATAATTCACCATATGTCAGAGGTATTGTTCCTCTCGAGTAAGTCCCAAGCAAACATCCTGCCTCTGAAGCTCTTTACAGGGAGTCGCCAACCCTTTCGGTTTCTGTAGCGTCTTGGGCGGTTTCAAACACGAACATCCACAAGTATTTAGGAGGAGCCCACAGAGAACTTTTCACCCCTAGCCGCAGCCCAGATCCTCCCGCGGGACGCGCCGGTGGACCGCAGCCCGGCTGACCCGCGGAGGGGAGGCGGGCCACGCCCCGATGCGCCGCCGCAGGGGAACCTGGCCTCGGCGGGGCGAGGGCGGGGTGCGGCCGGGCCTCACCTCCACCGCCTGGCCCAGCTCCAGGTCGAAGCCCACCACACACACACAGTGCAGCCAGGCCGAGAAGCCGTCCCAGCGCAGCAGGCCCGGGCGGCGGCCATCGTCCTCCTCATCGTCCTCCAGCGCGGCTCCCGCCGCCGCCAGGGCCGACGCCTCGCGGCCCTCGGCCGCGGCCTCGTCCAACGACCCTCGGGAACCGGGTCCCAAGACCGCCGGGCCCCGCAGAGCCATCGGCCGCCCGCTCGCCGCTCGCGCCGCCTCCACCGCGGACGGCGCCGCAGAGCGCGCTGGGCTCAGCGCACGCGCACCAGGTGCTGCCGCAGCCGCCCGGGACTCGCGGGGTAGGGGCGGGGCCTCGGGCCACGTGACCCTGGGAGCCGTGCTGAGGCGGGTTTCCTGCACCCCGCGATCAGCGCGGACTTGCACTCCGGCTGCAGCTTCTGGACTGCTTGTCTAAAAGCACTTCAAGACTGAAACAGTGGCTTGTGAATCATGGTCGCCCTGGCTTGCATGCCAACAACCAAGCAATGAATTTTTCTTGGGATGACACCGTTCATTATTATAACAAGGTATTCCCAAATTATTAAAACATAATGGTAACAATGACTGTGGCGTTTATTAAACTCTCATTCTGTGCCAGTTTGTGCGCCCAGTTCAGATACAAGTATTTGCTCATGATTGAACTTCACGTCATTGCAAGTAGGTGGACATTTTCTCATTTGTTATTGTTAGGTAGATTTTGTTTTTGTTTTTGTTTTGAGATAGGTTATGTTGTCCAAGCTGGACAGCGATACGTGATTCTCCTGCCTCAGCTTTACAAGATGCTGCGATTAGAGGCATAGGCCACTACACCTGGTTTATTTATTTATTCCTCTTTACAGGTAAGCACCTCGAGGTTCTTAGAGGCTAATGACAAGCCAATTAAGAATGACAACTCAGATGCAGGTTTACTGTCCACTCCTGAGATTTGCTATTTAAGAGATGAGTATTTTCTCCAGGCGTGTTGACACAGGCCTTTAATCCCAGCACTTGGGAGGGAGAGGCAGGTGGATCTCTGGGAGTTCAAGGCCAGCCTGGTCTGCATAGTGAGTTCCAGAACAGCTGGGTCTACAGGGAGACCCTGTCTCAGAGAGAGAGAGAGAGAGAAAGAGAATTTTCACTGCACCCTCCACCAAGACACCTTTCAGCTTTATTGGTCTGGCTGACTCAACACTCGTACATCTCCAGATCTTTCTGGAACTCCAAGTTGATCAAGCTGGCCCTCCATCGCAACCTTTGGACCATGCTCTCTGATCCCTGGAGGAAGGAGCCTGGTTTCAGGCTACGTTGAACTGTCAGAGGTCACTATTAGGCACTCAGAAGGCACTTGTTTTGCTGAACTGTTACTGATTTTTGGTACAGCAGATTACAACTGAATAGGATTTATTCAGCGAAAATGTTTAGGAGACACAATAATTTCACTATAGTACAATGTGTAAAAGACAACTGATAATATACCGTGTAGTTTTCAAAACAGCATAGTATTCGTACTTTCACATTCATTCTCATCTTTGATCCTCTCGATAGCCTTAGAAGATGGTGCTTTTATGGTTTCCATCCTATATATAACAGAGCCGAAGTTCCAAGGATGATGCCATAGCTAGCAGGTGGCAGAGCAGAGATTCAAACCCAGGTCTTTCTGACACATATGAGCTTTGCTACACTGCTCAGTCAAATCCACTCCATTTGAAAGATGCTGTCCTCTGCACATCCCTTAGAGTGTTAATTTTTGAGACAGGGACTCAGTGGCTCAGGCTAACCTTGAATTCTTGTAGCTAAGATGAGAATAACCTTGAATTCCTGATCCTCCTGCCTCTGCTTCCCAAGTGCTGGATTTTTAAGTGTTTACCACCACACCCAGCTGGGAGTTTGGTTTAGGGTTAGTGTTGCCATCCTCCTTTTCAAAAGAGATGTTCAAGTATTCTCAGACATCAGCACTAGTACTAGTGTATGCTGGTGACTTTCTTTAGGACAGAAAGCAAACTAGAGAAGATATTTAGAGGCTGTCTGTAATCAACACAACCTGCCAACCTGCTACACAGAACCAGTATAGTTAAGAGAGAAAAGCTTAGTCTATAGTCAAGTAAGGCTCTAAACCTGCTGTTTGGAGAAAATAGCAGTGTTTTCTATTGGAAGACTGGCCAAGAAGTCAAAATATCTGCATTCTACCTAGCACCAGCTCAGTCCGTGAGCATGGGTAAGCAACTCCAAGAGCTAGTTTCTGTATTGGTAAATGAAAATGATAATTACTAACCTGCCTCAACTTGAGTGTTAGGAATAGACAAGCTATCCTAATGCATACATTTTACTGGATGTTCCTTCATTATTAATGATTAATAAGGTCTAATATACCAGTTACTCCGACAGGGCTGGTTCTTTGTGTTCTTTGTGGACACAAACTAACATTCTTTAAATACTACCTTGTAAAAGCTATAGGTATTTGGTAAAGGAAAATCTCATCCAAGTATTGTACCCTGAAAACAACATATTAAAGGGCCAGAACTCTGATGAGAAAGAAAACGCATGACACATGTAGGCTGTATGACAAAAACATACATATGTAGTACTACTACCTAAACCTCTATACAAAGAATTTCATGAACTCCGGGGAAAACAGAAATTAGGTTTGGGCTTGTTTTCTCTCCATCCTTTATTTCTTTGATAATATACCTTAGGGTCTATTTTAATTTTATTGTAAAAGATTTTATTTCTTTTTATTTTTTATGTATGACTGACTGCATGAAATGCACCATATTTATGTAGTGCCCACAGAGGCCAAAAGAGGGCATCGGATTCCCTGGAACTAGAAGTATGGAGGTTGTGAACCTCCATGTGGGTGCTGGGAACTGAACTTGGATCCTCTGCAAGAGTAGTAAGTCCTCTTAACCAGTGAGCCAGTCCCTACTTTAAAATTTTTATTATGCTTATTTATTAATTTTGCTTATGTATGTGAATGGGCAGACCTGCTATGACTCACAACTTGCAGGAGTTGACTCTCTCCTACCTTGTGGGTCCAGCATCTCTCCAGTTAAGAGCACTGGCTGCCCTTGCAGAGGACCCAGGTTTGATTCCCAACACCCATATGGCAGCTAAATACTGTCTACAACTCCAGTTTCAAGGGATCTAGTGTCTTCTTCTGACCTCCATGGGCATTGAATGACACAGGTGCACTTATACAGGCAAGCAATACACCCATACACATAAAATAATCAAATATTTTTTTAAATTTGTTTAAAAACATAGTTTCTGTAGTTAATATTTGCCTGGGGTCTTGGAGAGGCAGCAAGTAACACCTTCTTTCCTTTTAAACTTGGTCGTTAGAACCTTTGATTTTAAAAGAATCTTAGCTTGGGTCATTTCTCCAAACTTCCCATCCTATTCATGAATTATTTGGTGCTGGGTAAGCCAACCTCTGTTTTAGTACACACATGCAGCAGCTATTAAAGTTAAGCCATCACCTTTCACAGCTGCTGTTTTTTGCATGCTCATGGGGTTAGAAAATTCTTCCTGTTGTAGTGACAGTATCAGCCACTTTGTAATGTACACCCATTGGTCTAAGTTCTATTTGCTAAACTCACACTGAAGAATCCAACTTTTCTAAATGATAGCCCTGTGAATTGCTTCAAAATAGTTATCCTACACCCCAGAGTTCTCATTTCCATAGTAAACTACCCCAAATCCTCCAACTGTTCCTCAAAGGATTCGAGCAATTCATCATCCTGTCACCCAACTCGGGCAAACTCCCAATTTGTCAAGTCACTCTTAGGACACTAAAGGAAACAGCATTCCCCAGGTGTGAGCTAAACACAGCAGAGTGAACCCTGGGACTACAGCCCTTCTTGTCCTGGCCAGTAGCCTTCTATTAATGCCACTTTAGATCACTTTCACTTGGTTTGGCAGCCAGGTCACATCCCTGGCTCAGGTTCTGTTTACTGTCAACTGAAGCTCTAGGTGGTTTTTTTTTTTTTTTCCCCATGTGAAGAACACTTAAGTTAGAAGAGGCTGCTTGAGCCAAAAATCTGGCTGAATTCATGGCTCTGCTCTTCTTCTAATATTACCAAGAACGCTGAACCCAAGATTAAAAACATTCCAGACCTCCCTACTCACTCCTAACCAAACTCCTGGCATTTCAGCAATTTACACTGCTTTTTAAAAAAAGGGAAGGGCGAGCATGAGACATGGTGTGAATTGCAATGTTGGATTTGGGGCCTTTACTTTTACCAAAAGAGCCTGAAGGGAATCTAAATGTCCTGGGCATCCACTTAGCTGGGTAACCAGATTTCCATCTTGCTTTTCAGCCGAATGTGCTTGAGCCTGTCTCTAATGCAATGTGAAGAAATACATGGAGAAATAAGGCTGGGCATACAGCTCAGTGGTAGAGCACTTTTCTATCATGCCTGAGATTCTAGGTTCATTTCTCAGCACACACACACACACACACAAAACCAAACTAAACAAAATACACCTGGGCTTTGTGGCACACACCTGTAATTCCAGCACTTGAGAGGTGAGACAGGAACATCAGAAATTCAAGGTTATCCTTGGCTACACAAAGTTTGAGGCCAACCAAGGATACATGAAATCATGTTTAAAAAAAATTAAAAAAAAACAAAAGAGAAAGAAATATAGAGGCCAGAGGCCGACTACCATTGCATTTTCAGTAGAAAACTGAATTTATTACTGTATATCTTTTATAGACAAAATAGTCAAATGCAGATTTTCCAGGAAGATTAAACAAAAGACAACTATAAAGTGTACTAAGGTGCCTCCTAAACAATGTCTGTGAAAGTTGTAAAAGGAATGATGAAGGACTGAGGAGATGGCTCAGTCAGTAAAGTGCTTGCCATCCAAGCATGAGGAACCAAGTTCAGATCTCCAGTATCCACATAAAAGCCTGCAGTGGTGACTTACTCTTGGTACCCTAGCACTGAAGTGGTGGAGACAGGTGGATTCCCAAAGATCTATGGCCAGCCTCTCATTGCACTCTGGATTCAGTAAGGGACCCTGTCCCCAAAAGAAATAAGGTGGAAAGCAATAGAGGAAGACAATCTGACATTGACCTCTGACCTCCACATGCACACACACCTGCATGACACATGCATGCACACAAACATACACACCCTGAGATGATGAAGAGCTTTTTCATCCTTGCATTTCAAATATCTTCTCAGTGCCTGACACATGGCATGTAGTCAGCAAATATCTACTAAGTAAATCTATGTGTATGTGATGAGTACATGTATATGTAATTGTTATATTTTGTTTGAAGTAATGCATTTATTCATCAGTATTTCATTTTAATTCTTACAATGTGCCATGCACAGGATTACCACTTTATTTTTTTAATTTTAAATGACAAATTCATGTCTCACAGCTTTAAGGCTAGAAAGTTCAAAATCAAGTCATGGATAAACTTGGTGAGCAGCCCAGTATCCCAGTATGACAGCTTGAACACTGAGATTCCCTGGTACTTTCATTTTAAAAACGTTTTATTTATTATTTTTATCTTATGTGTATGAGTGTATTGCCTGCATGTATGTAAAGGTGCCCGTGTCTTACAGTGCTGGTGAAGGTCAGAAAAGGGTATTAAATCCCCTGGAACTGTAGTTACAGATGGTTGTTTGTCAATATGTGGATGCTTGAATCGAACCTGGGTTCTCTGCAAGAGCAGTCAGTGCTCTTAACCACTGAGTCCTCTCTCCAACCTCAACCTGCTAGTTTCTTTTAAGAGATGTCACCAGCACCTCTGTTGGAGCCATCATCAAAATTTTGACTATGAATGGTTCTGGCATTTATCTCTACTGAAACCTGTATGGTCTGGTGGAGAAACGCAGTTAGGGGTTCCCAGTGTTTTTGTCTTTATGTGAAGGATACAGGGTTCAAGTTGAGGTTGATCCATCTTCCTTGAATGAGTTGTGCAGGTCATCTGTATTGGAGTTCTCTAGCGGAACAGAACCAGTAGAGTATTGGATTGGCTTACATAAGAGGCTGAGCAGTTCCCCAGGGGTTATCTGCATGCTATAAAGGTAGACCCCCTATAGCAGTTCAGTCTAAGAAGATGTTGGTCTTCGAATCAGGGGTACAATGAAGCAGTCCGAGGCCAAAGGCTGAAGAAATTGGGAGTCTGAGGTTTATTAGAGATAGCAGTAGCAATAAATGCAGTCAGAAAGCAGAGCTTGTACATACTGACTGGCTTCCTTTCCTCTCACTTTTATCCCACCAGGGCCCCAGCCTATTGAGTGATGCCATGACATTCAGGGCAGGTCTGTCTCCTTCACTTGTTGCCCTCTGGCTAATCCACTCTGGAAATGCTGTTCTCTCATTTTACAGAATTTTCCTTTAATGGTTAGTAGTCTAAACAAATGAAAACTTTATAAGAATTTTCTTTCTTTCTTTCTTTCTTTCTTTCTTTCTTTCTTTCTTTCTTTCTTTCAAGAGCATGTAATATAGAGTTTAAGCATGAGAGTTAAGAGAATGAGAGGTACCTGGGAAGAAAGTATGGCTACCCAAGAGCATGGATATGGGCTTTTCAAAGGGGAGTCATTAAGTTTTTTCTTAAATATAGCCTGTACCCTTTGCTTATAGAAAGTAAAGATAGTACTCTCTCGCTTATTTGAATATTACTTTACAATTTCAGTACCAAGAAGTGGATTTACTAGGCCCAATATCAGTTGAAATGTAAAATAGAAAGCAAACAATAACTTAACATATTTCTCCCTTACCTGCCTGGTGCTAGTATTGGAACCCAGGGCCTCACATATACTAGATAAGTGCTGCACTACTGAGTCATATCACCAAATTCAGCTCCATGATGCTTAATCAGAGAGAGATGAGACCTTTAGTTATAATTATTTTGCCTCAATTTACACATAATCCTAATATTTGTTTGTTTGGCTTCCCAAACTGAGCAGAAGAGCAATGAGGCTCTCTAAGCCTAAGTATGCCAGGAGCAGAAAACAAGACTAGAGGTTAACAGAATTGAAGGAAAATGAGGAAAAATCCACGTCAAAAATCCAAGAGAGTTGAAGGATATCCACTAAACAGTAGGTTGCTTCATAAGCATGGCAGAGAGATGCCATAATGCAGAAGTGCCTGAACAAAGATGACCTGACTCATGGTCTTGTTTAAAAACAAGAGTGAGCCTGATTTGTTCTCAGAATTTGATCCTTCCTAGTTCTGTTGGAACTTGCTCTGTATTTACCGAAACAATGTATCAGCAATGTACAGGAATGGAAAAGATTAACTTTGTTTCATCAGGGAAGGATTTTCCCTCTCTGACCCTTTTTGACCAAGAACACCATATACAACCACAAACAGATGTTATCCATAGAATTCCCACCTATTGTTTGCAACATACACTGGAAATAATTTATTGATTCTGATGATATTTATTACTTTCAGCACTAATATTTTCACAACACATACATACATACATTATTCTGGGTCAGGGACAAGAAAGGGTCATGAGGGATTAAAGCTTTATGTTTAGTTTATAAGAGGAGGCCAAGGTCTAATAAGATAATTTACATTGTAAATGAGATGAGATAGTGTTAAATCTCAAAACGTAAGATTAACTTTGGTTACAAGTAAAATTCCCATTTATGGAGGTTGGAGAGATGACTCAGTGGTTAAGAGCACTGGCTGCTCTTGCAGAGGACCCAGGTTTGCTTCCCAGCATCCACATGGCAGCTAACAACCATCCTAACTTCATTTCCAGGGGATCTGATGCCCTCTCCTGACTTCGATCAGCATTACATGACATGAGTGCACTTACACACTTGCAGACAATACACTCATACACATAAAAAATTTTATTTAAAAATATATACTTGACTAGATAGGACTTAACATGTATGGCAGAATACACGAGGTCTCATGGGATTGGGAAGGCATGGATGAGGGAAGGGGTCTAAAATCGATTAAGAACCGTTGTATGAAGTGTACAAAAGCTCAATAAAAAATTTAAAATACATATATATTTTTAAAAGGATTCCCATTTATAACAGAAGGCATTCCTAGAATAGTCATTCCTACACATGGGTACTAAAAATATTGAAAAATGGAAGTAGGGGGCTAGGGAGGCAGGAATTACAGAGAGCTCATCATGTTTCTTTTTTAAGTACACTAATCTCATTGTGGGAACTCCAAATTCATGACCTCATCTAAACCGTCATCAAATGTCCCATGTCCTAATACCATCACTTTGAAGATGAATAAAACACAGAATTTTAATGTTTATTTTACTAAATTTTTATTATTGTAGTTATTTCGAGAAAGAATGCTTTGGTTTTGTAATTAAAACAGTAATAGATATTAACAGCTTAAGTTTCAAAAATATTTTATTCATTACATTTATTTCTTGTGTATGCCTGTATGTATGGAAGTGCACCTGGGTCATACAGTGCCTACAGAGGTCAGAAGAGGCCACTGGATCCCCTAGAACTGGAGTTATGGACAATTGTTAGCCACAATGTGGGTGCTAGGAATTGAACCCAGATCCTCCTCAAGAACAGCAGTGCTCTTAACCGCTGAGCCATCTCTCCAGCCCCATAAATTGCTTATAATATGGAAAAATTAGAAACCACTTAAGTGGACAACAATAGGAGATTAATTAAAATATCATATATATTCAATAAAAACATACTGACACTAAAATTTTCATGGATGAGTATCTTGTGGCATAATGTTTCTAAGCCAAATATTTTAAGTAGAAAAAATGCAGGTTATAAAAAACATTTATGTAATGAATAATACATGCATTAGAAAAACTCACTGGACATACATTAGAAAAACTCACTGGAATAGATTTTAAAATATCCTAGCCAGCTATGGTGGCACACACCTTTAATTCCAGCACCCAGGAAGCAGAAACAGGGGATCTCTGTGAGTTCAAGGTCAGTCTGGTCTACAGAGAGACTTCCAGGACAGCTGGGGCTATAGGGAGACCATGTCTCAATAAAAACCAACCAACCAACCGACCAACAAAAATACCCTGACATCAGAGAAATTTTTTGCTAAGAATTAAGCATTTGTTTTATTTAATTATTGTAACATCTAGGAAATTAACAGATTTTTTTAACAATCAAGAAATAGCTAAGAAAAGGGAAATAGAGTATGTTTTCATTAATATCTTGGGAGCCAACATGGTGATAATTATGTGTCATTTGATTGAGTTGTGAAGTGTATAGCTATTTGGTTAAACATTGTATAGGATGTTCTGAATGAAGATACTGTTTGAGTCAGTACACTGAATAAACCCAATTGCCTTTCCATTGTGATGGGTCTTGCCCAATCCATTGGAAACCTGAATCACACAAAAAGGACTGAATAAGGAAAGATTTGCTCCCTCTGTCTCATTGTCTTTGAATTAAACATGGGTTCTGCTTTCAGACTCAAATTTGGTCTGGAGTCTGTGCCATTAATTCTGTTGCTCAAGCTTTTGGACTTGGACTAGGACTGTACCACAGGCTCCCTTGGGTCTCCAGCTTGCCAACTAGAAATCATGGACTTCTCAGCTGCCATAACTACATGGGCCAATTAGCGTGTGTGTATGTGTGTGTGTGTGTTCCTATGTGTTGTATGCGTCTTATTTTTCTGCTGCTCTGGAGTATCCAGAATACAGATTTTGATACTGACAGTAAGGTGCTTCTATAATAAATATTTAAGAATGAAAAGCGGCTTTGGAACTGGGTACTGGGTAGGGGTGGAAAAGCATAGTAGATAGGGATATTCAAAGTGATAGTTCTGGTGAAGACTCAGAAAGGATTTTTTTTTTTGAGATATGTTTTATAGCCCAATCTGTCCTTGAGCTTGCCATATAGCTGATTTTGGCCTTGAACTCCTGATCCTCCTGCCTACACGTCCCAAGTGCTAGACCTACAAATGTGTGAGAACATGCTTCCATTCATCCTTTTAGAAAGCATGAAAGGGAGCTAGAGAGATGGTTCAGTGGTTAAGAGCACTGGCTGCTCTTGCAGAGGACCTGAAGTCAGTTCCCAGCATCCACATGGTGGCTAACAGCAGTCTGTAACTCCAGTTCCAGGGGATCTATTGCCCTCTTCTGATCTTAGCAGGCATTGCGTACACATGGTACGCATACATACATGCAGGCAAAATATTCATTCACATAAAATAAACATAAATTAAATTTTAAAATCCTAACCAAAACATCAGTAGGAATATGGTAGTAAAGGAACATTCTAGTGAGGACCCAATGGAAGTGATAAATATGTTAATTCAGCAACAGAAGCAAGATGATTTTTTAAAATTTATTTTTATTTTATGTGTATAAGTGTTTTGCCTGTATGTATGTAAGTGCACCACACTCATACAGATGCCAGAAGTGGTCATTAGATCCCCTGAAACTGGTTACAAATAGTTGTGAGCTGCCATATGGGTGCTGAGGACTGAACCCAGGACCTCTGTAAGAGCAGCAAGTACTCTTAAATTGCAGAGCCATCTCTCCAGCGTCTGAAAGATGATTCTTGATATAAAGTGATAAAGACCTTTGCTGTATTCTACTTTGTGGAAGTTAAGACCTGTGAACAATAAAATTGGATATTTAGCTGAGGATTTTTCTAAGCAAAGTTCAGGCAGCTTAGTTCCTCCTCACTGCATATAGTAAAAGGCAAAAAGGGATGCATTGAAAAAAAGATGTTATTAGCCAAAAAGGGACCAGAAATTAAACATTTGAAAATTTCTCAGCCTATTTATAATACTAAAACATGAGAAACTGCCTTGAAGAAAACATTGTGTGGCTACATAACCATTTGCTAAACAGATTAATATGAGTGTAAGCCCCAGTGCAAACAGCCTCCCAGTAGAAATACTGTTAGTTTTCACTGAAAGTGATAGAGACAGAAAAAACAGGAAAGACTTCTTAAATCCTTCAGGATCAGACCATAAAGTTATTTGTGTGTAAATGTGTATTATTCTTCAGGACAAGAAAAGAATTACTCAAAGGAGATTCAGTGATCTTGGGGACCTTTCCCCTCAGTGATTCTGCTCCCTTTCTAAGTGCAGAGAAATGGGGAAGAGTATTGCCTGAAGTTCAGTAAGCTCCGTAGCCACTGCCCAGAGTCTTGTGAGTGCAACCCCATCCAGCAGAGCCATAGAAGTGGGATCTTGCTGATCATTGTACCTGAATGTGAGACTACTTTCTTGGGTCTGCAAGGTCAAGCATTGAACCAAGGAGGATTGTCATCACTCCTGATCAACTGCTTTACCCTTCTAGGTATGAGACTGGCTTGGGTCCCATCACCTCTTTCTTCATTCTGGTTTCTCTAACTTGAAATGGAAATACCTATCTTCTGCTTACATGACAATAATATTTTGGAAATATGCAGTTTATCTGGCTTTACAGGTTTACAGAAGGGGAAAAATTCTGCTCAGCTTGAATCATACCTTGAGTCCTACCTGAATCTGATATTTAGATATAGTCATTAGAGTTTAGAGTTGATTCTAGATTGAATTAAATTTTTTGGAGTTATAGAGATGACTCAGTATATTTTGCATGAGAAGGAGGACATGAATTTGGATGGGGGCCCGGAATATAATGTTATGGACTGAATATTTGTGTTTGCCTAAAAGTTTTATGTTAAAATGTTAACCCTCAAAGCGATGATGTTAGGGTATGGAGCATTTTGGATCAGTTAGGTGAAGTCATGAATCTGGGATCCCCATGATGAGATTAGATAGAGTACTCAAAGTGAGAAAAAGCAAGATTAGAGTTCTCTGTAGCTCTCGGTCTCTCAACCCACATACACCATTTGAGGACATAGAGAGAAGGCAGATATCTGATCAGGAAACCAAATTGCCTGATACCTTGATGTTGAATTTTGCAGTCTCCAAAACCTAAGAGAATAGATATATGTTGTGTAAGTTATACAGCCTAAAATGTGCGTGTTTGTGTGTATGTACGTGTGTGTGCATTTGTGTGTGCGTGTATACATGTGTGTGATAGCGGACTCGTGCACTGAACTGACTGAGGACCCCTAATATCCATTATTCCACCTTTACTTAATGATGGAAACGGGGTGACACTGACCCAAATTAAAGACTGTATCCACAGCTTCATTGAAGAAATGATGGGAAGAATACTGTGTATTCAAAGTGTTGCTTGATGTATTTGGTTATATGCTTTTAAATGTAAACAGAAAAAAATACACAAAACAAGTTGCCCTTTTGTCCTCCTCTGTTTCCTCCTACTGCCAACCTGGATGAGAAGACTCACATTCCATCAGCCATTTGGGACTGTGAAGAAAATGTCAGAAAACTCACATTTACAAGGTGCCAAACCAAATGCCAGCAACAGCCTACCTTTGGGTTTCTTCTTATATGAGAAAAACCTATCCTAGGTTTATAGCATGGCAGTACACTGCCTTTGCCACCAAATGTAGTTCATTACTGATGTAAATCATCTTTCTAATGCAGACTTTTACAATTGACAAAATTGCATGAGAGCCGAACATGGTGGTGCATGCCTTTAATCCCAGTGCTCAGGAGGCAGAGGTAGGTGGATCTTTGAGTTAAAGGAAGCCTGGTGTACATAGTGAGTTCCAGGCCAGCTGGGGCTAAAGGGAGACCCTGTCTCCAAGACAAAAAAAAATTGTGTAGAGTTGATTTCTCACTCAATTATTTTATACAAAAATAGACTTTAAAACAGTTTTGTCCTTTTGAAGACATGGCACTTACCACTCACTTTGTTCAAAGTAACTCACCATTCCAAAAAAATTCTGATATAGGAGAGAGAGGAATCCCACCTGATTTGTAGATAGTTAGTACATACTACTTAATTGTGTGAATTTTAATTAGTAGGAGAACTGTTAAGGTGAATAATACACCATTTGGGGAAAATAAGCATAGAGGGATTGAAAATGATAAATTTAAACACTTTTGCCTCCTTTTAAAAAACAACTGGCTTTAGGGCCCAGTGAGATGGCTCAGCAGGTAATGTTGCTTGCTGGTAAGCCTAAGGACCTGAGTTTGATCTCCAGAACCTATACGGTGGAATGAGAAAACTTAAAATTGTCCCCTGACATGTACACTGTGGTACACACACACAAGAATACACACACACACAGTGCGAGAGAGAGAGAGATTAGGATAGTAAAATAGTGTGTTCATTAACTTAAATGAAGAGTATATTTTAAAATATTTTTTATTTATTGTTTTTATTTTATGTGTTTGAGGGTATTGCCTGCAAGTGTGTAAGTACACCCATGTCATGCAATGCCTGAGGAGGTCAGAAGAACAGAAGGTGTCAGAGCCCCTGGAACTGGAATTACAGACAGTTGTTAGCCACCATGTGGGTGCTGGAAATCAAATCCAGGTCCTCTGCAAGAGCAGTCAGTACTCTCAACCTCTGAGGCATCTCTCCAGCCCTAGAGAGTATATATAAAAGTAGCTTTGAGCCAGGCATGGTGGCACATGCCTTTAATCCCAGCACTTGGGAGGCATAGGTGGATGGATCTCTGTGAATTCGTGTCCAACCAGGTCAATATCTCCAAAAAGAAAAAGTAGCTTTGAGCCAGGTGTAGTGGCATAGACTATAATCCCAGCACTTAGGAGGCAGGAGGAGGATCAAGAGTTCAAGGTCATATTCAGCTACATAGCAAGTTCAAGGTCAGCCTGGGCTACATGAGACATTGTTCAATAATAAATAAATAACATCTTTATTTTGCAGAATTAGGAAATGGATTTTGTTGGTTTTATTGTGAAGTCCCACTGCCCTTACCTGCCCACTATCCGTTCTAACTTCTTGGGTTCTGGGCTCCAGTTTTCCAGTAGTAAGACACCTCCCCAGCATTCTCAGCATGAGTTTCAGAAGGTAAACACTACCACTGGTCTCCACTGTGGGCACATAACCCAGGCCTGTCCAGTTTGTGTATTCCATATATCTAGAACAATGATGGGTATAGGCACATCCAAAGGCATGACCCAGTCAAACATCATAATTCTTGGAGTCAATACAACTGTTCTGAAAGAGGCACTGTCTTAACACCAGGATTACCAAGCAGACAGAAGGTTAATGGTGAACAGGTAGACCACTATAAGTAAAGAGCTAATCCAACAGAGAAATAACCAAGAAAGGGAGCAAGTAAGATTCAGACCTCATGACATAAAATGATGTAATTTGTCCCTCGATTCATCCAAGCCTGAACTTTTCACATATATAAGCCAAATAAATTTCCTCTTTTGCTTGAAGCCTGTTTGACCTAGGTCTTCTGACATTTCCAACTGTGAGGGTTCTGGCTGATGTAATTATACATGGGAAATAGTTCCAGTTCTTCACATTATCCTTGTACCATATCAAGAGCTTTTATAAAACCTTGCTGAGACGTTGTTTCCTAAAACAGCTGTATTATAGAGCACTAACCCAAGTTATTGCTAAGTACTAACCTGAGTATTGGGTCTTTATTTTCTAAAATAACCCACAAGTTGAAGGAATGAGGACAAAACAAAGAAAAAGAATATACACCTAGCTAAAGGCTATTTATCTCACAAAAAATGAAACATTCTCACAGAAAAATAATCTCCATAACAAAAAAAATAGTTCAGTTATTTCTGCCTTCCTTCAAATATTTACTTAACTTGTGAAAGATACAGTGCTGAGTTGTGAGGGGCAGCAAACTAAGTAAGGTAGGAACTTACAACTCAGCAGGGAACATAAAACAAGCATGCAAATAAGTTACAGCGAATTCTCTGAGAATTCCAGAATTATAAGAAGTAATATCTAGAGGAGTTTTTTTTTAATCCTGTCATATTATTGGAACTATTCTTACAGTTCATGGAGATTCTCTCTACATGGAGGGCTTACAACTCAGAGAGCCTATGCTTTAGCTCCTATAATAAGTCAGAATAAAATCTAGTCAGATATCAGACTTCTTTGACCCAGTTCACTACTTCACCTACTACTCCATCCTGAATCTGTTACAAGCAAAACAAAATACCATGTAGTTTCTTAAAGCTATCATTTTTCATTCTTATCCTCTGGAGAAAGGATCTTGAAATCTAAAATAAGTTTGACTAATGTATGAAATCTGGTGGGGGCGCTATAGAGGGATGTGGGGAGAGGAGAGGATATAAAGATGATTAAGATGATTTGTGTGAAGTGCACAAAAATCTCATGTATCCCAGGCTGCCCTGGAATTCACTTTGGAGCTGAAGATGACCCTAAGCTTCTGATCCTCCTGCCTCTACTTCCCAAGTGCTAGGATTACAGATGTGTAGGTGTGTGCTACCAGCCTTAGTTTGGTTAATTGCACTTTTGCAGTTTATAAAAATGGTCAAGGCTCTGTCTCAGTTTGGATATGACTTCTTTTTTTATGGTTTTTCACTCACTGACTTTTGCTTTTTATTAGTTTAATCTTGAGCACATAGCAACCCTGCTGCAGAAAAATTCCAAACAGCTTGTTTTGAACATGTTTGTTCTTGCTGTTCTAGGCAAACCAATGGAATCTGATAACGCAAATGAAAAGAATTACCTAAATTAAACTTAATTCAGGAAATCTTCCTTGGCTGGCTTCCTGGCTAGTCAGTGCCAGCCTGCACAACTCTAGATCACTAGACACTCAAATTCCATTCTGGATAACAGCTTTGTCTAGCTGGGGAAAGGAAAGGAAACAGAAGCTTCCAAGCTGGTATTACTGTTTTCAGACACCTTCTTCTCAAGAATTTGCAAAACGTGCCTCACTGAAAGAATGCTTGCCTGGCATGTATGAGGCTATACACACACACACACACACACACACACACACACACACACATACACACACACTCACAGACACACAAATTATTTCCACAAGAAGTAAGAGTTGGAGAAGCAACTCAAAAGTAAAAGTGCTTGCTTGGTATATACATGGTCTCTGGGTATGGTCCTCATTGACTTAGATAAATGAAAACAAATTTACAAAATGACCAGTTTTAATTAAAAACAACTGCTACAGTTTATATATTTTTACAATGTTACTGAGCTAACAACCCTCAAGGAATAATGTGAGATTGTTGAATTGAAGAGAATTAAAATTTTGCTTTCAAAAATGAAGTCCTTGATTTTGAAACTTAGTACAAAGCCACAGTAGTCAAAACTGTGTGGTGCTGGCAAAAAGACAGACATACAGGCCAATGGAACAGATCAGAAAGCCCAGAAATAAACCATTGTACTTGTGGTCAAATGATTTCTGGAAAAGATGTCAAGAACATTCATTGGGGAAAGGCCAGACTTTTCTTCAACAAATAAGTGTTGGAAAAACTAGAGATTCGCACACAGAATAATTAAATTGGATCCTTAGCTAACATCTCATGCAAAAAAAATATTTCCAAATAAATGAAGACCTAAATGTAGAAGGTAAAGCTATAAAGCTCTTTGAAGAAAACATAGAAGAAAAGTTTTATGATATGGGATTTGGCCCTAAATTTTTGAATGTTAGGACTGGAAAAATGGCTCAGTGGTTAAGAGTACTGATTGCTCTGGCAGAGGACCTAGGTTCAGTTTCCAGCACCCACATGGTGGCTAACCATCTGTAACTCCAGTTTCAGGGGATCTGACACCCTATTCTGGCATCCTCAGGCATTGTGTGCATAAGTTCATTTATATACATGTAGGCAAGATACTCACATTTCCTGGGAGTTACACCAAGAGCATGGGGGAGGGAAATAGCTAGATATACTAGGCTTCATCAAAATTAAAACTTTTGTGGTATTGGGGTCAAACCTAGGACATTGTACATGCTAGGCAAGTACTCTACATTAAAAACTTTTATGTACCAAAGGACATCACTCACAGGGGTAAGGGACAACCCACAGAATGGAAGAAATTATTTGCAACTCAACTCCCTGATAAATGTCCAGTATAAATAATTATGATGTAATCTAACAATGTAAAGAACAAACACCCCTCAAAACCAGTTCAAAAATGAACATAGGACTTGGATAGAATTTTTCCAAAGAAGATATACAGATAAATACCCCGAAAGATACTCTGTATTAATAAATGCAAATTAAAGCTACAATCAGATGTTATTTCACATCTGTTAGGATAGCTATTAAGGAAAAAGAAAGAAAAGAAGGAAGGAAAGGAGGGAGGGAGTGAAGGAGACAAGGAATGACCAGTTTGGGCTAAGATGTGGAGAAACTGGCACACTTACACATTGTTGGTGGGAATGTAAAATAGTTCAGTTTCTATGGAAAACAATATGAAAGTCCCTAAAAACAGAAAAACAATGGGGTTGGACATTCAGCTTAGTGATAAAGTAACTATCTAGCATGCACAAGAATTCAATCCCCAGTCCTACACACACTCTACAAAAGTAAGCATACAGTTGCCATATGATCCAGCAGTTCCACTTGTAGATATATGCTCCAAAGAAGTAAAAGCAGGAATCACACAGGTATTTGGACACTGTGTTCATAGCAGTTTTATTCATTATAGCCAAAAGGTGGAAACAGCATAAATGCCAATTTGCAGAAGAGTTTGGTAACTGCCAGGGACTGGAGAAAGAAGGAGCTGGAGAGTGAATCAGAGGTTAAGACACTTGATACTCTTGCAGAGGACCAGAATTTGGTTCCCAGTACCCATGCTAGGCAGTTCACAACCTCCTGTAACTCCATTAGGGATGTGATGCCCTCTTCTGGCCTCTGAAGGCACCCACACATGTACACACAACTAAAAATAAGTATTTTTAAAAGATCAAAATTTGATTACTATCCTTATTACTAGCCTACATTACAAAGTTTGTTCCTTAGCTGGAACTTGAGTTTGGGGAAGCCCCTACCGCCAGTCTAATAAAAATTGCTAATTGTGTCTAAGTTGTGCAATGGACTTTATGATTTGATCATTGTGTAGTGGTATAACAAAATGCCACAAACTGAGAGGCTTATAAACAACAAAAATGAATTTCTCACAGTTCTGGAGGCTCGAAGTCCAAGGCCAAAGCTCTGGCAGATTCTCTACAGGCTAAGGGCCTCCCAAATTGTCCATAGATGCCAGCTTCTCGATGTCTTCACCTAGTCAAGGATGGAGAAGTCTTTGGGGGCCTTTAAAAAGTATATAGTAATTCTATTGGTGAGGATTCTACCCTGTTGACCCAATCACTTCTCAAAGGCCCACCTCCCAATATTATCATCTTGTAAGGAATTTAACATATGGATTTTGAGAAGACAAAAACATTCAGATGTGATGACTCAAATCTATAATCCTAGCACTTGGGAGGCAGAGACAGGAGGACTGCAACAAGATTAAGGCCAACCTGGACTACATAGGAGGTTCCAGGCTAGCTAGAGCCACACAGTAAGACCTGTCCCAGAAAAAAAAAATCAAACTATAGCAATTTGGAGCTACCTGCTTTCCTCTGAGGATCTGAAAAGTTGGTACATTCCAGTCAGAAAATGACTGACTAATTCTGGGACAATCCCTGGGTATGAAACCTGACAGGTTTCTCTGGTCGACCACATTTCAGTTAATGATGTCTCAATGTATTGTTGGTAAACCTAAGCATATAGGTGTGACTCCAGTAGGAGACGATTCTTGGAAGGTTGGTTCTGGTTTCCTCTGGGCTTTGCCCCAAGTCCCTTTTTTCTTTGTTGATTTTGCTTTGAGTCTTTTTTTTCCTATCATAAATCACGGGTGTATGATTATATTTTGAGTTCCGTGAGCTTTTTTGGCAAATTATTTGAGACATGAGGTCTTGAGGAACCCAGATACAGATGGCTTAGCAGGTAAAGATGCTTGAAGTCAAACCTGATGACCTGAGCACTAGCCTTAGCAGCCTGGTGGAAGGAAAGAACCAACTAAGGACAACCAAGTTGTCTCTGACCTCCACATGCAGACTGTGGTATACACGTGTGCGTGCACGCACAAGCCAGATTAATAAATATAGTATTTTTTAAATGAGGAACCATCATGACTTTAAAAATCTTATGTTTGTTGTAGGAATACAGATACAGAATGGGAATCCCCTTCTGATATGGAAAATTTGGCTCTTTTTCTGTAATTCCACACTCCTTTTTACTTTGTTAACTGTGATCCAGTTTCCTGTGTCTGCTTGCCTGCTGTATTCAAAGGCACCAAAACCTGTTTTCCCTTTGGTCCTCATTTCTACCCCTTTGTTTTTTTTCTGTGCCACCAATAATCCCACTGCTGTATCTCTTGAGATTTGTATCACTGCATTAATTCAGAAAGTTATTCTAACATGAGGTTCCCCGACCCCTGATCACACGCACCATAATCTAATCCTTAATTTTTGATCTGTTCCCCTTGCCATCATATTATGAGACTTTCCCATAGTCTTGCCTTGTCCTATCTAGTTGAAGTCCCTATCTGTGTCCTCCCTCGTTAACTTTCTCTCCAGGACTCTGCTGACACAACATGCTCATTGCTGTCCCAAAGTTTTACTTATGTACTTCAAGCATCTTTTACTTTCTTCATCTCTTTTTTTTTTTCCTCCATTAAAGCTCCCGTCTCTTACTACTCTGTCTTTGACTATACTGCTTGGTTTCCCTCCACAGAACATTTAGAGTAGGTACCATATAATTTAGAATTTATGTATGCATTAATAAGGACTTTTTGTTGCAAGTGTTAGAAAACAAAACTCCAATTAATTTATTAAATGATAAATTCATGTGAATTTAAATATGAAAGAATATATTTTTTCAAAGTTTTTAATGTATGTGTATGTATGTGTGTGTCTATGTTTTGTGTCTGTGTGTGTTAACATGTGTGAGCACATGCCTATGGAGGCCAGAAAGGGGCTCCGATCTTCTGGAGCTGGAGTTACAGGAAGTTGTGAGATGTGTGATTTGGGTGCCGGAAACCAAACTCTGGTCCTTGGCAAGAGCATCAAGTGTTCTTAACCACTGAGTCATCTCTCCAGCTCCTCATGTCTGTGACAACATATTTGATAAAAAAAAAATTTAAGAATGGAGAGGGTATATATGGATACACACCAGACATTGATGTGATTAGCATGTCCAACAGTTCACAAGATCTGTCCATCTTGGGTAACAACAAAGGACTGGTAAGCGGATACCAGGATCTACAGAGCCTCAGGCCAACAATGGATAGGTGATCCTCTTGTCCCAGGCCTTTAGGCTACTCTGTTCCTCTCCTTTTGGCTGCTCTACCTAGATACTGTCACCTGTGACCTCCTTTTGTAGGTAGAAGTTTAGATGGAGACTACAGTGGTTTGAGAAATATTCCCCAAAGGCTCATGTATTTGAGCACATGGTTCCCAGTTGGTGACAAGGTTTGGGGAGGTTATGGAACCTTTAGGAGGTGTAGCCTTGCTAGAGGAAGTATGTCATCAGTGGCAGACTTTGAGCATTTATAGAACTGCCCCACTTCCTGTTCTCTCTCTCAGCTTCCTGGGCATGGTTGGAAGTGTGATCAGCCATTTTCCTACCCTTGCTGTCTACTGCCATATCTTTCCCACCATTATGGACTCTCCCTCTGGAGCTGTAAGCCAAAATAAACCCTTTCTTCTTTAAGTTGTTTGGGTCATGGTACTTTACCACAGCAATGGAAAAGTAACTAACACAGATACAGAGGAAAATTAGGAGGTGGACTGAAGTTCAAATGAAGCTCTAGACCCTGTCATAGATTCCCCAAAACAGGCAAAAACTGTCTCTGGTTGCCCTCACTCTCTGGGGTCACCTAATTCTGCCATTTAACTTACTGAAAGGATGGCAAACAGAAATACAGAGCTTTGTTAAAGAGATCTTTATCTTATGTTACTCCTTGGCTTGAATCTTTTTAGTGACTGCTCCATAAAAACCAAGTTCTTTACTTTGGTCTTCTACTGTTTCTAGCCAGCCTACCATCCATTAGCTATGTGACCTTGGGAAAGGCCCTTGAACACTGTATTGAGTTACTTTTCTGTTGCCATAGTACAATACTACAACCAAGGCAACTTGTAGAAGAGTTTATTTGGCTTATGGTTCCAGAGGGATGAGTCCAACATGTGGGGGAGGCATGGAGGCAGAGCAGAAAGCCGAGAGCTCACATCTTCAAGCTTGAGCAGAAAGCAGAGAGAGCAACTGGAAGTAAGACAGGCTATGAACTTTCAAAGCCCACTCCCAGTGATGTGCTTCCTTTATCAAGCCCACCCCTCCGAAACCAGAGCAGATAGCCCCATAAACTGGGGCCAAGCAATGGAGGCTGTGATAGACGCTTCTCATTCAAACTTCCACAAAAAATGAAAACCATCAGATGGAAGAAAAACATCCTATTTTATTATGTAAGAAAATATTGAAGCTGAAAGTAGAGGCTGAATTGATAGAAAAAATCATATTTTGTATCCTGGTGAGTGATTAACAGAACTTAAATTTTAGAATGTTATTAGCATTCTTTTTAAATGGAACAACATTTGTGTGTGACCCCTCAGGGTCTAATAATAGGGTTATAACTGAATGAGTGTATTGTAAATAACCCTCTGCAGGATAGGATGAAATGCTAGCTTTTAGAGGCAAACTCCTACACCAGCACACCTTTGAAGTATCTTTTTCTTTATTTGCAGCTACAATTTTAGGACATAAGTTTGCATGCTCAGAAGCATTCTTACCTGCCAATTTAAACTTTCAAACATGCCCTCTATGACATTGTGCTAAGCATATCCCAAACTGCGTCTGTCCTCTCTTCTTCAATTATGACCTTAAATTGAACATACTAAGAAATATGTGCACTACTCCAGTGTTTTCCTCTATGAACATGTGTAGCCTCCCCAAATAAAACCCCCAGATTTCCTTTGCTCAGGAAGGGAGCTCGATTTAGAAATAGCCCCATGCTGTTTTGACCTGGGGTAATAAGCCTGTACTCTTTCAAGTCTTGATCATGCTGGTTTGGGTTTTACACTCACCAAGGGGAAAACCTACTGCATTTGGTTATACCCAGAGTGGGGTCCGAGTTGGAAAGAGGATTTGGTATCAGGAAGGAAGGTGTCAAGGTCAGAAACAGCATTTCAGGAGCCAGGAGCCTTCTGATGATTTCTTGATGGTTGATACAATCAGGTATTTATTGAAAAACCAGTTTTCAGGGCCCTTCAAAAGAACCAGATTCAGCAGGTATTAAGTGGGGCAGGAAGCAGGGTGGCCTGGAATCAAAATCTCTCTCTCTCTCTCTCTCTCTCTCTCTCTCTCTCTCTCTCTCTCTCTCTCTCTCGGGAGAATCTCACGTAGCCCAGATTGGCCTTAAATTTGCTTTGTCTCTGAGGATGATCTTGAACTCCTGATCCTCCTGCCTCTATCTCCCAAGTGTTGGGACTACAGCCATGTGGCACACCTGGCTCAAAGTTTCTTAAAATAATTCATTGTTTTTAATATGAATCTCAGGCTGACATCAACTCATAACCTTCGTACCTCTGTCTCTAGAGTTTTGGAATGTGGACATGTAGCACTATACCCAGCTTGATTCTCCATTTAAAAAAAATGTGTGCATATGAGTGTTTTGTGTGTACATATGTTAAGTACACCCGTGTCATGCAATACCCATGCAGGCCAGAAGAGGGTGTCAGATACCCTGGAACCGGAGTTATAGATGGTTGTAAGCTACCATATGGGTGCTAGGAACCAAACTTGGATCCTCTGCAAAAGCAGCCAGTGCTCTTAACAGCTGAGTCATCTTTCCAGCCCTGATTCTGCATTTTTGTTGTTTGTTTTTGACAGAGTCTTTTTAGGTCCCTTTCTGCGTGGAAGTCACTATGTAGACCCAGGCTGGCCTCAATCTCACAGAGATCTACTTGCCTCTGTCTCCTGAGGGCTGGAATTAAAGGCATGCACCACTGTGCCCAGCATTGAGTCTGCATTTTTTCAGAAATCTGTGAGGTCATTCAGAGGGAGGTGGTGTGAAGATGCTATCTCGAGAAACACTGCACATTCACAGCAACCGCCACATCAAGTTTTCTGTACTTGGTGTGGAAAGCTCTCTAGTTGGAGAGAGTGGGTGGCAAGGGAACGTGCTCAGAAAGTTTGTTTAGAAAGCAAACGTGTATGTTTATTTGAAATTCCGAGGGGATGCAGAGGGGGACTGGGGCAGCCATTGACTAGAGGATGCTTGGGAGCAGTACTTCTTAAACTGTAATATGCACACAAATCACCAGAGATCTTGGCTAAACGCAGATTCTAATTCAGGGTGGCTGGCTAGGTCAGGAGAATATTCCCCCTTATTTGTGTGTGGTATATGCGTGTGTGTGTTCAGTACATTCACCTGTGCATGCACATGTTGAGACCAGATGTTGACATCAGACATCTTCTTCCATCACTCCACACCTTATTTATTTATTTATTTATTGAGACTGTTGAAGTTCACTACCTCACTAGACTGGCTAGCTGTCAATCCTCTAGGTTCACCAGGTCTGGGGTTACAGGCCTATACTGTCTCCTCTTTCTTTTATGTAGGTGCTGGGCCATCTTTGCGGCCTGAGAATTCTATATCTCTAACATGTTCCTGAGTGACGCTGATGTTCTTGGACCCAGGAACACACTTTGAACAGAAAGACTTTAGGTTGCTAATAAAGACATTGTGGGTGAAATGGAAAATCAAGATTTGAAGCACTGCCAGGATCTGGAATAGACTAATTCCAAATGTCTTACAAATCTGAATCATAAGAGGAGAGATCTGAGTTACAACCTCATGCAGCCCAGCCCAGCTAAAAGTAAAGCACCAGGACTCTGGCTCTTTCCTGTGCTTACCCAGACCTCCCCCCCGCCCCGCCCCGCCCCGTCCCCCAGTCCTCACATCATGCTTGATGCCTGACAGAACAGAACTGAAAGTTCATAGGCTGGCTCCTGTCAGCCAATATTTTAAAAAAACCATCAAAGTTTCTTAAAGTAATTACTTGTTTTCTCAAAACCCACTGCTCACAAACTAGAAAATGCAACTTTATAATACAGGATAGCTGATGATCACAACAGAAACTTCAAAAAAGAGTAAGAGCCAGGTGTGGTGGCTTATGTCTGTAATCCAGCACTCCAAAGGTTGAGGTAGGAGGATCACCATACATTTAAGGTCTTCCTGGACTACATAGTAAGTTCAAGGCCAGTCTGGGCTACAGAGTGAGACTTACCCATACGCCTCATAAAAGATTGTATCCGATCTTCCCTAAAATTCTGGGTATTTCCTCCTTCATTAAGAATCACATCCAGAGTTCAGACCTGTGAATTCAATTTTTGTTATACTCTGTTTCATCACTGTATTTCTAACTCTGTCTCTCAGTGAATACCAGTGCTCTCACACACTTTTGGTGCAGGCTACACCTATCCACAGGGTAGCTCCTACATGCAGGCCTCTGCTTCAGTATCTTTTCCATACCATTTTTTCTAATATCCTTCAAAGCCCATTTTAAACATATCAATAATGATATACAGTAACAATCTAGACTTACACAGTTCTTCCAGCTCATTCGACTATATTTTCTCAATGAATTCTGACTACATCTCTGGAAGATGGGAATCACTAAGGTGAGCCAAGTAAGGCTATGGGTATTGAAAAACTAAATAGATTAGTCCTTTCCTTTAACAAGCTTTCATTCCAGCCTAATGGGACAAATGAACAAGTAAGCCTAACACATGACAGTGAAAAGAAAAAGGAAGCAGGGTGTGAGGCTGCAATAAAGGTAGTGGTTTGAGCCAGTTCCTGAATGGAAACATCTACTGGTCTTGAGGACAACTGGAGGCAGAGAAAATAGCAAATACACAAGGCATGCTTGACATGTCTGTCAAGGAGAGTGACTAATGGGCATGGTTGGAATTGAGGTTAGATTTGGTTTTATCACATGTTGTGTGATGAAACCATGATCAAAAGTAACTATGGAGGAAGGTTGATTTCGTCTTATAGCTTATAGTCCATCATCTAGGGAAGCCAAGGCAGGAACAGAAGGCAGAAACTCAAGGTAGGAATGCGGAGGCAGGAATTGAAACCGAGACCATGAAAGAATCCTGCTTACTGGCTTGCTTTCCCTGGCTTGTTCAGCTACCTTTCTTTTTTTTAATTTTTAGTTTTTAAAAGATTGTTAAAATTTATTTTTATTTTATATGTGTGAGTATTTTGTCTGTACATAAGTATGCCCATATCATACAGTGTCTGCAGGAGAGATTGTTGGATCCCCTGCATCTGGAGTTACAGATAGTTGTTAGCTTCCGTGTGGGTGCTGGGAACCAAACCAGGATCCTCTCTGAGAGCAGCCAGTGCTTTTAACTGTTGAGCCATCTCTCCAGCGCCTCAGCTATCTTCCTTATACAGCCCAGGCCCACTTGCCCAGGGATGGCATCCCCACCGCCCCCTCCAGTGGGATAAGGCCTCTTGCATCAATCAGGAATTAGAAAATGCCTCACAGACATGGTCATAGGACAGTTTGATGGAGGAACTTCTTCAACTGAGGATCCCTCTTGCCAGGTGTCCCTAGTTTGTGTCAAGCTGACAAAAAGTAACTAGCACATGTGACAAATCACAAAGGAGGACTGTATAGACTAATCTACAAATTTTGCTTTTTCCCTGAAATTAGATGTAATGCTATCATCTATTTTAAAAGAGTGATCGGATACTTATTGCTTGAAAAATGGATCACAGGGAAATGGAAAAACAGGAAGATCTGCTGAGAGGATACTTATAGGGATCAGTTATGACATGATGAGGCATGTCCAAGGTGGAAGCGGTCAGGGTGAGGAGAATTGATCATATTCTATTCTAGTTCTAGGTCTATTCTGAACTTTCAACAGGTAGAATATTATGACAGTTTGAGGGTGAGAGAATGAGGAGTTAAAGACAACAACTGAGGTTTGGGGTTCTGCAACTAAGAGTTTCTGTTTATTGCTGTCCAAAAGATAAACAATTTGAGGTTAAAAGAGGTTAAGTGATTCCTCCAAAGACAACTACTTAGTGGTCTGTTACAGATTTAGCTGGAAAGTTTAAGTGGTAGTTCCTCTTCTCACTGCTCCAAGAAAACAGCCTGGGCTGGAGCCCTGCCCTTCAGTTGACCTGACAGAGAAATAATAGGCCTTTGTTTTCCAGGAACATTCTGCTAATATAAACACAAGAATGAAATGCAGTAAGGCTGGCAGTGACCATGGGATTTTGAGATTTACAGGTTGGGATGGCTGCAGGATGCCTGGAAGACAGGCCCCTGAGTCCTGAGACCCTGGAAGCAACAGAGAGACCACTGAGCTGCCCTACTACCAAGTGTGGTGGAGACCTCAAGAAGCAGTTGTCTTTGGCCAGACAAAAGTAGATCCACAGCATTACCTCACTGCAGTTTTCCCAAACCACTCAAATCCTAAAGGTTTTCTATAGGGTAAGAAATCTTGTCTGTGGGGAGATGACTCAGTAGGTGAAGGTGCTTGCTCCCAAGCTTGATGTTCTTAATATGATTCCTGGAATCCACATTGTAAAAGGAGAGAAACAACTTCTTCTTGCAAGTTGTCCTCCAACCTCCATATATCAAAGCATGCACCTGCCCATATACACACACACACACAAAAAAAATAATAAAATGAAAAAACCACAGAAATTTGTTTTAAAGTGATTGATTTTTATTAGGGAACAATATTTTAATCCCCAAAATACCTTCACTTTGATGAGTAGGTACAGGGGACCCAGCTTTGGTTTCCAGCACCCACATGGCAGCTAACAACTTTCTGTAACTCCAGTTCCTGGGGATACCATGGCCTCTTCTGACCTCCTCAGGCATTGCACAACATGAATGCACTTACATGTATGCAGGCAATATACTCATACACATAAAGTAAAAACAATACATACTTTTAAAAAGAAAACCCTGAGAACAACATAAATGTTCAAAATGTAGACAAGGTGGATGAAATTATATATTTACATAGAGCATAATACCATGTATCCATTGAGAAAACCAGAACAAACGTATATTTATAAATGTGAAAACATCCTTTAATGTGGTTCAATAAGAAAGAGAATTCAGACCAAGATTTTGCAGAAGTCAACTCATATACATATATACATACAAATATGCATATCAAAGGATGATTAGAAACAAGTTCAACAATATTACTGCTAATCTAGCTAATGAAGTTTATGTAACTTCTTTCCGGTTTTTCAAAATTAACTGACTTTATAAAATGAGTATGTCTCAATTATGTAATCAGAAAAACCAATATTTTCATCTTAGAAAAAAATATACCACCTAGGATTTTGCAATCTTATCTTTTCTCTATCTTTTGTTTTGTTTTTCTGAAATGGGGGTCTCGTAGTCCACAGTAGCCTCTAAGTCTCTGTGTAGTGTAGGATGACCTCGATTCCTGATCTTCCTGCTTCTATCTTCAAAGGTCTGGGATCACAGGTGCATGCCTCCGTGTTCAGTTCCCTTTCTGTTTTTTTCTTTTTCAGTGTTGGGGATTTAACAGAGGGTCTTAGGCACATAAGGCAAGCCTTCTAACACAGTAAGTGACTGTAACTTTACCTCTAATTGTCTTGTAAAACTGTTTTTTAAACATTATTTGTGTGTGTGTGTGTGTAGTGTATATATATGTGCTCATGGGGGGGGGGAGGACTCAGAGGTAGCCATTAAGTGTCTTCCTCAATTTCTCTTACCTTACTTTTTGAGGCAGCATCCTCCATTGAACCTGGAATTCAATGAGTCATTAAGATTAGCTGGACAGCTCCAAGGAGTCTCTTGTCTTCACCTTCCTAGTACTGGGAAAACAGGAACTTTCAGAAGAGCCTGACTTTTTATGTGGGTACTGGGACTTGAGTTGCTTGCTTGTGTGACAAGTACTTCACCAACTGAGCCATCTCATCTCATCTTATCTATCTATCTGTCTATCTACCTATCTTCCGTCTGTCTATCTATCATCTATCAGTTATCTAACATCTATTTATCTATCATCTATCTATCTGGCATGTATCAGTTATCAATCATCTATTTTTCTATCTATCAGTCATCTATCCACTCATCAGTTCATCCATCCACAGGGTCTTATATAGCCTAGGATGACTTTGAATTCCTGATCCTCTTGACTATACTTTCCATTCTGGGGTTAAAGTATGTGCCATCACCTGGTCATTAAACTTTTTTATCTAAAGTTAAATTTTTAAATTACTCATTAGATATTTTGTACCTCTGAAAATTTTTATTAGGCACCCCTTTTTTAGCAATTAAAAGCTGAAAAAGCTAAGTATATTGTGGTGTCTCTTTACACTCATGTTCTTCCCATTAAGAGCTCTGATAAACACATTCTGCTCCATTTACTCTTCCTTCATTCATTCCTTATGTCCTTCCTTCCTTCCACATCTCTTTTATTGGGACTTTTATGCAGATAAAAGTTAAGTGGCTTAATTTTATTTTATTTTATTTATTTATTAAAAATTTTAATTGAATTGTGTGTTTCATACAGAACATCTCAATCAGTCTTAATCATCTTTATTTCCCTTCCCCACCAACATTCCCTCATAGCCCCTCAGCTGGAATACATACGCTTTTTCATCTGTGTTAAGGTTTATTGTGTCAAGTTAGTGACCCAGATGTTCCTTAATACATGTTCATTCACCGAGGTTTAGTCAGCCTATCCGAAGTCCCTCACTTTAGGACGATTAGCTCATCCTCACCCAACAGTTACCAGTTGCCAACATTTCTTCAGCAAAGATTGGAGTTTGCTACCCATTTCCTCAGTTCCATGCTGCATTTTTGTCTGCTTGAGTTCACATGGGTCTTAAGCATACTGAAACCATTGCTGTAGGTTCATATGAGCAGGATCCCAAGAGCTTGTAGGATTCTATTTCCATACGGCCATGCATCTCCTCAGTGGCTCTTACAATCTTTCTGCCCCCTCTTCTGCAATGGACCATGAATCCTGGGTGAGTGAAATTTAATTCAGGAGTCCTGTCCAGGGACCCACACTCTGCAGACTCCTAATCTCCATTCTTTGGCCATCTGTGACCTTTTGTGTTCCTGGCCCTCTGTTGCATGAGGGAGCTTCATTAATGAGAGTTGAGAGATTCATTAGTGTCCTCTACCTCTTGTTCTATGTTGTGTGAGCTTTGGGTGTAGAGGTTATTTTTATTTTTTAAATTTTATTTCTGTCTTTTTGAGACAAGGTCTCCCTGTAGCCCCAACTGGCCTGGAACTCACTATGTAGACTAGGCTGGCAGATCCAGTCACAGACCTAACAGAGATCCACCTATCTCTGCCTTCTGAGTGCTGGGACTAAAGACATATGCCATCACACCCAACTAAATGGCTTCTTTTTAAAGAACACGGTTATTTCCACAAATAAGATAACATGAAATCTACTGACAATTTTTACTTAGGCAGAAATAGCTTTGAAACAACCAAAGGAAAAAGTACTGTTCAAAGTCTGTTGTTTTTATGTTCTCTCTCATATGTGGAATGTAGATTTATATGGTGGGAAAGTAGAAAGGAGATTATGTGGAGGGAAGAAGTCTAAGGGGGCAGGAGGAACAAGACAGAAAATGAGAGGTAAAAAAAGAGACAAATAACACACGTCTCTGTCATATGTGGGAGCTAGATTTATTTATATGGTTAGAAAGCAGAAGAGGGGTTCCTTGGAAAGAAGATGGAAATCAGAAGGAGGGAACCAGGAGAGGGCAATGGGGAGCAAGTATGAGCAAAGTACAATGATATAGATGTGTTAAAATGTATCCAATTTATCAGGTCAGCAAGGTCACTCATCAGGTAAAGGCACCTGCCACCCAGCTGACGACCTAAGTTCAATCCTTGGGACCCACACAGTGGAAGGAGAGAACCAACTCCTATTACTTGCCCTTTGACCTCCGTATGCATGGTATGGTACACACTCGTGTGTGTGTGTGTGTGTGTGTGTGTGTGTGTATGCACACATATACTTTTCTAAAATGAAAAATAAACAGAAACCCATTCTTTTGTACTTATATTCTCAAAAATTAGCCTGGCATGGTACATATAATCCCAGCATTTTAGAGATGGGGGCAGGAAGGTCAAAGTTCAAGGCCAGACTTAGCTACATAGAGTGTTCAAGGCCAACCTGGGCTACATGAAATCCTGTCTCAAAAGAAACCGAAAGAGGGACTGGAAAGATGATTTGGCAGTTAAGAGCACTTGCTGCTCTTATAGAAGTCTTGGGTTTGGTTCCTAGCACCCACATAGCAACTCACAGCTGTCTGTAACTCCAATTCCAGGGGATCCAATGCCTTCTTTTAGCCTCTGTAAGCATTGCATGCAGGTGGTACACATATATACATTCAGGGAAAGCACTCATGCACTTAAAATAAAATTTAATAAATCCTTAAAGAATCCAAAGATATAAATGTGCTAAAATCTGGTGTTTTAATACACTCATTGTAGTAATTATTCTTAAATAAGATAATGAAACCATATGCTATACAGAATATTTTTGTTTAATTCTTGAAACACTAAAACCATGGAGACTGCATTATCTGCATAATATTTCTAAGCAATAAGTAGATAAGTGGATCGGTCTGCTCACATCAAGTGAACTGGTTGAACTCCTGCTCCTGAGTGTTGGGTATTAGTTCACACTTAGGTGTTAGGGATGAAAATCATTCTATTAGTTGAAAAGCAATTTCAAAGAAGTAGATGGCCATTGATAACAGAATCAGACACAATGCCACGCCTCAGCAGTTCAATAAGGGAACTTAAGAATTCTAAGGGAGAAGACTTTCTTTGTTCACAATGAACAGAAAAAGGAACAAGGAAAAAAGGGAGGGGAGTGTCAGATCAGGAAGCTGATACCAACTTACTGGGAAATAGTTCACGTTTAACTTTTAAAGCCTTCTTTAATGTATATGAGTGTTTTACCTGCATGTATATGAGTGCAACACATCTGTACAGCGCCTGTAGAGGACAGACGAGGGCGTCAGATTTCCTGGAACTTCAGTTCCAGATGGTTGTGAGCTGCCATATGAGTGCTAAGAACCAAACCTGGGTCCTCCGCAAGAGCAACAAGTGCTCTTAAGCAGTGAGCATCTCTCTAGTCGCTGAAGTTTAATTTTCAAAGGTAGAATAGAAATAGGACACAGTCCCACAAAATCGGAAATGATGAAGCAGCGCTTAAAAAGGAAACGTTTGGGGAGGAGTCATTTCTAAGATTCATGTTTCCTCTGCGCTCCCCTTTCTCCCTGTCCCCCTGCTGCCTCCACTGCACACAACTCTCTCTCCCTCCTCCTCTCCCTTCTTCTCTTTTCTTCCCTCCCTCTATCCATCTCTCCTTCTCGCTCTGCATTCTCTTTCTTCTTCTTCTCTCTCTCCCCTTTTCCTTCCTTCCTTTCTTTCTTTTCCTGTTTCTGAGTCAGCATTTCACATAGCCTGAACTTAACTGTGTAACCTAGAATGACTCATAATCCTCCTGCTTCTGCTTCCTAAGTGCTGCGTAATCTCCACATGTAATTAGCTACCAAGTTTCAACAATCACCAAATCCTCAGCAAAACTGAAAAAAAAAAAAATTAAAAGATAGCCTTCAAGTTGCTCTTAAGTTCTAACCCTTACCTCAGTCTTATTTCAGTTCCTTGTAGTTACATATTTATTTATTTAGCATGTGGGCATGAGTGTGTCGTGGCATGTATTTCAGAGGACAACATGCAAAACTCAGTTCTCTCCTTGCACTATGTGGGGCCCAGGACTCAAACTCAGGATGTCACACTTGGTAGCAAGCACCTTTACCTGCTGAGTCATCTTGCTGGCCCTTATCTCAATTCTTACTGTAACTCTTATATTTCAATAGCTTTTCTATCAGCAAAAATCGAAAATGCTAAAACTTACTTAGATTTTATTCTGCTCAGAGAGCTATTTACATTTTAATAAGGTATACATGCACGCAAAAGCTTTGGAAACTTGTCTCCATTTTCATTATGGAATGAAAATTCCATAACAGTGATTCTGGCTACCCATTAAGGATCTAACTAAAAGTTCACAGATCAGAGTGGGGATGTAACTCAATGGTAGAGTGCTAGTCTAGAATGTCAGGTACTAAAGTTTGACTCCAACATCGCCAAAAATATACCAAACAGTTCTGTAGATCAGCCAGCCGTCTCCCACAAAGAACTTGATGCTTTACTTGGATCCCACACCTTCCCCTTATTTGTTCCTCATATTCTAAAAATCGTGTCTCCAAAAGTCCTCCACATCCATTTCCTTTTCTCCATTCACTCTGCTAAGGCCAAAAGTCATCATCTCTCATCTGGATTATGAAAGCTTCGAAATGGCCTTTCTGTCTCTCCATGTGGCATTTGGAATCACTCTAAGCTTTGCAGTTAATTATGTCAGTTGCTTGCTTAAAAATTCTTTAATGGCTTCTCACTGCCTTCAGTATAAAACAGCAGGCACAGGGGGATGGAATTTAAGGTCCTTTGTGAGCTGTTTTCAATGTACTCTTAATCTCTTTCAACTTTCTGCATCCCAGTCGTGCTGAACTAACTGCTTCTTCAAATATATCATGTTCCTGTATTTCTGGCCCTATAGTCATACTATTCCTTTAGCCTTAAATGACTTTTTGTTCTACCGTAAATTCACCTGAAAGGCAGGTCATCTCTGAAGTCTTGACTCCTGCTCTCTCTTTTCTGAAGCCTTTCCTGACTCTTTAAAAAGATGTTTATTTCTGTGTATGTATGTATGTATGTATGAGCATGCATGTGCAGGTATCTGTAGAGGCCAAAAGAGGGCTCAGATCCCCTGGAACTGGAGTTCTAAGCAGTTGTAAGCTGCCTGGTATAGGTGCTGGGAACAGAACAAGTGTTCTCTTAAATGCTGAGCCACCTCTCCAGCCACTCTGGTCACTTATTTAGGCAGAGTTTTACATAATCATGCATTCTATGGGATATATCATATAGTATTTTAATTATCTACTGCTGCAGAGCATATTATTCCAGAATTTAAGGGCTTAATACAAACATAAGCAGTCATCTCTCAATTTCTACAGGCCAGGAATTTGAATTTAAGAGCTACTCAGCTGAGCTAGGAACTTCTTCTGGGGTTCAGTAGGATTCCAGTCAGGACTTCAATCACCTTCATTGATTTAAATGGCTGGTACATTGGTTCTGGATGTTGGTGACAGCCTTAGTTCATTCCCTGATGGGTCTCTACCCAGAGTTGCTTGAGAGTCTTCAAGGGCTGATTGCTGACAAACAATCCAAAGGCCCAAAGCAGAAGTCTCAAGTCTATTACTACCTACCCTTGAGACTCACCAAGTACAACCTCTGCCTCACCCCTGTTCACCTTCACTAACCCTAGTTTATTTCAAGAGAAGACTATATCAGGACTCGAATGCCAGGGGGAGGGATTCATCCTGGACTCTGGCTCTTACATGCAGAATAATTTCCCTTTTATATCATACCTCACTAGTTTGTGACTTCAAAATAAGACTAAACTTAAAACATTGACAAATAATAATTGTATATGTTTATGGGATTCAGTATTATACATTATGGAATGATTAAGCAAAGCTAATTAGTAAACCTACCATCTGACCTACTTATAATTATTCTGTAGTGTTAACATGTCAGATCTACTGGAGTAGAAATTTCAGAACATACATTATTAACTATAGTTACTCTGCTGTGTAGTAGATCCCCCAAACTCACTCCTCTTAACTGAAGCTTTGTAGTCTGACCAAGCCTCTGGCAACCACCATTCTCCTCTCTACTACTAGGAGTTTTACTATGAGATCTGACATGTGAGGGAGATCAAAAGGTATTTGCCTTTGTGTGCTTGGTTTGTTTCAATTAGCATAATATCCTCTAAGTTCACCTATATCCTTGCAAATGTCAGCATTTTCTTCTTTTTTTAAAAAAAATGGTTGAAGATTATTTCATTGTGTACCATATTTTCTTTATCCATTCATCCAGTGATGGACGTTTATGTGGGTTCCTCATCTTGGTTTGGGTTCTTCATCTTGTTGTGAATAATACTGGAGTGAATACAGGACAGCAAGTACCTCTCCTACTGATTTCAATTTCTTTAAATGTGTTCCCAAAGTGGGATTGCTGGATGATATGTTAGTTCTGTTGCTAGCTTCTTTTATCAAGATTTATTTATTTGATTTGATGTGTATTAATGTTTGCCTGCATGTGTATCTGTGTACCATGCACATGCAGTGCCTATGGAGGTCAGAACAGGGCATCAGGTCCCCTGGAACTGGAGTTAGATGGTTATGAACCACCACGTGAGTCCTGGGTCATCTACAAGAATTGCCCATGCTCTTAACTACTGAACCATCTCTCCAGCCCCAATTTTATTTTCTTGAGGAATCTCCATATGGTTTTCAACAAGGTTATAGCCATTTACATTCCCACCAACATTGCACAAATGTTCTCCTTTTTTAATTTCATGTGTTTTAGATTTTGCATATAAGTATATAATGTATTTTGAGCACATTCCTCCCATATGCCTCTGTGCACCTTTTACTGTCTCTCCCCTTCTGTTTTTAAATCCTCAATGACACTTGTTATTTTTTACCTTGATTTTTTTTTCGGTGCTGAGATCAAACCCAGGGCCTTGTGCATGCTGTGCAAGTGCTCTACTACTGAACTACCTCTGTCTTGTTAGCATTCATCTTTGTTGTTGTGGTTTGTTTACTTTTGTTTTTAAACAGGGTTTCACCACCTAGTAAGATAAGGCCCTGCCTGGCCTGGAATTCCATATATACTCCAGTTGCAGTCAAACTTGTTGCAATCTTCCTGCCTCAGCCTTCTGAGTTCTGGAGTTATAATCCTGTGCTGTCATTTCTGGCTCAGCTTTCATCGTTTTGATGACAGCCATTCTAACAGGTGCAAGGTGATTATTTCATTGTAATTTTAATTTGCATTTCATTAATGATCAGAGGTGCTGAGCATTTTCTTGAATACCTATTAGCTATTTTGTGTTTCTTCTACTTTAAAAAATATTTTGCCTGCTGGTGTGAAAAACCAAAGAACATATTAGTTCAAAAACCTACTGAAAAATTACACATACAATATCTCTACATAAGTCCATATATAGCTGAAGGCTACATAACAAGAAATAATACCAGACAGGAGAAACCTCCCTTTGAGTTGTTTGACCAGGGTAGTCAAGAGACTCCCAAAATTACACAGGCTACTCCCTTGATTGCTTCCCAGCTCATGAAGATAAATCCTGCTGAAGATAGGATATCTTTGGACACAGGATTTGGAGCAATGGAGCTGAAACTGATCTGGAAGCCACCTTAAAGGCTAGCTCTCGTAGCTTTGGAGAGCACAACACAAGCTGCTAAGGGAGAACATCAACCAATGGTCTAATCCCAGCTTTAAGGCCTAATAACCACAACAAACTATATTGGGGCAGTAGTGTCACTTTTATCTTGGGGGTAATCAACAGCTATATAATTGGATTTAAATCTCACTCAATGAGAGGGAACTCATGTGTGATACTGTAAACATAACCTAGTACACATGGCTGAAGAGATCATAGATCTTAGAGAAACCCCCAAGGCTGTCACATCCCTAGACAAATATAATTTCTTACAAGTGGCTAAATATGGATCCTTATATTTACAGACAGTAGGCCAGTCATCTCTCATCAAAGAAGCTTCTCTTACAAAAGATGGTGACTATTACAAAGTTCGGCAACTGGTCTCACACAGAGATTGTGAACCTCCCAATCCCAGGTGAAACATTTACAGTGCCTCTACGCCTGAGGCTCACAAACCTAGTAGAACAAGGGGTAGAGAGAACACCAATGCATCTCTCAGCTCTCAGCAGCGAAGCTCCATCATGCAACAGAGGTCCATGAACACAAAAGAACACAGATGGCCAAAGCATATAGAATAAGAGTCTGCAGAGTGCAAGTCCTTGGACAGGTCTCCTATATTAAACTTCACCCACCCAGGGCTTAGGAACCATTATAGAAGAGGGGGTGGAGATATTTTAAGAGCCAGGGGAGAAGGTGCATGGCCATATTGACTCTTATAGGCTCCTGAGACCTTGCTCATATGAACCTACAGCAATGGTGTCAACATGCACAAGTTCCATGCAAACAAACACAAGCAGGCAAAAGCCCAGCATAGAACTGTGGAAAGGAGCAGCAGGCCCCAATCTTAGCTGAAGAACTGTTGGCAGCTGATTACTTCTGGGTGAGGAACAGCTGATCTTCTTAAAGGGCAGGACTCTAGATAGGCTGACTAGACCTCAGGGGATGAACTTGCACTGAGGGATGTTTGGGGACACTAACTTGACTTGGTAGACCTTAACACCAATGACAAAATGCATGAAATCCAGTGGGGTTGGGTACAAGAGGCCGCCAGTGGTGAAAGGGCCATAAAGATGATCAAGATGTTCTGTATGAAACACACAGAAACTCAATAAAAATAAAATTTTCCATTGTAAAATGATTATTGCTTTCATTTTATGTGTATGTGTGTATTGCCTGCATGTATGTAAGTGCATCTGTGTCATGCAATGCCTGGGGAGATCAGAAGAGGGCATCCTATTCCTCCGGAACTGGAGTTACTAATAGTTGTTAGCTGCTGTGTAGGTGCTGGGGACCAACCTGGGTCCTTTGCAAGGGCAACCAGTGCTCTTAACTGCTGAGCCAACTTTCCAGCCCCTGTATTTCTTCTTTTGAGAAGTATATATTCAAGCTATTTGCCCATTTTAAATTTGGGTTCTTTATTTATTGTTCCTGTATTGATTAAGTTCCTTATACAATAGGAATATTAAAATCATATTTACTTTTTTTTTTGTTTTATGAGACATGTCTGGCGTGGCCCAAACTGGTATCCAACTTACTATATAGCTAAGGATTACCTTGAATTCTTGCCTCCATCTCCAAGTGTTGGGTTTCAAGAGTGAGTCACCCAGTCATAGTTATTTTTAATATTTGAATTATGATGGCTGCAGTTCTGTGGCTCATTTCCTAGAAATAGTAACCTCTCCCTCCTCCACACATTTCTGATAACATCCTAGTATTCTGATAACATTCTATTGTATTTTCAGAAACAGTTCCTCCTGTTTTTCTGCCTGACCCCTCTGGATCTGCCACAGTTGCGTCTCTCACCCTTATGAGGATGTAGCCTCACTGGGCCCCACTGTCCTGCGGTGATGACTGTCATCTTTGCTTCACCCACTGACTTAGGGAAGTGTTTGCAATTCCTCCAAAAGAGTCAAACAAGCCCAAGAGTACAAGTGAGGCCAGGTGCCTGTTAACGAGTCTTTAGACTTTTGCTTATAACAAGGAGACATGGCCAGCCGTGGTGGCGTTTGCCTTTAATACCAGCACTGGGGAGGCAGAGGCAGGTGGATCTCTGTGAGTTCAAGTTCAAGGCTGGCTTAGTCTACATAGCCAGTTCCAGGCCAATCGGGGCTACAGAGACACTCTGTCTCAAAACAAAACAAGGAGACATGCAAATTAATACTGCCTTCAGCAGTAGCTATTCTGAGAGGTTCACAGAACCTCCACACTCCCAGCTTGCCTCTCCATTCTACTTCTATGATTCTCCTCAGCAACTGTCCAAAGAACAGACCTCTCAACTCTGCACAAATGCCTTGAGGTACATTAACACAGGACAACTGAAATCCAAATTAGAGAAAGACATTGCAGAAATCAATTAACAGAAGCAGAAAACTAATAAGTACTCGGTTAGTCTAAAACATACCTGCTTTACTTCGGCATATGTCGGCCTTCACCTTGAACTAAACATGGGCAATTAATTGCTTTGCATTTACATACTTCAAGAGGCTACTTCAGGGTATATCCCAGTACTAAGGTAGAATCAGAACCGAAAGGACTTGTGATCCTTCACCCTTTGAGAAGTCAGTGTTTCCAGTTGCTTAAAAACAAACAAACAAAAACCAACAACAAAATAACTCTGGCTTTGGGCAATTTGCCTATAATATCACCTGCTATAATTACTTGATGGAAAGCATATCTCCTCTTCATTGGAGAGCCTGGAGGTCAGTCAGCAAAAATAGAAGCAAAAAGAGATATGAAGGAATAAATGGTGCCTCATGATAGAAAATAATATCAAGCAGATTGCCATGAGGAGACAATGTGCTGTGGTGAAATGAGAGATTTTAGAGCCAAACAAATATAGGTCTACACTAGGGAGGGACATCCTGCCAAAGTAGAGTGAGTGGGACTTAACTTCTCTGAGCCTTAGCATCTTCACATGTCAATCTTAACTCATAGGATTTAGGATTAAATGAGAGAATCCATCATCAAGCTCTGATAGATAAGCAGGCTACACTCCAGACCCACTAATGAATGCTCAGAATTAAAGTGAAGCAGTAAAAATGAGTCATTATCTTCACTGAGAGTCTAGTCCCAAAGGAAAGATGGGCAACAAAGTACTGTGTCATTTCAGGTGTGATACATTCTATAACAAATCTTAGGATACCAGAAAAGAAAACTGACCTAAGTTAAGGCAGCAGGGTCTGCCTTGAGGAAGTGAAACACAGCTTAAGAGTCTGAGTGAAGACAGACCATGTCAGGGTTCAGTTGTAGTATTGCAGGGCCATGGAAGGTGCTCAATAAAGAGGAGTTGCTATGATCACTTATTTAATAAATATTTACTGAGTTCTACAATGTATGTTGAGCACAATGAGGGGATAATAAACATACAGCCTTGAGCAAGTAGCTTAACATCCATGAGCCTCAGTATGTCAATATGTAAAATGGGGCTATTAATAGTATCCTCACAGTGGCACATGCCTGTAGTCCCAGTCATCTGGGAGACTGAGGTGAGAGACTTATTTGAACTCAGAGGTTTGAAGTCAGGTTGGGCAGCATAGTGAGGCCTTAGCATACACACAGAGACATATGCACATACAGATGCATAGCAACTGTCTTTCTAGTCCATTAAAAAAATCAGTGAGATAATATGTTATAAATATTATTGTTCACTACTTAGGACTGACAGCATAATTTCCAAGGCTCAGTGCAAAATGAAAACTTAGACCTCCTTGTTAAAAAATTGTTAAGAATTTCAAAATAGTAGCAACAGAGCTTAAACCACAGGGAGGCCCTGAGTGATGACACTTACCAGGCTCATGAAGACAACTGTGTTAGTTACCTTTCTAAAACTGTAACAGAATGTGCGGTTTAAAGGTGAGAAGGTTTCTGTGGCTCACAGTGTGGGAAGTTTCATGGCTTTGGGTGTTTGGTGACATAATACCAAGGTGTGAATATATGTCAGAAGTCCATTCACATCATTGCCAAGTGTGAAAAGGGAAGGAAAAGGAAGGGCAGGGGTCCCAGTAGTTCATTCAAAGAATACAAATCTGATAACCAGACGTCTCACATCTTCATGGTGCCACTACTTTGTTTATAAGGATGAAATATGTACATATGCAACATATCAATAAATTGGCACTTAGACTTTAAAATTTGTTACACGCATTTATTTATTAGGGAGCATGAGCACATGCCACAACGTATGTGTGGAGGTCAGAGTACAATTTATGGGTGTCAGTTCTCATGTTCTATCATGTGAGTCCAGAGGATTGAATTCAGGTCATTAGGTATGGCAGGTAGAGCCTTTATCTCTTGAGTCATCCTACCAGCCCAGTACTTAGACCTTTTCTTCATCAAATAAAAATAACAAATATTTTTATTTCTTTTTATTTTTTTATTACGTTGGGAATATATTTGTCCTTTCCTGATTGGTTCTGATTTGGAAGAGGAATGTAGTAGTAATTTATTATTAGTTTTTGATTTTATGTGTATGAGTGTATTGTCTCCATGTGTATAAGTGCACTCGTGTCATTCAATGCCAGTGGAGGAGAGAAGAAAGTATCAGATTCCCCTGGAACTGGAGTTACCAACAGTTGTTCACCGCCATGTGGGTGCTGGGAATGGAACCCAGCTCCTCTGTAAGAGCAGCCAGTGCTTTAAAAGCTGAACCATCTCTCCAGCCCCTCATTAGGAAATATTTTAAATAGATAAACTTTAATAATTTTAGGATTGACAGAAACATATCTTATAGATTCCACTACTGCTCTTTTATATTTGTCTTATTATAAATCTATACACTGTAGCGGCTGGCGAGAGGGCTCAGTGGATAAAGGTGCTTGTTGCTAAGGCCGATGATCTGCATTTGATCTCTGGAACACAAATGATGGAAGCAGAGAACTGACACTTTACAAAGTTATCCTTTGACCTCCACACACATGCTGTGATACATGAGCACACACACTGCCTACTTACTCTCTAAATAAATAAATATTAAAAAAAACTATATATTTCTACATCCCATTAATCAATTTATATTGTCATTGATGTATTTCTAGGTAAATTACAGATATCAAAATCACTGGCTAAATTCTAGTCTGTTTTTTTAATGTAAAATTGAATATAGAAGAATGTATAAATCTTAAGAATAAATTTGCTACTTTTGACAAATACATATAATCTCTGTACCCTAAACCTCTATAAAGATACAAAACATTGCCATAACTTTTAAAAAGCTCCTTTGCACCTTTTCCCAAGAGTTGTGTGAATTTTTCTAGGGAGACAGGAACAAATGTCTACTTACCTCAGATAGGGTGCCAACAATAGACCAAAGTAACCATTTTACCAAAGTCTATTTTGGTGAACTAATGAGTTTTGGGGGCTTACACAGCGTTTGGCAATAGTAGCAAATCACTATCTCACCTCCCAAATAACTGCTAAAATTTTTCATAGTGCTTAAAATTTTTGAAGGGAACTTAGTTCCAGTGCTTTCTTACAAGGGCACAGGAAATCCTAAAGCCTATAAAACTTGAGAGGTATTGCTAGGAGAACTTTGGTGCAATCAACAAATATTTGCTGAGTCAAAGAGTAAAATTAGCCGGCTGAGGTGGAGCGTGGTTTTCTTTCTTTGTTTTTTGTTTGTCTGTTTTGTTTTGTTTTGTTTTGTTTTTTAAGACAGGGTCTCCCTGTAGCCCCAGCTGTCCTGGAACTCGATATGGAGACCAGGCTGGCCTTGAACTCACAGAGATCCACCTGCTTCTGCCTCCTAAGTGCTGGGATTAAAGGCACGGCTTACTTAATATATTTTAAAGTTGTAAAATCTTACCTATTTGAATCACCATGCCCAACTGTAGAAACTAAATTTATCATTCGTCATTATGATACAAATAGTTTTCTTCATTGGTAAATAAGAAGAGATGAAAATAATAATTTCAATGACTCAATGATTATACAATTGTTTAACTTATTACCTACCCATGAACATTTAAATTGTTTCCAAAATTTTGATGTTACCAACACCATTGCAATGAACATCTTTGTATGTGTGCCTTTTTTGAAGTTTGTGATTATTTTGTTAGTGTAAGTACTATGGGCGAGATGATTTGTTCAAAATGTTAGCAAGGTGGTGCAGGTGGAGTAGTTAAAACTAAGGATCTATGACTAGGACTTAGGGAAACCTACAACTTGGTTAGCTAATTTAGAATTTTTTTTTAAAGGAACAGAGGTATCCCACATGGGTGGACAATGCTTCTCCCAGAAGCCATGGGTTGCTAAATAAAAATCTAAGTGCCAGGTGCAGGGCACTTCCCTGTGAATTATTAGAGAGGTTCCAGAGGTCCCCAAAATATAACACATGCTATTGCCATTGCTCTTGGTTGCTTACCAGAACTATTGTTGAAGACACGACACACTTTGGTTTCAGGATATAGAGAAATCAAGCTAGAACTGACCTGAAAATTTCTTCCTTTTGGGTTAGCTTTCATATTGGTGGGAGATGCTGTGCAGGTCATTGTGGAAGAATAGTCACACATGGACTTAATCAGTGTCAGGCTTGCAAGATACAATACTAACCTGCCAGGCAAGCTGTGCCCACTGTTACATTAGCATGGCTGTTGTAACCAAACCATTTTCTAATTAGATTTGGGGCCTGCTTCACAGGAGGGTATTCATAGATTGGTGCTTTCAACTTTGGCCAGAGAAGCCTCTTTCTTCAGTAACAAACAATGCAGAGACTTGTAACTGGTCAAAGTGCTAAGAATAAGTGACTCAACCCTAAATGGGATATCTATATCCCCTCCCCTGCCACACATACCCAAGGAAACTTCATAGAAGAGAGGGAATATAAAGAATGTAAGAGCTGGAGATTGGAGAGGAGTGCTGTGAAATGCTGTCTTCTGGACATGGCATGGTCCATGGTCATTGTGCTCATGAACTCACTGCAGTTATGGTTACCTGCACAAGATCAAGCCAATCAACAATACATACTATCTTGGATGGAGGAGGGACTCATGATGCTCCTTCCATAACCAAAGAGCAATTGGCAATTGATAACTCATAGGTGAGGGTGAGTCACTTTACTGAAGGGTGTTAATGTGTGCCTACTGGTAGCTTGCCCATGCTCCAGGGGACATCACACGTGCAGTCACCACTAATTGAACTAGTAGGTTATAAAAAAGGAGAGCAAGCAAGTGGGAGAGGAACATATTGAAGGAGCCTGAGGGGAGTGGGAGAAGAAAGTCAGGGGTTGATAGGAACAAAGCACATCATATACATATATCAAATTATTAAGCACATACTATATGCAAAGATGGGACTAGCTGGTGATAGAAAGGGGAGAAACCATGGACCCAACCTCAAAACTCTCACAGGCTTCCAGGACAGTTTCTCTGCTTAGAGTGATTTACCCCCATTCAAGCCTACATGAGAAGGCTGAACCCCTAAAGGGCTGCTCCTAAGGAACACTACATTAATTTTGGTAAAGGACCTGTAAGGGAAGAGCAATCTCCTTGATATTTGCCCCCCAGGCCTGACCTGCACTCATCTTTGCCCTCACAGAAGTGATCACTGTTAACAATTTCCTGCATACCTTCCCAGAAAGTTCTCTGTACACAGTCATGTGCTGAACAGGCAAGAAACACTGATTACTCATTTCTCAGTCATGAAATTTTTAAGTACGGTAATATTATTCTTTGCATGATCTTGCATGTTGCTCTTAAAATATATCTTGGAGATTTTCTGCATATATTTATACAGAACTGCTTTTGTTTATTAACTTAATGTATCTTTAAATTTATTTATTTATTATTTTTGAGATAGGGTTTCATTGTGTAGCCTAGGTTGGCCTTAAGTTCATAATCCTCTTCCTTCAGCCTCCTGAGTGCTAGGATTGCAGGGGCAAAACACAACATCTGGCTTCATTTAGTTTCTGCTTCTAAATTATTTCATTTTCATTCTTATGGATCTACTTCATTCTTTCTTACCATCTATACAATATTCCATTACATGAATGCATATACTAAGTATTCTATGAATGTTTGGACCCCAAATCTTGCTAACACCAATACTGCAATGGTTATCCTTCTATAGACTAGAATCTCTTTTTTTGTAATGGAAAAAAATGACTAAAATGTTTCACTTTAAATCCAGATAATAAGTACTTGGTGGAGAAAATTGTTGACTTATAAATGAATATCAAAAGTTACAAATCAAACTGGGCATGGTAGCACATGTCTGTAATCCCAGTGCTCAGGAGGGAGACTAAAGTTGGAGAATTATGAGTGAGGCTAGCCTGGGGCTACATATTGAGATTCTGTCTAAAAAAAAGTACAAAGCATTAACTATACACAGTGTGCCTGAAATACACTCCTCCAAACAACCGTTAAAAGTATAAAAGCCAAAGGAACTTTCCACCCATTTACTCAAGAGAGCACACAAGGCCTCTCCAGTGTCTTCTAAGACCAGAGAAGAGCTTTGTCATTGTAATGGCAATATTTATCACCGAATCCTTGCCTTGGCACTAAGAACTTCCCCTAGAGAGTTTGGATCTAAAAATATGCAATACAAATGTTCATTTGTCACATAATAATTCATCAAAAGGCCTTTGGACATGCGAGGAACACATTTCCTTTTGCCTTGCCCGTTGACTTTTATTCCGCTCTATTTTGAAATGATTAAACACTTAGAAAACTGTCAAGAATAGCACAAGAGCTTCCATTTCCCCTTTGTCCAAAACCACTACTCAGATTTATTTTATTTTATTTATTTATGGGGTTGGTATGCATGTGGAGGTCAGAGGACAATTTGGGGGAATCAACTCTTTTCTTTTACCATAGGAATCCTAGGGCTTGAGATCACTCAGGTCATGAGGCTTGGCAGCAAAGGCCTTCACCCAGTGAGTCATCTTTTCTGTCCCCAAATTCACAATTTTAAAAGCATTTTATCCCCACCCCCCGTGTGTCTCTCTCTATATGTATGTGTGTATATATATAAATATACATCTATTTGTCTTGTGAATTTGAGACTAGGTTGCATATATTATGCCTTAAAAACCCTGTTAATGTTTCAATGTATATTTCCTAACAAATGAGATATCCAGTGATTTAGGGGGAAAACTGACCTCCATCTACTCTTTTATAGAATCATGGAATGGATTCCATATGTAGTTATGTGTCATTGCTGAGTGATGTGAGAGAAGACTAATGCTCCTGAATGCACACTGAGTGAGCAAGCTGATGATGGTTTCTGCCAGCTCAGCTACCAGTCTTATCTATTGGAGCTGTCTTTCAAAGTGCCCTGCTCTCCTGACCATGAAGTAAATGGTCTGTAACTCAGTGCAGGTTAGCCAGCTTCTCTGTGCCACTTATATCTTGAAGAAAAGACACTTAAAGATTAGAAAGCAATAAGCTGACTCCTAAAGGTGGTGCCCCATGAGACTACACAATGGTTCTCAACTCTTATCAGCTTTGCTTCCTATCTTTCCTGAGACTTTTTCAGAATTTTTTTTTCCATTCTCTGAGCTACTTAATGCATTTTGATAACTTCCAAAGGCTTAGGTTGGTGAGTGAAGGAGAGAAAGAGGAAGAAGGAAGAAAGTGTGTGTGTATATGTGTGTGGGATGCATGTGGGTGTCTTTATCACTCTTCATTTTTTTTTTTTTGAGGCAGGATCTCATGTAGTTCAGGTGGGCCTCAAACTCACGATGTGGTCCAAGATGATCTTCAACTTTTGATCCTCTCGCCTCCACCTCCTGAGTGCTGGTATTATAGGCAAACACCACCACACCCAGTTAGTTTATGTCATCCTGGAGATGGAACCCTAGAGCTTTGTGTATGCTAGGTAAGTACTCTACCAACTGAGTCATATTTCCAGCTCGTTTCTGGGACAGAGTCTCTCATTGAACCTGGAGCACATCATTTTGACTGGGTAGCTTATCATCCCTACCACAGCACTGAGATTGCAGGCCTGTGCTGCCACACCCGACACCCAGCTTTTACCTGGGTACTGTGGGTCGGAACACAAGTCCCCATACTTGTACAGCATGTACTTTAACCACTGGGCCATCTCCCTAGCCCCGAGAGTCAGTTTTGTAAATATAGGATCCAAATAAAAACAGCTTATTAAAAAAAAAATTCAGAGGTAAAGTAACTTGCTGCTCTTACAGAGGACGAGAGTTAAAATTTCAGAACTCATACTGGGTAGCTCACAACTGCCTGTAATTCCAGTTCCAGGTACTCTGACACCTTCTTCTGGTTTCTGCGGGTACCTGAACACACGTGGCAACATATGCACGCACTTGCGTGCGCGCACACACACACACACACACACACACACATACACACACTCATATTTTTAAAAAGATCTGAAAAAAATTCTACTTTTGGAAACATTTACCCTAATAAAACTGCTTACTCAGTAAGCTTTGTATATACCATTCCTCACTGCTTAATGTAGCAGTGCCTTACAGGCTTAGCTCTGTCTGGGTGTTAGGCATACAACACAATCTGCCTTGACCACAGTGGCTCAGAGTGTACTACCTGCCTGGCTGATTCTCTGGCTTGCTACTAACAGGAAGTAAAGACTCTGTTTGTTATTGTTGCTGACAGTCTGTTCCTTATTTCCTGGGGCAACTATTAACAAGAACTCACATTTATAGAAGAACACACTCTTATCTCCGTAGTGCCACTAGCATTCTCTCTCTCTCTCTCTCTCTGTTGCTCTCTCTGTCTCTGTCTCTGTCTGTCTCTCTGTCTCTGTCTCTGTCTCTCTTTCTCTCTCAGCTGTTGAACTTCTCAGCCACTCACAAACTAAACATTGACTTTATCTTTGCCTACACAAAAATCTTCACTCATTTATTAAATATTGTAGGCTGCAGTGTTAGCTCAGTGGGAGAACACTTATCCTAGTATGTGCAAATCCATGAGTTTGATTCCCAGCACTGCAAAAGAATAAAAAATAAGTAAGTCAATCAATGAAGAAATATTTATGTGTCTACTCTTTGTCAAGAGCTGTGCTAGGTGCTGCTTGGAGGTTAATAACCATATTCAGAACTCTAGTTCCTGGCGACCAGATGCTGTCTTCTGGCCTCTGTGGGCACTACACAACACGACATAGACCAAAAATAAATAATCAAAGAATAAAAAAAACTGTCGAGGGTGCTGGAGAAATAATAGAAAGTGGAAATAGGACCCTTAAAATGCTTACAGTCCAGATGGGACACAGACCTCAATTAAGACGTTATTCTCATCTGCAGATGAAAGACAAGTTCAGAGATCAATGAGGGAGATTAAGAGTAAACAATTTTCTCTTAAACCAATAGATTCCAGAATCCCAAGTCAGTTTCTTTAAAAGACTGGAAGATTATTTTTCTTCTAACCCATTAATCTGTAAATGCACTAACTTGCCTCTACCCCGCTCACCCAAAAAAGCCCCATAGAAGATCTAGTTCCTCTTTCAGAGAAAAACCTAAAGGTTCTGCCATTATTTTCTCAGTGCATTAATTATTATGTTCAAAGCCAAATAAAAAGTAAAAATCACCCAGACAAAGATATCCCAAAGAATAAAAGATGAGTATTTCAAAGGGAAACATCAACAAAGTATACTTGCTTTCTTTCCATTTCTGCCATAACAAAATACTAAATTTTAGTGGATAATTAGCACAGATTTAATATGTTACAGTTCACAAATTAGAAATCTCTATGGTCTCACTATGCTAAAATTGAGGTGCTGGCAGGTTTGAGTTCCTTTCTGGAGACTGGAGGGGAGAACTACTTCCCTTGCCCTCTCCAGCTTCTAGAGGACATCTTCCTTCTGTCCATGGCTCATGACCATCTCACTGTACAGGCAGGCCTCTTCACTCTGATTCAGCCTTTTTATGGATCCTTTGATATCATTGAAAAATCTATCAATTCTGTATTTATTTACTAATTTTTATTTTATGTGTATGAGTGTATTGCCTGCATGTATGTAACTGTACCTGTATTGTGCAATGCCTGTGGAGGTCAGAAGAGGGCATTGGATCCCCTGGAACTGGAGTTATGGACGGTTGTTAGCTGCCAAGTGGGTGCTGGGAACCAAATTGGGGTCTTCTGCAAGAGCAGCCAAAGTTCTTAACTGCTGAGCCATCTCTCCAGTCCCCACATCTGTCAATTGTTCAAAACAGTTACTCAGTGAAATGTTGATGCTGATCATTATCTAGGCCAGTGCTATACAGCAGCAACATTGTCTACATCTGAAACAAAAGGTCTAATGGAGCTTATCATAAAGGAATCACAAATAACTACAAATAACCAACATGATTATTCAAAATATCATAGTTTTCTAAAATAAACAATTAGACTTTAAAACACCGTTTTAAAAAATCAGTAGATCAACAAAATGACGACGTATAAACAGGGCCTCTGATATTTTACTTGGTAACCAAGATATTTAGAAACAACTCAGATATACCAATAAAATTCAGAAAGAAAACACCTCATGTAGCTTTCCAACTCCGCCCTTTTATTAAGTATTTGTTACATACCAAGCAACATTCTTAAGTTAGTTATAAAAAGTAAGATGACACTTTCAGTAATCAAAATGAGACTTATAGAATGGACAAAACTTTCATCCCTTCTCTTTGTCCCCAGTACAGACAGGGCTTTTGCTAGCAATATAAATTATGTATCACTTTGAAGGTTCTTGTTGTTGACCTTCCCATTTCTGTTAGATGATGTAGGCATGATGTAGCATGCCTCAGATGGGTAAGAAAAACCTTGTGAAAGGATATAGTTGACAAACTGTTAACAGCACCAGACTAGGCATTTATGATGGTTATAGAGGACTTTTACTTTATTTTATTTAATGTGTGTGAGTGTATTGCCTATGTGTGTATAAGTGCACCCATATTGTGGAATGCCCTTGGAGGTCAGATGAGGGTGTCAGACCCCCTGGAACTGGAGTTATGGATGATTGTCAGCTGCCATGTGGGTGCTGGAAATTGAACCTGGTCCTCTGTAAGAACAGCTAGTGCTCTTAACCACTGAGCTGTCTCTCCAGCCCTGAGGACTTTTACTTTTTTACTTTACTTCCTTTTTGTTATTTGAATGACTAAAAAGCATGTCTTCCTATTAACCATGAAAAAAATCACTATCAATAATGTTTTACTTTTAAAAAATGTTTTTTGAGGTTTTGTACATTTCATTCAACAGTTCTTAATCAAATTTAGATCCCTTCACCCACCGTGCCCTCTGTACCCCCACGAGACCTCATGCACTCTGTCATACATGCTAAGTCCCATTTGGTCAAGTATTTTACCCAGATGTCCTTCGGTGCAACTTCATTCACTGGAGTCTATTCAGCCTACCTAGAGATATTAAGGAAGGTCTACTATCCCTCACCCATTTGTAATCAGTTTCCAACAGTTCTCAGGCTAGGGCCTAATATGTACTCTGGATATGCACGGTGATTTAGGATCAATTACACTGAAGAATCTTAATCTTTGATCAAGCCTTAGCCTTAGCAGCATTTTCTTTACCTATAATGTAGGGTTAATGCTATGGTACAGAGATGTTATGAGAAAACAGCAACCATACATTTAAAGTTTCCTTTTTCTGGGCCTCAGATTTCTTTCTTGTAAAATGAAGAGGATTGACTGTGATCTTTTCTGAATTTGATATTCTGATCCCTTTTTATATTCACAGGAAAAGTCTGTTAAATGAAAAATTAGTGTCTTTCCTTGTCTTCAGGTAATTATTTTCTTTTTATTTCCTGAAGAACCAGGAAGCCAAAACAGATGAGCAGTGCTTCTGGAATGTCTGGGCAACTCCACCCTGGACACCTGGGAAATGACGGGTGTTCCCAGTGAAGAGCAGAGCCTTTCTGAGTGAGCAGAGGATCAACTTCTGTTTTTTTTTTTAAACAAAGTCTCATGTAGCCCAAGCCAGCCTGGAATTCACTAAGTAGTGAAGGCTGTTCTTGAATTCCTGATCCACCTGTTTCCAGTGCTCCAGCCACCTCTCAAGTGCTGTGTTTGCAAGTGTGAACCACCATTTCTGGCTCAACATCGATTTTAATATGCCAGTACGTGCCCTTACAAATAATACATGCCTACAGTTTAGATATTTGAGTATGCCTGGCTTCTTCATTAACTGGTTGCTTACCTAGCAGGTATGTTTAACCTGCAACCCACAGGCTGAATGAATACAGGAAACCTATAAATGTGACCCAACACAAAATTGTAAATCTACTTAAAACATTATTATTATCATTATTGTCTTGTTTTTGTGTTTTTGAGACAGGGTCTCACAGGGTCTCTGGCTTGCCTGAAAATCATTATGTAGACCAGGCTGACCTGGAACTCACAGAGATTTGGCTACCTCTGCTCCTCAAGCACTGGTGGGTTTTTTCATTTTTATTTTTTTGTAACTTGATTGTGCAGTTCTCCAAAGTGCACTTTGTAGACGACAGTGTCCTATTGCAATTCCAAAAATCTGCATGTATATTCTTGGACAGTATTTTCAAACCAGCTCTCTGCTTAAGCAGTTATGAAAATAGTTCATAATTTATAATATCCAAAGTAATTATTTGATACTTTGGATATTAACTGAATTTACAGAGCTGTCTCTTATATATCTGAAATCTAAACAATTGCTCATCTTTGATTGTGCTAGGATATTATAATATTTTCTTTTTGCTTTTCCAAGATTGAAAAGTAGCCTAGATGATAGTAGTGGTAATCTTCTCAGTCTATAAAAAGGTAAACATTTAAAAAGAGAAAAAGAGCTATGCCATTGGGAAATATTGCCATTTCAGTTTCTCAAAACATGACATATTTTTAATTTAATTAAAATTTTGTATGAATACAGAATCATAGAAAGGAACACCCACATATCCCACAATTCAAAATATCTCATGTATGAGAGTTCTTAATTTAAGCGTTTTCTATGCCTGCCAAATAACAGCTGGTGAAGAACGCCTTCAGTGTCATTTTGGCATTTCCAGTGCCCTGTGTAGCTTGGTACGATTCTTTAAGCTGGCAGGTTATGGCAGTCCCAAGCTTTTCTTGCTAGAAAGCTCCTTCTGTTTGTGTACCATTAGAACGGAACATAAAGAAACTTTTGGCTTTTTACAATTATGACTAAGATTCTCTTTATACAAATTAGAGAGAAAACATCTTGATCCTTACTATATGTAGAAGCCTGGGAAATTCTTAATCTTAGCAATAATAATAAAACTTAACATTTCCAGAAAAAAATCTACTGTTTTTCAGGTATCATGGTTGGTATTTTGTCTTGCATTAACTTACTTAATACTAATAAGACTCTGGGAATGAATATATATAATATATAATTATTATATATATATTCAAACTCAGAAGCAAACTTAGAGAAGCAAAATAATTTACTGTTCACATTGTTGTTAAATGGCAATGGATGACATGGTTTGGTTCTGAAACTTTGGCTTTCATTATTCCACTTTGACCTTTTAGGAGGAAGATGAAAATGTTCTGAAGTCTGTTGCACTGGTTATAAGTTCTTTGGCAATTGAAACTACACTTTGGACCTTCTCCTACTCCTTTTTGTACCCCCTTTTCTCCATTAATACAGGCCTCCTTATAATTCTCTTAAAGCCCTGTTCTTTCAAATCTCTAGCCCTTTGTGCATGACACTGTCTTAGCTTAAAAAAAATCTTTATCTCATTAGTTCCAGAGTAACTGGCCTATTTCAATTTTTTTTTTCTTTTTGTGGTGCTGGGTGGGTCCAAGGCAATGCAAATGTTAACTTATCCCCAGTCTCTTACTCATATTTGAAATTTCAGTTTAAATTATTCTTCCATACTCCCATTACTCCAATTTACTCCACCGCAGCAAAGATATTATTGTGTCTTCACCTAAACTTAGGATTTATTACTCTCTTCTTCACTGTTGTAATTCCACAGCATTTCACAGTATCTGTATTCAATGAAATATTTATTGAAGGAATGAAATAATGCACAAATGACTTAAAACTTCATGCACACAACTCATTAGAAAGTTTTCTTACTTTATTCCATATAAGCATAAAGTTATCAGAAGGAAAAGATTTTCAATCTCTGATAAAAAAACTTTTCAACATGTCCTTATTCTCCAGGACAAAAAAAATCACCTGGAATACAGTAGTTACTCTATATATTTGCTAAAATTGTGAAAAGTCTTAAAAAAGTACAAAAGGTCTTGGGTGCCTGCCTAGCATGCACAAGGACCTGAATTCAAGCCTCAAACACACCCATATTTCCTCTCTCTCTCTCTGTCTCTTTCTCATGTGCATGCACAGGAAAGGTCATCATACCATACCTATCCTGTCCAGATTCACGTTGTGCTCCCTGACTTTATCCCTTTAAGAATAAGTAACACTATATAATTTTCACTCATGCATTAAATATTTACTTAGCCACTGTGCCAGGCACACTGATGTACTGTTCTAAGCAGCCTCGTTTTATTACTTGCCATTCCTCTTCCTGGAAACTTATTAAACCATTCAGCAAGTACCATATTTATTGTAGTTCTTCGACGACTTTTCTTCAATCGGTTTGGTTACTCCCCCCAGAAGGTTGTCCCTGATCCTTTTTAGCACCGAGTTTAAGAGTTCTTTTAACTTTGAATGTGTCAAGGTGTAGTTACCTGTATTTTGTCACCGATTCCTCAGTCTCTAACCCACAACACCGGTTATACAACCAGAGGGCAGAAATTGAGGCTGTGTACACCTGTGTACCCTGGACTCAGCATGAAACCTATGACAGGGCTAAATCCCTACAGAAGTATTTAACTGAATTAATCTCTGTTGAACAATGAGGTTTGACACCATAAAGGCTCCCTACGAGGGAATTAAATATTACATTTTTATGTTCTAGAAGAGAAAAAGAAGCCTGAAAAGTTTAGAGACCTGTAAAGGTTATACAGGGAAGTCTTCTGTCACAGGACTCTTAAGAAGGAAATCAGTGCTGATTTTAAATGATTACGATCCTTCCCCATCTTTCCTTAAAGTTCTCATTCCGCTTTGGCTAAATCTTTTCTTCTTTGGACCATTGACTCCTTACCTACTTCAGGATTGTTAGGATTGGTCAGAACTCCATAATTTCGTATTAGAAAATTTTCAAACCCCCCCCCCCTTTAAAAATGTACTTTAAACTTTCTGGTCTCACTCCTTCCGGGTTAGAATCCACCCAGGAGTCCTGAGGAACACAGTAGGTCAAGTGAAAAGAACAAGAATTCGAAAGGGAATACACGGAGCTCCCAGAATTTAGCAGAGTGAGGCAAGTCCTGGTGTTCTCAAATCTTGAGACTTGTGGAATTTGGTAGGTCATCCGCAGGGCGGCGATGAGGGACAGTTTGTTGCCCACAGCTAAGATGGTTGCTAATGAGACTCTCCCTTGCCTGGGTCCACACTCCCTAGTTCGGGTTTTCAGTGAGAACCATAGTGGATAAATTTGGTAAAAGTTGATATCTTCTTACTCAGAAGATGAAACCGGAAGTTGGTACCGTTTGTTTCTGAAGCATTCACGCCCTCAAATTCTCTCTTGCCCTTAACCAAAATGGTTGCCAAGGTTGTCCCAAGATTTGAAGCTTCTGCCCTTAATTGAGATGGCACCCAGAGGTGCGTTAAAATCAGCTTGCCCTCTTTCCTGCCCTTGACAAACATGGCTTCCGCAGCGTCGCTCACATGACATCCCCGGACTACCGCACGGGAGACGGGATAGGAGGGCCCTTGAAAAGGGTGCGCGTTCCCGTGGCGGTGCACCGGGTAGATTTCAGTCAGAGTCACTATGGCGGCCGGCGCTGGCAAGGTAAGCTGAAGCGGCGACGGCAGCGGTGGCGGCGGCGGCTACAGGGCCTGGGCTTGCGGTCCTGGCTCCAAATCCCGGTCGGCCGCCTGAGGAGAGGTCGCCCGAGGTCGTGGCCGGCGGCCGCGGCTGGCAGAGCCGGGCGAGGGCTGAGGCGAGCGGGCACCGGCTCCTGACGGCCGTTTGTTTTGCTGTTTTCCCCACTAGGTCGGAAAGTTTCCTGCCTCGCCGGCCACTGCCTGAGCTTACCGCACTGGCTGCGAGCGGAGGAGGCTGCGCGGACCCAGCCCCGGCCTCCAGGCCGCTTCCTCCACCTCCGGGCCAGCCTCCCTCCCCCACCCCCTCGTCCCCGGGAGCCGCCGGTCCCTGAGATGCGACCCTCGCGAGGACGACCCTGAGCGGAGGTGGCCTCCGTGCTGAGCGGCCAAGCCCAGGCTTCAGGAACCAACTTCCCGCCGGCCCGGACGCCAGTCCTCCCGGGGTCGTGCCCGGCTCTGTCCGCACCGGCCTGCAGAGCCGGGTCCCCGCCCTGGTCGCGGGGACGTCCGCCAGGTGCCCGGGACTCGCGCCCGGCCGGCTACCCGCGCCTCGAGTCTGGGGCCGCCGCTCGGGCGGTGCGTGGACCCCGTCACTCCCGGGCGGCCTCGGTGCTGCCGGGCCATGCCCACGGCCCCGCGGCCCCTCTAGCCTTGCGCGTTTTTCCCCGCGCCCCGCGCGGTCTACCCCCGAGTCCGTACCTTGAGGAGCGGCGGGGCAGCCCCAGGACCTTCCCAGCTTCTCCGAGCGACCCTCTGGATGCTGCAGTGCCGCAGGCTTGCCACCGCCCAGGGGGAGAAGCGGTCGGGATCGCAAACAAAACCCCAGGATCGGTGTGTGACTCGTCGGCTTGGATCTCTCTTGTCCCCAAACTGTCTTCCTGGAGTTTTCTTGGCCGAGCCGCCCAATGTTTGAGCCTTTTCTTCCCAAGGAAGATGGACTGAAAGCTGCTAGCTGGGGACTGAGTTTGGTCCGGGAGCCACCGTGTTTTAGAGGAGGTGATGGGGCTTGCGCTGGCCTGGCTTCCGAACCAAGGGAAGAGGTGTTGATGTTCGCAGGTTATGCGTAGACAATGTGTAGTCTGTTTTAATTTAAACATTTTGAGGGGCTAGGGGCATAGGCTTGTGAAGAGCATTCCGAACCTGGGGGAGCTCCTCATTGTCTGGTAGGAGAGACACCCCCAGTCTGTCCTCGATGCCGTCAGCCTTGGCCATCTTCACTTGCCGCCCGAACTCGCACCCGTTTCAGGAGCGTCATGTCTACCTGGACGAGCCCATCAAGATCGGCCGATCTGTGGCACGCTGTCGACCAGCGCAGAATAATGCCACCTTTGATTGCAAAGTGCTGTCAAGGAACCATGCCCTGGTCTGGTTTGATCACAAGACGAGCAAGGTAAATGTCATCACCATGTCTTACAATCTTTTCTTTTCCCTTGTCCCCTCTGGGAGGATCGTGTATGCGGAATCCCAGGGTTTGCTCCCAGTGGACACTTTTAAGCAAGAACGTGGAATCAGCTTTTTGTGGGCCCGATTCTAGTGGAAATCTAATCGAAGTAGTTGACTGGCAAGGAGAGACGGTATTGTCATTAAATGCCCCAGTAGGGCGATGGCTTCGTGATAACTTGGTCATTCCCAGTGAAACCCCAAACCCCAGGTCGTTTAGGAAAACTAGAGAGTGAAATTTGACCTCTTGCTTTCAGTCTTTTTAAAAAGGTGAATCTGCAGTTCAGAGCTTGATTAAGCAAGCAGCAGTTCCCAGAGCAATGCCTGGAATCTAGCCACTATTAAACAGAGGCTCAAGTGGCCTAGTGCTGAGATGTAGTTAACACATAGCTTTTAGTTGAATTCAATTTCAGGGCCTTTCATTCTGGTAGAATAATTGCTATGCAAGATTAATGTTTTTGTAAGGTTTAATAAATATTTGCCCTTGACAGAATAATTTTTAATTATTAAAGGCAATTTAATGAAGCAGGAGTAGTTAACTATATTTTCAGAGTTTTATTTGTAGTTGGATAACCATGTATCTATTGCTTTTCAAAATAGGCTTTTGGTTTTATTTTTTGTAGATAATGTGTACTTATAAGGTGATGTGTAAAATATTAACATCTTTTCTAAAATTATATCAGTTATAGCACTAGTTAAAATAAGGATTCATTGTGTGTTCTCTCTCTCTTTCCCCCTCTCTCTTTTCTTCTTCTCTCTTTTTTAAAGACTATCTCACTATGTAGCTCCAGCTAGCCTGGAACTTGTTATGTAGACCAGGCTGGCCTTGAACTAGAGAGATCTGCCTGCCTTTGCCTCCTGAGTGCTGGGGTTACTCCACCATGCCCAGTCCTGCCTTTCATTTTTTAAACCATTCATGCATGTTCATATTGGCACTGTTCAAAAGAGTAAGCAAGCGCCGTCTAATTTTTAAAATCTTTATGGGGAGTGTGCTAAAGGAGCTCATCTTTGTATAAAGGTAAGATTGAACTACTGAATTAATTCCAACTTCAGATAGGTTATATAAGACTAATAGGAATATCTCCTGTTTTGAGTCCTGACATTTTACTCCCTCTTTTGGAGTGACATTCTTTTTTTAAAAGAAGAATTTGCCTTCAGGAGTAGTGTTTTGAAATGAAAGAAACTTGAACCTCAAAAGGAAAAAAAACAATACTTATGTAGCTACTGAATTAAAGAATTATTAAATTAATTACTTTTTTTTTAAAAAAAGAGAAGGAAAAGATTCCCAAGTGTTATGTGTTTGGATAATACCTATGACCTATTCTTTGTGTAGGATGAGAACTGAAAGTATGTTTATTTTTTTCTGTGTAACACCAAATGCTCTTTTACCTGTGGAACAGACTCTTTTTGCCCTCTGAAAGCTAATGTTTGGGTGCCTCACACCCTCACAGATTACCTGTGTTAGAATGAGCATTTATAGAGTTTGTTTTTGTTGAATTCCAGCAACAGTTAACTACTAGACTCTTATTATATCCAGTTTTTATATTTTTTTTATCCCTGGGCAGCAGTTAGGTCCAGTCAACCTAGTCAGATAACAGGTCTGCTTACAGTGCCTGCTCTGCACCTGCACTTTCTTTGATTCACTACTCAAGGGATACCCAGAACTTTTTCTCATTTGAGAAATGCCCAACCCAGTGGCACAGACCTGTAATCCTAGTACTCACTAGTCAGGAGTGCTTCAAGTTTGAGGCCATTAAGTAGCCTGGGCTACTTAATGAGTTTAAGACCACCAGCATAGGATACAAGCATAACCCTGTCTTAAAAGAATAAGATGGAGGCAGGAGAGGGCAGAGGAGAGTTCTTTGAAGAACTCTTGGTTCTTGGTTTATTTCTATCATTTTTTACTCATTTTTTCTCTTTGTTATCGAAAATAGCATTTGGAATTTAGAGTCATGTTTTATATGTAGTGTAATTATTGACTATTATACTACCTAATGTAGCCTAAACAACCTATTAGATCTTGCCCTCTGGTCAAATTATTTTAGGAATTAACTTTTAAGATTTGGTTTAGACTGGTAGAACACGTATTCTGTTCATTCTGTGCTAGACACTGAGAGATAACAAAACCAAACCAGTTTGAACAAATATTGATTGCTTTGTATGTGAAATTTGTGGTTTAGAGAGTTTTGATGTAATGGGCTTATAATAAAATCTCCAAACCTAATAATCTGTTTCCAAAAAATTCTGGTGAAGAAAATGCAAGAATTCTCTTAGAGATATTATTTCAGGAAAATTTGTTTTTGAAGCATTTCTAAGCCTCAGTTTTTGTATCTGTGGATGATATCACCTGCTTTAAATTTTATTTTGTTTTGTTTTTGGTATGGGGAAGAAACCAAGGGCTTTGTGCACACTATAAACACATGCTTTACCTTGCAAGCATATTCACTACCCCCCTTAACTGTTTTGAGGATTGAGATAGTTATACAAGTCACTTGGCACTCTGTACTTGACTCTTGGGGCTCAGTACTTAGCAGAGAGAGTGTTTGGGGTGAAGAATGAACCAAAAACAATGCTTTGTAATTTGCTGTTGTGCTATGCAATTTTAGGGAGGTAATACGAAAATTCTTCTTTTTTTCTTTTTTCGGTCTTTTTGAGACTGGGTCTCTCTGTAGCCACAGCTGGCCTGGAACTTGCTGTGGAGACCAGGCTGGCTTCAATCTCACAGATACCCACCTGCCTCTGCCTCCTAAGTGCTGGGATTAAATGTGTGTGCTATACATGGCCTTTTTAAAATTTTTATTTTATTTAGAGACATAGTATCTCATGTAGGCCATGCTGGCTGCAAACTTTGTTATGTAGCCCAAGTGCTGGGATTATAGGCATGAAGTCACCAAATCTAGTTTATGAGTGCAGAGGATTGAATTTGGGATTTTGTGCATGCTAAGAAAGCACTCTACCAACTGAGCTATATCCCAAGTCCAGAAATTTGTTAATATGATGGCAGATACACAAATAATTTTAAAAATAGAAGCTAATGGAATTGATAACTTTGTCCCAACAGGTGTTTTGCCTGGGAGGTAGGAAACTGGAGTAATATGCCCTTTGCTTGACTTTGCAGGACTCTGCAATGGCCATTATGGGAGGTCTGTTAAAAGCTGGAAGAAATATTAAGCACTTAAAGCATGTTTGGAATTTTGAAAGAGGGTCTTATTTCATTCTGTAGCCCAGGCTGGCCTCACACTTAAGGTACTTCTCTTATTCAAGCCTCCCAAGTGTTGGGATTTTAGGTATGAGCCACCATCTAGGTGACACTTTTTCTTGTTTGCTTTGAAGTAAACTTCGAGTTTATTAAGCAAAGGAAAGATACACTCAGAGAGGTACTGGGTGTGGGTATTAACCAAAATACCTAGGAAACACTTTTTAATGCTAAATTCACACAGATTTGCTGTGAAGTGGCATCGAACAGTCTTCCAGTCATCACAGTGATGTTGACAGGGGTGCAGCCTGCCTTCCACATGTCATCCTTCGTTTGTAGTTTAAACTCTTCAAATTTGACAGCAGATAATAGAATGACTATTAATTCTTCAATTGACTCAGAAGTGCCACTGAGCAGTAATCTGGTAATAGGGTGGTTGCACAGAAAGGACCACGAGTAGATTCATTATTTGGATGGCTTTATTTGATTTGATATTTTGGGGACTTGTTATAGCCCAGTGCTTGCCACAGTAGTCTTCTATTCTTGTTGGAGTTTACTTAGTAGTAGCAGTTATCTACTGTCAGCCTTCTTTTCGCTTAAACTCAGTGCATAAGTTTGAGTATATTTTAGTGAAAGGCATTATGGTTAGGAGGAAGGAAAAGACAAGAACAGGTAAGAAGTGATTATTTCTTCTCAGATATTGGATAGAGAAGGTGATTATACACCTTGAAAACAGTTGATTGAGAGAAAAAAAAGTTACATATATTTAAATCACAAAAGAGTGATGATATTTGAAGTAGACTTTAAAATTGGAATGGATAGATATAAGAGAAATTTCTTGGACTGCAAGATGGCTCAGTCAGTAATAGTGCTTGCTGCCAAGTCTGATGACCTGAGTGTGATCCCTGAGACTTGTATGATTGATGGAGGGACTGATGCTCATCGTGGCATGTGTGTGCCCATACACACACACACAATAATAGTACATACAAATGTTTAAAAATAAAACAAGAATTTTTTTCTTCTGTTTTTGAGGGGATATGGGGTAGAATGAAAGAAACAAAATCAGGAAAATTTGAATAAGCTTGGCGTCTCCCAGTGCCAAGGAAACTAGAGTGTTCTTTTAGAGAGCAGCTATGGGTGAACAGCATCTATGCTGTGTGCTGCTTTTATTTGGGCCTTGTCTTTGTAATTACTTATTAGATCATTGAGGAGAAGGACTTTCTTATTTGTCTCTTTCCTGCTATTTTGTATAAAGTAGTTGTTGATTAATTTTGTAGACAGTGTGATGGTAGGTTGTGGAGAGGCTTGATTCCCAAGCTAAGGACTTGGACTCTTGTTCTATTAAAGGCCAAAGAGAGTTTTAAGCTGTGTATGTGAGTGCTGTAATCTCAGCTTTGGGTGGGAGAAACTGCTGAAGAAAAGACATAGAAGTAGGAATTATGTCTTCTTGTGACTTTGCAAGGAAGCCATTGCAGAGGAAGAAACTGAGATTGTTTCTTCTTCAAGTGTATACATGTCTGCAGTGATGCTGGCTTCAGCTTTTGAGAGAATGGCAGATTATATATTGATTTTTATTTGTATATTTGTTTTAATGGATATCTAGGTTTTTGTTGGTAGAAGTAAAAAGGTCATTGAAAGATCCTAGTTTTGTGTGAATACTATTTGACAAGTTGTATTTAAGGTACAGTAATGCAAATATGTATAGAAAGCCAGGTTGTATTTCTACATCACATGTGTATTTCATTTTACCTTTGACAGTAGTGGAAAATTGGTGAAATATTTAATCTGTTGAGTTTTTAAAAATACAGTTTGTACACTTAAATTATTTCTTCCTCCATTAGTTATTTGACTTTACTTCGTAAAGTCATTCTTTATCTTCTCAGGCTCCTATTTGGCTTTAAGTTATATTAAGTTAAAGTTTATGTTAGCTTAAGATCGAG